>CAJQUN010000017.1:5767524-6391250 GCA_907163345.1 Haberlea rhodopensis
CAATCATCTATGATTTTTGAACTCGATCAAACGAGGATATAATTGTACTAGCTAATATATATGTTGGATAGCATCGACCAAGCCTAAAGATTATAAGGGACTGAAGTTTTAACTGTTAACACAGTCGTGACAATAGTGCAACTCAATCCATTAGGACTAAATACTTAGGCAATGTTTGGTTAATGTGATTAGGGAGTGATAGTACCATAATCCAATGTTTGGTTACATTTTTAATTTTCCATTCTTTTCCCAAAGCCCCGGTATTATTCACTTTTTCCCACTGCAGATTCTTGAAAACAGATCCTTCCTTATGTGAAGGATTGTGGGTCTCTATTTAAACTGACCAAGGATAAGAAAGCAAAATTTACCAATTTGACCTTCTCTTTCTCTTCCAACCTAGAAGAAAAAATCGATATAAGGTTGAATGTGGTAGGCAGATCGATGAGGGAGGTTGCACAGATGACCGGAGGAAAAGCTGACTGGGGGAATGGTGGCCACCGGCGGTACCCAGTGCATAAGGGCGGAGCACCTGCACGGTCTCAGCACATGGCGGCAGCGGGGTCTGGAGAGGGAAGAATGAAGGGAATCGGAGAACAATTTCTGTCGCTTCTATACGGTGCAAGCTCGAGCCTGGAGCTAATTCTAGTATATATATATATAACTATCTCATTTTCTCCCTCTTCCCCAAATCGCATAACCTCATTTCTCCTCCCCCCATTTTTTCGGTCGAAGGTAGCAGGGAAAGAAGAGCAAGTTCAGAAGATTTTTTCTTCAACTTCTCCAAGGTTTATGTGTTTAGATTTTGCCTTGCACCTTACTTGAGCATTCCCTAAAATTTTATGAAGCATGCCCGATTTTCTTACGGCTTCGGGGAAGGGGAAAGCGAGCTGGTTCTTGCTGTTATTCAAGGGAAATTTTGACTCTTTGTTTGTTCGATTCCTACCTTGTTGGTTAGGTTCTAGCTGATTGTAGATCATTAATTTGATAGTGGGTAAAAATCGAAGCGTGACGTGTGTAATGCGTAGATGGTGCGTGTTTTACTCTGTGTGCATGTGTGTTATGCGGTGTGTTAGTGTGTGTGTGTGTATTGCAGCCTATTTAAATGTGTGTAGGTGCTGTATATGGAAGAATATGTGCATATAAATGTGTATAAGTGATGTATATGTAAGTGTAGATGCATGTAAATGAGTATATGTGCTGAATACGCAAGTGTAGGTGCATTTAGATGCATGTAAATGAGTATATGTGCTGAATATGCAAGTGTGGGTGCATTTAGCGTATTACGGTGTATACGTATTAAATGATGTGTCGTTGCTCTGAAAGTAAGGTGGGTTCGATTATCATGTGATAAATATACACTAATACTTCGAATTGAATAAGTTCTTACTGTATGGATTTGTTAATGTCATCCTTCTTTAGATTATCATGTGTGTGTATCTTGTGAGGAAGTAAATGTCATCCTTCTTTAGATTTTTCCTAATTCACCACATTGTCGTGCTTCATTAGATCTTGGAAAGGTGCTTCATGGGGGTCCGTAATTTGCATATGTGTGTGCCCCTTAATCCTCAAGAGAATGCCAACCATGTGGGATATAAGTCTTTATATTTCATGCTCTATGAATAATCTCTGCTGGTCTTACTTTCTTGTATGCCCCTGCCTCTTTTCAAGTAGCCAGTTCACTAGCAAAGCCACGACATGACAATTTCTCACAACATGTTTCTTGCACTTCATTTCTTGTATGCATGGTATTTGCTGTATCTAGTGACTGCTTTTAGTTTATCCATGATTTACTAGTTTTATCGAATAGTTTTCCTTAACCTTAACCTTTCCAATGGTGTTATCTAAAAGTTGTGAACAAAACTTGGCCTCAAGGTCTTAAATTGTTTGTCATGTTATAGTTTTTACATTGGAGTCTCATGCCATGGCATCTAATTTTATGTTTAGCCGCATTGAGCAGTATTAGAAACATCCACTGAGAGATGGATGATAAATGCGGCATAATCTCTTTTGTATTAGATGCTCCTTGGGCTGGACTATATCTCTTTTGTAATTTTAAGGGCCAGATGTTCAACCAGTGATTGTGAGCGTGCTGAGGAAGTACAAAACTAGAGAAAGAGCTGAAAGAGAATCCCCACCTTTAGAAACTGACGTGGCGGCTGCTGAACTTGATCCAAAGGAAGAAAGGAGAAGTTATCGCCCATTATCAATGGAAAGGTTGTTGGTAAAAATGGCATACTGTAAATATTTGGTGACCTTTTTTGCGGACTCACATTGTTGTTAATATTGGACAAATCTGTAATGTTTTTTAGATATGTTTTGACTTACCTACTGAAGTACACTTTGTGATGCTTGCCGGTGTTCTTAGTAGTATTTATTCTGTTCATAATGTTTTGTTGATAGGGTGTTCATATATACATATTTGTTTTGTTAATTACGATAAATTAGGTAGTAAATACCTTGGACGGCAAAGTCATGCCATTTTACAGGGACTAATTAATTGATTATTTCGTAATAATCTAATGAGTCATTATCCAATGTACTCATAATCGTCAATCACCGATTTTTGCATTGTTAATGATGTAGTGAGACTTGTTTAGAAAATGTTATAGCAGGTTTTTATATTTTTCATATTTGGATGATGCTCGTGTATATTTTCAGATTGAATTGGTTCAAAATAAATTTCATTTGATTAACATTTATTCATTATAATTTGAGATTAACTTAAAAGTTCAAATTAATTTTATATTATTTATTATAATATTTTTGAAAATTTTATACATACTATTTAATTCATTATAATATTTTATTAATAATTAAATTAAATAAATAAATTTAATTTGATTAACTAAAATTTAATTAAAATAAAATAATAGAAATAAGTGCAAAATCTATCAAGGGTAGTTTTGTCATTTTACAAATAAAATTAATCTTTACCACATATTATCAACTACACCAAACACAATATTACTTATCATAATTTATTAATCATACGAACCAAACACAATATAGTTTATCCCTTATTTTATTTATCAACACATTATCCACTTTTTAATCTATCCATCACTTATCATATCACAGCAACCAAGCGCACCCTTAATATATACCAGTCGTGGCAATCAGTTAATACTCTAGAGATTGAGGAGAGGAGGGTGAGATGGGATGGGGGAATTTCTGATTGCATCCTCTCCGAGCGGCAATATGGTGGGCGAAATTTTTTTATAGTTAAAAAAATATCCCAGGTCGCGCATCGTACAGAAGCCGAATAGCCAGATTTTAGTATAGGTTAAAAGCCAACGTGCAGCAAAAACGGCTTTCAGCAAGTCTGATCATCAGCTTATTAGGCCTCACTTGAAACACTTTCACAAGAATGCTCCTGCCTACATTCTATGATACATTCGTGCAAACGGACGCGACGGCAGGGCTTATATTCGGTTCCTTTGAAGATGCCTGTCCTCTCGAGGGCATTAATAACACAACCCTTATGTTGTATTTGGATCGAAGTAGTCGGATTTGATAAAAGGATTTGTGAAAGGATTTCAAACAACTCCATTTTGTAGGAATTTGAAATCCATTACGTTTGCTAATAAATAAGTAAAAATTGTAAATGGATGAATTTCAAATATATGGATTTCAAGAGTATCAAAATAATTTGGATGGATTTGAATCTTAAACTCCAAATACGTCAATCTAAATGCAACCTTAGTTTCATAATGCAAGATTAATAACTTGACATCTATTGCGAACTATTTTATGATGTGAACTCAAGGGCGAACATAAGTTTTGGTGGGGATGCAACTTCTCCCTTATATTTGTTTCAATTTCCTTAAAAGAAACTAAACAAATTGCATTTTCCTATTAAAAATAGTATTTTGCCCTTACTAAAATTAAATTTTGACCTATTAAATTTTTTTTTATAACTCCAACAAAAATACGGAATGCAAAAGGATCATACAATTATTTCATACAACTTGACAGCAATATGATCACACATGAAACATACAAAAACAACTACAAAACGCATAGTATGGTCCAGGAATCAACATAAAAATCATATAAAATCCTAGAAATATAACTATAAAAAATGCAGTTATCATAGAGGCAGGATGCATCTAGTAGTATCGGAGCTCATTAAGAGCGAGCTCATGTTTATGTTTTTATGATATGTAGCTGATCCACTGACAAATCCATGGTATAAAATGTGTTCACTTCGATAATCTGTCAACCACAACCCAGATTGCATCACAACCTTTATTCGACTTGGGTAAGTGCGTTAGGAAGTCCAAAACGAACTCGAATAGTACTGTAACTTATTAACTAGCTAAAGGTGCGTGCATATACCTTTTGTTTATGGGTGGTTCTAGAATCAGGAATCAATATATACATACATGATCAACGGACATTTTCACGTCTCCATCTTCAAAACTCCATCGAAATTTGCATCCATGTAGTAAGAGTTTCAAATTTTCAACCTCTGCTTTGTCAAAATCGGAATCTTTGCTTGAACAGCGGACGCACCTTTTGGCAAGGGGGGACAGGGATAAGTGCCCCTTGCAAAAAATATTTTTTTAAAAAAATCTAAAAAATAGGTTTTTGAAAAAATTACAGTCCCAAAAATGCAATTTTGCCCCCTTCCTAAAATTATTGCATATTCCCCTACTTTCGGTGACATCCTCTCCTCGAAACTTTATGTATGTATCAGTTGTTTCTCCACTGAAATATCCACCACAACTAAGGATCGAACCAAAAAAAACAATCAAGGCAGCGAAAATTATTATTTTTTAAATGCTTAATTACCAAAAAATATAAATATTGATACCCGTGTTGGTAGCCCAGCACGATCTCGACCCTAACTTATATATGGGTGTAACCCGGCCCATCCTCGATGATTGTGGCCTAGTGCGAATGGCCCAGGAGTCTGATCGTTTCTTTTGTCAGCCCATGACCCTTAAGCTCTCGGCCCAGTAAATCCTCAGCCAGGTTTGCTATTACTTCCTCACTGAAGCTCAGCCCTGTTTGCTAATACCCCTCGCATCAGCTCATCGAGCCAGTGCGTTGTTGACTCAGCCCGGGTCATCGGTATATTCTCGACATCAGCCATCTCGACCCAGAAATGGGGTTACCTTGGAACCACATTATTGGCCCTAAGTAGCATGGGTTGGTTCCGCCTACCAATTGAGATCGTACCTGGGCTAAGTTATCTGCGAGTCGGCTCAGAGCTCATTCTAAAGTAGCTTCCCTAGCCTGGACCCCCACCAACATTTTGATAAAGTGGATAGTGACCTAGCAAACCCTAGTGCGGTCCTATCATCCCAGCCGTTCCTAGCGGGAGTTTTATTCCTGATAAAAGAGAACCCCACTTACAAATCAGCCAATCTGTGGGGTCTTCCCACCTTAACAGTGATTAATAGACAAAGAAGGACTAATCATGCATTAATAACATTCTAAGGTTCTGGTTGTTACATGAGCTATCAGAATTACAGGCAAAATAAAGGACTTCAAAAATAAATTCATTACACTTCCAAAAGAATGTTCATGTTTAGATTTATACTACTCCTAGAGTAGATACTAATCAAGACTTGATTCCTATACATTCCTGTGTTCTTCGTAGCTCACTGCCTCAACCCGACCCCTTAGTCCTTTAGTCCAAAAGCGTACCTACAGGGACAACACATCATAAGCATATACAATCTCATTCAACATCATAAAACATCATAGTAAATGAATGAAACATTGGTTAAGTAAATATGCTGGTTATTCATTAACTTCTTATCGTTGTCCCTGATTCATAATCATACATATGGGCATCTTACCCTGTGGCATCTTACCACATTATAAACATTGCATGGCCTCTTACCATGTGGGGCATCTTACCCCGTGGCATCTTACCACAAATAGTATCGCATGGCCTCTTACCATGTGGGGCATCTTACCCCGTGGCATCTTACCGCAAATAGACATCGCATGGCTTCTTACCATGTGGGGCATCTTACCCCGTGGCATCTTACCACGTATAACATCGTAGACATCTTATAAACACGTAAACATCTTATAAACATCATACACAACTTATAAACATCATCGTTTCATCATGTATACTCATGCAAAGTGTAAAGATGTGTTTTACCGTCCGATGCCCGTACGTCTCTTACGTACCTTTTCAAAAAGAGGAGGAGTCAACAGACTTTATCTCCTTGATGGTGCCGGTACCTGGGATGGCTCTACAAGACCATACAATACCATATTAGATGCCTCAATACCATCTCACATCATAAACTTAGCAAAATAAAACATCATTTTATTTTTCAACATTCTGCCTCTCTCGATCGATCGGCCCCGAGGTCTCGATCGATCGAGAAACTGTGCACAACAGTGCTCAACCATTCTGCCTCGATCGATCGATCGAAACATTTTACCGATCGATCGAGGAGCTTCACCGATCGATCGAGAAATCCATCGATCGATCGGCACCTGAAATTCAAAACATGCTTTAAACATTCTGTCTCGCTCGATCGATCGGGACCAAATCTCGATCGATCGAGAGCTCTGAAAAATCGGGACTTCCCCAGATATTTGAGCACCTCTTTTCACACCATCATTTCTACTTCATAACATAACATACTTGCTCAATCAAACATGCTAGGAGCATTATAAAACTTCTATGCAAGCACTTAAATTCAAGGTTCAACAAAACCTAAACTAGCATGCAACATAACCTCATCATAATCTTCAACCTCAACCAACTTATACAGAAACAGAGCATGTTCTTCCTTGCCCAGAATTTCGAGCACTTACTTTCATAACAAGAAAACCAACATATAACGTGAGTAATATACTCGAACATACATGCTAGGAGCTTCATAATACTTCCATGTAGACATACATACCAAGGTTTCGTTCATACCTACACTAGCATGCATAGAAATCCTCACTACAAAACCCAACTCAACCCGAAAACCCAGAAAACAGGGTCATGGATTACCTCACTCTTTTTGCTCCCTTTTTGGCAAGGATTTCTCAACATAATCCACCAGCCAAATCTCCACCTTCTGCAGCTCTTTCTGGACGATTTTGGGGAGAGAAAGGGGAGGAAGAAGTGTCTTGGAAGCAAATGAGTGAAGCATGGGTGAGGGATGTGATGGGGTATGGGCTGCCAAGTGGGGGGGTGGCCGAGTGGCAGGGGTAGGTGGTGTGGGTTGGGTGGTCATGTGGTGTTTAATTGTGTCCCGGTATTTAGTACGATGTATTAAAATATCCTCACTCGATATTTTCTAACTTCATTTAATTAATACATCCTTAAAAACACTCAACATGCCCCCTAAATCATATCATCATATCGTAATTATATTCCCCCAAATTAATTACACCACAACCCTTAAACATAACATAAATCATCATCATAGCACATAATCATATAACATTTCGGGGGTATTACACAATCAGAGGGTGACCAGTATACGAACAGTACCCCAGTACGATCAAGATCTCAGAGGTGGCTCATCGTACAAGGGGTGCAGTGTTTGTCGGTGGTCCCCTCTCTGGGACCCTGACTCTCAGTGGCACGATCAAGGTGGTCCCTGACAAGTCGTTGTAGGATTGCTTTCTCTCTCACCATCAGAGAGTGTATATATATATCAGGTTTGCAGCACAAGACGAGATATACTTTTACTGTAATTTTTCTCATAAGCTTGATTATTCTCTTTTCCTATATTAACTTGATTGTCGGAGGGGCTTCGTCGGAGAACCTTTTCTGGCTCCCTTATAACCTATTTTCTTTCAGGACAGCTCATCCTAGAGGGGAAGAGCTATTATGCATCTGAGAAGACAACCTACCAGAAATCCCAGGTAACAAATATAAATATAGTAATTGGTGCGTATATACCAAAAAATAACCATTATTATATTTGCATAAGTGAAATAAATAATAAAAAATGAAAAGATTAAAAACATGGTTTGTAGTAGACGAGTTCAATTTCATATTCTCTGTGATCTCTTTCAACATAGTATAAGGCCGATATAAAGGCTATATTATTGTTTCTCCTTTACAACACTAGCTACCCAAGCAGAATTAATTATCTGATTTCGAATGACAAATAAGTTTTCTGATTTATATCTAAATGCAATATATTTTCCATTCACAATTATTATTACTGTAAATCATAATCACGTTTTCACTATCATTTTTCTTATACGATAAAGATCGTACGGTGGCTATAGCAAAGTTTTTCACTCATGACCTAAACTCTACAACCTCCTTGAAACTCTAACCCTCTCCATGAATGCAATGACTCCAACCATCTATTGAGTTACTTTGGGCATACTCTACGGCATCGCCGACACAAGGGTTATGCGATTATCAGTCTAATGCATCAATGCAGTAAAAATCATGCTAAAAATATTGATAAGCGTACACAAATACAGAATATATTACGTTTCTACATTTCTTTCACTTGGAATCGGATCATTTCTCCTCACTGCTCTCGTATAAACGATAGTTAATTTCATACACATGCGAACATGGATCATATTAGATACATCATCGTTGTCGTTCAAGGTCACGTAGGTATTGCAATGAGATTAATCGGGGTTTGATCTCATCATATTTTTCATAAGAATAAAAAAAGCTCCACTAGCGTCACACAGTTGTTGATTGATATCATTTAAAGCTCACCGTTATTCGGAAAACTACCAAGTAACACAATGTTGGAACTTCTAGCTACATATTCCATTTCTTCGGTGAGTAAACTGAAGGTGTTGCCTTACCAACGCTACACTATCACTCCAAGATGCGACATCTCTTTCATTCTAAGTACACTTACCAAAACAAAGGTATTAGTTAAGACCATGAGTGAAATAGAAGGCAAAGTTGAGTCCAAAGTATGGACCGCGGATCTGATGCTTTAAATTTGAAAAAGGAGAACCATATCATTGATGACTGGATGGCAGAACCGGAGAGCTACTCCCCTTTCCCACACTCCTTCGACTGGTTCTGTCCAATAATGAGTCTTTGGTACTTATCGCAATTGTTGCGCTGAAAACAATGGCGAAAAATGGAATGTATAAAGGGTGAATAAATACTGGATTGGAGAACCTTACAAAAAGGAAATACTGGATCGAAGAAGGAGGCGTAAGGAATGGATAGAACAAAAGGAGACGTACGAGTATGGAGGCAATCAAGAGAGTACCCCAGGTAGTGAGTTGAAACAAAAGAGACGTACATGGCATACGAGTGCTCTAGAAGTAAAATGGAGGAGTAAGGAGGGGAAAGATTTTGACCGAGAAGAAGCTTACGGTGGAGCCAGAGAAGAAAGAAAATGGTATGAAATAATGGGGAATTTTTTTTCTTTTTACAGGAATTGATTAGTAACTTTGCATTAGTTACGGATTTCAAACAAAAAAAAATTTGTGCTGGCAGGTGTGTACAAAAAAACCGCATAACGCAACCCACCTATCTAATAGGCATTCACTTATCGTTATACGTCGTTTTAACGTTTGAAAAAGTGTTAGGAGGTGAAAAATCAAGTAACAATTGCATCTTTATATATTAAAGATATATTTATATATAAATTAAATATTTTAGGTGTTTAAGTTGTAAATTTTAATTTTTAAACGAATTAATATTTCAGTTTTCTAATTTCTTGTGTATTATTTAGAGTATAAATTGTACTTAAAAATAATTTATTTACCGATTAAAAATAATTATTGATTAATTAAAAAACAGTAGTTTCAAGTTCTTTCATTATGCATATTGTAATAACAAGAAATATATATTTTTTATTTTGTGAACTTCATCTTGTATGTAGTAAGAAGAAATATTTTTTATTTATTTATTGAAGTTATGAATTGTGGTTTTCTTTATTATAAGTAATTGTTTAAAGTTTTTGGCATTCAAATTTGATAGTTGAAGATTTTGATACTTTAATTTATTATAGTTTTTGTTTTGTATTGTGAGATAAATTTTCTAGATCCAGTTTTAAACTTGGATATATATAATATGAGGATGGAGATGATATGATTGATGACCTTTCACTTTAATCATCTTTGATTTTCAATTGTAAATGATTTGATAACTATGTTTCATATAATATTTTGTTCCCATGATTTTAAATTTTTACTTTTTGATATTGTTTTACCATTTTATTTTATTTTAATTCTATTTTATTATAATCAATATTAAACACCTAGGTTTAAGAACTTCTAAATACACTAATTATAATTTATTTCTATTTGACCAGCAAACCACCCGCACACACCGACTGTCACGCCCCGAGACCGGGGTCAATAACACCGGCATTGATTTCCAATAACAACTTGAAATCAATAAGCCTCGTAATATCATAATAAACAAAAACCAGTCTATATTCCATAAAATGAATCATTGTCTTTACAATTGAATTTAAAAACGCATAAATTAAATCCTAAACATCTTAAACGAAATTAAATAACAAAATCGTACTTAGACAAGGTTTTAAAGTCTTAGATCTTAGAAAACGCAGCGGATCACCAACCCCAAAATTGATGTTCTTCTTCGGCTTCAACTTCTTCCTCAGCTTTATCTGGGAAGGTAGAGTAAGGGGTGAGTGTTTTGGAAAACACTCAGCAAGCGAGGGCCAACCGATATGACAATATAATAGTTTCCATAATTTTCCAAAACATATATCTTAATCAAACATATATTGATATGAATGCATCTTAACATAATTGCTCCATCGAGCCATAACATAAAATATCATATCATTCATAATTTTCTTATAAGTTAAGCACAATAAATCATCTAGTTTCCTCTTGGTACTGATATCAGTCTCTAGACTTATCCCTCGTAGAGATGAGGTCATGCACCGGCTTACCCACAAATACAGGGTCTGGAAACTCCAGAAACAACGGTTAACCACTGTATAAGGTCATGTAAACGGTTATATCCCACCGCATCAGGGTCATAAAGGAATCCATTTCCAATCAGATTTCAAAGTTTAAAGTGCTTACAAATTAATACTTTTCTTAATTTCAACATAGTTCATATCGATTGAGAACTTAAAAACATACATATTATTTTCAAAACGAAACGAATAACTAGCAAAAACCCACTTACAGCGTGAAGACGTGTTTGATCAATATAGGACGCGAAACAAACGAATTTCAATCCTCCAAAACCAAAATCAGAATGCCTACTTTTCGAACCAGATTCTGGACAATATTCGAAACAGATTGCTGGTTTAACTTTCAACCAAACTGATGAACTTAATCGAAGGTTTAGTTACTGCAATAAGGCTAAAATTACTAGGTTTGGTTCTCGGAAACTTGCTATTAATATGGAAAGGATTTGGACAGAATTATAAACTGAACCTTGGTGATTTAAGTATCGACAATTGGGTACGGAACTACTGCTTGATCTTTTGGTGATGGTTGCTTGGATGATTCAATGTTTTAGGCGCTGTAAAGTGGCTAAGATTGGTGGAAAAATAGTGCAGAACTTTGGCTTGATCCTTCGGTGATTGTGGCTGAAAGAATATCCAAAATTCTGCTGCAACACTTCTGGAAAAATCAACGCAGAAGCTATGGCTTTGTGGAGGGTTATACTCGAATTTATAGGCTTAGAAGAAGAAGGATTATTATGGTGCAGAGACTACCAAGGGTTGCTCCTATTTAAAGGTAATTTGGCTGGAACAATTCTAGGAAGATAGAGGTGTAAACCTTCGAAATTTTAGGTGAACCAATCTGTGCAGATTGTGCAGATTCTGTGATGATTTGTGGCTGGAGGAGAGGTGGAAAGAATTTCGAAACTACTAGCTTAAACTCATGAACTTCTTGCCAAGGCTTTATCGAGGGTTTCAAGGAGAAGTATGAGGAGTTTTAGAGGTGCAAACCATCGAGTTTTATCGGAACAAATCTGTGCAGATAAGTGATGATATAGAGCAGATTTTTTTGTTCGATCCAAGTTTCTGCAAATCGATGAATTAATGGAAGAGTTTGTGAGGGTTTGGGACTCCTTGATGCTATGGTAACTCTTGGCTAGAGTTTAGAAAATTGCAAACTCCTTTTAACAAGAATTTTAAATACCCAAAAGAGTTAATCATGGTTTAGTTAACTCATGACTCAAAAATCGGGTCTTTACATCCCTCCGAAACTCGAGTCGACTTGATCTTGGAAAAGGTAGGGATATTTTTCCCGCATCGATTCTTCTAATTCCCATGTGGCTTCTCTTTCAGTATGGTTTGACCATTGGACTTTGACGTAACGAATGGTCCTTCGTCTCAGAACTTGGTTCTTGGAATCCAGAATACGGATAGGGATTTCTTTGTATTTCATAGTTTCGTCCAAGCTCCCTTGAGTTACTAGGGGTTCTGCTTTAAGTACATGGCTTGGGTCAGAAATGTATTTTCTTAGTTGTGATACGTGGAAGACATTGTGAATTCTTGACAAACTTGGTGGTAGTGCTATTTTATAGGCTAGCGTTCCCACTTTTTCTAGTACTTCAAATGGTCCCACATACCTCGGGTTCAACTTTCCCCTTTTGTCAAATCGAATTACTCCTTTCATTGGTGAAATCTTAACATAGACTTTTCACCAATCTCAATATCTACTGGTCTCCTCTTTAAATCAGCCCAACTTTTCTGCCGGTTCTGGGCTGTCTTAAGCCTATCTCTGATGATAGCTATCTTGTCAGTAGTAGCTTGCACTAACTCAGGTCCTATGATAGCTCTTTCTCCTACTTCATCCCAGTATAACGGTGATCGCATTTGCGCCCATAGAGTGCTTCGTATGGCGCCATCCCAATACTACTATGGTAGCTGTTATTATAAACGAACTCGACCAGAGGCAAAAGCTCGCTCCAATTTGCAGTAAAATCCAATGCACAAGCTCTTAGCATATCCTCGAGGGTTTGGATAGTTCTCGCTGTCTAGCCATCGGTCTGTGGGTGATAGGCCGTGCTAAGAGTTACTTTACTTCCCATAACCTGCTGAAAACTTTTCCAGAAACGCGACACGAATCTAGGATCTCTGTCAGATAGGATGCTCACTGGGACTCCATGCAATCTCACTATATTGTCCATATATAGAGTTGTCAATTTGTCCAAGTTGTAGTTCATACGGACAGGTAGAAAATGTGCTGACTTAGTTAGTCTATCAACGATTACCCATATTCCGTCATGGCTCTGTTTTGATTTTGGTAGACCCACGACGAAATCCATGGAGATGTGATCCCATTTCCATTCAGGGATTTCCAGAGGTTGAAGAAGTCCTCCGGGTCTTTGATGCTCAGCTTTAACGTGTTGACATACTAAGCATCGGGCGACGAATTCTGCTACGTCTTTCATCATTGCATTCTACCAGAAATTTTCCTTCAAATCCTTGTACATTTTTGTACTCCCAGGGTGGACTGAAAATTTTGATTTATGCGCTTCAGACATCACCTCTTGTCTTATGTTGTCTACATTTGGCACGTACAATCGTCCTTTCATCCACAGAATTCCTTCACTATCAGTCTCGAAGTCAGTGATTTTTCCCTCTTTGACTTGTTCTTTTAACTTTGTTAGACTAGGATCCCCATCTTGGCTTAATTTGATGGTCTCTCGAAGGCAAGGTTGAGCTGAGACCGAAGCTAAGATCATTTTTCCTTTGCCCTTCTGGCTCAAAGCGTCTGCTACTTTGTTTGCCTTGCCGGGATGGTAATTAATGGTGAGATCATAGTCTTTCAAGAGTTCAATCCATCGTCTCTGCCTCATGTTCAGTTCTTTCTGAGTAAACAAGTATTTAAGGCTTTGATGGTCCGTGAAAACTTCACACTTGGCGCCATAAAGATAGTGTCTCCAAATTTTTAAGGCGAAGACCACAGCGGCTAATTCGATGTCATGGGTAGGGTAGTTTTGCTCGTGAGGCTTGAGCTGTCTTGAAGCGTACGCAATTACTCTTCCTTCTTGCATGAGTACACATCCCAGTCCTTCTTTCGATGCATCACTATAAATAGTGAAACCCATGCCTTCAGTCGGTAGTACCAGTACAGGTGCAAATGAAAGCTTTTTCTTTAAGGTCTCAAAACTTTTCTCACACTCTTCACTCCAGATGAATTTCGCGTTCTTTTGTGTGAGCCTTGTAAGGGGTACTGCTATTGAGGAAAAGCCTTATACAAACTTCCGGTAATAACCAGCTAGTCCCAAGAAGCTTCGAATTTCTGTTACGGTCGTTGGCCTTTGCCAATCCAAAACTGCATCTACCTTCTTAGGATCTACAGACACGCCTGCTTTTGATATGATGTGTCCCAATAAAGATACGCTCTCTAGCCAGAATTCACATTTATTAAATTTGGCATAGAGCTCTTTCTCTCTCAATGTCTGGAGCGTGAGACGAAGATGTTGTTCGTGTTCTTCATTGCTCGACGAATAAATGAGGATGTCGTCGATGAACACTACCACAAAGCCATCCAAGAACGGCTTGAATACTCGATTCATCAAATCCATGAATACTGCTGGGGCGTTTGTCAAGCCAAATGGCATCACCATGAATTTGAAATGCCCATACCTCGTTCTGAATGCGGTTTTCGGTACATCCTCTACTTTTATCTTGAGTTGATGATAGCCTGACCTTAGATCGAGCTTAGAAAAGACTTTAGCTCATTTGAGTTGATAGAACAGGTCATCTATTCTTGGAAGAGGGTACTTGTTCTTGATTGTGATCTTATTCAGTTCTCGGTAGTCGATACACAATCTCATGCTCCCGTCTTTCTTCTTCACAAACAACACTGGAGCTCCCCATGGGGATACACTTGGTCTAATTTGCCTCTTGTCTAAGAGCTCATGGAGTTGTTCCTTGAGTTCTTTCAATTCAGCTGGAGCCATTCGGTATGGTGCCTTTGAAATTGGTGTCGTGTCTGGCACCAAATTGATTTCAAACTCCAATTCACGGTTTGGAACAGAACCTGGCAGCTCTTCAGGGAAGACATCCGGAAACTCTTGTACTACCGATATGTCTTCTATCCTGGGTCCATCTTCTTCTTTTACCTCGCTTATTGTTGCTAGGTATACTTCTTCACCATTCTTCACAGCTTTCCAAGTTTGTGCTGCCGATAGTAGGAATTTTCGTTCCTTGGTTTTGCCGTGATACACGATCTCTCCCTCGTCTGGAGTTCGTAGTTTAACATTATTGTTGCGGCAGTCCACTACCCCATGGTGTTTGGATAACCAATCCATTCCGAGTATAACATCAAAATCCACCATGTTGAGTTGAATTAACTCAGCACTAAACACTGTTTCGTTAATACAGAGATTACAATCTCGGTGTATACTGTGTGCTATTAGGGTTTTATTGGCGGGTGTTGCTACACTGTATGGTTCACTAAGTAATTCCGGTTTAAGAGCTAGTTTCTTAGCAAACCTCTTAGATATAAACGAATGTGTGGCACCACAATCAAACAATGTATAAGCAGGTAATTAGTTTAATAAAATGGTACCTGCCACGACGTCATTCGCATCCTCTGCCTCCTCTTGTGTTATGGCAAAGACACGAGCATTCGGTTTGTTCTCCCTTGGTTTGTTCTGAGGCCCGCCATTTCTTGCAATTGTCCCCTTTACATCAGGTTCGAGACATCCGGCAATCCTGTGTCCTAACTTTCCACATCGAAACATGCTCCCTTTCCCTTAAGGCATTCTCCGGGATGATGATAGCCACAGTTTGAACATTTTGGAAACCTCTGTTGGTTTGGGCCGAGTGTTGGTCCTTTTCGCTGGTTGTTGGACTGATTAGGCCGTTTGAAATTGTGACCAATAGTGGCATGCTGGTTAGGGGGAGGTCGCTTGCGTTTGAATTCCTATTCGCGACGTCTTATATCAGCTTCAACCCTGATGGCTGCTCCCATTAGATCTCCAAAATTTGCGGTTTCAAAAATCGCGAGGGCGGATTGGATACGACTGTTCAGTCCAATCCTGAAGCGATGTAGTTTCAGGGTCTCTTCTGCCATTATACTTGGTGCATACGTCCCCAGCGAGTTGAACTTTGTGGTATATTCTACCACTGACATTTCGGGAGTTTGAGTCAAGTGTTCAAATTCCCTTAACTTCTGATTTTGCACTGCTGTTGGGAAGTACTGCTTTAGGAACGTACTTCGGAACCGTTGCCATGTGATTGGTCCCGCTTCTAACATCAGTGGTGACACGTTTTCCCACCATTTTCCAGCTTGATCAATGAGAAACGATGTTGTGACTTCCACCTTGATGTTTTCAGGCACTTCAAGCAATCTGTGGTGATTTTCTATTTGCTTAAGCCAATTTTGGGCCATTTCTGGATCTGAGTTGCCATCAAAAGTTGGAACTCTATTCTTGCGCAGTGATTCATAGTGATACTTGACTCCCTGTGGATGTGGTGCTGGCTGCGGATGTGGCTGATTATTGGCAGGGTTAGTCATGCCTTGTAGTGTTGTAGCAACGATGGTGGCTATTGCCATCAAGTCCTCGCGGCTCAAACCCACTCTCGGGGCTCGTGGAGGGTTTTGATTATCATTTGTTCTCTCCTCATCAGTGTTATGAGGGGCAGCATAGTTGGGATTACGATTGTTGCGAGTAGGACGTCCGGCCATTTCCTACAATACATATAGGTCTAAAGTCCATGCGCAGAAGTATAACGATAACGAAATATAACGAAGACATGATAAAAGGAAATTGACGATTTTATTAATAACTTGAAAATATTCATACTTAAAACAAAATGGAACTACTGAACATCAGAATAACTCTTAAATAAAAACTCCTAAAACCAAGCTTCCTAGTAACCTACGGATTGTCAATGATGCCTTGCAGGTTATTGTTGACATCCTGGAGGTGGTTGATGATACCCCAATAACCATTGTTTCTTACTCCCAAGCGATTATTCGCAGTCTCGAGGGTGAGAACTCTGTCTACCATTCGCTCTGACTGTTGCCTTTGTACTAGGTATTTTTCAGCTTCAGTCTTGTGGAGTTTATCCAATCGAGCGACTTCATTGTTTGCTTCTTTGAGCTGTTCGTCGGCTTGGTGGTGGTAGTAGCCGAGCCTATGAACATCACCATCTACTAGCTCTAGCAGTTCGGATTTAGATCCTTTGAGTTCCTCCACTTCTTGTTATAAAGCTATGGATCCTGGCGGTCTGGGCTCGGGTCGACATCACCTAAACCAATAACGGAACTAGTTAAGGCAAACGAAATACTTGACAAAATCATTTTAAAAACAATGATCAATAGCATGAAGCAAAAATTTTGAATTTTGCATTCTGAAATTTTTATTTTTTTTTTAAATCTGAAATTATGGTTTATAAGCCCGAAATTAGGGTTTCGAAATTATCCCTAATCGATGCTTGAAATCCGAAATTGACAGAGAGCTTTCGATCGACATGCTTGGAGGATCAATCTATAAATTTTAATTTCAAAACGACAAAGATATAATCCAAAAATCGGGGAATGAAAATAATTTGGGAATTAGGGTTCTTGGCTTCGAACGAGAAATTGATCGGGCAAACACAGTCCGATCGACATGAAATTTTTGACAGTAAGATCGACTGGAAGAGACGATTCCAATGGTATACTTGACGACGGTTATCGTGGCGGCAGGCGGCGGTGGCGATTTGCAGCTAGGTTTCGATTTTTCGATTTTCGAAATAATTTTTTTTTAAAATTCTTAAAAATGAAATTCCTTAAAAATAAATTTTTTTGGGACTAGAATAATCGGTATTCACGTGATCAATCAGATTGAACTTCTGATTATCGTAATTGTCGTGAATCGATCTTTTCCCTCAACTGTATTTACTTCTCCAGTTGGTCTGTTTTAACCGGGATTTACCTTCTAGTATTTTTATCAACTAGAAATCTTTTCCCAGCGGGATTATGGAACCTGGCTCTGATACCACTAAAATGTCACGCCCCGAGACCGGTGTCAATAACACCGGCATTGATTTCCAATAACAACTTGAAATCAATAAGCCTCGTAATATCGTAATAAACAAAAACCAGTCTATATTCCATAAAAATGATCATTGTCTTTACAACTGAATTTAAAAAAAGCATAAATTAAATCCTAAACATCTTAAACGAAATTGAATAACAAAATCGTACTTAGACAAGGTTTTAAAGTCTTAGATCTTAGAAAAAGCAGCGGATCACCAACCCCAAAATTGGTGTTCTTCTTCGGCTTCAACTTTTTCCTCAGCTTTATCTGGGAAGGTAGAGTAAGGGGTGAGTGTTTTGGAAAATACTCAGCAAGCGGGGGCCAATCGATATGACAATATAATAGTTTTCATAATTTTCCAAAACATATATCTTAATCAAACATATATTGATATGAATGCATCTTAACATAATTGCTCCATCGAGCCATAACATAACATATCATATCATTCATAATTTTCTTATAAGTTAAGCACAATAAATCATCTAGATTCCTCTTGGTACTGCTATCAGTCTCTAGACTTATCCCTCGTAGAGATGAGGTCATGCATCGGCTTATCCACAAAGAAAGGGTCTGGAAACTCCAGAAACAACGGTTAACCACCGTATAAGTTCATGTAAACGGTTATATCCCACCGCATCAGGGTCATAAAGGAATCCATTTCCAATCAGATTTCAAAGTTTAAAGTGCTTACAAATTAATACTTTTCTTAATTTCAATATAGTTCATATCGATTGAGAACTTAAAAACATACATATTATTTTCAAAACGAAACGAATAACTAGCAAAAAAACCCACTTACAGCGTGAAGACGTGTTTGATCAATATAGGATGCGAAACAAACGAATTTCAATCCTCCAAAACCAAAATCAGAATGCCTACTTTTCGAACCAGATTCTGGACAATATTCGAAACAGATTGCTGGTTTAACTTTCAACCAAACTGATGAACTTAATCGAAGGTTTAGTTACTGCAATAAGGCTAAAATTACTAGGTTTGGTTCTCGGAAACTTGCTATTAATATGGAAAGGATTTGGACAGAATTATAAACTGAACCTTGGTGATTTAAGTATCGACAATTGGATACGGAACTACTGCTTGATCTTTTGGTGATGGTTGCTTGGATGATTCAATGTTTTAGGCGCTGTAAAGTGGCTAAGATTGGTGGAAAAATAGTGCAGAACTTTGGCTTGATCCTTCGGTGATTGTGGCTGAAAGAATATCAAAAATTCTGCTGCAATGCTTCTGGAAAAATCAACGCAGAAGCTATGGCTTTGTGGAGGGTTATACTCGAATTTATAGGCTTAGAAGAAGAAGTATTATTATGGTGCAGAGACTACCAAGGGTTGCTCCTATTTAAAGGTAATTTGGCTGGAACAATTCTAGGAAGATAGAGGTGTAAACCTTCGAAATTTTAGGTGAACCAATTTGTGTAGATTGTGCAGATTCTGTGACGATTTGTGGCTGGAGGAGAGGTGGAAAGAATTTCGAAACTACTAGCTTAAACTCATGAACTTCTTGCCAAGGCTTTATCGAGAGTTTCAAGGAGAAGTATGAGGAGTTTTAGAGGTGCAAACCATCGAGTTTTATCGAAACAAATCTGTGCAGATAAGTGATGATATAGAGCAGATTTTTTTGTTCGATCCAAGTTGCTGCAAATCGATGAATTAATGGAAGAGTTTGTGATGGTTTGGGACTCCTTGATGCTATGGTAACTCTTGGCTAGAGTTTAGAAAATTGCAAACTCCTTTTAACAAGAATTTTTAAATACCCAAAAGAGTTAATCATGGTTTAGTTAACTCATGACTCAAAAATCCGGGTCTTTACACCGACACCCACCAGCTCCAGCTGGAACCGCGTGATTTTGTATATTTATCGTATAGTTGCAATTTGACAATTAGCAAACTTGGGTGTTTCCTATTGCGATGGTTGCTACTATTCCTCGCCTCACTACCTTGGAGGTTTCAGTTTCGTTGGCTCCCGTAGGTTGGGACGCTTGCCTCACAGTCGTTCTTTTGCTTTCCTTTGTTCCAACTCTTACTGGTCGGATTCTACTGGCTCTGGGTTCTCTGTTGCAGTGCGTACTTTCCATCGGTGAAGTTCCTTAGGGGATTGAAGGTGCTACGCCGATATTTGGTGTAGTGGTGTTCCCCAATTCCGTTTCTTTACATGCACTTTTGCACACCCCTGGTATTGTTCTTCTATTTGCTGGCGATGGTTGCATGGCAACCCCGCCACTTCCTATGATTCCTCTTTGTTGGGATGCTCGGGGTTTGGGGGAAGCCCAAGCATTCAGTTGCTTATGGATGTCTATTCGTGAAATATCCCCACCTTTTGTGCTCTTTTATATCTATGTTTTATCTAGTACCGTCGTTTATTGTCATTTTGGCTTAATATATGATTGGAGACTATTTTGTGATCCGTTGTCTCGATGTTATGCTATTTTGTGTGGTATTTTTGTAATCTCCATATGCTTCTAATATCACTTTTGTCATGTTGTGGCTTGTCCTTTTTGGTGATTTTATTTTAGTGAAGCTGCTATATTGTCTTGTCTGTTTGGTGGTGATTATTCGTTTTTTGCCTCATTGTTGAAGTTATGTTTGGCCATGACTACTTGACATTTCGATTTCGTGTGTCAACCAGTGCTGTTCCTTGGACGCTGGTTCTTAGTATGAGATTTGGATGCGAGAGTATGTGCCTTTGTTGTCTCTTTTCAGTTTACAGCTCTCGTATATCCTTCTTTGTTCCTTCAGTTATGAAAGACAGTTTTATTGTCCAACCTCTTCTGGGGCTGTTTGGTTTGAGAGGATCTGGATTTGTTCTGATAGTCTTTGTTTTCTCCTGGTCAAATACAATTACTTATGTAGTGAACTATTTAACCTTAATCATTGATCATTGTTGGCTTGTGTATTTACGAATGTTTAGTTGGTCTGGAGGCCTTAAATGCATATTTTGTTATGCATATCGTTATTTTGATATAATTTTTTTTGTTAACAAAAATATAATTAATTTTTATATTATTTAAATAAAAAAACTCTGACCAAAATCCAACGCCATGCGTAGAGTAGACCTCATCCTATATTTACATTTTACATCGACGATTCGACGCAAGTCTATTGCAGACAGCGCCACCACGAAATGGGTGCCCTTCGACTTCCTTCCCTCACTTCACTATCCTTCGCCGCTGCCGCAGCAATTCCCCGGAACCACCGCCGCCACCAGATACGACTTCCCCTCCGTCGCTTCCCCGCCTCCAATTTCTCCTCCCAAAGCAGCTCCGCCCAGAAAGAACTCGCTACTCCTTCCGAACTCAAAGACGGCTCGCCGAAGCCCAAACTTCAGCAAGAAAAAGAACGGGTTATTGCCCCTCGCTCGCAGGACTTTAATGCTTGGTATCTAGACATAATTGCTAATGCCGAGCTAGCTGATTATGGCCCTGTTCGTGGCACCATGGTTATTCGCCCCTACGGTTACGCCATTTGGGAGGCAATTCAGGTTTGATTGTTCTTACTGAGTCTTCGTAAGTGAAAAGTTTGGATTTTGTTTCAATTGGGTTGTTTTGATGGGCGCAGGAGTACTTGAATGTGAAGTTTAAGGAGACTGGTCATAGTAATATGTATTTCCCTCAGGTGAGGTTCATCTATCATTGTACTGGTAGTATTTGGTACGTTTTCAATTGATTTATGGAATTGTTGGTAGTTTCTTGTGCATTGAATCGACCAGCTTCTTGATTTGTTATGAACTATGGGTATTTTCTTCTTGTTAGTGAATTCCTTTGAAGTTAATCTTATTAGATTAGATAAGTGTTAGCTACCGAGTTTTGGTTGAGCTGAGTAACTTGTGTCCAACGCATACTTTATGGTTATACATTTTTTAGCTCTTGAGAAGTGTTTGGAAGGTGTTCTTGGCTCGTCACGGGGCCTGAGCCTATGGGCCATGGCACTTTCTGATACCTATGAGAAAGGGAACA
The DNA here is from genome assembly GCA_907163345.1 of Haberlea rhodopensis. NCBI lineage: Eukaryota > Viridiplantae > Streptophyta > Magnoliopsida > Lamiales > Gesneriaceae > Haberlea > Haberlea rhodopensis. Next base: position 5,789,397 of record CAJQUN010000017.1, read on the forward strand.
TCTTTTGTTAAATTAAGTGGTTACTATGATTATAATTTTCTTGGTCCCACTGTTTGACAAGAATATTGGTGCAGTTTATACCATATTCATTCATTGAGAAAGAAGCTAGCCATATTGAAGGTTTTAGTCCCGAATTAGCTCTTGTTACAATTGGAGGAGGAAAGGAGCTTGAAGAAAAGCTTGTGGTAAATAGACTTCTTACACTCTTTTCCCTGCCTTTTTTTGTGTTTATTTAGAAAATCAAACAATATTCTTGGTAAATGCTGAAATGAACCTGTGTTTACTTTTTGATTTTTTCCCTTGTTGAGGTTCTGGCAGGTTCGACCTACTAGTGAAACAATTGTTAACCACATGTTCACTCAATGGATCCATAGTTACCGTGATCTGCCGCTTATGATCAATCAGGTAGTCCCTCATGTGCTTTTTCTTTTTTCAGTTTCAACCTGTAGGAATACTGCTTGCTGATTTTTTGTGATCCTTAATTTAATATGTTTCAGTGGGCAAACGTGACAAGGTGGGAGATGCGTACCAAACCATTTGTCAGAACTCTTGAATTTCTTTGGCAGGAAGGTCACACGGCTCATGCCACTCCAGAGGAGGCTGAAAAAGAGGTTAATTCTTTGTGTTCAATTAGATGTTCATGCAGCTCCAACTATTTGCACTTTCATTTAACCAACTCTTCTACTGAACTGCAGGCGCTACAGATGATTGACGTATATACTAAATTCGCTTATGAGCAAGCTGCAATACCTGTTATTACAGGTCGCAAATCAAAGATGGAGACATTTGCGGGTGCTTCAAAGACCTATACTATTGAAGCAATGATGGGTGATCGGAAAGCTTTGCAATCAGGAACAAGTCACAACCTTGGGCAGAATTTTTCTCGTGCATTTGGAACACAGGTTGGTGGCATATATTGTTAAGATCTTTAAACTTTTTGCCTTTCTCAGTATGTGCGCATGTATATCCCTGATTCCATAAGTAATATGCTGATAGGTTAATTAATCTAATAATCTGTGTACCTATACAGTTCACTGATGAGAATGGGCAAAGGCAACATGTATGGCAGACATCATGGGCAGTTAGCACAAGGTTTGTTGGTGGTATAATTATGACGCATGGAGATGACAGTGGCTTGATGCTTCCTCCAAACCTAGCACCTGTGCAGGTACATTTGGAAGACTTCACTGATATCTCATGCCATTGTTAATATGATTGGATTTTTCATGTAGTTAGTTGCTGAATTCATGAAATTACGGGTCACTTGATGCTTTGTAGTGCTTGACTCCATCTTGTAAGATCGAAAAAATTTGTGCCGGTAGTGCTAACAATCAATAGTTGAACAAAATGTATGGCACGTGATGAACTCTTTACATTTGTACATGTGATAGAGACACCCAATCAAATGGTAATATCTGTACTTAGTAATAGAGAGTTTCAATTTTTATTAATGTGGGCTTGCAGGTTATGATAGTTCCAATCTGGAAGAAGCCCGATGAGATAGCAGGAGTTTTAAGTGCTTCCTCATCCGTGAGAGAAATTCTTCAAGCTGCCGGAATCAAGGTTAAAGTTGATGACTCAGAGCAGAGAACACCTGGATGGAAGTTCAATTTTTGGGAAATGAAGGTATGTTCGACCGAGTTAGATCATGTTGTTTCACTCTATAATATTACATTATGGTGGGATGTATTAGACTGTCCTTAAGGCTCTTTACTTTAATTAGGGTGTCCCTATTAGGATTGAAATTGGTCCTCGAGACGTTTCGAGTGAGAGTGTGGTGGTTTCTAGAAGAGATATTCCTGGAAAACAAGGAAAAGAATTCGGTATATCCATGGAATCGTCAACTTTGGTGGCTTATGTAAAAGGCAAGTTGGATGAGGTTCAATCTTCACTTCTAGAACGAGCAACATCATTCCGAGATAGGTGAGTGAGCAAATTTTTTATGGTCTATCATCTCCTGGAAAAAGAAACTATCAAGGTAGAAAAACACCTAGTCTATTTGATTCTGTATGATAACTTTTCACAACAGAAATAATAAAATCTTACCACATTTATTTAATATTGCAAAGCTTTGACTTAATAGAGGGAAAAAGGCTAACACTGATCATCATGATGATACTATTTTTGCTTGCTTCTGACCAAAGAATTTCATTTTCTAGCAACATTGTTGACGTGGTTTCCTATAACGAACTTAAAGAGGCAATAGCCCAAGGAAAATGGGCAAGGGGCCCTTGGTCTGCCAGGTACTTTTAACACCCCCCCTCTCTAAAATTACTTGTCCGGCTTTCGTAACACAAGATGCATGGAAATTCCTTATTACTCGGGCATCTGGCATCCTATGTGAGAGATTCTTTATTTGTGCATACAGCGACAAAGACGAACTAAAGGTGAAAGAAGAAACGGGGGCGACAATTAGATGTTTCCCTTTTGAACAACCAACGGGGATAAAGAAATGCTTGATGACTGGCAATCCAGCAGATGAAGTTGCAATTTTTGCGAAATCTTATTAGTCCTGAATAATCGAAGCACCAAATGTTGGGATTTTCAAGTTCAACCGTCCACACTCGAGTTACATTTTTTTCCTCTACACAGTATTCAGGGGATTTCTGTTCTTCTTGATTAAAGAACAATAAAATTTTGTGTTCTATATATTTTTAGAAACTGTCACTCTTTAATTGTGTACATTATGGGAAACTACAGATATTGAGCATTGCAATCTAAACTGTTTATTCAGTGTGCTGTTATTGGATATTTCTCTAATGTAAGGATTGAAAGCAGAATAATGTTAAAATTAAATCAAATAGACGAATTAAATCAACATATATCTGTCAAAGTCAAAAATGAAATTATTGGTTAAAAACTTGACTTTTTTTTTTCTTTTCTTTGAGTAGTTTAAAAAGTCGAGACTTGAAGGAACATCAAAGTCCAAGCCCGACATTTCCATGTGAGCTTTATTAAAATATATCATTTGCTTGACATCACAAGCAAGTCCAGATACTAAAAATATGTGTCTAGTTGACTCGGATACAAGGATATGAGTAAGATAAGATATGAGCACGGTGACACATATTTTCAAAAATTAAATGATATATTTTTGTCCATGAGTGCAACAATATGAGATAATAAATTTTTATTGTTTATACATATTTTATACACACACTGTCATAAATTATTCAAGAAAATATTTCATTAACATACATTTTAATAATAAAATTGAAAACGATATAAAATTATAAACAAATCATTCAAAAATCAAATCATACAAAAAGTACCACTCATATTACACCATGTCTTGTCGTGTCAAAGCGTATCCGTGATATCCCTGAGAAGGGTTTTTCCGTATAATTAATATATATATATATATATATATATATATATATATATATATATTGATGTAAGAATTTGATGGATTTGGATATCAAATCCTTAATACAAATTTATTTAAATTGTTTAGCTAATTTTGAAATCCATAGATTTCAAATACACAATATTCAATTTTAAGATATTTTTCAAATCATTAATACAAATTTATTCAAATTGTTTGGCTAATTTCGAATCCATAGATTTCAAATACACCATATTCAATTTTAAGACATTTTTACCAAGATAATTTCAAATTCCTAATTACTGAAATCATTTCAAATCCATATTTCTAAATTCATTGTTGAAATAAAATACTACAATCCAAATATAACCTAAATTTATTCAGTTATACAACATATCCCACATAATTTATTCTCAAATTACCACCTTTTCAATTAAATACTATACATAATTTATTCTCAAATTACCTCTTTTTCTCAATTAAAAATCAGTCACATAGGATATGTATTTAATCAATATTGGTCCAAACATTTATGATTAATCAAAATTAGTCCCAAAGGATATGAGTTTAGTCAATAATAGTATTACGTTTAAGACTAATCAAAATTGGTCACATGAGATATATGTTTAATCAAAAGTGGTCCCAAAACTCATTTCAATTATGGGAACACTTTTGGTAAAACATAATTTTCGTGGGATCAATTTTGATTAGTCCTAAATATTTGTGACTATTATTGATTAAACTCGTATCTTATTGGACTAACTTTGAAATTTATCGTTTAAATTGAGTCCCATTAATAGCTTATACTTTTATTTTAATTTAATTATATTGCTTATTATAAAGTCTGGATTCTATGATAAAAATATTTGTAAATATGATAATTATATCACAAAGTGCTTGCCAGTTGGATAACATATTCAATTACCAAATGATATTTTTTAAAGAAAGGCTGGATGATATTTTTTAAGAATATTTGTCACTCAAACTGCCACAAAGTCAACGAAGCAATTGCAAAAGATAAGGACTTCCAAAGCCTGGAATTTTTTGATGCTATCCTAGGAACGATGTCCTAAATAATTTGATAAGAGTAGCATCAAAGAAACCCTCCATATTATATAATAACATAGTGAGATGGCAACGAGCAATAATTGTGAGAACAAATGTTCTTGGCTGATATACTCCAACTGGCAGAGCATATCTTTGAATTTTTATTCCAAAGAAAGTGGTGTTAAGATGGATGCTGGCTTAATTTGATTCAGATAAATAACTATATGCATTAATTAATTTGATATTACCACATAAGAAGACTGGTAGCTTCCCAGATTTCTATAGATAGAAATTAAATTCTCTATCTTTAAAACGATATTCCCCAGAAGAAAAATCAAAAGAAGGATTCAGGATGTCAAAACACTCCGGATAAATCGTGGTAGTTTCGGGAGTGCTGGGGGTACATATGCTGCGCCTCAGTGCTCCCAACATTGCCCGGAGTTTGTTCAGGCGGTGTTTTGACGTATGCAATCCTTGGTTCGATTCTTCTCTACTTAATTAATTCTAATTTTTGAAGCCTAATTTTTCAACAGGAATACGTTTCTTTATTAGTACAGTACGTGTCACAAATTGATAATATATTGGACAGTTGTAAATTTTGACTTTTTGTGGTGTGTGTGTGGGGCATAAATATGAGAGCATAACTTTGGAGTGGAGACTTGGGGGGAGCAGGAAGAACAAAAGCAAACGCGTCTAAGGAAAAAAGAGAAAAGCAAATGATGCCTTTTGTATATTCCATATGCCATCCCTCCTATTTAATTATTCTATAAATTATTATTTACTTAGTTTATTATTTTTTCCAGTTTGAATTTAGAGAATATCAAATTTTGATGGGATTTTTTCCCCTTTTCTATGCGTGGTTCGATTCGATTATGTTAGAGTGTTACTTTTGGGGCAATATTCGAATTAGAGCTTTAGTACAAGTAACTTGCAATTTATGTTTCTGTCTGTTGGTTCTATATGTTTAAATAGACGAATTTAATCAGATTACAATAACCATGCAAAATAAATTATACTGAAATAGTAAACTTATAACTACATTTTATATATACTATTCAAAGTCTTCGCAACAGGAAACTGGAACTAATTCTGGACGATGTCACATCAAGCCGTGTGTCCATAAACTCAAATTTGCCCGTCTAAGCTTTTGATCTCCTGGACAAGTGAGTTCCAAGGTACAACACATAATCACCTCTGCTCGAATTGAAGCAGAATTTCGAGCAGACTCTTTCGAACTTGTATTTGTATAGCACTCTCAAATATGAATGTATGAATGATTTTCACGGATGCTAAAAAATTGAAGTTGGTGTAGTTTATATAGCTGAGCATCAGACCTTCCAAAGGTCAAAAATTTCAGTGCAATGTTTAGTGGGTTAGCTGAAGAGTCTGAACTTTAATCTGTGATTTAAGTCTCATATCTAAATCAGATTAACTCGAATTAAGTCTCACACTTAAGCCAGATTTAACTCAACATTAACACAAAAAAATAAAGGTCAGGAATATGAGAAGATAGTTCTTCCCAGAAAATCAAGTAGTAAAAAGATAAGGCTGCCTTCGCGACAGCGACTTTGACTACTCTCTCTTGATTTATTGCTCAATACAAACAAAAAATCAATTGTTCCAAAATCTCAATGTTGGATTCTTAGCCAATTCAATTCACTTACCAATTAAACCAAAAAAATGGGATTGGGCATAAATCAACCAATTTCACCTACACTATTTAGTGAAAGTCACGGTTGTATTCCTATAATAACAACATTATAATAAAAGATTTATTATTTGACCTCTAGTATGAACAATAACAAATGTATTCCTATAATAACAACATTATAATATCACATCTTCTAATTTATAATTGATATATGAAAATTACAAATATATCCCATATAATTTGACATAAAATATAGGGATAATTATATCTACACCCCATCGACTTTAGCTTACTTACAGAAACCTCTAATCAACTTTGAAAAATTACAGAGACCTCTAATCTTGTGTAACGCCGTCAAAAAAATTAACAAAACTTGTAAAATGATGTTTTTGCCCTTTTGTATATATGTAATATAAAATTTTCAAAACATTACAGAAACACACACCCCCCTAAAGTATATTTAATATAAAATTATAAAAATGTTACAGAAATACCCCTTATAGTATACAGAAATGACAGTTACACCCCCTATGATGTCATATTGTTTTGTTTCAAAAAATTATTTATTAAATATTTTTAAACTATAAACTAGTTTTCATATTAATGAAAATATTTTTAAAAAAATTATATATAAAAATTCGTTCAGAATGAACTAATTATATTATTCTAATAGTATCAAACACATCAATATGATCATAAAGATCTTGTAATATCAAAACACTCAATATCTTTAACATATTTAAAATAAGATTATCCAAATATTTTAACATCTTATTCTTAAAATAAGACTTCACAGCATATGAACTATTTAAAATACTTTAACAAATATCTTTTAGCCAATTATATGTTTAGAAGTTGAATATAAATGATATTACTTATGTTTTATGACATGATCTTTAATGATAATCGATGTTTTATCGATTCGATTTGTTCGATTTAATGTAAATTTCAGTTAGTTCGGTTGGCTAAAAAATAAATTCGGTCGGTCCAGTTTTACGATTTTGGTCAGCTCAGACTGAATGATCACCCTAGTTGAACTCGTATTTGAGTAGTTTATTTTCAAAGTTTATATTTTTATCTCGTTTCTCAAATTATTAATTATATATTATTTATATTTTAAATCATTTATTGAAAGTACAATGATTATATATTATCAAGTTTTTACGGTATGTTTTGGTGAACTAATATTTATTGACGTCAATTCGGAAAATGAAAATCAAACATATTATTCTTTACATCCCCACAAAATTGCAAATTACTTTTTGTCCCCTTCAACCTAAATTCTAAATCTGTTTCTGAGATGTTATTGTTGAAATTAGAGGGTGAAATTTATTATTGTTCAAATTAGATGTAGTCTAAAGATAATTCCCCATTAGAATTTAATTTTGTGGAGATCATTGTCATATATACATTGTTGGGTCCACTCAAAATTTGATGTATATGTTTTGCTACATATTGTGTTTATCAAACGTGATTCATGACAATGACTTGTAGCCCATCTGACATCGGTCATAATTATGATATGGAGGTCATGTTCGATGCTCTGTTCCCCAACCCAAGTAGTTGTAATATTTGCACAAAAACAAATGTGACTCATCTCGACATTAAAGATTTAGCCTAATGATTATCACAATCCTTAGTGAGATCGACTCAAATTTGAGTTTTGTAAGTAACAAAAACTCACCACCCCGTATAATAAATAAAAATAAAAATGTGACTCGTCTCGTACGATACAATAGGAAAAGCATGTTTTTGATAATTTTATACATGTGAAATTTTGAATTTTGTTGGAATAAACATGTTTTAAATTTAAATACGTAAATGCACGAAAGATAAATTAAAAGAAAACGTGAAATTAACCAAGCGAGTAAACCTATTATGGATTGCCAAAAATAATTAAATGACAAACCAATTAGAAAATTTAGCCAATTGATTTCACCGTACAGTCCAATTATTTTAGTGGTGTAAAAAAATTATTTCATTCTTGAGAGAACGTGTTGTCCAAATTATAAACATGTCCATTTAATGTCCTATAATATTGTCAGGATCGATTCCAGGGGTGGGTTGCCATTCCACACCCGAGTTCAACCAACTTGAGCTTTAATAACTCGTGTTCTTGAAATTATTGCACCGAGAGATTATATCGAGTTCGGTTACAAAACCGAGCGGAAGATACTCGACATAGCCCGCTCTATAACCGATTAAACATTTGAAAGGCTTTTTAAAGATATGTAATTAAAGTAAATAAACAAGCATTTGTTTATGGAAGTTCGAAGGCTGGTGTAATCCTTCTACGTCTCCCATTCTTCCACCTCATGGAAGGATTCCACTATAAGACTTTGATTTATACAATCCCGTTGTATAAACCCGATCCAGTTGGGAATTCCCCATCCAACTAGAACTCCTAGCAACTCAACTATGTATGTTCTTTAATGTCTCACATACATAGACCTCTCATCGGTTGTGATAAATCATCAACCGTTACAATGATACTCACTCTTCTATTTTAGCTCACAAATACAATGAATAGAATGAATACAAAGGCACAAATGATTCCATAATGAATCTGATACAGCAAGGTAAGAGGTGCCAAAGGTTTGGGGAGTGCTCTTCATTTAGCAACTTTTGTCTTTGAAGTTTCCAAATTGAATCCCAAGTGGGTTTGCTTTGAAAGGCTTGGATTGATCTTCAATCAGCTGTTATTGAGCTTCCAAATCATGTATATATAGCCCCAAGTAATGATATATACGTTAGACACAAGAATATGCCCGTTGGAGAAGGTTCTGCACCATTCCCGAGCTTGCAACAGTCATATTCTGGTTTCTGGGCTATTTGTATTTCGGACCGGACTGGTCTGGTCTGCTGGTCTGCTCAGCTGGTCTGGTTCAGTCTGGTCAGCTGTTCTGGTCTACTGTTCTGGTCAGCTGGTCTGGTTCAATCTGGTTTGCTGGTCTGGTTCAGTCTGGTATGCTGGTCTGGTCTGGACAAGTCAGTCTGAAGCAAGACAAGTTTGATACAAAAACAGCTTGACAAACTTGCTCTTCTGATCTGTTGCTTGTAGCTCTTGATTTTTTGATTTCTGGGCAAAGTAATCTACATGAAAGTTGTAGCCTTTTCTCTTAGCTTTCCACGGTATCAAGAATCGCTTGATTTCAAGTTCGTATGAGAGAGTTATACTTGAAATACGAGGTGATGCTCCTACTGTCTGTTTGCTGGATGCAGCAGCACATAGCGTGAATTGCAGAAGATTTTTGGTCATCTTAACGTCCGATTAAGTCTTTGACTTCCAAATATGACTTGTAGATCATTGTCTTAGCTTTCCAACCCATACTGAAGCGTCCTGTTCCGATAAGCGAGCTAAGAGTTATGCCCACCAGACTGACAGTCGCTTGCTGTAACAGCTCGATCTTACATGCGTCACATGGCGTGACTTGCAGAAGATTTTTGGCCATCTTAACGTCCGATTCAGTCTTTGTCTTCCAAATATGACTTGTAGATCTTTGTCTTAGATTTCCAACCCATACTGAATCGTCTCGTTCCATTAAGCGAGCTAAGAGTTATGGCCAACAGACTGACAGTTGCTTGCTGAAACAGCTTGCTGTTTCTTCGCGATACAGCTCGATCTTGCAGGCGTCTTTTCTCCTTGATAACATTTGAACTAGCCGATCTGTTGTGAAATATGACTTTTATTAATTTGAGTTGGCTGTTCAATATCTTTGGAAGCACGCCATTTCGATATCCGAGCTATTAGATATGATCGAAACAATCCGCTCTACCAGGATTTCAGACTTGGTTCGGCTTGATATTTTCAAGCTACTTCTTTGTAATTCATCAAGTTCATAATTATGATCTATGAACTGCACACTTGATGAAATATGTTAGCAACACAATAACAAGTTTTGTTAACATCAAAACCAAGATTATTCGGGTTTCCAAAACCCAACAATCTCCCCCTTTTTGATGATCACAAAACTTGAATAAAAATATGAACATTAATGCACAATGTTGCATAAAAAGAAAAATCATATTTTTTAAACAACATATTTCTCCCCCTTTTTGTGTGAATCAAAAAGGAAGACAAATAAATTTTACTCTCCCTCAAGGATTGGGATTAAACTCTCCCCCTTAATTTTTAAAGGTTTGAAAATTTGAGCAAGTGAGGGGCAAATGGGGTAGGCTAAAACAAATTAAAAAATTGCAATGCACATTAATTTTTGAACAAAAATAACCTCTTTTGATGATGCATGTAGCATACTTGGCAACAAATTTGAATTTCTTGACAAAACTCAACAATGTCCATTTCATCTTTTAGCGGTGGCAGCACAGTTAGTCCAACTTTGCAGAATAAATTGTATCTCCTCGTGAAGCGTTAGGCTGCAAGACCTATACCGTTGCGATCCTCTATGAGTCTAGTTTGCAACGCTAAAAACGGTTTGTCATTTGGACATCCGAGCAAGAAGTTATGCCAATTTTCCCAAAGTCGCTGCAAGCTGCCAGAAAACTAAAAATGCTTCAAAAATTGTTAGATAAAATCTCAAAATAAAAATTTTAAACTTAAAATGAGTTTAGAACAAATTGAAAATAAATTAAACCTTTAAAATAGATTTTAAATTTTTTTTATGCAAAATGAATGCAATGAAATTGATTTTTATGCTAAAATTTGCATACACCATATTTTGAAAAAAATATGCTATGAAAATATTTCATGCTTATGAGAATATTTTGAAAATGATTTTAAAAGATATCCGCTAAAAAAATCGGTTAAAATGCTTTCTAAGAACAACCTGCTCTGATACCACTTGTCAGGATCGATTCCGGTGGTGGGTTGTCATTCCACACCCGAGTTCAACCAACTTGAACTTCAATAGCTCGTGTTCTTGAAATTATTGCACCGAGAGATTATATCGAGTTCGGTTACAAAACCGAGCGGAAGACACTCGACATAACCCGCTCTATAACCGATTAAACATTTGAAAGGCTTTTTAAAGATATGTAATTAAAGTAAATAAACAAGCATTTGTTTATGGAAGTTCGAAAGTGGTGTAATCCTTCTACGTCTCCCCTTCTTCCACCTCATGGAAGGATTCCACTAGAAAGACTTTGATTTATACAATCCCGTTGTACAAACCTGATCCAGTTGGGAATTCCACATCCAACTAGAACTCCTAGCAACTCAACTATGTATGTTCTTTAATGTCTCACATACAAAGACCTCTCATCGGTTGTGATAAATCATCAACCGTTACAATGATATTCACTCTTCTATTTTAGCTCACAAATACAATGAATAGAGTGAATACAAAGACACAAATGATTCCATAATGAATCTGATACAGCAAGGTAAGAGGTGCCAAAGGTTTGGGGAGTGCTCTTCATTTAGCAACTTTTGTCTTTGAAGTTCCCCAATTGAATCCCAAGTGGGTTTGCTTTGGAAGGCTTGGATTGATCTTCAATCAGCTGTTATTGAACTTCCAAATCATGTATATATAGCCCCAAGTAATGATATATACGTTAGACACAAGAATATGCCCGTTGGAGAAGGTTCTGCACCATTCTCGAGCTTGCAACGGTCATATTCTGGTTTCTGGGCTATTTGTATTTCGGACCGGACTGGTCTGGTCTGCTGGTCTGGTTCAGTCTGGTCTGCTGTTCTGGTCAGCTGGTCTGGTTCAATCTGGTCTGCTGGTCTGGTTCAGTCTAGTATGCTGGTCTGGTCTGGTCTGGACAAGTCAGTCTGAAGCAAGACAAGTTTGATACAAAAACAGCTTGACAAACTTGCTCTTCTGATCTGTTGCTTGTAGCTCTTGATTTTTTGATTTCTGGGCAAAGTAATCTACATGAAAGTTGTAGCCCTTTCTCTTAGCTTTCCACGGAATCAAGAATCGCTCGATTTCGAGTTCGTATGAGAGATTTATACTAGAAATACGAGGCGATGCTCCTGCTGTCTGTTTGCTGGATGCAGCAGCACATGGCGTGACTTGCAGAAGCTTTTTGACCATCTTAACGTCCGATTCAGTCTTTGAATTCCAAAGATGACTTGTAGATCATTGTCTTAGCTTTCCAACCCATACTGAATCGTTTCTTGCATATCTTTAAAATGCCTTTCAAATGGTTCATCGGTTATAGAGCGGGTTATGCCGAGTGTCTTTTGCTCGATTTTGAAACCGAAATCGATATAATCTCTAGGTGCAATTATTTCAAGAACACGAGCTATTGAAGATCAAGTTGGTTGAACTCGGGTGTGGATTGTCAACTCACACCCGAATCGATCCTAACAAGTGGTATCAGAGCGGGGTCGTTCTTGGAAAGCATTTTAACCAATTTTAGATGAAAATCTTTTAAATAAACTTTTTCATGAACTTGAAATTATTTTCATAGCATAATTTTCAAAACTTGGTGTATGAAAAATTTTAGCATAAAAATCAATTTCATTGTATTATTTTGCACGAAAATAGTATTATAATCTATTTTAAATGTTCAAATTTTCGCTCAATCTGTTTTAAACTCTTTTTAACTTTAAATTGTTATTTTTGAGATTTTTTCTAACAATTTTCGAAGAATTTTAGTTTTCTGGCAGCTTGCAGCGACTTTGAAAAAAATAGGCATAACTTCTTGCTCGAATGTTCAAATGATAATCCATTTTTTGATTTGCAAACTAGACTCATAGAGGATTGCAACGGTATAGATCGTGCACCCTAATTCTTCATGAGGAAAAGCAGTTTATTCTGCAAAGTTGGACCAAGTGTGTTGCCGCAAAAAGATGAAATGAACATTGTTGCGTTTTGTCAAGAAATTCAAAATTATTGTCAAGTATGCTTTATCCCTCATCAAAAGATGTTATTTTTGTTCAAAAAACTAAATATGCTTTGAATTTTTTAATTTGTTTTAGCCTACCCCATTTGCCATCCACTTGCTCAAATTTTCAAACCTTTTAAAATTAAGGGGGAGGGTTTTATCTCAATCGAGAAATATGTTGTTTTAAAAAGTATGGTTTCTTGTTATGCAACATTGTGCTTTAATGTTCTTATTTTTATTCAAGTTTTGTGATCATCAAAAATGAGGCGATTGTTGGGTTTTGAAAACTCGAATACTCTTGGTTTTGATGTTAACAAAACTTGTTATTGTGCTGCTAACATATTTCATCAAGTGTGCAGTGAATAGATCATTATTAGGAGCTTGATGATTAGCTTGATGATTAGCAAAGAAATGAGTTGAAGTAAACTGGACCAGTTGATACAAGCAAATGTCTACTGAACCAGTAGACACAACAAGTAAACCCCGAGCACTGCTGACTAAATCAACCATATCTCATTGTTTGGATAACAAAAAGACCTGATTCCAAAGGGGTTGGATAGCCAACTCAATTTACTACAAGTCACATCTCAGGCCATTAGATCTGATTCGAAGTTTTACATGACGAAAACATGTCTGAAAGGGCTTGCTGGTGCAAAGCTGAAACAACAACTGACAGATTGTAGCAGCTATGGTATATCGGTCATAACTCAGCTCGCTTATCTAAATGCGAAGATTCAGTATGGGTTGGAAAGATAAGACAAAGATCTACAAATCATCTTTAGAAGTCAAAGACTGAATCGGATGTTAAGATGGCCAAAATCTTTTGCAAGTCACGCAATGTGCAGACAAAATAGCAAACTTACAGCAGGAGCATCGCCTCGTATTTCGAGCATAACTCTCTCATACAAACTCGAAATCAAGCGATTATTCTATGGAAAGCTAAGAGAAATGGCTACAACTTTCATATTGATAACTTTGCCCAAAAAATCAAGGAATCAAGAGACATAACCAAGAGAACATATATTAGATTTTGGACAGCAAAGTCTACCAGATTGTCTACCGGGTCGTCTACCGGGCTACAAATAGACATTGTCAAGTAGACACTACACTGTAGACACTACAAGTAGATACTACCAAGTAGACATTACAAGTAGACTACCAAGTAAACACTACCAGTAGAGACTACCAAGTAAACACTACCAGTAGAGACTACAAGTAGACACTACAAAGTAGACTACCCAGTAGACACTACCAGTAAACACTATCAAGTAGACACTACAAGTAAACGTCGACCAACGGGCTTTGAAGTGCAACTATCCAAACCTTTGGCACCTTTTACAAGCCTTCCAAAGCTAACTCACTTGGGATTCAATTGGGGAACTTCAAAGAACAAATTTACTAAATGAAGTGCAATTATCCAAACCTTTGGCACCTTTTACAACGTAAAACAGATATATGGTTTATGTGTAACCTATGATGCACGTACACTGACACGACACGACACGACGACGTGACACGGACACGACGACGTGGATTTTCAAAATTTTCAGGATACAACACTGATGGGACACGCATAAATAAATAAATAAATATATATATATATATATATATATATACATACACGGCGACACTGACACGACACGACGACACAGATTTTCAAAATTTTCAGGATACGATACGGCTGTGACACGCCTGTATATAAATAAATGAATATCATTGAAATCATTTTGTGCATATATTTATATGCTTGTTTAGTCTTTTATAGTAATGTTTTTATTATATTTTTTATATTTGAATCATTTAATGTATAAATGATCGAGAGTTTAATATCCAAATTAAGAATTGTTTATTTGTAATATTGTTTATATTTAGTAAGAAGGAAAAATAAACAAGGTATTATTTCATTGGAAATTTGAATTTGCACACACATAAAAACATCTATATTATAAAATAAACAAAGTATTGGTATTCGTTCATTATTTTACGTACGACTGGTTAGTCATGCGAGTTTAATGTACTTGTATATAATTATCTAATATATATTTATATAGTTTCGGTGTTGGTTGTTAGACTTAGTTTTGTTTGTAGTAGTCATATAGTATCTGTAAATGTATATCTATGTTATACTATTTTGTCTTCAAGGTGGTTGTTATTGTTTTATGTTTCATTGTTGGAGCATCGTTTGGCTTTGACTACTGAGCCTTTCGGTTCGTGCGTCATCCAGTGATATGACGCTTAGTGAGGGATTTGGGTACGAGAGCTTATTCCATTTTTGGTCATCTATCAATTTATGCTTCTCATCCATCCTCATTTGTTCCTTAAAGTATATTGGAATGCAATCTCCTTACTCGTTTATATCTTGGGCTGCATGATTTGAGGGGACCTGCTTTGACTTTGATGGTTCCGGCACATTTCTGCTCAAAGTATCATGCTTCTGTACTGATTTACTTATCTAGTACACCTTTTAATATGCTTCTTCATATGTGTGCCTTTGTCTTTAACAATGATTGGAGTCGGAGTTTAGCTTCTGTTGGATCATTTGTTGTGCTCCTTAGAATAGTATGAACTTTATGGTTGTTTTTTTAAAACTCGGATGTAATTACTGATTTAGCTGACCTTTAGCATATATATTGTCTGTTTCAAACAAATATATATCAATAGCATCTAAAACTCAGAGCCACACGTTTTCAATCTGCACAAGTTATCACCTTATCTACATTATTTCAATCCTATTCTCTCATTATTATTATTTTTTAAGAAAAAACTATTGTTAAACTAGAGCAGTAAGCCTTAGATACAAAATGTTATAAAAATAAAGGACAGTATTCTAAATAAGGCGGATGATAGGGCCACTCACTGCTCAAATTTGACTTCAAATTTCACAGCTCTTATCATCGGCTACCTCGTTTTTAAAAAAAGCCCAATAGTTTGACATAAATTTATAGCTAATTATCATTAATTACATATCTACTTATGGCGAAGTGATATTTTTATATAACTTATTTTTATGCTAAAATTTTGAGAGATATATTAAAATTTAAAAGAGACTATTTAGTAATTAATTAGAACGCTTATTTAAAATATGATAATTTTAGCTATAAAAATAAATTTTTCATGTTTATTAGTATTTTTTATATTTAGAATGCTATGGCCATTTACTTTATATAAGACCATAACAAGTTTTGCGGTTAAATTTGGATAAAATTGAGATAGTTCATGAAATAGAATTAATTTAAATTTAAATAAGATTACAACAATCATTTGATTAAATATGTATAAGATGTTAGTGATTTCTTTATGATCTAACCACTTTGTTAGATCAAATGCGGAATAAAATGGATTAGTAGTATACCTCCAGCCATTGCTCTTCTTGCTTTGGTTTATTAGGCATTTTCTAAACCTTCACAATCTCCCTTAGATGGTGTATATGGTACTAAATGAGATTATGTGATCCCAAAACACTTAAGCTATAATTTTGCATAATTAAAGATGCTGCGAATTCCTTAATTAATTAAAATTATATAGATCACACAACATTATATTTAATTCACAAAAAATGTGTTCATATAAATTGCACAAACTTTAAGCAATATGAACACCAAATTGGTGTACTAAATTATTTAACTCAATATTGCATGTATAATTAAACAATAAAAATTATACATACAAAAACAACAAAATAAATAATTTTGCACATGAAATTAACTATATGAATTATATACGTATATGTATATGTAGATGATAATTAATATAGAGCTAATAATATAACATACTTATGTTACAGAAAGCTAACTACATAATTAATAAACATAAACAAAACAATATTAAGAAAAACTGCCATACGAAGTGTTGCATTTTTTTTTTTTAATTAATATGTATAAATATTTTAAATCTTTTGTCCTTTATCAAAAGAAAACAACTTTGTCAGATTTCAAATGAGTCTGATCATAAAGATACAAAGAGTTTGGTTTCAATTTATTCATTTTATTTATTAAAATGAAACCAGTGTATCTTCTTGTTAAATTTCAACAAAGCTATCGTCTTTTCCTTTAGGTGACAAAGCCATCGTCTCCTACCTCCAGCAGGGTCATTATGACCCGGTTGGACCCGAATGAAACCCGACGGTTTCTGAGTTTTCCAGAAGCCAAAATTTCGTGTAAAAGTCCAGAATTGTTAGAAATATTCTAACCATTGTCTTTCATCAAAAACATTAGAAACCAATATTTGAAATCTCATAAATGTTATTGTAGTTTTTCGAAATATTAGCCAAGAAGCAAGACAGAGGCAAAACCTTGCTCTGATACCAACTGTTAGTGATTTCTTTATGTTCTAACCACTTTGTTAGATCAAATGCGGAATAAAATGGATTAGTAGTATACCTCCAGTCATTGCTCTTCTTGCTTTGGTTTATTAGGTCTTTTCTAAACCTTCACAATCTCCCTTAGATGGTGTATATGGTACTAAATGAGATTGTTGATTTAGGGACCCAAATACATGGTATTTATAGACGCCAACCATCATAGAGCATATACATATGTTATGACATTGTAAGATGAAGTGAAGTAAATTTAAGGTGGAATTAAATGGACCATTAAATGAACCACTAAATGAACCATTAATCTACTAAATGAACCATTAATCTAAGTGGTTACTAACATAAGATTCAGATAGTCTTGTATTTTTGTGACATATTTGAGTTTTTTTTTTAAAATATTAATCATTATGTAGGATTATGAAGCCGGATAATTTTGATTACGTGATAAAACACTATAACCCCAAATTTTAAGCTATAAGGCCATCATGCTTAATTATATATTAGTTCTTTTTTGCAAGCGTTGCGTGCATATATAATATATTTTTTTGTAAACTGAGGTGGTAAATATAAATTTATTTTTTTAATTTTGGCTTTTGGGATGTAATAATTTTTTTTAAAATTGATTTTGTAGTTTAATACTCTCCTATTTATTTATTTGATTTTTTTGTTAACCAAATTAGCAGGGATCTTGCAGTCATTTAACACATTTGACATATTTGTTATTTGACAAAGTATTATGGTAAGTTCACTTTAGACCATACCACTAACACACTCACATGTTATATATATATATATGTATATATTAGGATGATGATAACTTGGTCTGTAATTTCGTCCACCATCCAGCTATGTTTATATATATATTTTATGATGATGATAATTTGGTCTGTAATTTCGTCCACCATCCAGCTATGTTTCTTTGTCGACGGCGTTCAATGGGAGATTTGGATTCGAGGGCACACCGCTTGTTGACCTTTTATAAATTTTGATCTATCGTATTTCCTTGTTTGTTCCTTCACTTTTGGAAGACAATTCCCATGATCGACCACATCCTATGTTATATGGTTTGAGGGAACCTGATTTGTTACTACTGGGTTTTGTCCTTTCCAAGTTAAGTTCTTTGGCATATGTTGTGTTGCACTCTACCACTAGACTAGTTAGTTCGATTGTGAGCCCATAACATCTTGATCCGATCCCTCTCTTGACTCGCAAGACGCGCTTTACTCACCGTAGAATAGATCACCGTTGCACCATAGTCAATAAACAAGTAGGCAGCTATAGTTGATGTGTCTGTTGTTTGGTTTCATTATACCTTGTGGGTTCGGATGGACCGTGGTCGATAATTTGTTAATCTATGTATGTAATGTTCTTGTTAAAAACTATATATATAAATTTAAATATAATAATTTTTTTCCAAAATATAAAATTTTTAGAATAATTTCTTTGCTGTCAGATGTTATTTGATGGCAAAGGTACAATTTGTGTTGGATAAAGCAACACCATAAGCTATAGCTGATGGTAATTATGCAACTCAAATCTTTTAAATCGTATTACAGCACAAGCACCACATGTCGATCTCAAATCTTTTAACTGTACAGCACCACAAGCACCACGTTTCGATCGATCACACAGCAAGGATAACTGTTGTACCCCAATAATCCCCTCCCAATAATTGAACTTCTTGCAACTCATGGAATCGAACACATAACCTGACTCTGATACCAATTGCTGGATCAAGCGATTGCCGCTTTACCAAAAGCTATAGCTGTTGGTAATTGTATAACTCAAATTTTTTAAACCGTAAGCAGCACAAACACAATGTTTCGATCGTTCACACAGTAAGGACAATTATTATACCCAGCAACTTGTCCTTAATTGACCAAATGTAGGTAAATATAGGATTTTTTTAGGGAAGCGAAGTCAAATCAAGTCCCCTAAAATCATTTATCCCAGGGTATGAGTATGCAAGAAAACTATCTTCTAATAATTCCAATAAATCTGAAGATACAAAGATGAAAAGATAAGCCACAATAAGCGATAAAGGACAAAAAGATAGGAGTTTTTTAACAATACATAATGCTACCAGCATAATGTTTTTTCTTGGAAAAAACAATTCTTTATTTAAATTATAACAGCCGTCATTATTTTCGAGGAAAATGTTATTAATTTATTACAGCGTAATAAGTAATAACAGTAACCAATTAGGCCATCTCTAACCCAAAAATTTATTTTAGCGCAGGTTTTGCACCAAAATAGTGCAATTTCTGCACCAAACACAAAACTCATCTCCAACCCATCTACTCCAAACTTTACTTCAAAAGGAATATTCCTTATAATATTCCTTTTACTTTCCTTAAAATAATTATTTTTTTCAATCACTTATCTATTACAAATATATTTATATATTTAGTAACATAATTAAATTGTTAAAATTTAATTATGAATTCAATTTAATTAATTAATTAATTTAATACAATTAATCATTTTTATTTACTTAGTAATAACGAAATAATAACTAAATTAAATATTATACATAAATAACTTAAAAATTTAACGACAAATATTACAAACTACACTTGATAATAAAACATAACATAAACACAAATTTAATTATTTGAATTACTATATTCATCCCATAAATGATCAATCAATGCATCACGTAACACGATATGAGCTTCTTTATTCTTCATCCATCTATGCCGAGAGAGAAATTGTTGAAATCTTAAATTTTCATCTCCAGCCATTTTTATGTCCGGAGCTGGTGCTTCCATTGCAGATTGGATTGGTGCATCGAGGCTACGTTCATCCTCGATAATCATATTGTGCATTATGATGCACGCAGTCATTATATCATGCAAATGATTTTTCCGCCAAGAACGTGCAGGGGATGCTACTATAGCAAATCGTGATTGAAGAACTCCAAATGCGCGTTCTACGTCTTTTCTACAAGACTCTTGGTTCATTGCAAAATATTTCTTCTTCGGACCACGTGGATCATGGATAGTTTGCACAATAGTTGACCATTTCGGATATAAACTATCAGCTAGATAATAACCTGTATCATATTCTCTACCTCCAATAATATAATGTGCTGGAGGAGCAATACCTTGTGTGAGATTCGAAAACAAGCTAGATGCCTCCAATACGTTAATGTCATTGTTGGACCCTGGCATACCAAAATATGCATGCCATATCCAGAGATCATAATCAGCGACTGCTTCTAAAATAATGGTAGGAGATCCACTACGACCTGCATATTGTCCCGCCCAAGCAGTGGGACAATTTTTCCACCTCCAATGCATACAATCGAGGCTTCCCAACATTCCAGGAAAGCCACGTTGTTTACCAATATGCAGTAGTCTAGCGACATCGTTGGCGGTAGGTGATCGTAGATACTGCTCCGCAAACACCTCAACAATAGCACGGCAATAACGCTGCATACATTGAATTGCAGTAGACTCTCCTATTTTGATATATTCATCGGTAGCGTCCGCTGGAAGAGCATATGCTAACATCCGCAATGCTGCTGTTGTTTTCTGGTTAGTAGACAATCCACGCCTACCAAGTCCATCACTTCGTTGCGTAAAGTAATCATCATGGATTTTTACGGCATCAGCAATACGAATGAGTAGATTTCGAGACATTCGAAATCGTCTTCGAAACATTGCCTCATTGTATCATTGGAGAGGAAATTTAACGCCAAAATGGCATTTGGTGCAAAAAAAAACAATGGGTTGGAGTTGCCCTTATGCTATGAACAATAACAATTTTATTTTTAAGAAAAATGACCAAAATGATGAAGTTGGACCTACATTATAATTTTAAAATACTTCAGTTATATCGTTATTATCAGCTAAATTTTTGGTAAAACGATAATAATTAGATTCGATAATTGACATAAACTTTGGTGAAACACATATGTTTAATCTTACAATGGATATAAGAGTTAACTATCGTATATTTAATTCTCATATATTTGAGCCTCATGAGTTGTAAATGATGCAATTAACAATAATTATTCATGTTTAGAAAAATATTGAAATATAATGTAAGGATATTATATGCTTTAAAATATTTTGAGTTCCATATTTATTATTAATTATAATTTTATGATAAAATGACACTCAGTTCAATCCTCCACATTATACTAAAATATATTGTCTTTAATCATTTTTTTCTCGAAATATAATCATATATATTTTCACCATTATGTAAAAGTATCACTCAAACTGTGAAATTAATTATTCTAATTATCTTTATTAAACAATTTTAATATTTGCACTTTATTAAAAATTGTGAAAATAATTATTAATGCATACACTAAATCTGTAAGGAAAACTACTTCTTAAATTGAAATCTTTTTAGCAAAAAGAATAATATTTTTCTAAAAAAGGTTTTATTGAGAAATGAGAGTTAACTTACACCTCAAGAATACCTTTGATAATACATATCTTTTGTATAAATTTTTTTGTGAAAAATTATTATTATTATATATATATATATATATGTATGTATATATATATATTCGTTAGCTATCCTAATCAACCTCGTGAATTTTAGGTAAAGATATACAATATCCTTACTCAAAATGTGAAATAGCAGCATAATATATTAATTTAGATCCATTCCACAAAATATTTCTTATGAGAAGATTTATAATAATAAAAAAATTATTTTTAAGAAGATCAGATATTAAATTTAATAATTTATCCTACAGTAATGATAATTAGTTAGATATATGTAAGGATAGTTGAAATAAATGACTGAGCAGTTGATTTTTTGTGTTTTATGAATTATAAGTTTTTATATTTATATAATAAAATAAGATAAGAAAATTTTCTAAAATTATTTTAGGAAAATAAATTTTTAATCCAAATCTAATTAAGATTCGGTTTTTTATTTTATTTTTTTTTATATTTGGGGAGGATTTAAATGGGTCTCAAACTTGAGACCTAGTTCCAAATTGGAACTCTGTGCGTCGCTAAGTCGAGAGAGATGTGATGATTATGCTATTTTCATAAAATTTAAAAATGCCAAAATAATAAAATTTAGTGCATGTTAATTTTCCCTAAATCGTTTCATTTATTTCAGTATATTTTTTGATCAACTTACTTAATTAGAGAATAAAATTTGATTAATTTTTCTTTATCCACCCACTATGTTGCACGGATATGGGTACACGGATACGTGGATACGTAGATACGGGTACGATTGCACGAGATTTTCGAAATTTTTAGGATACGACACATCTGGATACGCCAAATTTTATTTCTTTATTTATATATATATATATATAATAATAATAATAATAATAATAATAATAATAATAATATTTGTAAAAAAATCAAGTTTCAAGCATATAATCAACAAAACACATTAGAAATCAGAATAAAATTGCAAACTCACCAAATTCACGACAAATGGTAGAATATTAATCTAGGACATCTAAAAATTACAAGCATATAATCGACATTAAACACATTAAGGTGGTTATGAAATAAGGATTAAGTTAAATAATTTAATTTTAATTACAGTTTCAACCCTATTTTTTTTAAAAATTCTGAAAGTTCTCGTATATAATCCGTGTCAGATACGGTCACCGGCGTATCTTGACCGTATCTAAAACGTATTTGAAATAAAAATTTAATTTTGTCCCCAGATTCGCCACGTGGCGTATCCGATACGTACCGATGTTGTATCCTCGTGTATCTACATCCCAAAAGTATCCGATACTTGATCGTGAATTTTTTTGGAGTATCAGTGCAACCTAGTCCACCCATCATTCCGTTTTAATAATTAGGTTCACGACAACCCCATCTTTCCTTTGTGGATTGTCACCCTCCCATAATCGTAAGTAGTGATGGGAATGGAACGGGTCAGAACCCGGACCTGTAATAAACTCATCCTTAATTGTAAGTGACTCGTATTTGAATCTTTATTGATGCAATTTCTTTTTTTAAGTTCATCATATGTTTGCAACTGGCTACTGTGCTAGGGCATCAAGGGTATTTTCGTTATATATCATAATGTACAAGGGTAGTATCGTTATAGCAGCAAGCATAAATTGAGGTAAAATCCATTCCTCCAAACCTCATCATCATCTCTTCTCAGGAAAAAGGCAAAGAAATTTCCGGATGACAAGAGTTAAGAGACAATCAGACGGCTCCTAATCGTGAGAGGGTTCAAGATCCAACGGCCACCACCGTTCATTAAAACTTCGCGGATCCCGTTAGTGCTGAGCGGCGACGGAGGCGGCTGAGTTTTTATTTGATTCTTTGGGAATAAGAATGGTGGCTTAGGGTGTTTGACAGAATATATGGATTTGAACGGAGTTTTTGCAAAGATTGTTTTTTGAAAAGTTCGTGAGAGTTAGAATAATCGGACGAGGATTAATCAGACTTCGTGCCATTTACGGGGGAAGATTTGAGAATTTAAGCTATTTCTAAAGGTATATGAAAGCGTAAGCTTTTTGATGATCTGCTTGTCATTTGTGTGCTCGTTGTATTTGTGTTGTTTTCGTCATCGTCGTCAGATAAGGGAATTTGCGTCTCAAGATCAAGATAGAGATCTGTAGTTTTTGAAGTTATTCCTGCTTTCCTAGGGTTTTATAATCCCGGATTCGAGTTTAAGGATCCATGAATTCAAGATCTGAACCTGATGCAAAGTTTTATGGTCGAGAAATTTCGGGATTTAAGGCGTCCTTGCATATGAATTGAAGATTCGCGATGGATTATTAAAATTCAGAGAAATCTGCATCGGATCATGATTACTTCTATGCACATAATTATTTCCTGGAGCATCAAGAAACTCTCTTTATAGATGCTCCTTTGAGATGACATTCTTTGATCTATCCGATGGAAGTTGGACTATGAAAATATGAAGAATAAAAAGTTTGAATTTTTCTTCATTCTTTTAATGACTATTGATTGCTGATTCAATAGATCTGGAGTTATCCTCCTATCTCTTAAAAATTGCTACAAAACTTTGACATTTTCTCGCGCTTTCGCAATTTTGCCATACTTGTTGGATCCGAAATCTAGAAAATGCCGGCACATTCCTTCATTGAAATATTGCTAGCGGATGGTTTCAAGCAGAGCGTTTGGTTGATTTAATGGACCGTCATGTTTAGTGGACACTTTAATACAAAACCGGCGCTAGATTCTTCATTCTTTTTACCTTAATAATCTTTACTATATGAGGAGTGCGAGTCTTTAATGATGTTGAAATGACTCTGTGCTGCCCACAGCCAGCCCCTTTACTCCATTTTGGCCTAAGTTCTTGGATCTATTACTTTTGATCTCCCATGCTTTTGCATCAATAGAGAACTTTCTGCCCTTTCTGACCTCCTGACTCCCTGTCATCTTTGGTATGAGGAGTGACGAACTATGAGAATCAATCTTGAGTAATATATATACATGAGCCATTTGCTCAGTCCATTTGCTTGATCTCTGCTCCGTGTCGTGTCTGAGAATTATTTTTGTGTTTGAAAGCATGTATGATTTATGCTCATTCAATTTATGTTTAATGGCAGTCTGCTTCAGTGTGTGGAAGATTTGGAGGCCTATTGGAGAGAGATATTTTCGTTGAAGTGGCCTAAGTTGCCTTTTGGCCTATGGTGAGATTCTGAAATTGTTGTGGTGTTTAATTTATCTAGCATTTAGGTGTGACCTCTGTCTAATATGCGATCACCTAGCTGATGGAAGAATGAGCTTAGTTACATGCTAGAAATAATTCATTTACTATAATCTTAGTTTGTTAGGATTCATCAGAAAACATTCTGCTTTCTTGGGTTGAATGTTCTGTCAAACTTTAAACACTTAATACTTTTAGTTGATGGGGCATCCCGTTGAAATATTTGGAAGGAAACACAGCTTAGAACATATTGCGTATTGTATATGTTGAGCAATGAGTTCAGAGAAATTTTCTCTCCTTTTATTTTTGCCTGAATTAAGTGTTCCTGTGTCTGGCAGATGTGTTTGTAATTGCTCCAGGAGAGTGGAATATAAATTGGGATTAAATCAGGAAAGAGGCCAGATTTTGCAGGAATCTTGCAAAAGCTCTGGTGGCGGATTGATTGTTGGTGTCTATAGCCTATCGGTAAGGAAATGCTAAGCAGTGTAGGACTAGAAGTTATGGATTCCATCAACCCGCAGTTGAATTGGAAGATTGTGACAAAAGGAAGACGCTCCAGGACGTCAGTAGCGAGAAGGAAGGTACATTCTCAAATCTTGAGTGTACCATGTTTTTTTTCTGGTCCAGTAAGCTATATTTGCTAAAATTGCATCTATTAAATGTGACAGTTGAGTGCAGCTGTTTCTGGACAACCAACCTCTGGAAAAGCTGTCCATGTACCAATAAAGAAAAGAAGACATTTGCTTCGATCTCCATCACCTCAGCCTCGAACCCCTTCCATATGTCTTCTAGATTCTTCCTCTCTACCGTTTAATTCTTCACCTTTTTTTGAGGATAATGATGCACATCCAAGTTGTTTCTCAGTTCTGAAGTCTGCAAGCTCATATTCTAGCTGGAAGTTGGGAGATGGACCGGCTTCAATCAAATTTGGTGAAAGATTTGATTATGAAGTCCTCTCTGAACAAACAGGACAGGAACATAATTATGTGGAAGACTTCTCAGGTATTGAACTTCTTGCAGCAGCTGCTAGCATGGATGATGATACTGATAAAGCTTGGAAAGAGAATCATGTAGGAGATTCTTTAATGCCAAAAGCTCTGATTTATCCAATCTGGGCACACTATTTAACCAAGATTCAGGATGCAACATGCCCTTGAGTGATGAGACAGTGCATGAAGATGACACTGGCCGTCCTCTAGTTTCGAACAACTTGGAATCTGCTACTCTGAGTGTGCTTGGATGTGTGGGAGATCAGACCACAACAAGAGCTGTTTCTTTGAAAGTGGACCGGCGGCACTGGGATTTGAACACTTTGATGGATGCTTGGGATGGACCATGTAATGATGCTGAAAAAATCTCGAAGGTTATGGTCAATGGTGATATGCATGTGGAAGGGAGACAGGAGTGTTCTGAATACCAGTTACTCTGTAATCTTCCAGTTGTCGCAGAGGACAAGCTTTCTAATCTTAAAGCAGAGGAAAGCAAGTTAGTAGCAGTATCACCACATGGAACGTGTATTGAGTCGCCTAATCTTGAGGAAACCTTAATGGAACCAGCAAATATTTGTTATTGTAACGTGACCGCAAAGACTTCTGACCAAGATGCTGAGAAAAATATGGATTATTTATTTGCGTCTAGGGAAAAGATTGATTATTCTGTCGAAAGGATTGAATCTCCTGCTACTTCTGCTGCAAAGACTAATTCGATCGCTTTTGTTGAAAACATGAATTCGCATAGTGCGCCCGCTGAAATGGTTGATATTTATCCTGCTTCTGCTGAGAAGGTTGATTCGCATATGGGTTCTGCTGAAAGGATTGATTCACATATGGGTTCTGCTGAAAAGATTGAGTCACATATTGGTTCTGCTGAAAAGATTGAGTCACATATTGGTTCTGCTGAAAAGATTGAGTCACATATTGGTTCTGCTGAAAAGATTGATTCTTATATGACCGTTGATGCTCGTCATTATTCAGACACACGTCTAGATAACCATGGTCACGTGATTGATAGTGACGAATTGACTATGTATCAGGAAGGCCATGATTCTCCATATGAAGATGGAGAGTTGAGGGGGTCATTTTTGTACAACTGTGAGGAAAATGAATTGGAAAATCAATTGGTTGATTATGAATCTGATGGGAGACATGGAGATGGTTCTGATGCTGGTGATTTACCTGGGTCTGAGATAGTTGATGGCGGTTCTGAAGGCTCTCAAAGCAGTGTGAGGAAAAGTTTGTTGACAAAAAAATTTCTGGATAGCAATGAGAGTAACAGTAGAGCAGTCCAACATTCCTTTGTGCATTTTACGGAAGATGAACCCGAGAATAACAATGGTGGTGGAAAGAACGAATCATTTCCTGACTTAGTTATCGGAGAAAATGTCGAAACGAAGAGAAGATTCTCGGATCAAAAGAATGCAGGTTTTGATACTGTCGCACACATGAACGAATACTTGTTAAGGACTATTCAGAGTAAAGTTCAATCTTGTAGCAAAAGTCGGTCATCCTTGGATGCATTGGATGGGAAGGATATTTTCTGTATGCAGCAATACAGGTAATTAATATGCCTGCGTAATTGGTTTACCATTTTTTGCTCCATACACGTAATTGTTCGTGTATTATCTTGCATCTTATTGGAGGGGCGACTTTGAAATATTTAGTTCTCATAGTATTTGTTATTATGATTTTTTTAGATCTCGCCGTGTTGATGGTTCAGATTCTCGCGCTGAAAAGGATATGGGTTCCTACAAATATTTGAGATATAGACACGCTGCCCACGAAGGTGAAAAAAGTGGAGAAGATCGGTGGACATACTGGGGTTCAAGAAACCATTATACTTCTAATTATCAGGGTGTCGAGGGTCGTAGCTTTAACAGGCCAAGAAGAATAACTGGGGGCTCGGTAGATAAGTTTGGTAGGTTGGACTTCGGTCACAAAAGGCAGAATGCTAATTATTTTTCAAAAGGATACTTGAATAGGCCCCTAGTTAGAAGTTCACGTGTGGACAGAGATGATTGTTTTGGTGTGCGCAGAAAGATGCCGCTATCACAAGGTATCAGGGAGAATTATCCACACAGTGTTGGTAAGAAATTTGAGCCTCTACCTGATAATACTTCCAAATCTGTTCGCCTGTCACCTTATTTATCAAGCACGGAACGAAGCTTTTCTCCCAGTTCGGGTAGAGGCGTTCATATTCCTTTAACACGTAGAAGATCTCGTTCAAGATCAAGAACACGTTCACCAATGGCCTGGCATTCTAATAGAGCACGGGACTTCGGTACTAGAAGGCGCATCAGATCTCCAGATTTTAGGTCTGAGGCTAGGATGGACAGAATGAAATTGCTTAATTCAAATTCCACTTTTGAATGTGATTATAGAGAGGGTTACTTGTCTCCAAGGGGCCAACGCCACAGCCGATGGTTTGATGATCTTAGTTTTGCAGACAATCATCTAGGACGCCGGAGATCGCCTGTGAGATTAAATAGGCGCTCTCAGAGGTTTGATGCTAATGGTTCTTCTGGTCGAGTAAAATCAGACGACTATTTTAAGCCCACAATTCGTCCAGAAAGATTTTCCTTCTTGGTTAATGATGGCAGGGAGGGTAAATTTGAGACTGGTTATGTACATAGGAGGTGTGATGACAGAGGGGAGGTGATGCATCGAAGGCGGGATGCTGATGATGGTGGAAATTCGAGACGATTCCGGAAATTTGCAGAAGCTGATGTTCTCGAGTCGAATAATAAGGATAATGTCCGAGGTACTGACCCAAGGGAAGTGCCTCAGAGATAGAGTAATGAGGATAAGAGAACAATTCAAATAATCTGACAGACTATACTCTTTCGTGGTTAGAGGAGATTGGTTATGTATATGTATATATATATATATATATATATATATATATATATATATATGACTAGGAGCATTGATGAAGAAAAGAAACGACGGTTGAACGCTGAGTGTTCATTTGTTCGTTTCCTCTCGAGGTCGATAATTTGTGCTAGATAGTAATTCTTGTGCTCCTGTTGGTTTTGTTTTGCCCTTTCCTTTTTAACATGGGTATTTTTTCCAAGTTATTTTACTGATTTCTTTCTTTATGGTTCCATTCTTGGGGTGATGGGAGCTTTTCTGAGTTTGAGCTGATGAGGTCAATGTAATAGTTTGTGGAATCCAGTCTACTGTATATGGTTTGATGGTTGAATGAATCTATGAGAAAGCTGCAATGGGTGCGGTTTGTTGGCCTCATAAAGTTTTATTTTCTTGGTTTCATATATTTTGTGCCCCGCTTTTCCTTGGAATTGATGATAAATATTCTTAGTTGTAAACTGTAGTGCACGGACATTCCTAAAAATTATTAGGTGCAATGTCGGACATTTATAGTATAACGACACTCATCGAACACGCTACCTTGGCGTGTCATTTTTTAAAAAAAAATAAAATCGGACGTGTTGGGCACTCCCCTTAAAATCAGACACCCGTGTCAGTCACGGCTGATGAGTGTGTCTGATATAGAGAGGACATTTTTGGGGTTAATTGTATAATATAAATTTTTTTTTGCTAAAATGAAATTTGGACGTAGTAGTTACACTTTATAGTAGTTGAAATAATATACATATTTGGTGTTAGTATGAGTAATATTATGATAATTTCAGTGACATGC
The DNA here is from genome assembly GCA_907163345.1 of Haberlea rhodopensis. NCBI lineage: Eukaryota > Viridiplantae > Streptophyta > Magnoliopsida > Lamiales > Gesneriaceae > Haberlea > Haberlea rhodopensis. The sequence goes on from CAJQUN010000017.1 coordinate 5,818,818, forward strand.
ATTTATTTATATGTTTTTAGAATTTGGTAAATATTTTTGGTGTTATCGTTTACTTGGACGTGTTTGTTAAATTTTATGTTAATCGAAATATGTATTTCTTGAATTTGATAAGAATATTTTTATTGCTTTTATATGGTTTTAAAATTTAAAAAATATAAATTTTAGTATTTTGTAATATAGTATATGTATAATATATAAAAATATATAAGCATGTCACAATCGTGTCGTATCCTAAAAATTTTGAAATCCGTGCATCGTAGGTCTTAGATATTGAAATATGGGTATCAATACAAGTTTCCTAACATATTAATTTAATGATGATGATGATGATAATGATGATGTGAAAAAGGAACAACAAATGCTTTGTTCTAGAATCCGTATTTGTATTTAAAAAAAAAAGAATCTATATTTTTATATGAAAAACAATATTTACCGAATTATCTGAATTACTCATTCGTGAGAGCTTTACTCTCCTTTATGGAGTTTTCCACCAGTTTAGGGAGTTTTGGCTGTTTCTTCCCTCTCTTCTATCTTTTGGTAATGGTTTTCTAATAGTTTCTTTGGTTTGGTTGTGGGTTATCTTCATTATTGTGGTGTGATTTTTCTTAGTTGGGTTATCCTCACCGTTTGTTGCGTTTTCTTTTGGATGTTTTCCTCTGTTGGGTGTTTAGTTTAAGCAACCCTGATGACATCAATGAAAATACTTAGTTGGAATGCTCGTGGATTGGGAGATTCCCGAGCCTTCAATCGGTTAAAGCTGGCTCCGAGATCATTCTCCTACTTTGGTTTTCCTATCCGAAACGAAACTTCATAGTGCGAAAGCTTATCTGTTAAATCTTAGATTGGGGTTTTCTAATGGTTTAACAGTTGACAGTGTGGATAGGAGTGGGGGGTCTGGCCTTAATTTGGAATGATGTTTGGGATGTGGCTATACATAGTTTCAGTGTGGGTCATATTGATGCAATTATCACTATGCCAAATGCTGATTGTTGGAGGTTCACAGGATTTTACGGACATCCAGAGGGTAACCAACGTTATCATTCTTGGCAGCTGCTCAAAAAATTATATACTTCTTCATCTTTGCATTGGCTTGTTGTTGGGGATTTTAATGAAGTTCTTCAGCTCTCTGAAAAGGTAGGGTGTGTGGATAGATTGAGTTCACAGATGCAACCTTTTCAGAATGTAGTCGATGAATGCCATTTACGTGATATGGGATTTTGTGGCTTACCCTTTACGTGGACTAATCGTCGATCTCCTCCATATGTTAGATCGAGCTTTGAACACAAATGAGTGACACGACCTTTTTCCGGATGCTAGGGTACACCATATGGATTTCTATGGATCAGATCATCGGGTGCTCAAAATTGATTTAAGTGGGGGTACCAGGGGCAGTATTCAACCGAGGATGCAGCGCAAATTGTTTAAGTTTGAACCATTATGGCGGACTGATGAGGATTTCTCTAAGGTAGTGGCTGAATCATGACCCCTAAGTTATGCTGGTTCCTCATTACTAGCACTGATTTGCACAACTTGTTGTCTTCTTGTGGCACTCATTTATCTTCTTGGGGAAAAACATTATTTGGGGACCTCTCTAGTAAGATCCATTCTACTCGGCAATATTTAAATTCACTAAATAGTCACCATTCTTGGGTGTACATGAATTTACGGAAGGACATTGAACTTCGTTTGGATAAACTTCTGGCTTTGCAAGAATATTATTGGCACCAAAGGGCTCGTGCTAACTGGATCAACGTCGGGGATTGCAATACTAAGTACTTCCATCGTCGCACATCCAGAAGGAGGCAGAAAAAATCATATTTCTGGGTTGTTATCTAATTCGAACGAGTGGGCGTCCGAGTTTCATGAGATGGAAAATATTATAGTCCATTATTTCTCATATCTGTATACATCTTCTTCACCATCATATTCGGAGTGGGACCACATCCTATCTGGCTTGGATGTTAAAATTACAAAGCCTATGGTTTTCACGAAGGATTTTTTCAGGAGCAATGGGTTATTATCGGCCCTGCAATTAGCACCACTTGTTTGGGTATTCTAAATCATGGTCTGGTCAACTTAATCAGACCCATATTCTACTCATCCCCAAAATTCAACAGCCCTCCAAGGTTAGTCACTTTCGACCATTGAGTATGTGCAACGTTGTTGCTAAGATATAGAAAAGACCATAGCTAATCGGTTAATGGCTTTCCATCTCAGAGTTTACAACCAAGTAGGGGATTACGCCAAGGATGACGCTCTCGCCTTATTTGTTCTTGTTATGTACAGAGGGATTATCAGCTCTTATTCGTACTTCAGTTCGGTTGGGTAGTCTGAAGGGGATTAAGTGTGCTCGTACATCGCCTTCTATAACTCATTTATTCTTTGCAGATGATAGTCTTCTGTTCGGCACAACTTTTTGGATGCCTCGATGGGTTCTTCTTCTTCGTATGTCTGGAGAAGTTTGTTGTGGAGTCGTGAGCTGCTTAGATCTGGACTTCGTTGGCGTATTGACGATGGATCCAGAGTTAAGATATTTCAACATTCTTGGCTACTTAGACCTCCATCGTTCAAACCGATTACAACTCCTACGTATGTTTGGGCGACAATTACGGTTAAAGATTTAAGAAACCCAGATGGTGATTGAAACTGGCCATTATTGCCAATATTTTGTGGCCTGTTGACTTTGATGAACTTAAGCGATTTCCTATTCAATTCATGAATGGAATGGATAAGTTAATCTGGCACTATACTCCACCTGGTGAATATTCAGTTAAATCAGGCTATCTTTTGGCTACTAGCTCGTTGCCGGAGAGTAGTAATGGAGCAAGCAACGTGACTTCAAATATTTTTTTTTGTAAGTTGTGGAATATCCAGCTGCCTAACAAAATTATCAATGGATAAGTTAATCTGGCACTATACTCCACATGGTGAATATTCAGTTAAATCAGGCTATCTTTGGCTACTAGCTCGTTGCCGGAGAGTAGTAATGGAGCAAGCAACGTGACTTCAAATTTTTTTTGTAAGTTGTGGAATATCCAGCTGCCTAACAAAATTATCCTTCATAGTTGGCGCTTCATTCAAGATGCATTACCTACTAGAAGTAGGTTATTAGTTTGTGGAGTTCAAGTCGATCCTTATTGTCCTCATTGTCATGTTTTTTTGGAATCTGGTTTTCATGCTTTCTGGAAATGTTGTAGAGCTCGTCGGGTGTAGAAGGCTTCGTCTTTTGGACTTTGCTTTATAATTTTTGTGGTGCTTCTGTATGGGAATTGTGGTCTTGGGCGTTTTCTCATGGTTCATCTACCGATTACAAGACTTTCGCCATTATTTTGTTGAGTTTATGGACTGACCGGAATCAATTAGTGTTTCGTGGGAATTCGAATTCATTGCAATACATTGTTGGCAGAGCTTCTTTGTTTGACTGTCATTTGCCTTCTCAACTTGCATTTTACCCTTCACATGCTGGAACTTCACTCTCTGGATCAAACATTTGGAGTGTTCCATCGCCGGGATTCTTAAAGATCAATGTTGATGCTGCGGTTCCATCTCATCATGACTTCATTGGTGTGGGTGTAGTTATTAGGGATGAGAGTGGGACCATTTTGGTGGTTCATGCAAACCGTATTTCATGCTTATATTCTTCCTTTCAAGCCGAACTTCTGGCCGTCAAGGAGGGGATTGTTATTGCTAAGAAGTTCCATTGGTCAAACTATATAGTTGAATCTGAGGCATCTTTGGTGGTTCAATCTCTTAACTTGCCAAATATTTGTCATCCTGAAGCAGCTCTCATATCTTCTATTCGATTAGATTGTGGGGACCGCAATGATTTCAATATAATCCAATGTCGACGATCGTCTAATCGTGTTGCACATTTGCTTGCGGCTCATGCAGTGTTGGTGGGACCAGTTAATGCTTCGTTAGAGGCTTGCCCTTTAGTCTTGAAAAATTGTGTAATCGCTGATTTCATTGGTCAAATTTTAATATCCATGTTATTTGCAAAAAAAAAAAAAAAAAAAAAGAATCTGTATATTAGCAAAGGCCAAGTATTCGATTCCCATGAACTAATTGCTGCTAAACCAGCAGTTATAACTGATGAAGATGTGCCAAGTGCCTCTGAGATTGCAACATAATTGATATCTGCATGAGATGAAACATGATCATGATAATTAAAAGCGAAAGTTCAGGAATCGCAGCGAGAAGAACACAACAGATTAACAGGGCTTTTTAGAAAATGCATCAGCATAGCTTGTATAATCAGTCATGGTTAATCCCATATGGAATTTTTCTATTTGAATTGATGGAGTGTGAGGAGACTAAAAAATATATATTCTACATCGAGGCTACGACTCTATGGTTGTTTTTAAGGGTATTTTTCTAATTTCAGAACAATTGCATGCAGTCTTACTTCTCTCTTGCAATTATAACAGAACGTTTATAAGAAATAAATATGATTTCTATGTGTGACCGTGATTTTTTCCATTTCGAGTTTATAGTTTGGTAGGGGTTATCAATGTTCAGGGACGAAACTAAGAATTTATGTTTGGATGTGCTAAATTAAATATATAGAGTACATTGTTTACATGGAATTATATATATATATATATATATATATATATATATATATATATATATATATATACCTAAGGTTTATATGGAAAAAAATTATTGATATAAACTTAAGGTGTCAAGATATGTAATTTATTTAATATATCATAACTAATAGCATTTTATTCAAATATACAGATTTAAAAATGAAAAGGAAAAAATATATATAAGACTATGTAAATCAATATCAAATAATTTTAGTTATACTATATTTTATCCTTTCATACATTTAATCAAACTCAACTTTTATAAATCCAATAATAAAACTAATCAAACACAACCAATGAGAGCAGAAAATTCAAAATCTTAATTGCATGTATAATTTTGAAACAACATCAAATTGATTGTGCATGATGCCTTTAAATTTATTTATTTTCAAATTCCAAACGATTAGTCAATAAACATGATATAAGATTACTTATGATTGATGAAATAATTAAACAAACAAACAAACCAAGAAGATTATAACCGAAAATATAAACTCCCATAAGCTATAATTACACAAATCTTGGGGAAAAAAACCAACAATTCACCATAACAAACTAGTTCCAGCAATAATTTTAGAAATCAATAAATTATTTTACATGGGCTGAAATGTTTTTCATACTTGACCTGCAAAATAATGTAAAGATTTTTTTCTAAAAACTCTCGGCACTTTTTTTTTAAAACAATAATCTTGGCATTTAATGAGACAGTAAAGTGAGAATTTTTTTTAAATATTTTATATGCATTAGGTAATTATTTGAGAGTAAGATCCATTAATAATGCTGATGTGGATCACTTATGTGCGCCATAAATTCTCCTCCTCCAACCAGCCATCTTTCTGTAATTTTGCAGATTTCTTCTTTCAAGTTAAAAAATCATTCTGAAAAGAACTTTCTATCCCTTATCACAAACTCTTTATTCATCTCCCCAAAAATTCTTATTCAAAACTTTTGGTTTTTTGAAATCAAAAGCAACAATCAATTTTTCTCTTCCCCACTTCACAACATGCAGGTTCTGGTTCAATATGAAAAATAAAGAAACCATGGCATTCTACATACTTGGGGACGGTCAGCGCCTTGTATGTTTCGTCCCTGTCCATGTTAATATATTATGATATTGTCTGAGTAAATATTGTTGCTGACAGAGCAATTTTTATGAAAAATTAATGAAAATTGCTCTGGGAACAACAATATTTGTTAACGTTTCCCCTTTTTATTATTGTCCTTTTGTCCGATTTCTGCTTCTTGTTCATGACATAGATTATGAAAAATCTTTTGATTTATTTAAAGAAAACGTTTTTGGGACTTGCAAGATATTTAAGAGGGACGGATAAAGAACTACTTGCATCCACTGATATAACTACTTATGATGGGTTATTGACAACGAATTCCCTGTCATTTTTCAAATAGACAGTTGCAGTCATATTGATTTGAAAATAAGCAGTTTACCCTTATGCGATTTTCAAATATGTCGTTTACCCACATGTGTTTAGAAAATAAGAAGTTTACCCCATATGATTTGTGAAAATATGCATTTTACTTCTGCAGTTTGTGAATAGGTGCAAACATCTCATCCGTGTATGCTATGTTTTGCAAACATCATGAGGTAAAGTGCCAATTTTGAAAACTTCAGGCAGTAAACTGCCTCTTTACAAACCATAGAGGTAAAATGTATATTAGAGATACCACCAGGATAAAATATCTATTTACAAATCACATGGGGTAGATAGTCTTTTATCGATCCCACATGAGATGAATTATCACTAACTCACCCATGAGAGTAGCAACTATTTTCTAGTTATCTTGACCAAGTGAAAGCATGGGCGCCATCAGGAATAGGGGTGGATTGTGTCAGGTATCCGAAATTTTGATACCTCTAAGAATTACTCATTCCCGATCCAAATTTCGGGTATCTAATATTTCAGGTATCAGGTACCCGTTTTTCTTTTTTTCCATTTATTTCATCCCGATTGGTTTTTTTTATTTTAAAAAAACCCAATCGGGGTCCAAAATAATACCCAATTCCAGACCCGAAATACTTAGGTTAAACACGATACCCGATTTTTCCTGAATTGCCATTCCCGATCTGTTCAATTCGGGTATCCAAATACCATACCCGGACGCTCACCCCTAACCAAGAATGCAACAATTGTCCAACGAGAGTTGCAACCGAATTTCAAATGAAAGAAGAAATAGAAGAATTTTCAGTACCCTTTTTAAATATATTGATTAGATCTATATGATAAAGCACCGTTAATGTAAAAAATACAACCGCAAAACATGACAGAAAATAGTATATTTGCAACTCATTGGCAATTTCATAAAACTACAGCAAACAGGTGATGTGAGTTGCACTTCTATGCGCCCAAGGAATTGGTTCAAAACTATTAACAAAGGAACTTACGAGTAATTTATAGCATTTCAATCGCCAAAACGCCAATGGGACCACGGTTTGCGAAACAGGGAACGTGCCAAAGTTCCATATTGTAAAAGATTATGCTCGGAACTACGTTCTACATAAAGAAATCGACGGATCGGAACATGCAACGATGGAACGGAACTGGAAAAAATAAATTTAATTGAGCTAAAATACAAAAAGTTGGGTACTATCATCATAGGTCAAAAGTATGCCGTCCAATTCATTATTGAAAGTCTTAGAGCAATAGGGTTTATTTGATGCTGCCCTGAAGGGCAGCGGTGTGCCAATCCAATGGTTTGGGGTGCCCAAAGGGTAGTGCCCTTAAGGACACCCCCAACATAACCGAGCAATAGTATGCACAGAGCCAACTCAAATGATGCAATAGTTGCCAGGTTGCATTTTGTCATCATTTACCAACTTTTTTAGCCAAACACTTCAAGTACACAATTATTATTTCATAATTCTTCTAGTTTCCTTCATTTTGTTCATAACTTTAAGCAAGAATATAAAATCCACAATGCTCCCTTTAGAAATAATGCATATCCTTTGTTTAACTTTTCTATTTACGCCTTGCAAGTTAGGTACATCCTTTGTTATCTTTTCTATTTACACTTTGCAAGTTGTTCACATTTCAAAAGGATTTGGGCTTTCGGTGCTGTTGTTCAGATTTGTCTTCATTCATCTAAGTCAATATTTGTACTTTGTGATTTAAATCGCTGCCTTGTGTTTCTAGGAAAGCTGGAGATGATATTTTTGATTTGTTTATGTCATATCATTTCTTTTTAAAAAATGTAGTGATATTACTTATATGAACGTAAGCTCAATATATGATATTGATCAATTCTTTTTTTGCATTTTTTACTATTTTTTTTTTAAAAAACCCACTGCGTAATCGTTCCATGAAATATCATTAGAATTGAACAGTGGCCATCGGGACTCCACCGCGACCCCCGACGACGAACCATGAATGGGACTATGTTTCCAATTTAAGCGGCACTCACATCTACTAGTCCATTCAACTGATAAGCCGGCCTAAACAACATCATATAATACTCGTGTCAGTGAAAGTCAGATTATGTAAGCTCTTTGTGATTGCTCAGCAGAAATACTATCGTGAAATCCAAGTTTGAACTCGAGATTACTTTAGACATCTGGGATGTCATGTAAGCATACATGTAACCACAAAAATAATATTCGATAGGTAATCCTCGAATTACCAATAATACCAACTTAAATCATAGATTAGAAAGCTGCTGCGCCCCGCTTAAATACAGCATGTTACCAAGTGAATGAAGATCCAAGAATATCATGGTTTACAGATCTTGAAAAGTGTCTCAACTAATATCAAACAAAGGAACGGATACGATTACGGAGTGAGCAAGTGAAGATCAGACTTATGAAGCACATATACGACTGAACTAATAGAGAAAAGAGAAGCAGTAGCACATGAACTGAAAATAGAGGAAGAAGGTTGCAAGGAAAGCTGGAAGCAAAGGGATAGGAAGAACTCCAAGACACATAAAAGATTATATTGTAGGCCAGGTTACTTCAATAAACACATAGTTAGCTAGTTGGTTCATTTCCATTTTACATGTATGTGCACACAGCTTGTATAAATAGGATAATACACGCCATTGTAAACATAATCAAAGAAAAGTTAGTTTCTTCTCTCTTGCTCCCTAAATTCTTAGGAGATTTAGTGATCTCGAATCCACTCCCTGTCAATGGTGCTCTCGTTTTTTTATCTCATTCTTGTTCGTGTTCGATTATGCCTAATTTTTTTTTTCTGAAAAAAAAAATATTCAAAAAACAATAGTGTTCTGGAATGTGCGTTAGCGATTAGAATTGGAGCGCAGATGATGTTCGTAATCAATTGCAAAGCTTGATCATTGGGTGATTTGCGTACTGTACTTTCTCAAATTGCTTGTTGATTTTGATTCCATTTCAGTACAATTTCTTGTCCAAATTTGTTTTTTTCTACCTGAAATTTCGTTGGTACACTAGAAATTGTGCGATCATTTCATCAATTTTTGTTTCTTCGGCAATTGATTTGTGCTCAAATTCACGTAACATTTTTGTGCGAATTTTGAGTTGAATTTTTGAGGTTTTGAGACGGAATAAGTTACGAAGAAGAAGTTCAGTTCAGCAATTGATTACAGAAGCTACATGTTTCTTCAGATTCTGCAACTCAAATGGCATCAATGTGATTGAAACCGCCACGATTCTCCGGCGAAAATCCTTCGGCATGGCTTTCTCAAATGCACGGGAATTCCGATTTTTATAATGTTTCGGATCCTCAAAGATTGGTGATTGCTTCATATTATTTGGATGGAATTGCTTTAACTTGGTATGAAAGTCAATTCATTTCTAGTTGGAAGGACTTTTTAGCGGCTTTAGAAATAAGGTTTGGTAATAATCAATGTAAAAAAAAATGAGACATTGGGATGGCTTTCTTGCGCTCAGAAATTACTCCGGATCGACTTACCTTCAAAAGAAGACATGGAATTAATGCATCAATCACTGAGGGATATAAAGGGGATGTTGGCAGATTTCAACGATCCATTAGAGCCTGTTATGGGTAGAGTTTGTGCGACTTCCAGGAACACCAGTGCAACAGAGGAAGTGATAGAATGCGTGGGCAGCTATATGGTTCCAGCGGATGATGTAATCGACGGAGTAAAAACAATTAAACTGGCAGATGAAACTAAAGAGATTGATGCCATACTGAAGCAGCTTGATGTTGCCACAAGAGAAGCGAGTTTCGAAATCATTAAAGCCATGAGAATACAACAAGTTGAAGGGAATTTTTCCTCCGATCCAATGCTTATCCAGGGGGTTGAGATGGAGCTGGAATCCAGAAAAAAAGCAAGGTTTATACAATGAAGAGTTTAAGGGTCCAATCTTGGGAGTGACTGATTCTTTTGTTGGGATGAAAAAACAAACCAATACCCTTTATGCTAATGGCTTTGACGTGACCACCATTTCTTCCCAAGATGAATCTGATGCAAAAGTTGATACATCAAATGAGGATAGTCAATTTACAAATGATATTCAGGTTGCTATTGATTCAGACGTAGAAACCATGGAAGATGGAATTGAAGCTCAGTTCAATAAAATTACAAAGTCATGCTCGTTGTTTGGGTGTTGGCTCGTACCTAGATTTGTAAGACAGAGGGACTAATGCGCAAGATGAACCAATTGATGGAGATTCAAGTCACTGGTGGGAATTTGCACTAGATGGAGATACAATGGAGACAAATAACCTGAGCTCGGGAGATATTAGCTGGGAAAATATCATGATTGAAGAAAATGAGGCAGAGCTTGTTCTTTTTGTGCAGCGGGAACACAAGCATGATAATGAATCTTTTGGTAACAAAATGGTGTCAAGCAAGAAGTTTTTTGGGAGCCCTAATCGCTTTTACAGTGAAGCAAATACACTTGTTCTGTTGATGGTTCTCCTATACGGTAGCCACATTTGCGTTATTACCTTGGGAAATGCATATCATGGTGGACCGCTCAAATATTGGTTTAGCGGATTGGGTTGCCGTTGGAAGAAAATTTTTGCACTATCCTACCGGCTTAGGAGCACTTTACTAGTGCTACACCGAGGACAAGGTGTTTTCGACGAGTATGGTATTGATACGATTACGGAGTGAGCAAGTGAAGATCGTACTTATGAAGCACAGATACGACTGAACTAATAGAGAAAAGGGAAGCAGTAGCACAAGAACTGAAAATAGAGGAAGAGATTGCATGGAAAGCTGGAAGCAAAGGGTTATGAATAACTCCAAGACACCTAGCAGATTATATTGTAGCCCAGGTTACTTCAATAAACACATAGTTAGCTAGTTGGTTCATTTTCATTTTACATGTATGTGCACACAGCTTGTATAAATAGGATAATATACACCATTGTAAACATTCAATTAGTTGTTCAATGAAAAGTTAGATTCTTCTCTCTTAATCCCCAAATTCTTAGGAGATTGAGTGATCTCGAATACACTCCCTATCACATATTTTGTAATGGTTTAAACTTCTACAAAAGGATTCACAAACATCGGTTTTATAAGTAAGAAAATACTTAAAAATTGAATGAGTCAACCAGGCTTCGGGGAGTGAAGACAGACATGATACTTCTCTCAAGATGATCAATAAATTATATCCAAAAGAGCTCTCTTTGGATCACGATTTCATAATGCCGATTTCATAATGCCTGGATCGTTCTTCTGGGCCGGGTAGAGCCTTTCAATAGTGCATCATATGTAGTAGTAGCGAATAATTCTTTTCCAGATCGAGAAGCTTGAGCAAGAAATTCCCTAATTATAGATAGAAGAGGTGGATCCATTTAATCGGGCTCCACCTGTGACGCGCTTTCCATATAGAGATCGGAGGATATTCTGTTCACGCCATACAGACCCAACTACTCTTGTCGAAATACACCAATCCATCTGAACAGATGATAGAAGACTTGGAAAAAAGCCAAGAACAAGGTCACCGTAGACTATAACTTTGCGCAGATCAGCTCTGAATAGCAACATTGATACTATTAGTGGTAGCAAATACTATGCCATGTGGCAGGAAATATAGATTTATTCGAAGAAGCCTATATTCGAATTATATATAATATTTGGAATCTAATGTTTGGTTTATAGAAAGACTTTTAAATCAAATCAAATTTAACAAAATAAAGAGTTATAATATAAGGGGCCCCTTTTGCTAAGGGGGGCTGCTCATAAAAGGGGCCAGGGTCGGGATTACCTAGAAATCTAATTCTTTATTGGTAAAACTTCAGGTCGGTATCAAAAGGTAAAAGTTTGTTCATCCTAGTCTAGGTAAGAAACATACAATCATTTAAGTACACTTTATTTTGAAAAGACAAAATCACTCTTTAAACCCACATTTTCCATCGGGACTTTTCCATCTTCTTTCCGACTTCATTCAAGCTTATCGTTTCTTCTCTTATTTCGATTCTTCCAGACTTCATTCGAGCGCTTCCTTTCATCTATTATTTCGTTCCAATCTTCTCGTAAACTCCATTCCATTTCTTCGTATTTTGGGGGAACATTCTGTGACTACTGTTTTACATGGCTCCAAAATCAATCAAGAGTATTCGAGCAAAATCTCCAAGGAAGACGATAACACAAAGAAAAACCTTGAGGAAATCTGGTATGTAATGGTGGATTTCCGTTTCCTAATGAATGTTTTTTGATATTATTATGGTTTTAATGTGGTTTATTTTCCGATTATTGTTGTTTAAATGGTATTGTTGAGAATTTAGGGTTTGAATTTTTCTCTATTACGATTACGGTTTGAAAGGTTTTTCTAATTAAAGTTCTTTTCATTTTTCCGATTACTGTTTCTGATGCACGAAATATTCATGTAAATGTATTTTTTGATGCACGAAAAATTATTTGTTTACTGGGATTTCATTTTCGATAGTTGTGTCAAGATATTCTGATGCACGAATCTCCATGTAAATGTATTTTTTATGCACGAAAATTTATTTGTTTAGTGGGATTTCATTTTAGCTCGTTTGAATGGTTTAGTGTAAATGTATTTTTGATGCACGAAAAATCCATGTAAATGTATTTTTGGTGCACGAAAAATGTGGGGATTACAGAATGGCAATCAATATCTTTTTTTTATTTCGTTATTCTCAAAGTGTAGTATATAATCACTAACATATCCTTAATTGTTGTTTTCATCTCAGTATCGCCTCCGCTCTCGCCAAGCGACCAAGATATAACCAAAAAATGGAACAGATCTGCATTTTACAGAGCAAACATGCAGGCTGTGGTTTCAGACCTAAAGAAACTTAATCTTCGAGAGGAACATTTGGTAGTGTTGCAGCGAACACCATTTTGGCTCATTGTGAATGGAATTCAAACTGACCGAGTGGTCCTTGATCATTGCAAGAAGCGTGATCTCCCAATTATGGAAATAATTTCTTGCTTCAACAAAGATTCGTCTGAATTCACATTTGGGGATTACAGAATGGCGATCAATATCAATGATGTCCGTTTAATTTTTGGAATAAGGGATGGCATTGAAGACATTGATATGCAGTTGGTAGATTATCCACGCACATCATTCTTAAATAGGTGCTTCCCTGAGAAGGAGTCCAAAAGTGATTGTAGAATGAGCAAGAGCTCGATTTACAAGAAATTGACATTGAAAGTAGCAAGGCGGGATTCAATTACTGTACATGATGTTGCCAGATTGGTGACACTGTACTTGCTGGCAACATTCTTCATATCTACTAAATCATCAAACATGTTGTGAGACCCCGTTATCTAAACAAGATTCTAAGGTGCAATTAAGAGAACTAATCATCCATAAATCAGAGTATTAGGCCGTGTTGATAATCCTGAGCTTAACAGTTACAGTACCAAAGAAGTTCAAAAGGAATTAGATACATTTCTAACAAAAGTGTACTAAACTAAAGCTTTAGTCTACACTATGTAGAAGCTATACAAAAGTAATTTCTGTTCTGCTAATCCTGTAGCACTCCTTACAGCTCAGCGTATCAACCCCGACCCTTGTTCTCCATGTCAAAAGCACCTACAAAGGCAACCCCCAACACATGAGCACATGGGAATTCATATTCAACATAATATGAATGCGTAAATGCATAAACCATAGATATAAAATACTTCCTGAATTCCAATGCATTTAAAACGCCCATTTTGGTTGTCCCTGTACCATAACTCATAATTAAATCAATAACTGATATTACGATTTTAAACAAATGTCATGACATAACTTCACTTCTTAAATCTTGAAATCAGTCCTTAGTCAGTTCATCATCAGTGTGTTTTAATGCCCTTCGCTTCATAACTTTAGAACAAGCGGACCTCCCCCACCGCTTCATCATATAAGCGGCATTTATAACCTCGCTTCATATGGCAAACCTCGCTTCAATGTGCAAGCGGACCTCCACCCCCTCGCTTCACATTTTAGCGGCATAGTAGCGGCAAGCATTAAAATCATCACTGTGATAACCGTGACTCGTGGAATACGCACCAAATGTTCCACAACATACATATGCAACTACAATGCACAATCAACATGTATCACACTCACAATGCATAAACTGATACATACTTGCATCTATCGTGTGTCAAATTAATAAACATATAACACATGTTACCGTTGGGTGCCCGTACGTCGCTTACGTACCTTTCCAAAATATCTTCAGTTGCAGGGCTCTATCCCCTGCGTTGTGTGGCTACCTGTGATGGCTCTACACAAGTATACAACACAATATTAGATGCTTCAATACAATCCAATACCAAAAACAAATCAAATATAACAATTTGCCAAAATTTGTCATCTCGCGATCGATTGCTACTCAGCTCCGATCGATCGCGAGATGCTACTGCCTTATTATTCAAAAAAATTAAATTAGCGATCGATCGCCCCTTTATTGGCGATTGATCGCCAAAGGCTACTGGATCTCAGCGATCGATCGCGCTATGTGGTGATCGATCGCCAATCCTTTCTGGTCTCGAGCGATCGATCGCTCCTTCAGCAGCGATCGATCGGTAGCTCTGGTTTTCCTTCGCGATTTCCAGATTTTCGAGCACCAACTTTCAAGCCAACAATTATACCACCATAAACGTAAATCATGCCCAAACAAACATGTTTGGGGCTACATTATACTACCATGCAAGCCTCCAAAACAAGTATTACAACAAAAGGCTACTAAACATGCCATTTTTCACTCAAAATAAACATGAACTCAAACAAAACTTAAACCAAAACAGGTTATGGTTCCTCACCACTCTTTGCTCCAACTTTTAACAAGGTTTCAAGGCTTGAAATGATAGATTTCTTCTTCCAACTTCCTTAGCAGATGCTGGACGAAATGGGGGAGAAAGATTGGGGAGAAATGGAGTGATAGAGATTTAGTGGTGGAGAGGTAAAGTGAGGTATGGGGTACTGCAGATAGGCATGGGCTTGTAGGGGGGTGGGTGGTGATTGTTGACATGTAGTGTTTTAATTGTGAACCGGCATTTAGCACGATGTATTAAAATATCCTCACATGATATTTTATAGCATTTATTCAATAAAACACTTCTAATTTCAAATTAAACATGCTATACCACAATGACCAACACACACCCCAAATAATCATGCTATAACTCAAATCCCCAAAATATACCACATACACCATGAAATGCATTACTAGGTCATGACCACCACATGACTAAGCATTTCCCCAATATCATAATTCAACACTAATAAATTAACACCAAAATCCTCATACAACATAATTAATGTTCAAATGCACATAATCATTTCGGGGATATCACAATAACTCCCCTACTTATAAGATTTCTTCCTCGAAATCAGCATGCACTTACCCAAAACAAAATAGAACATAAATCACATACCAGAAAATAGTTCCGGATAGTGCTGCACCATGTGTCGCTCCGTCTCCCATGTGGCCTCTTCGACACCCCTACGATCCCACTGAACTTTGACCATAGGTATCACTTTGTTCCGAAGTCTGCGGTCTGCACGTTCCAGGATTCTAACAGGCCGCTCCACATAAGATACATCGGACTCTATCTGAACCTCAGAAGGTTGCAACACATGAGAAGGATCTGGCTCATACTTCCGCAACATAGATACGTGGAATATATTGTGTATACCGGACAGAGAGGGCGGTAAGGCCAGTCGGTAAGCCAGGGTGCCAACACGCTGTAAGATCTCGTACGGTCCAACATATCTCGGGGATAACTTCCCCCACATTCCAAAACGTACTACACCTCTAAAAGGTGAGATCTTCAAGAAGACCCTGTCGCCCAACTAAAACTCTAACGGCCGACGCCGTTGATTAGCATACGCTGCCTGCCTGTCCTGAGCTGCTTTCATTTTCCTTCTGATTACCTTCACCTTTTATTTCATTTCTTGGACCAACTCTGGTCCTCCGACTGATTTACGCTCCACTTCATCCCAATATAAAGGTGATCTACAACGTCTACCGTAGAGAGCCTCAAAAGGAGCCATCTGTATGCTTGCCTGGTAGCTATTGTTATAAGAAAATTCTACCAGGGCCACTGAATCCTGCCAAGAAGCATCAAACTCCAATACACATGCTCTCAACATATCCTCGAGCGTGTGGATAGTACGCTCGGTCTGGCCATCCGTTTGAGGATGGTATGATGTGCTCAACCTCAAGTCTGTACCCAGGGCTGACTGAAGACCTTCCCAGAAGTGAGATGTAAACCGCGGATCTCGATCAGACACAATCGAAACAGGGATCCCATGCAGTCTCACTACATCTCTGACATATAACTGAGCCATCCTCAAGTATGTGAAGGTCATAATGTATGGAATGAAGTGAGCCACTTTAGTCAGTCTGTCCACGACTACCCAGATAGCATCAAAACCCGAAACGGTCCCCGGTAAGTGGGTCACGAAGTCCATGGATACGTGCTCCCACTTCCACTCCGGCACTTCCAAGCTCCTAAGCTCACCACTAGGCCTCTGCCTCTCAGCCTTCACTTGCTGACAAATCAAGCATCGCCTAACGAATTTAGTAACATCTTGTTTCATTCGTTTCCACCAAAACTGGCCACATAAATATTTGTACGTTTTCTTTCCGCCCGGGTGGATACTCATCCTGCTGCAATGGGCTCGCTGTAATATTCCCTGACGCAACTCAGGCGTATTCGGAACCACCCATCGGTCACCTAACCTCAAAGAACCGTCCTCAGCTATTCTGAACCTCGACGACTGACCCAGACGAACCACTGACAACCATCTCTGGACCTCTTCGTCTGCCCCCTGAGCCTTCCGGATGTGTTCATAAATGTCCGGCTCAGCTAATAAAGTCAATACCTGTACCGGTGAAGCAGACACATCATAATCAAAACCCAACTGACAGTAGGAAGTCATCATAGATGACAAAGACATGACGTCCTCTGCTGTGTTCTTCACTTTCCGACTCAAAGCGTCGGCTGTCAAATTTGCTCTTCCCGGATGGTACTCGATTTCACAATCATAGTCTTTCAGTAGGTCCATCCATCTTCTTTGTCTCATATTCAGCTCAGCCTGCGTAAACAAGAACTTCAGGCTCTTGTGATCGGTGTAGATGGTAAATGAGGTACCATATAAGTAGTGTCGCCATATCTTCAAGGCAAACACTATAGCTGCTAGTTCCAAATCATGGACTGGATAACTCGTCTCTTGTGGCTTCAATTGTCTCGAAGCATAAGCCACTACATGCTTATCCTGCATCAGTACGCATCCTAGACCCTGAAGGGATGCATCAGTATAGAGAACGAACCACTTGTTCTCCCTGGGAATCACCAATACTGGTGCCGAAGTCAATCTGTGCTTCAACTCCTGGAAGCTCTGCTCACAAGTTTCCGACCAAAAGAATGGAACTCCCTTCTGAGTTAGCTGCGTCAATGGCTTGGCAATCTTTGAAAACCCTTCGACGAAGCGTCGATAATATCCGGCAAAACCAAGAAAACTTCGGATATCAGGAACTGTAGTAGGCGCAGACCAATCCATAACTGTCTCTATCTTCCTGGGGTCTACTGATATCCCCACACTAGAGATAATATGACCCAGAAATGCTACGTTGTTCAGCCAGAACTCACACTTGCTGAGTTTGGCATACAACTGATGATCTCTGAGGATCTGAAGCACCGACCATAAATGATTGGCATGCTCCTCCTTACTTCTTGAAAAAACCAGAATGTCGTCAATAAATACGATCACAGACTGATCAAGATACTTCTGAAACACTCTATTCATCAGGCTCATAAAGACAGCCGGGACATTCGTCACCCCGAACGGCATCACTAAGAACTCGTAGTGCCTATACCGAGTCCGAAAAGCTGTCTTTTGTATGTCATCAGCTCTAACTTGTATCTGGTGATAGCCTGACCTCAAGTCAATCTTCGAGTAAAGCTCTGTGCCCTGAAGCTGATCAAATAAATCATCAATCGTCGGAAGGGGATACTTGTTCTTAATCGTCTCTTTATTCAACTGACGGTAATCGATGCACAGGCGCATCGAACCATCCTTTTTCTTCACGAACAAGACTGGCGCACCCCAAGGCGATACACTAGGACGAATGTACCCCTTGTCGAGGAGTTCCTGCAACTGCACTTTCAGCTCCCTCAGCTCTGCCGGTGCCATCCTATAAGGGGCACGAGAAATAGCAGATGTCCCTGGCAGTAACTCAATCTCAAACTCAACATCTCTGATCGGCGGAAATCCTGGAATCTCATCCGGAAACACATCGGTGAATTCCGAAACCACTGGTATATCCTCGATCCTCAACTCTTCCTTTTCCTCTGATACGTTCACGGCAAAATTAAGATATCATGTGTGACCGCGTTCTAACAACCGCGACATCTTAACTGCCGAAATCAACGAAATCCTTGGACGAGAGCCGTCCCCATAGAAGGTCCACTGAAACCCTTGATCAGACAGAAAATGCACCATCCTCTGTCGGCAATCAACCACGGCCTGATATCTGCTCAACATATCAATACCGACAATACAGTCAAAATCTGCCATATCCAACAAAATCAGATCAGCCCTCAGATCATTGTCCTCAAAATAAATGAGGCAATCAGATAATAGTCGATCCACAATCACATTCTTTCCTATGGGTGTCGAGACCATAAGAGGCGTGGGCAACATAGACGAGCACAGATGGTGTTTCTCCACAAAAGCAGAAGATATTAAAGAATGAGAAGCACCTGTATCTACCAAAATAAAGGCAGTGTACGTAAATAAATGGCACGTACCAGCAATCACCTCCTCTGGGACTGCCTCTGCCTGTTATCGAGTCAGTGCGTACACTTGACCCTGCGGCGGCCCTGCTGCCTGACCTCCCTGCGGTCGAGGTGCAAACTGCTGTGTCTGTGGTACCGTCCCGGAATCAAATCTTGGCCTATTCGGCCCAAAGTCTGCCTGACCTCCCCGATTGGGGCAAACCCGAGCCAGGTGGCCCATCTTGCCGCAAATATAACAGCCTCGACAGTCTCGTGTCAAGTGAGATCCTTCACAGTTGTCACATTTGTTCCCTCCTGTTCTACTTCCCTGTGCTGGTCCCCGATTGCCTTGCTTCTGATTCTGAAATTTCTTTCCACCAAATCTAAGAGATGAAGAAGCCCCACGAGGCTTTAAACTGGTCTCCTCGTGGCCTTAGGCTGTCAACAACCGGTCTCTGTGGTGGTACGAAAGGGGATACAGCTTCATTGTACACGCTAACCCCAATCTCTGACAGCTCTGCTCCAGTCAGGGCATCATCGAATGAGCTGGGGTTGTTAGAGACAACCCGGTCAAATAACTCTGGCATCAGTCCCTTCAGAAAATGCCTCATCTTGGCATGACCGTTCACAGCGATATGAGGTACATACCTCAACAGTGAAGAATACTGCATGACATAATCTGATACAGTCATGCTGCACTGCTTCAGGTTGGTGAACTCATCTTCTTTTACTTGTCTGGCAGGGTGGAGAAATACCGGTTAAGGAACCGGGTCCTGAACACAGTCCAATCTACTGGCCTACCCTGAGCCCTCAGCTCCATAACTGTTGTTTTCCACCACATGGAAGACTTTTTCGCCAGTTGAAACTCTGCCAACCTCAGCCAGGCAGTCCGTGCACAGGGCGCTGACACAAATACTTGCTCCAGTCTCTCTAGCCATTCCTCGGCTGCTTCCCCAGTCTCAGTCCCTTCAAATAGCGGCGGGTGATAGCTCAAGAACTGAGTCAGACTAAGTTCCCCTGGTAGCAATATCTGTGCACTGGGCTCCATGCCCACAACAGGTGGCGGTAAATGATTCGTCTGAGCAATACTCGCATTTATACTGTCCACATCTCCTACTTCTTCATTGAGGTTCTCCGGATTAATAGCCGACATGCTGTAACATAAGGGTTAACAACAATACCAAAATCAGTTCGTAATACAAACCGTTAGATAACAATAGGAGAAATATTCAAAAGCATGTTAGTATGACAACTTATACACAAAATATGCATCACATGTATAAACATGCCCACCAATGAATACCTAACCAACTTGTTTCTAAAGGCTACCCTTCGCTCGTTCCCTGGTTCTCTAACCACTGCTCTGATACCAAAATGTGAGACCCCGTTATCTAAACAAGATTCTAAGGTGCAATTAAGAGAACTAATCATCCATAAATCAGAGTATTAGGCCGTGTTGATAATCCTGAGCTTAAGAGTTACAGTACCAAAGAAGTTCAAAATGAATTAGATACATTTCTAACAAAAGTGTACTAAACTAAAGCTTTAGTCTACACTATGTAGAAGTTATACAAAAGTAATTTCTATTCTACTAATCCTGTAGCACTCTGATGCGTGTAAACGTAACGCAAGTGTACGGTGTCAAGTTTTAGTATAGGAATTTGAAAGTACGGATGTCGAACCCACAGGGATTGAAAATTAAGTTACATCAAGTACTGTAATTAGAATAGTCTCGACATTATTTAGACAATCGGTAGCAATATTATTAAACTAATCTACTAACATAAAATAATAATAGCAATATGAATATTTAAGTGGAGAAAATCAATGAGAACGGATTCTAGAGGTTCGACTTCACCCAACCATCCACTATGTCGTGTTCTTCTAATTTATTAACCACGAATCCTATGTTATCTATTACCTCTCCCGAGTGTTAAATAGAAATAATAATTTGTGCCCACCTAAGATAAATTATTAAACAATTTCAATAGCACTAGATTCGTTCTATGGCTTCGTTGGAGTTACATGTCTCCCGACTATATAAACTTCCAACGATGTAAATTCCTACGGTCCTATTCAAAACCCCCTCTCCCGAGTGATAGATTCTAAATAAGATGACGAATCAACTAGTGATCAATTAATTGAAACGCATTCAAATCAGGAATCACAAATAAACCAAACGAAAAACCAAAATATATTCAATCAATAATCAACGACACAGGTTCAAGTCAATATCCGTCTAACTCTAGAATAATAAACTAGTTTATGAATACATTAATAGACATGTTCTTAATCATCATAAACATAAAGGAATAGATAATCAAACGAATTGGATGATGGCCCTCCGTCCCCGGTAGTCACTGTCGTCTTCTCCGTCGTCAAAATCTCTACCCTTCAGTGTAAGCGCGCCGCCTCAATCGATCTCTCCCCTTTCACTAGCTCTCGGCCGCTCTTCTACGTATGTTCTCTACGTTTTTGCTCCGAGCCGTCGTCGTTATTTTTCTTCCTTTTCTTCAACCCTAGCCTCCTCTCTCCCTTTTAATGTCTATGACTGAATGAATCCCTTGTGCCTTTCTAAATTCCTCTTTAAAATCCCGTGCATCAAATAAGGAAAGAAGCCCAAAATTTCCAAAATACTTGTGGCGTAATGACGCCTCCAAAGTGGCGTCTTTACGCCTGTCGATGTGTTAAAAAGTGTGGCTTCCCGCGTGACTGGCGTAATGACGCCTCCAAAGTGGCGTCTTTATGCCTGAATAAAAGTCCAAAGCCGTAGCTTAGGCGTAGTTACGCCCAATGAGGCGTAGTTACGCCTCATGAAATCCTTCAAAATATGATTTGCCGTGGCTTAGGCGTCTTTACGCCTGAATCAGGCGTAATTACGCGAAATGCTTTGATGATAAGTGTAGAATTTTGACTTCAATTCATCCTTTCTTTCCGCCATTTGCACCTTTTTAGTCCACAAAACATGTAATTACCTGGATTCCTGCAAACAAAACAAACCAAAACCAAAAGCATAATTCTGATCGAAAACCAGCACTAAACCATGCAAAATAAGAAGACGTATAAGTGTATAAAATACACTTATCAAACCCCATAAACTTAAACTTTTGCTAGTCCTGAGCAAAATAGAAATGGAAAAAGACTAAGAAATAAAAGAGATAAAGAAAACACACGACTAACGCAAGTCATGAAATGTTATAATTGCAAATTGGCCTCGGAGATCAATTGTCTAAAAATTTTAAGTCAAGTATGCATATCAGTCTACTCAAGAATTCTCAAGTGTGTGTGTGATACCACTTCCATTTAACCATTAAAGCAATCTTTACTCACACAAATCAATAGGACTTTGCAAGGTGTATTGGTTCATTTGCATTGTTCATAAAAAGGAGTATAACTTTGACAAACAATGAACAATGCATAAAATCAAAGTAATGAGATGTGCGTGTGTGAATGTCAAAACCATATGCATTACAAGTGTTTCTCGAGTGTCCATAAGCTTACTATTCGTAACCTTCTCCACTAGTATATTAGACGAATGTGGCTCGCTCAATAGGTCTTAATAGGCTTGTAACGTTAGGCTTTGGTTCATGGCTTCAATAAAAAGATCGGAATTTCAAAACAAGAGAGTAAGTTAAATATGACATTGTTGTGCACTCTCATCTCAATTTTCAACTTCTCTTATTAACGATTCATCATTTTTTTTTCTTTCATATTTTGGATTCACCCTCCTTTCTCATCCGCCTCACCATTCACCTCATTATTTTTCTCATTCTTTCAATCACTTATTTCTTCACCTCTTCAACATTTTTCTATGCATCCATGCCCTTTTTTCATTATTATCCCCCTTCTATTTTTCAATTAGGAACATGGGGGATATTTGAAATTTTAAAGTACAATATAGGTCTTACTCACTTGAGGGTAGGAAATAGTGTATAAGCTTTCAACAAGGTGGTCGATGTGGGATTTTGAAATGATGCCGAATGGGGGTTATTATGTGCCTAAGCACATGCCATTCGATTTTCAATAAGCTCAAAAAGGGTAGCTGGGGATAAAATGATGTATTTCGGTGGCTTCAAAGGCTCAAACGAATCAAAAATTGCCTAAATCCTTCCTAAGCCACATAACATCCGTATTTCGCCTCAAAGGGTATTAAAGCAAGTTCTAGACTACTCTCAATTCACAAATAACTTATATGGTTTGACTAATTGTGCTCAACTTAGTATCTCAAAACCAAGGTGATATAAGAAACAAATTTGAATGAGATTATAAAATATATTGCAACAATTCAATCCTCATTCTTTTACATTTAAGCTCAAAGGGGCTACTATGGCAAATTTATAGCAATGAATAAAGGCCCAAAATATTATCAAGAATCGCCTATATCACATTTGTGTTCGTTCAAATCAACTTTAATTAGTTAAATGGTCATGGTTTCTAGTGCATGAATATGTGAGAAACTCAAGAGCAAATGAACAAAATTTTTAAAATTTTCACAAATAAGCTCAATTCTTCATCATCGGCCTTCACAATTATTTCAAATCACGACTTATGACACAAAAAGAAAAAAAAACAACGACTAAAATAGACACAAAACACAAAACACATAGGAATCCAGAAAACAAACATCTTCAATGTTTAAACACAACACAAAACACATAAGAATCCATAAAACAAACATCTTCAATGTTTAAACACAACACAAAACACATAGAAATCCAGAAAACAAACATCTTCAATGTTTAAACACCCCCCCAAACTTAAAATCGTGCATTGTCCACAATGTACCATACAATGTATAAAATAAGGGACAACACACCTACCTGCGATGACGATCGTCATTAATCGTCGTCCATCTCATGCTCATGGGTATGGTGAGAAGATGATGATAGGGACCTCCGCATCAGTATAGACCTGCAATGGGAAAAATAATGATTAGCGGCTCTGACTAACACATGCTAATAAAAATTAAAATACTGAAATAAATAAAAAAAACTGAAGTAAACTAAAAAGGATATAAGGCTTGGGTTGCCTCCCAAGAAGCGCTTTGTTTCAAGTCTTCAACCAGACCTTTGCGAAGCAACCATCAAATAGCGGCTTCCGCCCATAGTAAGTATCATATGACACTACATATGGGTCTTGGTTGTGTATGCCCTCAAGCTTGGCAAGATACTGACAATTAACGCCCGTCGCTCCAACAACGTCCTTCAAAAATTGATAAGCATGGGAGAAAGATTCTAAACTTGGCTTCATCTCGTGGAGATCATAATATGGTGAAGTTGGCATCGATGTGAAGAAATCCACATATGGCATATAGGACATCACCATCGATGAGTGCTCCTCACTATTTTCAAAAATATGCTCATCTTCCAACGTCACGCTAGGCTCATCTTGACACGGGAATTCATCAGATAACTCTTCCACGGTAGGCTCAACCACTTGAAAATGTTCATATTCCCTTGAATCTTCCGCATGAGTAGGATCACTCTCCCAAACTTGGTTGGTTGAATGATCATCATCATGTGACCACACCTGATTTGTCACCCCTTGATTAGTATATCTCATCTCAACCTCTTTGCATCTCGCTAAAAATGTCTCTATCTGCTGCTCAATGCTACTTCTGGTGTGATTTTCAATCTTTTGTTCAGATGATGCCCCGAATTTGCGTAAAATATCCTCCAACTTAGAGACCTTATCAGAACTACACTCATCCTCTGCTTGATGCTTGAATGATTGGTGTGTAAAATGAGGGTAATGATGCTCTGGTGGATATTGGTGACTCCAACCCCGCAGTGAAGGATCACAATGCCACTGATAGTCGAAATTCGCTATATGGTTAAACAGGTGCACCCTATCATCATCTCTACAATATATGGGACTACCAGTTGCCAAAGCTCCATTAAATACCCATTCTTGTGTGTCTGCATCCAATCCACTGTAGAAAGATTGAAGAGGAGCGTAGTTTGAAAAGTCGTGGTTCTGTCCCAAGCTGCATAGAATGGTTCATACGGTTGTTGGGCAAAGTTTGTGGAAACTTGCTGATGAACATCTCTAAGTACCTCACAAGAAAAACATCATAAAAAATAAAATTAAAAAAAAATAAAAGTCTAAATTAAAATCAAGTCTACTTGGTA
Source organism: Haberlea rhodopensis (assembly GCA_907163345.1). NCBI lineage: Eukaryota > Viridiplantae > Streptophyta > Magnoliopsida > Lamiales > Gesneriaceae > Haberlea > Haberlea rhodopensis. The sequence goes on from CAJQUN010000017.1 coordinate 5,843,701, forward strand.
ACAGTATCAGTAAACAAAATTAAATCAATCACCGGCAACGGCGCCAAAAACTTTATGCGTGTAAACGTACCGCAAGTGTACGGTGTCAAGTTTTAGTATAGGAATTTGAAAGTACGGATGTCGAACCCACAGGGATTGAAAATTAAGTTACACCAAGTACTGTAATTAGAATAGTCTCGACTTTATTTAGACAATCGATAGCAATATTATTAAACTAATCTACTAACATAAAATAATAATAGCAATATGAATATTTAAGTGGAGAAAATCAATGAGAACGGATTCTAGAGGTTCGACTTCACTCAACCATCCACTATGTCGTGTTCTTCTAATTTATTAACCACGAATCCTATGTTATCTATTACCTCTCCCGAGTGTTAAATAGAAATAATCATTCAACAATCATCTTGATGTGCCCACCTAAGATAAATTATTAAACAATTTCAATAGCACTAGATTCGTTCTATGGCTTCGTTGGAGTTACATGTCTCCCGACTATATAAACTTCCAACGATGTAAATTCCTACGGTCCTATTCAAAACCCCCTCTCCCGAGTGATAGATTCTAAATAATATGACAAATCAACTAGTGATCAATTAATTGAAACGCATTCAAATCAGGAATTACAAATAAACCAAACGAAAAACCAAAATATATTCAATCAATAATCAACGACACAGGTTCAAGTCAATAGCCGTCTAACTCTAGAATAATAAATTAGTTCATGAATACATTAAATAAACACATAGACATGTTCTTAATCATCATAAACATAAAAGAATAGATAATCAAGCGAATTGGATGATGGCCCTCCATCCCCGTTAGTCGCCGTCGTCTTCTCCGTCGTCAAAATCTCTACCCTTCAGTGTAAGCGCGCCGCCTCAATCGATTTCTCCCCTTTCACTAGCTCTCGGTCGCTCTTCTACGTATGTTCTCTACGTTTTTGCTCCGAGCCGTCGTCATTATTTTTCTTCCTTTTCTTCAACCCTAGCCTCCTCTCTCCCTTTTAATGTCTATGACTGAATGAATCCCTTGTGCCTTCATAAATTCCTCTTTAAAATCCCGTGCATCAAATAAGGAAAGAAGCCCAAAATTTCCAAAATACTTGTGGCGTAATGACGCCTCCAAAGTGGCGTCTTTACGCCTGTCGATGTGTCAAAAAGTGTGGCTTCCCGCGTGACTGGCGTAATGACGCCTCCAAAGTGGCGTCTTTACGCCTGAATAAAAGTCCAAAGCCGTAGCTTAGGCGTAGTTACGCCCAAATGAGGCGTAGTTACGCCTCATGAAATCCTTCAAAATATGATTTGCCGTGGCTTAGGCGTCTTTACGCCTGAATCAGGCGTAATTACGACAGATGCTTTGATGATAAGTGTAGATTTTTTACTTCAATTCATCATTTTTTCCGCCATTTGCACCCTTTTAGTCCACAAAATATGTAATTACCTGGATTCCTGCAAAACAAAACAAAACAAAACCAAAAGAGTAATTCTGATCGAAAACTAGCACTAAACCATGCAAAATAAGAAGAAATATAAGTGTATAAAATACACTTATCACACTCCTTACAGCTCAGCGTATCAATCCCGACCCTGGTTCTCCATGTCAAAAGCACCTACAAAGACAACCCCCAACACATGAGTACATGGTAATTCATATTCAACATAATATGAATGTAAAGCGTAAATACATAAACCATAGATATAAAATACTTCATGAATTCCAATGCATTTAAAACGCCCATTTTTGTTGTCCCTGTACCATAACTCATAATTAAATCAATAACTGATATTACGATTTTAAACAAATGTCATGACATAACTTCACTTCTTAAATCTTGAAATCAGTCCTTAGTCAGTTCATCATCAGTGTATTTTAATGCCCTTCGCTTCATAACTTTAGAACAAGCGGACCTCCCCCCCTCGCTTCATCATATAAGCGGCATTTCTAACCTCGCTTCATATGGCAAACCTCGCTTCAATGTGCAAGCGTACCTCCACCCCCTCACTTCACATTTTAGCGGCATAGTAGCGGCAAGCATTAAAATCATCACTGTGATAACCGTGACTCGTGGAATACGCACCAAATGTTCCACAACATACATATGCAACTACAATGCATAATCAACATGTATCACACTTACAATGCATAAACTGATACATACTTGCATCTATCGTGTGTCAAATTAATAAACATATAACACATGTTACCGTTGGGTGCCCGTACGTCTCTTACGTACCTTTCCAAAATATCTTCAGTTGCAGGGCTCTATCCCCTGCGTTGTGTGGCTACCTGTGATGGCTCTACACAAGTGTACAACACAATATTAGATGCTTCAATACAATCCAATACCAAAAACAAATCAAATATAACAATTTGCCAAAATTTGTCATCTCGCGATATTTTGCTACTCAGCTCCGATCGATTGCGAGATGCTACTGCCTTATTATTCAAAAAAATTAAATTAGCGATCGATCGCCCCTTTATTGGCGATCGATCTCCAAAGGCTACTGGACCTCAACGATCGATCGTGCTATTGTGGCGATCGATCGCCAATCCTTTCTGGTCTCGAGCGATCAATCGCTCCTTCAGCAGCGATCGATCGGTAGCTCTGGTTTTCCTTCGCGATTTCCAGATTTTCGAGCACCAACTTTCAAGCCAACAATTATACCACCATAAACGTAAATCATGCCCAAACAAACATGCTTGGGGCTACATTATACTACCATGCAAGCCTCCAAAACAAGTATTACAACAAAAGGCTACTAAACATGCCATTTTTCACTCAAAATAAACATGAACTCAAACAAAACTTAAACCAAAACATGTTATGGTTCCTCACCCTCTTTGCTCCAACTTTTAGCAAGGTTTCAAGGCTTGAAATGGCAGATTTCTTCTTCCAACTTCCTTAGCAGATGCTGGACGAAATGGGGGAGAAAGATTGGGGAGAAATGGAGTGATAGAGATTGAGTGATGGAGAGGTAAAGTGAGGTATGGGGTACTGCAGATAGGCATGGGCTGGTAGGGGGTGGGTGGTGATGGGTTGACATGTAATGTTTTAATTGTGACCCGGCATTTAGCACGATGTATTAAAATATCCTCACATGATATTTTATAGCATTTATTCAATAAAACACTTCTATTTTCAAATTAAACATGCTATACCACAATGACCAACACACACCCCAAATAATCATGCCATAACTCAAATCCCCAACATATACCACATACACCCTGAAATGCATTACTAGATCATGACCACCACATGACTAAGCATTTCCCCAATATCATAATTCAACACTAATAAATTAACACCAAAATCCTCATACAACATAATTAATGTTCAAATGCACATAATCATTTCGGGGATATCACACCTGTCATGGGCGTACACTGCCTTGGTGGATGACATTGATAAAATTTGCACGCACAACTGGTCAGAACACGTATTTAAGACTTTGTTTTTCAGTTTAGTTCAATCAAACACAAAAAAACACTCTTGACGTGTTCCTCTAATACCTGTAAGTCGTATTGTAATCCTCACTTGAAATTAACATTTTCACATTTATGTGTAGTATTGGCTATGCGAGAGGACAAACCTGATTGATCCAGTTGATGTGAACTTGTTCCCAAGGTTCATGAAATGGGATCTTGAAGAGTTATACAAAAAGCTCCGGTCGATTAAAATCAAGGAGCTTGACCGTGCTTACGTAAGTATTAGTGAACTCCGTTTATTATGTATGTAAAATCACTTATGGTGCATGTATAATAACACATTAATTTACTGCAAAAGTAAAATGATGCACGAACATTTTTATACTGGTGCACGAACATTAGAACTTATATTGTTGTTGAAACTTATATCAATGCACTAACTTTTGAACTTATACTGATGCACGAACATTTTTGTACTGGTGCACAAACTTTTTTATTCTGGTGCACGAACATTTGAACTTATCTTGGTGCATGTATAATGACACATTAATTTACTGCAAAAGTAAAATGATGCACGAACATTTTTATACTGGTGCACGAACATTTGAACTTATATTGTTGTTGAAACTTATATCGATGCACTAACTTTTGAACTTATGCTGATGCACGAACATTTTTGTACTGGTGCACGAACTTTTTTATTCTGGTGCACGAACATTTGAACTTATCTTGGTGCATGTATAATAACACATTAAATTACTGCAAAAGTAAATGATGCACGAACATTTTTATACTGGTGCACGAACATTTGAACTTATATTGTTGTTGAAACTTATATCGATGCACTAACTTTTGAACTTATACTGATGCACGAACATTTTTGTACTGGTGCACGAACTTTTTTATTCTGGTGCACAATCATTTGAACTTACTTGGTGTTTGAACTTTGAACCTGTACTGATGCGCTAACTTTTGAACCTATACTGATGCACGAACATTTTTATACTGGTGCTTTAACATTTGAACTTATATTGGTGCTTGAACTTTTTTGCACCGGTGCACTAACATTTGAACTTGTACTGGTTCACGAACATTTTTGTATTGGTGCACGAACATTTTTACACTTGTGCACTAACTTTTAAACATATATTGATGCACGAATGTTATATTGGTGCAATAACATTTGAACTTATCATGGTGTTTGAACTTTGAACTTATCATGGTGTTGAACTTTGAACCTATACTGATACACGAACATTTTTATACTGGTGCTTTAACATTTTTGCACTGGTGCACTAAAGTTGTACTGGTGCATGAACATTTTTGTATTGGTGAGTGCACTAACATTTGAACTTGTACTGGTGCACGAACATTTTTGTATTGGTGCTCGAACATTTTTACTCTGGTGCACTAACTTTTAAACATATATCGATGCACGAAAGTTATATTGGTGCATTAACATTTGAACTTATCTTGGTGTTTGAACTTTGAACCTATACTGATGCACTAACTTTTGAACCTATACTGATGCACGAACATTTTATACTGTTGCTTTAACATTTGAACTTATATTGATGCACGAAAGTTGTACTGGTGCACGAACATTTTTATATTGGTGCTTGAACATTTTTACATTGGTGCACTATAAACAATTGGATGCAGATAAAGGAAATAAGTTTACCAATGTCAATTGAAGAAGGTGAAATTCTGCAACTCATTGTTAGCGATAAACCAGAATCACCTATCTCTTCTCATTCAACCCAACAATATACACAAGACAACCAAGAACAACAAAATCAAGAACCAACAATTGTTGAACCACAACCTGCAGAACAACAAATAATTGATGAACAACCTATGACAGAAGAAAATCCGAATGAGTCAACAATCCTGTTTTATGCATCTACACCAGATACCACAATTGCTGAGGTTTTGATTGATCTGAGTGAGCATAATACAGAGGATAATTTATACAATGATTACAACATATCCAATGATGATAACTTAGTGGATGTGTTTGTCAACAACGAGCCAGAAGATGTGGATTCTAAAAGTCCTCAGCCGGCGGAAACATCTCAAAAATCAGAATTTACTCAAAATGAAGAATTATTGGCTCAACTTGAAGAAATAATGTCACGCCCCGGGCCCAGGCCCACGCAAGCGCGACTGCACACTGGGCTCCTATAGCAACTACTTTGTATCCGTCCTCGCTCGACGAAAATGGTTAACCCCAAGTTGCTATAATAGTCCATTGTAAGCCTTTATAAACCACTTTAAATTTCAATCCACAACCAATGTGGGACAAGGGTATTACAATCACCCCACCTTTAGAACGCGACGTCCTCGTCACGACCTAACTCATTGATCCACCGGCACCGAGAATCTAGAGGTGGCTCCTACAGGTTCAAGAGGTGGCTCCCGTCATGTAGCACTTTGCCCCGCAGGTTCAAGAGGTGGCTCCCACGCACGTGGCACTTTGCCCCGCAGGTTCAAGAGGTGGCCCCCGTCGTGTAGCACTTTGCCCTTTTTAGGTTCAAGAGGTCACGCCCCGGGCCCAGGCCCACGCAAACGCGATTGCACAATGGGCTCCTATAGCAACTACTTCGTATCCGTCCTCGCTCTACGAAAATGGTTAACCCAAGTTGCTATAATAGTCCATTGTAAGCCTTTATAAACCACTTTAAATTTCCATCCACAACCAATGTGGGACAAGGGTATTACAATCACCCCTTTCTTTAGAACGCGACGTCCTCGTCGCGACCTAACTCATTGATTCACCGGCACCTGGAATCTAGAGGTGGCTCCTACAGGTTCAAGAGGTGGCTCCTACAGGTTCAAGAGGTGGCTCCAGTCATGTAGCACTTTGCACCACAGGTTCAAGAGGTGGCTCCCACGCACGTGGCACTTTGCCCCGCAGGTTCAAGAGGTGGCTCCTGTCGTGTAGCACTTTGCCCTTTTTAGGTTCAAGAGGTGGCTCCCACGCACGTAGTACTTTGCCCCGCATCGCACTTGTCTCCGGTGTTACCTGCCGGTGACCGGCTCTGATACCATTCTGTCACGCCCCGGGCCCAGGCCCACGCAAGCGCGACTGCACAATGGGCTCCTATAGCAACTACTTCGTATCCGTCCTCGCTCTACGAAAATGGTTAACCCAAGTTGCTATAATAGTCCATTGTAAGCCTTTATAAACCACTTTAAATTTCCATCCACAACCAATGTGGGACAAGGGTATTACAAATAAAGGCATCGTTTTTGACAAAGGAATTGGAGTTGCAGGAATTACATATAAAATTTGATTCCTTTGTTCAAGAAAAGGAAGTAATGCCTACACCAGAATTCATTGAACAAGCAGAAATCAGGATACATCTTGAGGAATCAAAAACAATACTTCTGCTGAAGGAAGAGGAGCTGAAAGAGTTGCATACAAGATATGATGAACAGAAGAAACAAAAGGAAAATCTTGAACATATAAATATACAACTCCACGACCAAATTCAAAGAATTAAACATGATAAGGACAAACTTGAGAACGAGCTGAGCAACACAAAAGCAATTAGTCAGATGTTGAATGACGTAAATCAGAAACTCGTCAATGAAAATGCATAACAGACATCGATGGTCAAATGTATCAAGAACAGAATGGACAGAATGAGCAAAAAAGATAAGGACCACACTTACCCTGAGCATAAAAGAGCTAAGAGGTCAAAACAAAATGAAGAAACGGAAGAAGAAGATAAACTACAAAATGTAAGCAAGGACATTGTACTCTTGCAGGACGATGATGATTTTGAAGATAAGATGAAAATTGCGAAAAAGAACAAGGAAGGGCCATTCATTTTTAAAACAACAAATGTTGCCTTCAAACGATTGACAAAAGTAGAAAGAGATTTCATAATGGAAGTTAATTATAAACACTGTTCGAAACCAAAATTCCTGGACTTTATCATTCTGTGCAGGGGAGTCATATGGACGGACAATATATCACAAAAGACCATACATGTTCGAGATATTGGCGCCATTCTCAACGGACTGTCAATTCACAATGATATATGAGATTTACATTAACCATTCCTCTTAAGTCATTAACAAATTATTTGTGGACTTATTTAGATGTTGATATTCACTTAACTTGTGACAATATCTTATCATGACTCTCAGATTATTGACCGTTGAACCATCGTTATCAACAGATTCATGGCGAAAAAAGGAGAGAAGAAGTTGTCATATGTATTTGACAACATGTGCTTGGTAATAAAACTCAACCTAATTATTAAATTTTTGTTAAATTTTTATGCATCAAATTTTTTTTTTGAATCTTGACAGTTGTATGTTGTACAAATAACAAAATCGGTGTACTGCCAAGAGGTTGCCAAAACACCAAATTGATGACAAGCTAGCCGAGGCCATGTATTACTTTTTCTTGATTTTCCCAATAAACACATGCGGTCGTGAGGACCCACTTGTCACACATGGCTACCACTGGACATTGCTGGTATTTGATACTCAGGAATGTCAGTGGATGCATTACAATTCTATTAGGCCACGAAGGGAAGAAGAAACCGATTATTACTTTGAAATGACAAAACTACTGGTAATTTTGGTAATTAGTTTGCTTTGTCCAAATACTCTAAGTAAATTAACAAAATAATATGAACTCTTCTTAAATTTACAGATAGAATACATCAATGAAAAAATGGAAAACATTATACAAGAGGACCCCATATCAAAGGGTGTGCAACACAGCCAGAGTGAATACAATTGTGATATTGAGCCATACAAAGAAGCAGCACAACAGAAGCCTGGCTCTATAGACTGTGGCATATTCGTCTGCATGAATATGGAGAAAGTTATGAGAGGCAACCAGTGCCAAAGCGTTCAAACTTGGATATAATACTGGTTACCGGGTTAAGATGTCGAAAATTATAATTCAAGATGCAAAAGGCTCTTAGTTCTTTATTTCTAACTTCTTCAAAATGTATAATATTTTGTAGTTCTTATTAAATTTAGGTAACTGATGAATGCAACTTGTATATACTAATTCAAGAACTAGATATTGGTACACGAACATCAAGAAATATATTATACTTGTACTCGAACAAAACATCAATGGTGCATGAAAATAAAATATATTGGTGCATGAACATTTAAAACTTATATTGTTGCACGAACTTATATTGGTGCACGAACATTTAAAATTTATATTGGTGCACTAACTTTTGAATGTATACTGATGCACGAACATAAGCTAACTGTTTCACCAAGATTACATTGGTGCACGAACTTGTGAAAGGAAAAGGCAACATAACTGGTGCACGAACTCAACATAAATGGTGCGCGAACTAAGATTACATTGGTGCACGAACTAAGATTACATTGGTGCACGAACTAAATCTCCAGAACACCATAATATAAACTCATACTGCATAACATTATAGTGAAATAAATTTCCTCAAAAGCTTTCATAAATCATCCAATAGGTTCCTTACAAGTTTTCTTATTGTGGCCATGTTTATTACAACGACTACAACACAACTGTCTAATATTTTCACCTTTAGATTGAATTTTTCTCTTCTTTGGACGCCCAGGTTGCCTTTTTGTTTGGGTGGGGGGGGGGGGGGGGGGGGGGGGGGTAATACATTTGTTTCCATTCCAACCAGAGGAACATCAACCTTCACATATCTTGGAATAGGAAAAATGACTCCTTCATAGCATAGCCTATACGTACTAACATGAAAAAATTTGTCAACTACTTCATTAATTGCCAATTTATTCCTCATAAATACAGCAATTGCATGTGGACATGGGAATCCATCCAACTGCCACTTGTAGCATGGACATGTTTTATTGTCTAGGCGCACAGTAACTGTAGGGTATGAAAACACTTCAAAGTAGCAATCAGAAGACATCTTAATATTCCATGCACGACCTTCATTTACATAAGATGTCCATTTCTTTTCCATCCGAGCACACAATACCTCACTCCATCGTTGTGCCATTAATCTCCTAGCTGAAAACAAGCACATCAACTTAACCATAATAGAATCAACCATATGTGTAATAGGAAGACCTTTGCCTCTAATATCCAAGAATTGAATGACTCGGCTGCATTGGAATACATCTCTCCGTATCTCATCCAGTAGAGTATGCATTAGTCCACTTATCCAAAGAAAGTCCTTGTAAGTAATCTTCCAAAATTGACCCACCTTCTCGTTTGAAAACAACTAGCTTTTCATTAAAAATAGCCACTGTCGGTGAGTAAGCACATTCATCGAGCAAAAAACATAATCTCTCTCGAAACTTATTTGAAAAGTGTTTACCAGCATATCGATCACGGAGGTTGCACTTTAAATGATATAAACAAAAAACGTGTTTCAGAGAAACTCCAAACACAACAGGTAGCGCCTCCATCAAACCAATATTACGATCGGATATATATACAACATCTTCACCATTGTCTAAGATTCTGTTCAAATAAGATAAAAACCAAAGCCAATTATCATAGTTCTTGGAGTCCACAACAGCGAAAGCCAAAGGGAACAAACCTTGCAAAATAAAACATCACTATGTTAATTGCAATATATTTTCGTTCACCAGAATCCCAATTATAAGGGTGCACAAACATAATAACACTGGTGCACGAACTCAAATTATAATGATGCACGAAAATAATATACTGATGCACGAAGGAAAATGGTGATGTATAACTCGTGCACGAAACTTACTAAAAGTAACTGGTGAACGAACTTATTAAATGATGCACGAAATAATAATAAATATAATGATTGACAAAACTAATATAAACGTTACTGATGCACAAAATTTACATAAATTAACTGATGCACGAAAATAATATACTGATGCACGAAAAAGACTGGTGATGCACGAAACTTATATAACTACAATGATGCATGGCTTTATAAATATCTGGTGCACGAATCTTATTTTGTAATAAGATTCGTGCACCAGTTAGGTTATGTTCGTGCACCAGTGAGATTCATGTTCGTGCATCCCTTATTGTTGTGTACCTTGATTCCAATCCTTCGCTGTCGCTGACAGAAGGGTGCCATTGAATCGAGATTTCAAAAATGTTCCATCAAGGAATAACATTTGACGACAATGTTTAAACCCATCAATGCTGGCATGAAATGAAACGAACAAACGGCAAAATCGGTTGCTGTCATCAACTTTAAGCTCAATAAAACTTCCAACATTTATCGTTCTCGCCGCATCAACGTACGAATTCAATTCCTGGAACGACTCATCATAATTTCCAAAAGCAATAGATCTAGCCTTTTCCACACTTCTCCATGCCTTACTATAAGTAATATCCAAGCCATAATCTCTTTTTATTAACTCCGATACATCAGTTGCAGAAAACTTAGGATTTGAAGACAATCGATCAGCAATAATTTCATATATTAAAATAGAACTCATCCTTTTAGATTTGTCTTTCATCATTCTGAGCCCACAAGTGTGTATGTTGTTCAATTTCTTTATATAAAAAGACCTATCCACCCTTGAGATACTTGCATTCACAAACCAACCACATCCTTCTTCATGCTTTCTCCCACACTCGGCAACAACCCTATCCTTATTGTTTTTTACATAGTTGAAATCAAAACCAACATCCACCGAATATTTACTCAATTCACAGCGAAACTCTTCTACACCACCACTAAACTTTTGACCAACCCTACTAATAATTGATGACCAACCGGAACATAACAACAACTTCTCTTTGCCTTTAACATTACGTCGGAGACGATCAGAATCAAATTCTGGAGATGAATGACACGCTTGTTCAATTTCATCACGTGCACCTGCAACATTATTTTCCCTACTATCTATAAGGTCAGTTGCCTTGCATGCACCATTATCCCCAACATCAACAAACGATGTCTGCCATTTCCTACTTCCTGAAGAAACTCCAGGGTATGCAATTCTTTCATCATCAACATCAACTGTCAACAATCGGACGTCTATAATCTTACCCAGAACAAACATATTCCTTATATCGTCTTCATTAGTCAAACAACATTTAGGGTGTCAAGGTATAGAATATTTAAAGGATATTCCATCAAAGTTGTAATCACTCCATTTACGAATTGCAGAAGATTTTAACTCCATGAAAGAAAAGCTGAAAGTTACGTTAAAAACTTGTATTTCCTCTCTAAATTTCAATAAACCATAATTCCAAAATCCATTGCTTCCAACCAATGACACGGAAGAGCAAAAATTTAAAGAAGAATCTATTATATCTACAAAAAAACTTACCTTCCTTTACCTCAATCGATCGATGCCATCAGTTTTATACGCTCCAAACAAACGTATATCACTTTCTTTTCCTCGATTCAAAGAAATTTCAAATTACAAAAAAGTTAGCTGCTTCGATTCAAAGATTTTTGGTGCAGAGTGTTCAAAGGTGATATATTTTACGTGAGAGAGGAGAAAAGATTTTAACGTAAAGAGTTAATAAAAAAAGTAGGTTTAGAGTTTTTTTATAACTTAAAGGGTATTTTAGGAACTAGTAAAGACTTTTGCAAACTAACTCTTTAAAAAGTGGACTTATGTGAATATAATTATCTCCTAAGTGTATTTTTTTGTTAACATTATTTTTTCTAAGACTTATTTAAAATATATTTTTGAAAACAGTATCAATATGCAATTTCTCCCTTCTTTATTATCCAAACTAATAACATTAATATCTATTTGAGCTTTTATGAGAGATGCAAATGATTTTTTTCTTGGTCGTTCGATAATAATGGTAAATTCTTATACTGTTAAAAGTTATAATTGTTTGCTATAGTTTAAATGCAAAATCGGTGTAGGAGCATACGCTTGTCGATTTACCAAAAGTGATAGTTAGCGGTAACAATGTAACTCAAATATTTTAAATTGTACATCATCCCAAACACCGGATTTAGACCGTTCTCCTAACATTGATACTTATTGCTATTCAACAATCTTCCTCTCAACAAGTGCACTAACTTTTAACCTATGATGCACGGACACTGACACGACACGGACACGGATACGGTGACACGAATTTTCAAAATTTTCAGGATACGACACTGCTGGGACACGCATATATATATATATATATATATATATATATATATATATATTAGAAATTCACATTTTTTAAATACTAGAATTTCACATTTTTTAATTTCTAAAACTATGTAAAATTAATAAAAATATTCTTAAATTCAAGAAACATATAAATAAATGCATGTCATTGGAATCATCATAATATCACTCATACTAGCACCAAATACATATTACTTTAATTAATATAAAGTTTAACAAACACGCCCAAATAAAATATAACACCAAAAATATTCTTACCAAAAAAACAATATATATAAATGTATGTCACTGAAATCATCATAGTATCACTCATATTAACAACAAATGTATATTAAACTTTTTAAATTGTATAATTATCACCCAAAAGTGTTCTTTCTGTGTCGGACACAACTCGGATACGCCCATAAGCCATGTTCGGACACGGGTGTCCGATTTTGAGGGGAGTGTACGACATGAGTGCCCGATTTTATTTTATTAATAAAATATGGACACGCCAAACTTGAACTAAATATATACTTATTTTTTAAAAAAGGTAAAGCGATGAGTGTCCGAGAAGTGTCGGTGTCCAAGAAGTGTCCGACACTGCACCAAATGATTTTAAGAAGTGTCCGTGCATCATAGCTTTTAACTCATGGGAATCGAAGATGTGATATCGACTCTGAAATTTTTAAATCATACAACAGCTCAAAAGTCACATTTCAACAATTATTGTTCTCGACTTTTAATATACTCAAAGTTAACAAGGTATGACTTCTTTCTAAGAAAAAACAGACTTTTTTAAACAATTGTTTGACTGATGTTTCTTTCTTTTGAATCAGTTGAACAAAACTGAGTCCAAAAATATTACTGAATAGACTTATCGTTCAATTTTTAGAAAGAAACTCCTTTGCAGTACTTCATCCAAATATACAATTGGTTATATATATATTTCTAAAAAGTATTTATATAACTTTATTCAAGAAAAAAATATAATTAATTCATCCTTGGTAGTTAATACCATTTATAAGTTCTTAATGACTCTTGAAAATTGATTTAAAATGGTCAACAACCAACATTTTAGATAATATTTCTCAATCTTAAACACACACTCAAATAACATAATTTCTTTATTAGTATATCTTCTGACATAGTACTGTACTGCCAATCTCCCATTCTTAAAATGGAGATTTTACTTCCTTTTCAAGAATTATGGGGCATTTTCCGTTTAATAGTGTCCAATAATTCTTCTAATGCCAACTGCTAAGGTTCACAAGTCAAACTTGTTACTGTTCTTGCTTAGTCTTTTTCCACTTAAACAGCAGTTGTTTTATATATTTTGCTTTTGTCTACAGATTCCACTAAATTTCTTACAAGTGAAAGCAACTCCTTGAGTTCTGTTTCTACAGATCCTCGGATTTTTTAAGAGTTTTCTTGAGAATTTCTGTAACCCACTTCACACAGTATTACCTGACCATATCCAGTTGTGACTTGCGAGAAATCCCCAGATTTTAGTGCAAAAATCCGTTCTTTGTGCTAAATTATCAATTATTGCTCAAATTATCAGCACCCTTTTTGTTAAAAGTTCAAATCCACTCGAATCTTGTGTCCCTTTCAAAAAAAATTTTGGTTCTTGTTACTAAAAATGATTCACTTTTTCCTTCTGTCACCCACTCAAATCCACTCGCTATAACTCATTCATTCTTGTTTCTTGAAGAAATCCCTTTTCAAATTCCAAAAAGTTTCTTCCATGGATGTCAAATTTCTTCAGTTCCTGTGTTTAGCTTTGGGTACATTTCTTCTCTCAACTGCGTTTACACCCCAAGATAATTACCTTATCAACTGTGGATCAAGCGCAAGTACTGTAGTTTCAGATAACAGGCACTTTCTTGGGGATTCTTCAAGCAATGGTTCAAAGTATTTGTCTGAAGGTAAATCTATTTCTCTAACAAATCCAAGCCCTTCCCCCAACTCTTCTGTACTTTACAGCACGGCTAGAGTTTTCACATCTGCTTCAAGCTATGAATTTGACGTCAAGAATCTTGGGATCCATTTAGTTCGGATGCATTTCTCTCCGTTTGTTTCTCAGAAATATGATCTGAAAAATGGTAATTTTAGCGTTTTGGCAAACGGGTTTTCTCTTTTGAGCAATTTTGGTACTGATTTAACTGTTCTCAAAGAGTTCTTCCTGATGGTGGATGAAGAAAATCTTGAGATTTTGTTAAAGCCTAATAGTGATTCAGATTTTGCTTATGTGAATGCAATTGAGGTCTTTTCAGCTCCCAAAGATTTTTTTATTGATTCTGGTGGGCTACCATTGATTACTTCTGATGGGATTCAAGAATTTAAGCAGAATATCTCTTCCCAAGTTTTAGAAACTGTTCATAGGATTAATGTTGGAGGGTCGAAAATAACCCCGTTTAATGATACCCTTTGGAGATATTGGATCACAGATGAAGATTTTCTTAGCTTGAAATCTGCTGCAAAAATTGCTACTACCAATGATCCACCAAACTATCAACCCGGTGGCGCAACGAGGGAAAACGCCCCAGATAACGTGTATATGACTGCAAAAGAAATGAATATAGCTAATGGGAGTTTGAATTTTTTGTTCAATATTACATGGGATTTTCCGGTTCGATCTGAGGATAATATGTTCTTAGTCCGGTTACATTTCTGTGACATTGTTAGTATTGGACTTAACTCATTGTACTTTAACATATATATAAATGGGATCACTGCATATAAAGATGTGGACTTGTCTGTTCTTGCTTTCCACAAGCTTGCTTCGCCTTATTACATAGATTTTGCTGTTGAAAATTTTAAAAAGTCAAATGTCATACGTATTAGTGTTGGCCCTTCGGATTTGAGTAATACTCCTGAGGAAAAATGCTATTCTAAATGGAGTAGAGATCATGAGAATTCTTGATTTTGTGGCTTTGCCGAAGAGATCTAACACGAAACATGTATGGATTTTGGTTGGTTCAATTGTTGGGGGATTTTTTGCTCTGATTGTGGCTTCTGTGGCGATTTTTGTCGGTCTCAAATGCAAGAAAAGAAGGGTCAAACCAAAACCAAGACGTTCCGAAAGTGTAGGTTGGACTTCTGTTCGTGGTAGCTCGTATGCAATTTCCGAAGGAACCGCACTTACCTCTCCTGGACCATATGGATATTATGGTTTGAAGATTCCCTTTACAGATATTCAGGTGGCCACTAATGATTTTGATAAAAGTCTGGTCATTGGTTCGGGTGGTTTTGGCATGGTCTTCAAAGGGATTCTTAGAGACAACATTAAGGTTGCTGTGAAGCGAGGCGTGCCTGGTTCGAGGCAAGGAGTACCCGAATTCCAAACTGAAATTACCGTCCTGTCCAAGATTCGTCACTGCCATCTTGTTTCACTCGTGGGCTATTGCGAAGAGCAATCTGAAATGATTCTTGTTTACGAGTATATTGAGAAAGGGCCATTAAGACATCATTTGTACGGATCAAATTTGCCACATTTATCAGTGGAAACAAAGGCTCGAGATATGCATTGGGGCAGCTAGAGGCCTTCACTATCTCCACACTGGTTCAGCTCAAGGTATCATCCACCGCGATATCAAGTCAACCAACATCTTACTTGATGAAAACTACGTTGCTAAGGTGGCGGATTTTGGTCTCTCGAGATCTGGTCCATGCCTCGATGAAAGTCATGTAAGCACCCGAGTAAAGGGTAGTTTTGGATACCTAGACCCTGAATACTTTCGGCGACAGCAACTTACGGATAAATCAGACGTTTATTCATTTGGCGTGGTTCTTTTCGAGGTTTTATGTGCTAGACCTGCGCTTGATCCATTGCTTAACCGGGATCAGGTGAATCTAGCAGAGTGGGCGATGGAGTGGCAAAAGAAGGGGCTCATTGAGCAAATCGTGGATCATCGTATACTAGACCAGATAAAGCCAAGTTCATTGAAGAAGTTCGGGGAAACGGCTGAAAAGTGTTTGGCTGAATATGGGGTCGACAGGCCAACAATAGGGGACGTTTTGTGGAACTTGGAACATGCCTATCAGCTCCAAACAAACGAGTCACAAAATGTGACGGACGACGTTTTGTCTGACGATCCGGGTGCTCCTGGGCTGATTCGGGGTGATCCCATGAGCAGTGATGGTGTTGATCAGGGGGATGGTAGTTCGGATATATCGACAACTCGAGTTTTTTCCCAGCTTTTGACCAAGGAAGGGAGATGAGATTAGAGATTCGTGGAGTGTGAATTTTTGAATAAGAACAGTTTATCATGCAGAAGAAGGTTGTTGGGTTATTAAGAATTGAAATTTCTGTTGATACATTATTCTTGTTTTCATGAAATGTATTTTCTAAATTTTTTGACTTGTTTGGAACTATAAATTACTTGTGTTATTAAATTATAAGTGCATATATATTAATAATTAAGTTTTAATATAAAACATACATTTATATATAGTAAATTTTGTATAAAAATATAGTTGTGTTGGAATAATGTTTTGTATCAAATATTATGTTTAATTTTTTTATCTTGAAAATAGGGTACTATGAGAGAAGGCTATTCTGGAAAAAAAAAACAGATGTATATTAGAGGTCAAAACAAGAATATCCTTACTGTTTCTTGATTTCTAAAACAATTAGAATAGAATCCAACTTGAAAAATTATGAATTTATATTATTGTAATTGAAAATTATGCATTGAAAATATATGTTTATCTAACAAAAACATCGCTTTATGACTGGCCAGTAATTATATATTTATATTTAATTCAGGTTGGGCAAGCCTGTCAAAAATGATGGTTTTGGCCTTTTGGGTTAAAATTTTAGTAACATATGTAGAGGTATGTCAAAATGGGTTAGCTCATTTGTGTTATGAGTTGAACTAGTTGGTGAGCGTATTGGGTCAGGTTAACCCGCCCCTTATTTTAAAAATTTAAAAAATCTTTTTACCAATTCCAATCTAGTTCTTTAAAAACTAATATTTTATATATTTGTTATTTTATATGGTATTACTAATAAAGATAGTTTTAAACACTCCATGTTATCTCAAAATATACACAATATTTTATATAATTATTATCTTATATTGTATATATTTTGTGCTTTCTTTAAAAAAATTTTCCGAGTAATCAACACACACACCTGTTAGACGTAAGTGTATATGTTTTCGAGATGTTTCATCATCGACGATGAAGCTTATCCCTCATCATTTCACTGACCGTCCTTGACCCCTCTTATTTTGAGGTCATATCTAATATTTATAGTTTGCCTCGATTTGGTACCGCTCTCGCGGCCGCTTTGCGATATCGATTCCCTGAGTACTAGACAGCTGCAACATATCTCATATTGGGGAGACGATCAAACTAGGAATTTCATAAGAGAAGAAATCTCTGACTTACAATTTACGATCAATTTATTCAATATTTCCCTTTTTAGAGGATAATTTTTGACATTTCAATTTTGTTAGATATATTCATCTCATCATGTAGCCACCGGAGTTCTATGCGATCGTAATATCCCGCTGAAATTGAAGGGAAAGTTTTATAGAACCGCCGTTAGACCCGCAATGTTGTATGGGACGAAATGCTGGGCATCGAGGAGGAATCACATCCAAAAGATGAGTGTGACAGAGATGCGTATACTTCGTTGGATGTGTGGTAAGACCAGAAGAGATAAAATAAGGAACGAAGATATTCGAGCTGAAATGTAGCTTGTATGGAAGAGAAGATGCAAGAAAGTCGCTTACATGGTTTGGTCATGTTCGACATAGGCCCAACAGTGCACCTGTGCGTCTAGTGGATTCCATGGGTTTCGACCAATTCACGATAGCGAGAGGACGACCGAAGAAGACATGAATCAAAGATATACGCAAAGACTTGGAGTGCAAGGGGATTACAGAAGCTATGTTGACCGATAAAAGCGTTTGGCGAAGACTGACGCATGTGTCCGATCCGACTTGATTCTCTATATTGTTCATGTAGCCTATCCCAATTCATTGGAATTAAAGGCTTAGATGTTGTTATTGTTGTTGTATATTCATCCCATCCATGTGGAAATCTTGACGAATCCTGGGATTCTAAAGGGGAGAAATTCCATCAAAATTTCAGTATGAAGAACGACTTATGCACACTCCATGGAGAGACGGAACATACTCACGATTCGAAATTCAAGAAAAAACGACCCTCTAAAAAAAACTGGCAAGATCCAACAAATCCTACCAAAACGGGAAGTTTTGTTGGAACTTCATTTTTTATATTTTATGGAAATTGACAAAGCAATCAGAGAATATGCAAGAGTGCTACAAAATACATTACAAAATTTCAAGTAAAATCAAACTAAGACTTTATAAGGCCAACGTTGGAAACATGTTGATGCTACAAGTTCGATATCCAAAAGAAGAGAAGTCAGCTCAATTTCAGGGACAATATACATTACACATTATTCAGAACAAAAACTAGTGCAGCATCACATCTTGAGAAAGTTGTTCATCACCCTCTTACCATTTTGTTGAAGACGTAAGTATCAACCCGCACATCATCAGCTATTTTAAGTGACTAAGCAGCCTCAGCAGCAAGATAATCCACAGACAGACCGACAGCGCCCCTACATTCCTCTCCAAACCATCTAGGGTAAATTTCTCCTACCGAAGGAGAAGATGGCACCATCAAGTTAGAAATCCCCTCATGGTTCCACACGCACCAATTTTTAGAAGCATCAGAAACCAAATCAATATTTTTGAGTGAATATTTTGAAAAATTGTGACGAGGACGGAACAACTGTCTTCCCCCAATAAGGTTGCCACCAGTTTATCGAACGATCCCATGAGTTCTGCCCCTCATCATTGAGCATTGAGTTTCTTGCATCATCCGAATCCTCACCAAGTAGAACATGTAAAGCAACTGCCTCAGCTATTGCCGCACCTTCTTCGTCAAGCCTATCCTGCTCTTCTTTCTTCTTCTGCTTCTTCTTTTCGAGTTCCAGACGTATGGCGGCAGAAGTAGCCAAAGCCTTCTCCAGGCGCCTCTTTTTCTTCTCGGCTTGCTTAATTCGATCAAATTCGTCTTTCCCCTGTTTCTTCTTGGCTTTCTTAACACCAACTGTAGCCTTAGCACACTCCATGATAACTAGTCGCACCGAAATCTGATACTACGATTTTTCCTGTCTACTCAACTTATTTTTCTAAGTTTCCTATACGTTTTCCCAACAAAACTTCCCTATAATGTATACATTATTTGGTTCACTATATGTGTTTCCTTTTCGTTTTGAAACTAGTTATTCAATACTTGAAAACTTAAAAAATCAAAACTCGGAAATCAAAAGGTACTACTATATGAACTTATACCTAAACCCACTCGGGTCTGAAGGCATACCGCATTTTTCGCACACTACATTCCCAAAAAGAAATAACAGGAGATAGGAGAAGTGAAAACTGGTAAACGCTAATGGATCGGCCTCTCTTCATACTTCCCAATTGTTCACAACTGTCACCAACTATGTCGAACGAGCTAAATACAAGGGTGGTTCTATCTTAAAATGCCATTCCTTTCTGTTTTAAGAAACTCACATGGCTTTCCCTCCTGCAATAGAGATGTATAACACAGTACGAAAATGGCTCAGTCCAACAAGAAAACGAAGATCCAAAACTTACAAAAATAATTCGACAGTATGACGGCATGTACCAAATCAAAGAAACAATCAAGTAAACGTCTACTGTTACTAACATGACCAGTAAATAACCACAATTGGAATAAAGTAGCAGACAACAAATAAACACATTGCAAGGTAACGTAAATTGCACCGGGTGATCAGAACACCACTATTAACAAGCTGACACAACAAATGTAAGAACCCAAAAAAACCTAGCACCAATAGTATTATCCAGATCACCAAGAAATCAAAAGATAGAAACAGTATAATCAGCAACTCCTCTCAATAAAATCTTCAAGAACAGATAAAGTTTAACTACAACTAGAACTAGTCCCACTGTCAATTCTTGGATATATTAAAGAACCCAATTTTTATAACCATGTTCTTAAATCAATAAAAAACTGGAGGGGGTAAGTAATTCAATTGCATCAGTTAATTTCAATGCAGAAAAAAAAAAAGACTGCCCTCCCAAATTGCAGATCACATCAAAAGAATTCAATACAAGAAAGGAACCTAAGCTTGCATAAATGTAAAAAGTTTCCATCATAAAACAGAAACCTAGGATAATTCAAGATCAATAATCCAAAATCCCTATAACTAACACACGATCCACTCAACCAAACTCCAAAATCTCAATTCTGCTGACCAAGAAAAAAAAAGCCTTTCATGCACTAATTAACACCATATAAAAACCCACATCAAAATTTAACCAAAACAACTAGATCAAACTATCACATGAAAACATAAATTTTATATAAAATTAAATAATGTCACTTTATTATTCAATCAAAGAAGTAATATTATATTCAATAAATTATATGTATCCAGGCCGGGTCCGCCCAATCACAGGACCCGCCCCGCCCCGCTTCCAAACCCGGTTGAAGCGGGTCTAGACCCGCCCCGACGAGACGGGTTCAACTGGACCCGTCCCATTGCCATCCCTAGACTCGAACTCGAATTTCTTTAAAATGGAGTTAAACTCTTACCAACTGTACTAGACTCAATAGCTCAGTTCATCTAATGTTTTTATGTGTATTGATTGATGATGTAATACAAAATTTAGGAAAACAATGTTTGCTTATATTATTATATATATTATTAGCGTATGATGCACACATTGTATGTAACGTAATAACCGACCAAAATATGCAACAATGATATATATATTTAGGTAAGATATTATCATAATATAATTACTTAGAAACTCACGTGTTCTAAAAAAAAAAAGGAAAAAAAAACTCATATGTGTCTGGTTTTTCAATTAGATAATATATATAAAGATGGTTTTGGATATAATAGATTTTGGGGGTGATTTATTTATATAAAAAAATCATTTTCCTTTGAAAAATTATAGTGTTTGAATAATTTTTAAACAAGTAATTGATAAAGTCAAAAATTATATGCCACAATATATAGCTTTTGGAATTAAATTCCAACTTCTTTTTTAAAGAATAAAAAAATTATTTTCACGATTCTACCAAAAATATAAAAATATATTTTTGCTTTTTTTCTTTAGAAAATCAATTAATAATAAAGCATATTTTTAGGATATTTTTCTATCCAAATTACCCATAAAAAGTTGAAAATGATGCAAAAATTGCCATCAATTTAAAGTTAATATCACGATTTATATGTTGTTATAATGCCATGATTTATCTATATTATCTATACTATATTTAGTATATAGAATAGGAGTTCATTATGTAATGGTTTGTCTCAAAATTACAATACCACTCTATATAAAAAAAAATTAAAATTATTTTAAAGTACCATAAATTTGAAAAAAAAATTAATATTCTAGCTAAACAATTATTTATATAAAAAATCATATCTAAAGTTATTAGGTTACCAAAATTAATCCACCATTTTCTTTTCTTTTCTTTTATAATTTAATTTATTTAATTTTCTTTCTAATCTATATTTTTTATTAATAAATTTTGTTCTCATTTTAAATATTCAATTTTCACCTATATATTTATATTTTGTTCGTGAATTCTCTCTCGCCAGATTGATAAGCAAGAATAGATAAGATAATATGATGTAATAAATTTTTTTTTTTATATATTTAGAGTGAATGGACTTGATGATGGCCTTTTGGAGAAGTCCAGTCCAATTACTTTCTCAGTGCAAGGCCCACCTTTCAATCAGGTTGTGTAAGGCCCATTTTAATAGCTATTTCAACTATTGTACCTAAATATCTGATTTTTGCTCCAATATCAAAATTTAGCTCAGCAGCTACTTTTGCATAGAAAATATTCAGTTTTTTTTTAATAAAAAAAATAGTAATATTAAATAAATAATAATATCTAAAAGTAAGAGAAGTTGAGAGTCAGTAACAATTTACCTCTTGTGGTTTCGTTAATAGACACTTTACCCCTTTGCGGTTTGTAAATAGTCAATTTACGCCCATGTATTGTTGTTTTTAAAATATGTAGTTTACCCTTAGGTGGTTTGCAAAACGCCATATTGCCCTTTATATGAAGGGAGTGTTTTGCACTTTTTCACAAACTTTATGTGTTATACTACATATTTTGAAAATCAAAAGATGAGAAACTGTATATTTTCAAATCATAAAGGCGTAAACAACCTATTTAGAAAACCACATAGATTTCGTCGCAAAAAACCCGAAAGTTGATGTTCACGTAAACCAAACATTTATGACAATTTGAATTTTCTATTTTAGTCATTCCAATATTTGTCAATGTACATACGAAATTTCATTTCATTTGTTTTTTTAGAAGAAAAGTGAGTCCACTTTTTGTTCTTGTGGTGGAGCTTTACTCTAAGTTTTCAAGTCGAATAGGTTTAGAGTGACGGGTACGACTACAATTTTGGTTGGAAACTCAAACAACGTTTTGGATCAAAGGTTTTATTATTTATAGGAACACATTCAATAAGGACTAGGCGCTGACTCTGATGATTCACCTTGTTCTCTCTGCCCCTAGGCTGGCTCTAATCCTAAAGCTTTTAGCAATGCTGGCTATTTGTATTTATCAAGCCGTCGGTCAACATCAAACATCAATGGCAATGGTTGTCATATTCTTCCTTCCAGGAAGGACCAATTTCATCACATTAGTTTTACAGCTTCATCTCCAGGATCAACTCCATAACTAACAAGAATCTGGCTGAAAATGCTCATTTTGAGCCCTAGTGGGAATCGTTGTCAATATAAAGAGCCAGCTTCTTTCCGCAAAGAGGCATAAAAGCTTCGCTCCTTAAAGATCTTTTTTTTTCTTGGGCTAGCAAAAATACAATGAATACTTGTAACTTTAGTTTTCCTATTTGAATTTATACAGACGACTTCTAGATAATTGAGCTAACTGAAATCGATTGACCGAGGGTTGAACTACTTTAAAAAAACACCTGATCTTTCTGAAAAGTGCAATCTCATCTTTTTTTAAGGTTAGTTTATTGAATCTGAGTCAAATTTGATCAGATTCGAATTTCGACAGAGCCATTAGGAAACTTTTTTGCATAGTGGTGGGGAAGAATATCAAAAGAGCATTAATCTAGATTATTAGTCCTTATCTTATCCAGGCAATAATGCTGCATTATTGTGACTAAAAAATAAGATCGGGGGCAACCGTAAACGAACACGTAGTTGCAAACCAATCGACAGTGAAAGGAAAGTAAACTCCATAACATGCTTCTATATCCTTCCATGCCCAAAATAAAATATTTTAGGTTACGTCATAATTTAAAAGTAATTACTTGAAATATCTTATTTTAATTTAAGCTTAAATTTAAGACATGATTCTATTTTTCCAAATACTTGATTATATTTTATATTGAATCAGGCAGACACTATACATGTATCGCGCATGCATCTGTTTCATCGTGATGAATCTAGAACTTTTGTTTAGGGTTGACAAAATTTTTTTTGAAGGGGTCAAAACATAATTTTAAAGAGGAAAATTGCAATATTTGGAGGGCAAAATATAATTTTTGATAGCAAATACAATTTTTAGATTTTTTTTAAGATAATAAATTTTTTTTCTAGGGGGATAGCTATTAAAAATAAGCAGTTTAACCCGTTGGTTTGGAAACATACAGCTACACAATGTGGTATGTGAATAAGTGCAAAACACCTCATTTGTGTAGTACGTGTGAGGGGACAATGTGCTATTTTTGCAAACCTACATGAGTTAAAATGTCTATTAACAAATAACATGTTGGTAAAATGTCTATTAGCGATAGCATATGTGGATAAAGCCTATTTAATTTACATATTATATGAGATAAAATGTTTATTAACAATATCATATGGAGATAACTTACCACTGAGTCAATATTAAAGGTATAAGTTTCACGAAAATTTCATAAAAATCCACATAAAAGTTTGCATGTACATCACACATTGTTAAATTTGAAGTAATATATGATCAGCTAACCAAAGTCTTTCTAAGTGACATGATTTCATGGGAATCCGAAACGTGCCCGTTTTGACGTTGCTATATTGGAAACTTTTTAGCCCAATAGAATAAAGTGGGATAATGCACTTATTATTTTTTTTTTTTGAAGTATAATGCACTTTATTTGATTTGATTAAGACTGATAACTAGTAAAAAAAACCAAAAGATTTTGGTTTGTGGGTCAAATGAGCTAAAATTAATCACACGAGTATAGCTAAATGTGTAATAAGTAAAGGACTAATTGTTAGGTATAGTTTGAGGAAAGCACCACGAACTAATCGGTGCAAATTGTGTTACGTGTATACAATTTTATAATTCGTGCACTTAAAGATAAATGTACTTGTTTAGTTGTCCCCTCGAAAAAATTTGTTATTATATATTGTTTACTAACAGCTTTTCCTCTTTATAAAGATCGATCAACATCTATAACAAAAATTCATTATCTGTAACAACTGATTTCTCATATGAAACAATGCATATTTACTTCATTTCCTTCCAATCCAGAATAACGCTTATCAATGTGACAATTTATAATTTGCCAATGGATAAATATAAAATATCGTCCCAAGTGGGACAATGGTGAGAAACCATCCAGGAAAACCTAGTTCTCGGTTAACTTTTGCTCA
The DNA here is from genome assembly GCA_907163345.1 of Haberlea rhodopensis. Classification (NCBI taxonomy): domain Eukaryota; kingdom Viridiplantae; phylum Streptophyta; class Magnoliopsida; order Lamiales; family Gesneriaceae; genus Haberlea; species Haberlea rhodopensis. The sequence continues at coordinate 5,868,885 of CAJQUN010000017.1, forward strand.
CTCTCAATAAAATTCCTAGATTCTTCCATGCTTGAACTCATTTTCTCTGTCAAAATATGCACTCATTACGAAAATATTGAAATATGGTTAATATTATTAAATTAAAAACTCTTGCTCCCATTAAATTTTTATTTTATTTAGAAAATTATGAATACAAGGATACAACAACAACTAAACATTTGATCCCAATAAATTGAGTTAGGCTACATGAACAATAAAGAAAATTAAGTCAGGTCCAACACGTGCATCGGTCTTCTCAAAACGCTTCTATTAGTCAGGCTATTATCTAAAATCCTCTTGAACTCCAAGCTTTATGTGTATTAGAGCCATGTTTTCTTCGATCGTTCTCTCGCTCTAGTGAAATAGCTGAAATCCATGGACTCCACTCGACGCAAAGGCGCATTGATGCGCATACGTCGTACTGATCAAACCAACGTAAATGACTTTCTTCCATCTTCTCTTCTATACAAGCTACACATACTTCAGCTCCAATATATTCGTTCCTTATTTTATCTATTCTAGTCTTATTGTACATCCAACAAAGCATACACATATCTGTCATACTCATCTTTTGGATGTGATTTTTCTTTGGTGTCCAGCATTTCGTCACATATAGCATTGCAGGTCTAATTACGGTTCTATAAACTTTTCTTCCATTTCAGTGGGATATTATGATCGCATAGAATTTCGGTGGCATTTCTCCGTTCAATCAGCCCGCCTGAATCACGTGGTTAACATCACTGTCAATCTCTGTATCCCTTTGGATAACAGAAACGAGGTATCAAAACTTGGTGCTCATATATACTTCTTGACCATCGAGTACTACAACACAGATCCCAAAAGGTACGAACACTAATTTTTCACTCCATGTAATCTGTCTTAGACCTACTTATCTTCGATTCCAAGGTCTCTCTCCATAATCCAATTTGCATTTACCACTGTTCTGATCTCATTGATTAACACAATATCATCAGTGAAAAGCATGATCCAAGATAAATATTTTTATATTATAAAAAAGCGCATCGGTACAACGTAAATTTTATGTAATACAGAATTTGCTCCCATCCACCACACAAAATATATCCATGGAAAAAGGGAAGGATGGTAATGAATTTAATATATTTTTTTTCTAAAAACCCAAGTTCGCTTTTGTATTTTGAAAATTAAGCTTATTGCCCAAAATAAAAATAAACACTATCATCAATTTTTATTTTTTCTTCCAAACTATATTTCCCTCCTTTTCGTATATACCAAAATAATAATTATTTATAACCAGTAGTTTTTTTCAAAATACTTTATTATCACGTCATATTATAACTCAAAGCATAATATTTAAACTTTAAAATATTTTTTGCAAATAATTTATCGATGATTTGACATTTTAAGTAACATTTTTTTGCCAAAACAAAATCAAATATATATGTATCGTCCCTAAATATCCAAACTTCCAAACTCTGTGGTGGAATAAGGGGACACGAAGCGAGTTCCCCTGTATTTTCTTGATCGAATCTATAACAATTTGTCGCATAGTGTTGTTTACCTGGTTTGCATGATTTGCAGATATTATGTCAACCCAAGAATTTATCCAATATGCATAAAAAAACAGAAGCAGCTGTTTCCGTCATAAAACAAAATAATAATAATCAAATATATACAAATATCGTGCAAGTTTACGAAAAATGAAAGCATGAAACAAGCGACACATGCACGCATAAGCTTTGGTTTGCCCAGACACCCGCCAAGCCAAGTTAAGCACGGGACTCAAATTTATGGCATTTTTTTGGACACATCATTCTAAAATACGATGCTTTTGCCAACAAATATGTCAACAAACAACTTGCTTCTGTTTCTTCTGGATATAATTAATGCTTCTTCCACCTTCTGGATATTGCCTTTTATTATAATTTGAATTTGGAATAATGTACAAATTTCAGATCCGTTGATTAAATATATATACTTTTGAATTTTTTTTTTAAAAATGTATTTAAGTTGTGATTAAAAATAATTGTCTATTATGCAGCATTACTCTTAAGCAAATCGAATGCTTTAATAAATTTTTTTTTTTTTGAAAAATTAATAAATAATGTCAAAAGATTCAACATTTCTCTTTTTATTTAGAAGATTTACATTAAAATTATGATACAAAATAAATACTAATACTTCTCCTTCCGACCTTCCAGCACCGCCTAGGAAGGCAATCTGTTCGACATCAGAACCGATATCTTGCAATTACACATCGTATTTCAAGAATAGAGATTAGGAACAAAAAATGCAACCACTATACTTATCGAGTTAGTCGACAGGGCGATGAATCCCCGGATCTTGAAATTCAAGAACTAAATTAGTGTTAAATAAATTGGCAAATCAAAATCATCTCAATTTGAAGATAGTTTAAATCACAATAGTCCGTCTGTATTTAAAAAAACATTCAATTTTGATTTACAACATCATCTATTAAAAAAAAATTAAAAAAACAAAATTTATCATAAACTCTTCGATAATCTAATTCTCCGATTGATTTCCTTGTCCAACTCTTGAAGCCCTCCTACTTCTTCAAGTTCCTACACCAAATAAATTAGAAATAAAATAATAAAATCATTAAATCCAAAAAAGAACATGAAAATTTAATAATTTGAATAATAAATTATTGCAAACGAGATTATAAATTCAAGGCCAAGGGTGACAACCTTGGGTCCGAGGAACAGCCCATATGGGACTCCGTTGAACTTCTCCGAATGATGGAGCTGAAATCACAACCATCCAATACCAAATAAGATCTCGCCGCCAGATTTTACACGAGAAAAAAACATGTTAAAGAGCTACTATTTTCTTTAGCTTATAGCCGGTTCACATTAATGAATAGAACGACTGATATATGCTCGAAAATTGACATTTTACCTTCTGTGATATCTACTTTACCATTATAGTTTGTTTGTAAATAGATAGTTTATGCTTCCATGCTTTTCAAAATATGTACTTTAGCATGGCATATATAGATTAAGTGTTTTTACACATATTCACAAATCAAAAAGAGTGAACTGCATATTTTCAAAACACATGAAATATACTATCGATTTTCAAACTACATGAGGTAAATTGATTGCTTACTTGCAAAATAACGGGTTTATTTTTCAAACCACATGTGAAAATTGGTTGTCTATTTGAAAAATTACGGGTTTTTTTTTTTTGAATTTGTAGAGATGTTACATGCAATTTGACGAAAGAAGAGTTTGTATACCTGATGAGCAGCGGCTACTCTCCTAAGGTAAGGCACATTTGCGATGGGTCCCACCGGAAATCTCCTGTGGACAAGACCATCGTGCACGAACATATAGGCCATCCCAAACACCGTTATTCCAAGACCCTGCACCCAATCACACCGCCGTCCATCACGTTGACCTTTTGAATATTTGACTTCAAAACAAGTATAGTTGGTAATTTTCAATTACAAACTTTTTTATTGAAATATTCAAAAATCTTGACCATAATCTAATACCATAATCACAATCAATTAACAATAATAAATCATAATGAGAAATATTATTGTTAGAATATTTTATATTGATGCAATAACAATTTTAATGATTTTAACAATAATAAATCATTCGATTAAAGGAAAATGTTATTATCAGACTATTTTATGTTGCTGTCGGAACAATTTCGACTAAAAACTTATGAAAATTGATTTGACAATATCATACTATTAAGAAAAGAGTGTAAGTAGAAAAGAGTATACTTACAGCACCAAAAGAGAGGCCAGGAATGAAGCCTTTATTGAAAAAACCATACGCCATGAGGGCAATGGCTGGAACCGCATTAATTATTGCAAACACATCATTAAGCTCAAATGGCCCTTCTCTTGGTTTATGATGCGACTGAAATTAACATAACAAATAACAAAAAAAAACCCTTATTGGATATAATTATATACAAATATATATATGATTAAATAAATTAAAAATAATAATGCTAAGCTAACCTCGTGCATGTGCCATAATGAAGCATGCCACAAGGCTTCATGTGCCCATCTTGCCCAAAACTCCATTCCCACCTAAATTCAATTTCAACAAAAAAAAATCATTTAATTCCTAATTTTGGGTTTTTTTACGTGGTTTTTCAAATAAGCAGACAATATTCCATCCATATATAAAAGGATAAAATATTTATTTACTATTGAATATTAATATGAATATGAATAAAATATCTATTAGCGATAGCGTCGATAAATTGACACGACCTCCCCCTCATCGTATACAAAAAGTTTATTTACATAATTACAATTTTAAAGGAATAAATCGAAAAATGGAACTTACAGCAGCACCAACTGAGAGAGCGAATGTACCAAACATTTCTGTATAAGGTATCTCTCCACCCTGCAGCAAAAAGGAAAAAACAAATTACCCAAAGATTTGAGATTTTGTTTCTACAAAGTTAGTGCATTACGCTTTCTAAATTTTCTTGTTTGATCAAACTACTCATTTTCATTTTTGATTAAAACTATCTTCATGTATAATTGTTAAATGAATTCACATAGTTGCATTTTTTTCTTCAAATTAACACAATTTTACCTCCATTTGCCAAGCAAATCTGTAGTAAACAGCCATGACAACCATGAAAGTGATCCCGAAACTCGACATAACCGCCGCAACCAAGTAAGTGAACCTCTCCGATTTCTTTCTAGCCATTTTCTCCGCCACCCGCCGGGCGAGGGCGGAGATTTCCTTCTCCTCTATCGAATCATTCAAGCTGCCCATTAATCCCGTCGACAATTTCTCCTCCTCCACAACAAAGCAAACCGTCATATCTGGCTTCCTCCTGTTGAACCTGGAAATCCTGTGGAATTTCTCGAGAGGGGAAAAGAGTAAAGTGGATGTACTGGTTGAGGTGGGAGGAAGTTGGGTGTGCTTTAAATGAACTATGGTTCTGTAGCTGGTGCAAAGGGCCATTCCGGCGGCCAGGGACAGAGGTTCAGGGTAGGGGGCGGAGGATTTTTTAGGGGCTTTTTGAGCGTTTTTGTGGAGGTTGGCCGCGGGTCGGGTCGAATGGATGTAAACCACTTGTTGGGTTTGGAGTTGTGGCTTTTGGGTTCTTTGGTTTTATACTGGAGACCGGAGGCTTCTATATGTGCTGTGAAGGTTTGGCATTTTCTTTCCTAGATTTGACGCTTGTCTTTCTCTAATTTACCAGAATGCCACGTTGTTACTTTCCTACGAGGTACATTTTTTAATATATAATATAAATATTGATAAAACGCTTATCATCGTTTTATTTTGGAACTCTAAAACAAATTGACGATGATAAATCGGAGGAAGACGAGGGTGACGTCAAGTTATCATACCCTTTATATCGAATTGGTCTTTACTATCTCATGGGATAGTGTTCTATGGGGTACATCCATCTATTGAATGAGTATATTCAACATACCCATCTAATGAATGAGACTACCCATAGAGCATCGTCCCATGAGGTAGCCAAAAATAAACTCTTTATACCATGGGTGACACATGCTATAATGATTGGGACAAAAGATCGCATATATGTTGATTTTAAGTAGCAGAGCCCCATAACCTGTTACCAAGATAGATTAAAATAAAAAGACTTTAACAGACTAATTGCATAAAAGAGGGGACCCAATATAAGTATTCATAAAATATCATATGTATAATCCCAAAATTTTCATGTGATCTCCGGATCGGATCACAAAAATCCATAAAAAATTATAGCTATTAATAGAGACATAATTATATTTTCTTATTACAATAATATCATAAAACTCCGTGCTAAGCTAAAGATTGACAAAAAGAGTTGTAGTGCACAAAGAGGATATGTTGTGTACCTCCAACAACATTACATTTTATAAAAACAAGATTTCTAAAATAGACTTTATTAATATAAATTAAAATATGAATAATATTGACCTAATTCACCCAATTTATTTCTTCATATTGTACTTCATGGTTCCGTATCACATTCTTATTGTCAATAAGTTGATTTGATTGATTTTTAAATTTGTTTTTATCAATTAATGTTTGCTCTCATTTCCCTTTAAATAAACTATAAGTTTATATATATATATATATATATATATATATATATATGTGTGTGTGTGTGTGTTTTACAAAAGTTTACTCAACTACAAATTAATTTAGGTTTCGATATGACACTGGAAACTGATGATTTAGTCCCAAAAAACATACAATCTTTAGTTTTTTTATAATATTAATTATATTAAACATGAACATATAATTTTTTGAATTATTTATTTTGACATATACATGTTTTCGCTTAATAAGAAATAAAATAACAGTTGAAAATAGAAAACATACAGTAACAATTGGTTAATATTTACATAATTTTAATTTATAGAAGGAATCAAGAATTTAATTATTCAAACAACCACAGATTTAATGTGTGACTAATCACTTCACCAAGCGTCTCATGTAAAACGAAGTAGCGAGGCATATGGTCCTTCTTCCAAATATAAAAGTAACATAATTTGATGTAATGACAACTAAGAGCTTACCAATATTCGGGTACTTCAAAACTTCAACTTAGTTGATGTCTAATATTAATCTACATGAGTGTCACCAAAAAAATTTGGTAAGATGAAAAAAAAATATTACCCTCGACGCGCCGCAGCCACTACTTTTTTTCCATATAAAATTGAGAGCAAAAACAATTTTCAGGGGATAAAAATATAATTCTAAGGGGCATCCTGTACTTTTGGGGTATAAATGCAAAAAAAAAATTATAAATCTCTTTTTTTTTTTGCAGGGGCACTTGCCCTTCTTGCCCCGAGGTGCCTCATATTGGAAAATATTGTGTAAATTATATTAAGCATCAAAAGAAAGGAAAAAAACCAAGTTGGATTTTATAAGGGCCGCGATCGATCGACGTAGGTCGTCCTATCGATCGCGACTTTGCGAAAGAAGAAAGCAAATTTTAGCTTCGAGCGATCGATCGCTCGTCTGTGGCCGATTGATAGTCTGAGGCAGTGTGCCTCAGAAAAAAGGGCGTGATCGATCACACCATCGATCGGGCCCCTACGCAGAGTTGCAACCTTTCGCGTTTAGATGCGTTTTTTTAATGATGGGATGCTTTCAAATAATGTTGGTGATACTACTTGGTCTACTATAAAAGGAACAACCCTTGGATGAATTATGAGTAAGGAATTTCGAAATTCACTTCAGATTGAAGATCAAAATTTGAGTAATTTTGTGGATCTTCATCACTGTTTAATATTGAGTGCTTTTAAATATTAGTGGTTTAAAGGATTTGTGTTTTGGAGGAGTATGAAATTTTGAAATTCACATCAGATTGAAGATCAGAATTTGATTAATGCGGATCTTCATCCTTGTTTAATATTGGGTGCTTTTAAACATTTATCGTTTAAAGGATTTGTGATTTGGAGTGCTCATATCACAAATCATAGTCGTTGTATCTTGGGAGACAAATTGACAATTGAACCGTTAGCATCGTAGCGGGGCAATAAGGACAGAGATTCCAATCTCGTCTCGACATTCATACTACAAAGTCATTGTTGTTATTGCTTGCTACCTTCCTAAGATATAAATTTTGTACAACACTCTTAAGACAATATTACCAACAAATGGCTTCGTCGAATGCAACAACGACTCCAGCTCATCATGGTGAAAGGCCTGAAAAGTTCAATGTGAATTATTTCAAGCGATGGCAACAAAAGATACTGTTTTATTTGACAATCTTGGGGTTAGCAAGGTTCCTCAATAGGGATGCTCCTACTATTATGGAGAGTGAAACCGACAACCAAAAGAGGTATGCGGTTGATGCGTGGAATCAAAGCGATTTCTTGTGCAAGAATTATATTCTCAACGGACTGTACATCACATTATACAACGTGTATTGTCTATTAAAGACGGCCGAGGAATTGTGGCAATCCTTTAGATCAGAGGATGTCGGCATGAAGAAATTCATGGTTGGACGATTCCTGGATTTCAAAATGGTTGACACAAAGCCTGTGATAGCGCAAGTGTAAGATTTGCAAGTAATCATGCACGAAATTCATACGGAGGGAATGATTCTAAGTGATTCATTCCAAGTGGCCGCAATGATTGAAAAGTTGCCTCCATCATGGAAGGACTTCAAGAATTATCTCAAGCATAAACGAAAAGAGATGAATCTTGAAGACCTTGTGGTTCACTTGAGAATCGAATAGGACAACAAAATTTTCGAAAGGGAGGAAAATTGGCGCCAGCATGAAGCACGAGTGAACTTAGTGGAAAAATTCGTCGGAACAAAGCGCAAGTTTGACGGCATGGCTTTCAAATCTGAAAAGGCAAAGAAGTTCAAAGGTAAGTGCTACAAATGTGGAAAATCCAATCACATGGCGAAGGATTGTCGCAATAAAGACGATCGTGGGAAGGCTATAGATCAAGTAAATGTGACCGAAGAAGATCGTCTCTCAAATGATTTGGATGATCTAGCTCTTACCGCTTAATTAGATTGTGTATCTTTGAAAGTTGTAAACTCCAAGCATGGAGTGATTCTAAATAAATGTAATGACGATATTTTTTGAAAACAATAAAATTTATGTTATTACTTCTTGTATTGAATCTTATGGTTTGTGGCATGATTGTTATGATCAATTAAACCATAGTTCGCAACACAAATTGTAATGTTAAATTTATTGCTTGTGTGGGCACTAAGTTAACAAAATCGTCATTCATTTGTTAGTAGAATCGTAACGTCACTAGAGTTAATTCACAATTATGTTTGTGATAGAAAGATTGTGCAAACTAGATATGTGGGAAAATTAATTTGTTACTTTATCAATATTTGCACATGATATTGTTGTGACTTCTTTGTTATGAAGCTAAAACGAGGCCAATGAGGTGTTTAAACACTTCAATAATGAGATTGCAATCAAATTTAGCAAATGAGGTTGCTATGGGAAATTGTGAGTAGATTACTCTTGTGTTGTCTAACAAGTCGACGCTTAGGTTTACATTTGCAAGACAATAAAATCTTGAATTCAAGTTTCTAAGCTTTGTACGCTTAAAATACAGTGAAGAATCGAAGCCACAAATTTTGACTAGGCGTTGTAATATCTCATTTGGTTCATTTTGAATTTCTAAGATACTACGCTTATAACATGAATTTGCAAGATTTAAAATCTTGAATTCAAGCTTTCTAAGTTTGTGCACTTAAATTGCAAATTGTGAACCGAGTTTGAGAATATTATCCAAGTCTCAACTTTTGTAAGCAAGTACGCTTAAATTCAAAATTTTCAAGAAATAAAATCTTGAATTTGTATTTGTAAGACGATATCGCTTAGAACTTGGAACACGAAAGTTTGAACGCCAGTTCAATACGTGACTACCCCGAAGTTGTGGGGGGCTTGCAATTCTAGGATTCAATCACATAAGTACCACATTTAGGCAATGAAGAAAAACCTTGTGATTGAAGGAAAAGAGAGTTTCATACAATATTTGAAATGTGGGGGTACTTGGCTAAAATAGAAATATGAAGGCTAAAAGTGAAGTCATAACAAACGCCAAATAAGTGACTTGAAGAGTTTGACAAATAATTTTGTCAAATAGGTTCACGAGTTTGACAAATGTATACACATCTAAGCATATGTATGTTTGTGTATTGATGATATGCTCATTGAGAAAGCAATTTAGAAATCATCAAGTAACAACGAAAAATGTTAACGAGACATTTTTTGACATGTGTGCATCAAGAACAATACTTGAATTTAAGTTAAGTATTTCCTCTGGTCTCGAATTTTGTAAGAGATAACGCGTTAAGAACGCTTAAAATTCGATAATGAAAATATTTTAAAAGGATAAAATGATGCAAAGGAGGTAATGTTATTACCAAAAACTGAAGATATACAGTTGTGGAAAATTCTCTATGCAAAACATATAAAGCTTCTTCGGCCGAGTAGCTTTATAAGTTATAAGAGAAAAATCTTGTGCATGCAACTTGTGAGGGTCTGATCCTAATGTGATGTTTAATTAACATATAATGATAAATTTACGTGAACATCGAAAGATTTATTTCAAGTGTCCTGTCAAATGGCCCTAAACAATGTTTCGCTTTTAGGTGATACATATATAATGATACTGAAAATATTAAATTCCACTTTCCCAATTCAACATGTTACTCATCACATAAGCAAGTATATAACCAACCAGTAATAGAATACTTAAAATACAGATACTCGGTGCATACCACGGTAATTTAAAATGTAATTAAAAAGTACTCTAACAATTATTGGGACTCAAAACATAAAACATAAACCTGAGCTCGCTCTCAATGAGCTCTGCTATTCATCGATGCTTCATCTAGAGCATCCGTAGTACGTCCACCTGTACCACCTGTCATGCCAATACAACAAAGACATGACAGCCCCCCGCGAAGGGGGTCAAAACCCAGTATGAGAAATAAATAGATCATGTCAAGAATGACAAAGTATCATGCAATGCATACCATGTATGAATGCGATGTATGAATGAGTATAAAGAATCGAATCTCAAGATACCAATATCGGAGTCCAAAGGAAGGTATCATCAATCAACATCAGCTCGAGCAGAGGGTGACAACACACACACACACTTTGCGCTAGGAGAATCATCCCGTGTTGTGCTTGTCATCCCTCGTGTCTAGGTCAGGTAGCAACACGCGTGACTACAATCGCTACCTATACTGCATGTCATCGCCGTGCTCGTCGTCCCCGACACTCAGAGTAAATCAACTCAGTCGTCGTCACGGATATCAAAGAAATGGATAGATCAATATGATATGCCCATGAATCATATATGCATCATATGACATATGCAACTCATTATGTCATGCAATCTCATGTGAAAATCAATACATATCATGTAATTCACATATCATGTACTACAATGTATCTCAACATGTCATATAGTCACATAAGAATCATATAGTGACAATTAAGTCATAGAAATCAATTAATGACATGTAAAATCATATACTATTATCATTACATGACATGAAAATTACCCAGAAAGTTGAATTACAGTCTGCATGCAACATGCATGAACATGCAAAGACAGAAATGAGCACTGAAAGTAAAATCAACATAGCTTTTACTTAGAAGATCCAAATCACATGCAACTTTTCTTTAAATTGCATAAAATTCAAAGAACTACAACTTTTATCTTTGGTGCAAAGTCAAATTCAGACTCTAAATGAACCAAAAAGTCGAAACCATTTACTGCAAAAACTTCAAACATTTGCAGATTCTATTTTACTAAAAAGACATCAACATTTTCATGCTTTTCTTAAATTTTCGACCCAAAATTAACATAATTGAACTACATATAGAGAAAAATAGATTCATACCCTTGTAGACAAAGAATTCCACAATCAATCCACTCTCCAAGCTCCTAGTACTCAAATTCTTGAAGGAAAAGAGGTTCTCTCCTTCCTAGCTTGCTAGAACTCCAAATGCATGGAGGTTTTGTGGGGCCTGATTTACTTAATCCATTATGTATCCATTACACATACATATGTTAGTCTGAATTAAGTAATATACCATGCACGGATTAAGAGTTCATGCTAGTTAAGTTGTTTACAAGGTTATCAAAAACCTAACAAACTATACATATCATGTACATAAACAACCTAATTCAAAAGAACTCCTAGGCAGTGGTTCCCCTCGCAGCGGAAATCATGACTCACGCTCCCCACGTCTATGAGTCCCTACAGAAACATTCACAACGTGAGTATAGATAACAACTATCTCAGTGCAATATCAAAACACAATATCAATATCAATGATAAAGCACAATAAATCAGATAACGTGAATGTTCTGTATCATGCATCCACAAATGCACTATGTCATGACATGTCTCAACAAGTTCCCTATTATCACAAGTCCCATATGATATGCCTATTCAGCTCAATATGTCAGTGAAACCACATCACATCTTCATATTAGCAGCACATATCATAATACCATACTCATCTGTGATAATAGCCAGAGTATATACCCACACCAGGCGTATATCTCTCAAGCCAAAGCATATGTAGTATATCTATCGTGGCACCGATCCCAGCCCAAGCATATGCCCCAACACTAGCATATCTATCCAGGCACCGATCCCAGCCAAAGCATATGCCCAACACTAGCATATCTATCGAGGCAGCCAAAGTATATACCCCACCAGGTATATCTATCAAGGCAATGATCGTACCAAAACATATACACATATCTATCAAGGCATCCAACTCGATCATATGAAATCCATGTATGCACATGCATATGATACTACCAATCATATGACATAAAGATAACATAAATCATATGATATCAAAACCATAATAGCATCATCATATCATATCTATACTCCGTACGTCAACACGTACCTGTACTGCGACACAAACGAGATAAAGCAGTTGTCAATAGCTAAGTGCCTCGTTGTCCTGTCCCCTGTGATGGTGCTACAACAATGCCAACAATATATCATGTTATCATAGGCATTAAAATCAAATTCCACAAAATATTTTATTTTTCAAAATATTAACACTGGCGATCGATCGCGATCAACACCGATCGATCGCCAAAACTCTCTGCCCCCTCGCGATCGATCGCAACAACTTGGCGATCGATCGCCACAATGCTCTGTTCATCGCGATCGATCGCGACACTTTCACCGATCGATCGCCATCCAATTTCACCGCCTTAAAATGTTACTGTCATCGGCGATCGATCGCTTACTCGCACCGATCGATCGCCGATGCCCAGAAAAGTGAGAGCATGGCGATTTTCAAGCTTATCTCCATGGTTCTTCTCCCACACCTCATATTAAACCATTTCAACATGATTTTTGAAATCTCTAGGAACATAATAACATGTTTCTATCATTAAAGAATCCAATTCATAGCATATACACAAGTTATGAATCTCCACATAAACATTTCATATGCTATTTCTCATATCTCAACACCAATGACAAAAACAAGTATATAACCATGAAGTTCTTACCAAGATGGTACAATTCTACTTCACATACCCTCCTAGCTCAAGTTACAATTGAAAACCAAGCTTACACCACAAGAAAGTTGAAAGAGAAGGAGAGGAGCTTGGTAGAGATTTGTAGGTGTAAAATGGTGTGTTATGTGATTACACCTCCCTTATCCACTTAATATAGATCATTATTCCCTTAAGTCACTTGCTATCATACCAGTTCAAGGTAATTACAAGTTAAGTAACATGTACATGAAATGAACCTCACATTCAAATGCAACTCCAAATTCACATGACATTCACATGCCCACTTGCAACTCAAATACACATGTTGATGCACTTTCAACACTTAATCCATAATTCACATGTTTATAGTATGAATATATTACACACCATGTTTCATGCCTTCTCATATTTCATTTCATATCTAAATCAATGCATTCTTGGTTCCACTCGAACTCCCATTATCATATCGTCAAGTGATATGATTACACCATAATCATATCACACGTGTATTAAACAAATCGAGGCATTAAAATTCTCCCCCACTTATTGAATTTCGTCCTCGAAATTGCCTATACAAAACATGCATATCAAAACACGCAACTCAACTATGATACGATATGAAAATAGGAAACATGATCATATATGCAACACTACAGTATATATGTACCAACCGTATCATAAAACTGTAAAATCATACCAGTAAACAAATCCGGATACCGTTGCATCATATGCTGCTCCGTCTCCCACGTTGCCTCTTCGACACCCCGTCTGTCCCACTGTAACTTCACCATAGGAATCACTTTGTTACGCAACCTGCGTTCAGCTCGATCCAAGATCATAACCGGTCGTTCCTCATACGACACATCTGTATCCAACTGTACATCAGGTAACTGTAATACATGACTCGGATCTGGTTCATACTTCCTCAACAGTGAAACATGAAAAACATCATGAATACTATTCAAAGCTGGTGGTAGTGCCAAGCGATATGCCAACGTACCAATACGTTGCAACACCTCATACGGACCAACATATCGTGGAGACAATTTTCCACGCTTCCCAAATCGTACTACACCTTTAAAAGGTGAGATTTTCAAGAACACACGGTCACCAACTTGAAATTCAAGTGGTCTACGTCGCTTATTGGCATAAGCAGCCTGTCTATCCTGAGCAGCTTTCAATTTCAATCTAATTACCTTGATTTTCTCTTCCATGTCATGAATCATATCCGGTCCATGTAAGGAAGACTGATCCACATCATCCCAATACAATGGCGATCTACATCGTCGCCCATACAAAGCCTCAAATGGTGCCATCTGTATACTAGACTGATAACTGTTGTTATATGAAAATTCTACTAATGGCAATGACTCTTGCCATGAGTTATCAAACTCTAATACACAAGCACGCAACATATCCTCAAGCGTCTGTATCGTACGCTCTGTTTGTCCATCCGTCTGAGGATGATATGCTGTACTCAACCGCACTTCAGTTCCCAACGCTGTCTGTAGCCCTTCCCAGAAATGAGAAGTAAATCTCGGATCCCTATCCGATACAATGGAAACTGGAATACCATGTAGCCTAACTACATGTTGAATGTATAATTGTGCCATTCTCAGATATGTATATGTCATACAATATGGCACAAAATGAGATACTTTGGTAAGTCTGTCAACAATTACCCAAATTGCATCGCAACCAGAAGACGTCCGTGGCAAATGAGTCACAAAATCCATCGTGATATGTTCCCATTTCCACTGAGGAATTTCCAAACTATGTAATTCACCTCCTGGTCTCTGTCTTTCCGCTTTCACTTGTTGACAGATCAAACACCGTTTGACAAAGTTCAATACATCCTGTTTCATACGTTTCCACCAAAATTGGGTACGTAAATCATGGTACATTTTCTTCCCTCCAGGATGTATACTGTATCTACTACAATGAGCACGTTGTAGTAGTTCTTGGCGTAGTCCTAATGATGCAGGTACTACCCAACAGTTTCTGTACTTCAAAGTTCCATCACTTGTTAGTACAAATTGAGATGTTTGTCCTTGATTTATCTTTTCCTTCCAATGTTGTACCTCATCATCACTCCCTTGTGCCGTTCTTATTTTGTCAAAAATGTCCGGTTCAACCAACAATGTTGATACCCGTACCGGCACTGACTCCATATCAAAATCATAACCCAAAGTACAACAAGAAGTCATCAAAGCAGATAAATGAACCATCTCATCAGCCGTATGATGTACTTTCCGACTCAAGGCATCTGCTGTAAGATTAGCTTTTCCTGGATGATAATCAATCTCACAATCATAATCTTTCAACAGATCCATCCATCTCCTTTGTCTCATATTCAACTCCGCTTGAGTGAATAGAAATTTTAAACTCTTATGATCTGTGTATATGGTAAACGACGTACCATATAAATAATGTCGCCATATCTTCAATGCAAAGACAATGGCAGCCAATTCCAGATCATGTACTGGATATCTCATTTCATGTGGCTTCAACTGTCGTGATGCATAAGCCACTACATGTTTGTCCTGCATCAATACACAACCCAAACCAAGTAAAGATGCATCAGTATATACTGCAAACCTGTCATGCTCAGATGGAATGATCAAGACTGGAGCTGTAGTCAATCGATGTTTCAATTCCAGAAAACTATGCTCACATGCCTCTGACCATTGAAATGATACTCCCTTCTGTGTCAAATGTGTCAATGGTTTGGCGATTGCTGAAAATCCTTCAACAAATCGTCTATAATAACCAGCCAAACCCAAGAAACTACGAATCTCTGGCACAGAAGTAGGTGCTGACCAATTCAACACTGCTTCCACTTTCTTTGGATCAACTGATATACCTTCCTCTGATATGACATGACCCAAAAATCCAACACTAGTCAACCAAAACTCACACTTACTGAGTTTGGCATACAACTGATGTGTCCTCAACAATTGCAACACCATATGCAAATGTTGAACATGTTCGGCATCACTCCGTGAATAGATCAATATATCATCGGTAAAGACAATCACAAATCGATCAAGGTACTCCTGAAAAACTCGATTCATTAGACTCATAAAGACAGCTGGAGCATTTGTCACTCCAAATGGCATTACCAGAAACTCATAATGTCCATAACGAGTTCTGAATGCTGTCTTCTGTATATCTCCTTCCCTCACACGTATTTGATGATATCCTGACCTCAAGTCAATCTTAGAATATATCCTTGATCCCTGCAACTGATCAAACAAATCATCAATACGAGGAAGAGGATATTTATTCTTTATGGTTACCTTGTTCAATTGTCGATAATCAATACATAGCCGCATTGTCCCATCCTTCTTCTTAACAAATAAGACCGGAGCACCCCAAGGCGATACACTAGGACGTATGTACCCCTTGTCCAGTAAATCTTGCAATTGAGTTTTCAATTCTTTCAACTCAGTTGGTGCCATCCGATAAGGAGCACGTGAAATTGCAGAAGTACCAGGTATCAAATCAATACCAAATTCCACTTCTCGACTCGGTGGGAATCCAGGTATCTCATCTGGAAATACATCCGCATATTCTGCAATCACTGGTATCTCCTCCACTTTCCTTTCTCTTTTCTGTTCTATGACATCAAGGGCATAAATCAAATAACCTTCATGTCCACGTTCCAACAAACGCGACATTCGGATTGCTGATATCAAAGGAATCCTTGCCCTCGATCCCTGGCCATAGAAGTACCATTGAGTTCCAGTATCAGACTGAAATCTCACTATCTTCTGACTACAATCCACAATAGACTGATATCTACTCAACACATCAATCCCAATAATACAATCAAAATCTGTCATGTCTAATACAATCAAATCAGCTTGTAATCCAAACTCAGTCTCAAACTGAATATCACAGTCAGACACACTCTGACAAGCCATTACAGTAGTTCCCATGGGTGTCGAAACATAAAGAGGCATCAACAGTGGAGACGAGCATATATGATACCGATCAACAAAAGTTTGTGCAACAAAAGAATGTGATGCACCAGTATCAATCAAAAGTAAGGCTGTATAAGTAAACAAAGTACACTTACCCGCTATCACAGCATCAGGAGCTGCCTCTGCTTCCTCCCTGTTTAGTGCATACACCTGAGCCTGAGGTGTTCCTGCCCTCTGTCCGCCACCAGACTGTACTACACTCTGTGGTCTCTGCTGCACTGTATTCTCTGACATGGGTCCTCTCCTCTGTTGTCCGCCCACTTGAGGACAATCACGGATCACATGTCCTGGTTTCCCACAACGGAAACAAACTACTGTATCAAACTGTGGACAATTCTTTTGATAATGTGGCCCTCCACATTTAAAACACTGTAATCCTCGTCCACTACTGCTACTACTACCTTGGGACTGTCCCTTAGCCCTTCTGTCATCCCCTTTCCTTGGTCCAAACCGTTTCCCACTAAACCTAGATGACGATGCACCACCTCGTGGTGATTTAAAGGAATCTCCTCTAGGTCGCATACTGTCAGATGTAGGTGGTTGGGCTTGTCCAACATCTGTATACACTCCTACAGCAATCTCAGCCATCTCAGCTCGAGTCAAGGCTTCTTCATAAGATGTAGGGTTATTGGACATGACCCTATCAAACAATTCAGGCCTCAACCCTTTCACAAATTGTCTGATTTTTGCCTTTGTATTGACAGCAATGTGTGGCACATAGCGAAGCAAAGAGGAATAGTGAACATCATAATCAGATACTGTCATGGCTCCTTGTCTCAGGTTTGTAAATTCATCCTCTTTCCTTTGCCTTGCAGCAACAGAGAAATAATGCTCCAGAAACTTTGTTCTAAACACATCCCAGTTCACTGTCTGTCCTTGAGCCCTCAACTCAAGTACTGTGGATTTCCACCACATCATAGCTTTCTTGGCCAACTGATATTCAGCTAAACGTAACCAAGCAGTCTTGGCACACGGTGCTGATACAAATATCTGTTCTATGCGTTCCAGCCACTCCTCTGACAGTTCCCCTGACTCAGTCCCCTCAAACCTAGGTGGCTGATAACTCAGAAACTGGGTCAAAGTCAATTCTCCAGGCAACAATACCTGTTCCACTGGCCCTTGTTCAATCGGTGGTGGTGGCACAGGCGCCATCCGTACACTCGCATTGCCACTCATGGCATCCCCAACATCCTCATGTAACCCTCTGTCTGTCATAGCTGTAGATCAAGGGTTAACAATAACATTACAAGTATATAACATGTTAGAATAACATCACACGCCAACTCCTAACATGCTAGTACCATTCTCAAAGTGTTTAGGTAACTCCCTAATACACTTCCTCTACCCATGTTCACCCCGTTCTCGAACCACTGCTCTGATACCACTAATGTGGGGCCTGATTTACTTAATCCATTATGTATCCATTACACATACATATGTGAGTCTGAATTAAGTAATATACCATGCACGGATTAAGAGTTCATGCTAGTTAAGTTGTTTACAAGGTTATCAAAAACCTAACAAACTATACATATCATGTACATAAACAACCTAATTCAAAAGAACTCCTAGGCAGTGGTTCCCCTCGCAGCGGAAATCATGACTCACGCTCCCCACGTCTATGAGTCCCTACAGAAACATTCACAACGTGAGTATAGATAACAACTATCTCAGTGCAATATCAAAACACAATATCAATATCAATGATAAAGCACAATAAATCAGATAACGTGAATGTTCTGTATCATGCATCCACAAATGCACTATGTCATGACATGTCTCAACAAGTTCCCTATTATCACAAGTCCCATATGATATGCCTATTCAGCTCAATATGTCAGTGAAACCACATCACATCTTCATATTAGCAGCACATATCATAATACCATACTCATCTGTGATAATAGCCAGAGTATATACCCACACCAGGCGTATATCTCTCAAGCCAAAGCCTATGTAGTATATCTATCGTGGCACCGATCCCAGCCCAAGCATATGCCCCAACACTAGCATATCTATCCAGGCACCGATCCCAGCCAAAGCATATGCCCAACACTAGCATATCTATCGAGGCAGCCAAAGTATATACCCCACCAGGTATATCTATCAAGGCAATGATCGTACCAAAACATATACACATATCTATCAAGGCATCCAACTCGATCATATGAAATCCATGTATGCACATGCATATGATACTACCAATCATATGACATAAAGATAACATAAATCATATGATATCAAAACCATAATAGCATCATCATATCATATCTATACTCCGTACGTCAACACGTACCTGTACTGCGACACAAACGAGATAAAGCAGTTGTCAATAGCTAAGTGCCTCGTTATCCTGTCCCCTGTGATGGTGCTACAACAATGCCAACAATATATCATGTTATCATAGGCATTAAAATCAAATTCCACAAAATATTTTATTTTTCAAAATATTAACACTGGCGATCGATCGCGATCAACACCGATCGATCGCCAAAACTCTCTGCCCCCTCGCGATCGATCGCAACAACTTGGCGATCGATCGCCACAATGCTCTGTTCATCGCGATCGATCGCGACACTTTCACCGATCGATCGCCATCCAATTTCACCGCCTTAAAATGTTACTGTCATCGGCGATCGATCGCTTACTCGCACCGATCGATCGCCGATGCCCAGAAAAGTGAGAGCATGGCGATTTTCAAGCTTATCTCCATGGTTCTTCTCCCACACCTCATATTAAACCATTTCAACATGATTTTTGAAATCTCTAGGAACATAATAACATGTTTCTATCATTAAAGAATCCAATTCATAGCATATACACAAGTTATGAATCTCCACATAAACATTTCATATGCTATTTCTCATATCTCAACACCAATGACAAAAACAAGTATATAACCATGAAGTTCTTACCAAGATGGTACAATTCTACTTCACATACCCTCCTAGCTCAAGTTACAATTGAAAACCAAGCTTACACCACAAGAAAGTTGAAAGAGAAGGAGAGGAGCTTGGTAGAGATTTGTAGGTGTAAAATGGTGTGTTATGTGATTACACCTCCCTTATCCACTTAATATAGATCATTATTCCCTTAAGTCACTTGCTATCATACCAGTTCAAGGTAATTACAAGTTAAGTAACATGTACATGAAATGAACCTCACATTCAAATGCAACTCCAAATTCACATGACATTCACATGCCCACTTGCAACTCAAATACACATGTTGATGCACTTTCAACACTTAATCCATAATTCACATGTTTATAGTATGAATATATTACACACCATGTTTCATTCCTTCTCATATTTCATTTCATATCTAAATCAATGCATTCTTGGTTCCACTCGAACTCCCATTATCATATCGTCAAGTGATATGATTACACCATAATCATATCACACGTGTATTAAACAAATCGAGGCATTACAGGTTTGCTCACAATTTTCTCTCAAATTTTTGAGTGTGGGTTTCGAAAATTTGGATAACAATCTGATGAGTTTGGGAGAGAAGATGATGATGTTTTTATGCTTGTAATGGTAGGCAAGGGGCGTGAATAGCAAGTGGAGTGTGGGACTTGTTTATCATTTTTTTATCCCACCATGTCCATGTGTCCCAATATTGTGGTTTATCATCTTTAATATAAGGTGATGACCGAAAATTGCATGCCAAAATATGTATTTTTAATGTATTTTTATCTTGGTTAAAAATAAGGTGTTGTGATCTGGAACACTTAAATTCGAATTCTCAGTTTTTAATCACCCGGGTTGGCTTAATCATCTTTAAACCGGATTAATTAGCTTCGAGGCCTTACACTTCTTCCCCTCTTAAAAAGATTTAGTCCTCGAAATCACAAAACTGAGTATAATTCATCAAATTAAATCATATGAAATGTCTCAATCTCATTCATAGATACATAAAAATCATCATGTATCAGTGACAACTGTTGTGGTAGTGTTAACGATATACCACTGAACCAAACTTATATGTGACTCCACAATGTTCAAAATATCGAGGCAACATCATACCTCACTTAACGAATCTTATAATACCTTCAAATTTACCTGATTCTCAACTTGAACTTCTAAAGATATATTTCTCTTGTTTGCATAACAAATCTCCTTACTTTAAGCCAATTTCAATTGTTGTCGCAGAAAATCCATCGTTCCTGGCATTTCCTCAATCATCTCAAGTTGTGCCAAAATTTTATTATCAATTTCATATCATCATATTAGCGATCGACAATTCTGGCTCTACAAAATCTGAACTGATGCCATCCAAAAGTTGTTTGAAACTTAAATTATAGGAAAATTCTACTAATGAATAGTGATTTCTGTCAATTCTCACTAAATCCATCATTATTAATCTAGACATAGCTTCCAAAGTCTGGATAATTCTCTCAGTTTGTCCTTCAGTCTGGTTATGATAAGCAATACTTATTGCTAACTTAGTACCCATGACATTCTAAAACAGTTTTCGAATTCGGGTATTATCCTCGAATCTCTATCAGTTATAGTTGGTACAGAAACTCACTGAAAGTAAAATCGACATAACTTTTACTAGGAGATCCAAATCACATGCTTCTTTTTTTTTTTTTAAATTGCATAACATTCAAAGATCTACAACTTTTATCTTTGGCTCAAAGTCAAATTCGGACTCTAATGAACCGAAAAGTCGAAACCATTTACCGCAAAAACTTCAAACATTTGCAGAGTCTGTTTTACTAAAAAGACATCAACATTTTCATCCTCCTTCTTATATTTTAGACTCAAAATCAACAAAATTCAACTACATATAGGGAAAAATAGATTCATACCCTCGTAGACCAAGAATTCCACAATCAATCCACTCTCCATCGAGCCTTATTCTTTCAAATTTCTATCTTGTGCGTTCGATCGCCCAAGGCAAAAAAATGTTTTTTCATTTCGCACTATCTCGATCGATCGGGCGACACAAGCCGATCGATCGCGGCACTCAGAAATCCAAAACTCGATTTTCTTTGGTTACATTTTAATATAATTCACAGAGAATTTTCAACAGTCCCCCAAATAAATTAAATTTATGCATGGATGCAGTTTGAGCACTTTTAACGAATTTTTATAGCATCTGGAGAGGTAGCTTGTGGTTTTGAACCATCCGTAGTAGAATTCAATCGATTTAATTGACTTAATAGTGAACTTACAGTATAGAACTATTTAGTCGTTGGTGTAAATCAATACAATTGAACACACACCATAACAAAAACTCTAACATTCTTATTGGTTTCTTACGGTTGTGTCTGTTTCGGCCATGAACCGCACTTGGTTTCATAAGTGCTTTCCATTCTTTGAAGCGACCACACTTCACACTTACGTATGTAATCTCCTAAAAGAGTATCCCGCTATACTCCAACATATCCTAATATGTATTAGGAATCATTAAGGCCTTTTGCCTATCCTCATACCCTTTTTGCAGACTACACGCATTATCATAGGAATGGGTTGGAGATTAATTCTCCAAGGTGTTTATACAATCTCGTAGTTTGGTTGTCCCTTTTGAACCTAGATATTGGGATCTCCAGTCACATAGGTTGGATATCCAATATGAGATTTTGATTAGAGGGTTTAACACCATTCCCCTCGATAAACTATATACTTGATTTCTAGGCAAGCATTTTGTTAGTGGATCCGCAATATTCTCCTTTGACTTCACGTAGTCAATGGAAATTACACCTTTAGAGATCAACTGCTAATGGTATTATGTCTACGATGTATATGTCTAGACTTGCCATTATACATGCTACTATGTGCCCTTCCTATAGCCGATTGATTATCGCAATGTATTTTAATTGCAGACACATGTTTTTCCCAACAAGGAATTTCTCCCAAGAAACTTCTAAGTCATTCGGCTTATTCTCCCACTTTATCCAAGGGTATGAATTCATATTCCATAGTGGATATAGCAATACAAGTTTGCTTGGTAGATTTCCACAACACTGCGGCCCATTCAATGGTAAACACATAACCACTTGTTGACTTGGAGTCTTGCGTGTCCGATATCCAATTTGCATCACTGTATCTTTTCAATACAGCAGGATATCTTATATAGTGCAATCCCTAGTTCAGGGTGTATTTTAAATATTTAAGTACCATCGTCAATGCCTTCCAATGGTCATTGTTTGGATTGCTCGTGAATCTACTTAGTTTTCCAACCGCATATGTAATATCAGGATGTGTACAGTTCATGAGATACATGAAACTGCCAATTATCCTTGAGTATTCCAATTGCATCACAGGGTCTCATTTGTTCTTAACCAAATGTATATTCGGGTCATAGGGTGTCTTTATAGAAGACGTGTCATTTGCGAGAAATTTCTTGAATATTTTCTCAACATAATGAGATTGCGACAACACTCGTCCTTCGGGTATCTTGGAGATCTTAATTCCAAGTATCACATAAGTTTCACCCATATCTTTCATTTCAAAATGTTTAATTACCATTTTCTTTGTCGCGTTGATGATTTCTAAGTTGCTTCTCACTATGATCATATCATCAAAGTACAATCATACTATTACATAGTGTTTTTCATATATACACATTTGTCACACTCGATAATTTTGAAACCATTTGACAACATTTTTTTGTCAAATTTTTCATGCCATTGTTTTGGTGCTTGCTTAAGCCCATACAATGACTTAACGAGTCTACACACCTTTTCCTCTTGTCCGGGAACCACAAACCCCTCGGGTTGTTTCTTATAAATTTTTTCTCCAAGTTCCCCATTGAGGAATGTCGTTTTTACATCCATTTGATATATCTCTAAATTGTTTAGAGCAGCGATAACGATGATCACTCTATTGGAGATAATTCTTGTGACTGGTGAATATGTGTCAAAATTATCAAGGCATGCCTTTTGTCTATATCATTTTGTCACGAGTCTCACATAGTACTTATCAATTGAACCATCACACTTATATTGTCTTTTAAGAATCCATTTGCATTCCAATGGTTTGCTTTCGATTGGAAGGTCTACCAATTTCCACGTGTGGTTTTGCATTATGGATTCTATCTCGCCATTGATGGCCTCTTTCCACATAGGAGCCTCGGGGCCAGACATGGCATCGATAAGCGATCTTGGTTCATTTTGTAACACATATGTTATGAAGTCAGGACCATAAGTCTTTGCCACTTTGGTTCTCTTGCTACGCCGTGTCTCTACTTCCTCAATAGAGTCAAGGTTATCATCTTCATACACCATTTCTTATGACTTGTTTCATTGTTTTCTTTACAAGGAAACCTATCTTCAAAGAATACCACATTCCTTGGCTCAATAATTGTACCATTGTGCACATCATCTATTTTCGATTTGTGCCAGGAATCGATATGCACTACTATTATGTGCATATCCAATGAAGATGTAATCTATTGTTTTCGACCCTATTAATACTTGTTTTGGCTTTAGTACTTCTACCTTAGCCAAACACCCCCACACTTTCAAGTATTTGTAGGAAGGCTTGTGACATTTCCATAACTCATAAGGAGTTTCATCCTTACTTTTGTGTGGTATTTTGTTTAAGGTGAATCCAGAACTTATCAGCATAGCATTCATCATCTCTTTTAGAGTACGATTCTTATGTTCGGCAATACCATTTGATTGTGGTGAATAAAGAGCAGTGGTTTGGTGAATAATGACATAATCAGTGCAAAATTCTTCAAATAGTGCTCCATATTCTCCACCTCTATGCTTTCGAACATTCTTCATCTTTTTGCTAAGTTGATTTTCAAGTTCATTCTTGTAGTGTTTAAACAATATCAAGGCCTCGTCTTTGCTTCTTAGCAAATAGACGTAACAATATCTCATACAATCATCAATGGAGGTAATGAAGTATTTTTTTCCACCTCTAGTTTCCACAAACTTTAGATCACATAGATCCGTATGAATTAATTCAAGAGGTGTCGGAGTTCTTTCAATTTAATGGAATGGTTGTTTTGTTAACTTGGCCTAAATTCAAGCCTCACATTTATGTTTCAAGTTAACATTCATTTGAGGCAATACGTTTAACTTCACTAATTTGTTAAGTGAACCATAATTTACATGACCCAAACGACCATGTCATAAATTTCAAAACTCAATCAAATAAGTAGAATCATTCACTTTATTGCTTTCAAGTTGACGTATAAGCGCCATTACATTCATTTTGAACATGATTTTCTCTATATAGTATTTCCTACAAAAACTTCATTTTTGGAGAGTTCAATTTTACCAGATTCTAAAATTAGTCTAAAGCCCGCATTGAATAGTACCGATCAGCATATCAGGTTCTTTAAGATGTTAGGAACATGTAGCACATCGATCAGAGTCAACTCCTTTTCCAAAGTCATCTTTAGAACCACCTTCCCTAATCCAACTATCGGAGATGTAGTGGAGTTTCCCATGTAGAGTTGGCATCTGCTTATTGGAGTGCATGTGGAGAACACGGCTTTGTCCGAACACACATGTCGGGTTGCTCCGAAATCGACGAACCATTCCATATGATTGTCAACCAAATTCGCTTCAAATATTACCGCGGTTAGCATTTGATCATTCAAGTCGTTTGATATTCGACCTTCGGTCAAATTGACTTGATCTTTTGCTTTCTCACGATTGTCCTTACCACGACAATCCTTTGCCATGTGATTTGGCTTTTCACACTTATAGCATTTCCTTTTGAACTTTTTCGCCTTGCCATTGTTGGAGGCCGTATTGTCAAACTTACGATTTGATCCGGTTCTTGGTTCAACAAGGTTAGCCCTTGGTTCCATTTGGAACCTACTCGTCTTTCTCTCAGAATTTTTATTATCCTCCTCGATTCGTAAACGAACCACAAGATCTTCAAGAGACATTTCTTTTCGCTTGTGCTTTAAGTAATTCTTGAAGTCCTTCCACCTAGGAGGCAATTTTTCAATAATTATGCCAATGAATCACTTAGACCCATTCCTTCTGATGAATGTCATGCATAATCACTTGCAGTTCTTGTACTTGTGTTGTCACGGGATTAGTATCGACCATCTTGAAGTCTAGGAATTGTCCAACTATAAATTTCTTCATGCCGGTATCCTCGGATCGATACTTCTTTTCCAAAGAATTCCACAGTTCTTTGACCATCTTCACTAGACAATACACATTGTATTATGTGTTGTCCAGTCAATTTAATATGTAGTTCTTACACAAGAAATCACTTTGATTCAATGCGTCAACCGCAACCCTCTTTTGGTTGTCGGTTTCTTCCTCCGCAATGGTAGGAACATCCTCATTGAGGAACCTTGCCAACCGAAGGGTTGTCAAGTAAAACATCTTTTGTTGCCACCGATTGAAGTCGTTGCCATTGAATTTCTCTGGCCTTTCACTATTTTGAAGCTTTGTATTGTCCTAAGATTGTCGTTCAAAATATTTTCAGGTATGTGTTTGAAAGGCAAACGAGAAATGAAATGAAGAACGTCGATGCGTGATTTAGAATCACCGTCCTTAAGACAATATTGTCCGCCTTAGTGCTAACGGTTTCAATTGCAATTTGTATCCCAAGATACGACTTACGATTTGTGAAAGAAGCATTTCAATTCACAAATCTTTTAAACCACAAATGTTTAATATAATTTATACAGAATTTTCAAAACTTCAAAAATCGGTTGAAACAGGTCCAGATCCGCACCGATGTGACGAATTTAATATGGATTCGGGTTTAAACTCACTCCATTACCATCATACTCGGGGGGCATGGAAGGTAATTCGGTGATAATGTTGGTGAGGTATGGCCAATTTCGGGATAATACACGAAAATGGGCAGTTGATAATGTGACAGTGTACGATGACACGTGTCAGCATGTGAGTGTGGCAGCATAGAAATGTGTGGTGGATGTGGCACCGTTGGATTGCGGAGGAGTGGACACCCAATCTCCTAACTTACATCACTTTCATATTATAATATAATTAATTCGAATTTTAAAATCTAAAAGAAAGATCCAAACAAAATATATCAATACAAAATAAAATATATCTAAATTCACCTTTCACAATCTCTAAGAGGAAAAAGCGTAGTGCGAGTCAATTTTTCATAAATATTTGAGCTTACATTTTATTGACTTTGAAGCTAATTAATACCATTCTAAAGTAGGAACTAGATATTATAAATATTTTAAAATAAGTTAGAGTTATATCCTAAATCACATAATCCTCTTATCCTACAGCCCTCCACGCACTGGTCACGATCTGATGAAATGAATGCTTATGCACCACTTTAAGACAAATTAAAATTTTTCTAATTCGCGTATTAAGATTTATTAAGTCGCACACTAAGATTTACTAAATCTTGTTAAGTCTTCTTAACAATACGATTTTTTTAGCAGCCACCTTCTTACCCTTCTTTATTATTGAAAAAAAAAGTCTCCAATTTTGAATTCAGATGAATTTTCATCGTTTCTAGAGGCTTTGAGTTGGTAAGAAAATTCTATTATATGATAACTAGATAATACTTATACCTACACAATTTCTTTTTATGTAATGTTTGTTTTGACGAAAAATATATATTTTTATTCTAATAATTCTGGGCATATAATGTGCGCGGATAAATTAGTGTCTTATATGATAATTTTTTATATCAACTGTTTTTATACAAAAAAAATAAGATTATGTTAAATTAAAAATTTGAATATGGTTTTTCATAATATTTTTTGAGAAATAAATTGAGTAAATATTTAAGTAGGATAAGTTGATCTTACACTTTAATGGTGTCTTATAATAATATTTTGGATGAGAATAATGAGTGAAACGATCAGTTAAACTTATTGAAACAATCTTCTTGCAGTTAAATCTGGATAAAATTAGATAGTTTTATATATCGTGCATTTACACTAAATCATATGTTGTAAAAATTATAAGAATGGATATTTTTGTCCATATAATATACATCGTAATATCAAATTTGATGAAACTTGACTAAGTTAAAACTTACATTGTTACATCATCATAAAATAAAAATAAAAAATTATGATAGACTAAACTCTATGTCATAAAATAAAGAAGAAAAATAGCGAGGCAGTGAGTCCATACAAAATATATATGGGATTCACTGTCTCAAATAATTTCGGACCATTGATTACACAATCAGAATAAGACCCTGATCGTGGTATCAAAATTCCCCAAAAATCCGTGGCGAAACATCATATTGGCGGGTAGCTTTGCAAAATTTGGGATAAGGTTATCTCGTGGACCGAAGAACTAACTACATCAAACATCCATACAATCGAGTTATTAACATTGGAAAGAATATGAGATAATATAATACAAAGCCGGGGAATTTTCATTTTTCAAACTACAAATTTAACTGCAGTCCGAGCGTTATTGGTAAATATATTAATAAATTGGGTTTTTTAACTGTTTATTCGAAAAAATAAAATTATTTAACAAAATAATCGTTTTTTTTTCTATTATTAAAGTAACCTAAGTCGCCATGTGAGATGGCGACTTCATTTGAAGTCGCCATCTCACATGGCGACTTCTTCAAAAATTATTAAAAAAACTATTATTTTTTGATGTCGCCATGTCAGATGGCGACTTCATTTGAAGTCGCCATCTGACATGTCGACTTATACAAAAATTATTAAAAAAAACTATTATTTTTGATGTCGCCATGTCAGATGGCGACTTCATTTGAAGTCGTCATCTGACATGGCGACTTCCATATAAAATCTAAAAAAATATTATTTTCGGAAGTCGCCATCTCACATGGCGACATCTTTTAATTTTTTAAAAGATGTCGCCATCTAACATGGCGACAATATATTAAAAAATAATTGTTTTGCCAGTGTCGGTATATAAAGACATAACTTGTTTTTGTTTTTAAATATTGTCGCCATCTGAGATGGCGACAAAAAAAAAAAATTATTTTATTTCGCCATTTTAGATGGCGACAATAATCAAATACTTTGTCTATAAAACTGAAATGTTACTCCTTTTGAAATATAACAAATTCTCTTCGGCTTTCGAACAAATTCTCTTCAGAATTCGTGAAAATTCAAATTCTCTTCAGAATTCGTGAATATTTTCTCTGCAGGTATGTTGTTATACAAATAATTAAATTTCATAATATTATATATACTGTACTAATTTATTAAATTTGTGTTTATTTTAAGGTATGTCAATTAAAGTTTTGTTGTATTGGGGAGGCAATATATTACAAGATTCAGAATCTGTTAGATATGATCGTGGTCCGTCGAAAGGCATGACAATATCTCGCACTATTAATTATTTGCAGTTAGTGAACGACGTATATGATATTACTGGCATCGACCGTAACAAGTTCATTCTGAAAATATATTGTAAATATATATTTAGTGATTTTTCTGGGATAAAACAAACAATTTTTCCCGTTGACAGCGATTACAATTTAGCATGGGTATTGGATTCTGAACAAAATTATAGTTGTTTGGAGATGTATATACAAACAGAACGGAGAGATTATGATTTTATTACAGAAATGCCAACAAGTGGTAGTGGTCCATTTGTAGTAGATACAGAAAGACCAACTACCTCTAGGATTCAAGATGATGCTCCTATAGTTGCTGACAATATTGTTCCCGAGCCATTAGCAGACAGTTTTATGGATTTTGGAGATGATTTTCAGACTGAACCGGAGGAAATTCCATCTGAGGATGAGTCTGATGACGATGAGGTTGATATTGAAGAAGTGCCAGATAATGTACCAGACACAACCACAACAAATACTCACGTCCTTTATCCAACAATTCCATTCTTCTCAATGACACATCCCGAAGTATTTGGAGACTCATTAGACATTCCAACAGGTAGATGGGGGAGTTACTACGACTACTCGAAAGGGGATATCCATATGAGATATGGTTTTCAAAAATAAAGCTCATTTGCAGGCAGCTGTAAAGGATTACTCTGTACGTGTTGCGAAACGGGAGTACCGCGTTGTCAAGAGTACAAAAACATTGTGGAAAGTGGTGTGCAAACACAGTACAGAAGATATGCCTTGTAGATGGTACCTGCGGGCCTCGTTGAAGAAAAAAGTTGGTTTATTCAAAATAAACAAGTATGGAGGTTCTCACACTTGCCTTTTGAGTGAGTTGTCGGTCGATCATGCAAATTTGGACAAAAACATGATTGCTAGCTTGTTAGTGGGAATTGTTCGGCGTGATCCAGCTTACGAAATAAAGTATGTAATTCAAACAGTGAAAGATAAATATGGATTTGAGATCTCCTATGCAAAAGGATGGTTTAGTTTACGACGTGCTGTTGAGAATGTGTACGGAACATGGGAGAGCTCCGTGATGAAATTGTCTTACTATATGGGAGCTTTGCAAAAATGGAATCCCGGCACAGTCGTTGAGTGGGTTCACTTTGAAAATGCCAGACCAATAGAAAAGACTTTGAATTACGTGTTTTGAGCCTTCCATCCATGTGTACAAGGATTTCAGCATTGCCGCCGGGTAATAAGTGTGGATGGAACACATCTGTATACGAAATATCAACATAAGATGGAAGAGATTAAACTGATAGAACCAATGGCTTTTGATTACTTGAGTCGTATTAATAAGTGTCAATGGTCGCTTGCTCATGACGGAGGCTGGCGTTGTGGTATCATGACCACAAATATGTCTGAATGCATAAATGGAGTTATGAAAGGTGCTCGTCGACTTCCAATCACCGCCATTGTGTAATTAACTTTTGATCATTGTGTGCTATATTTTTTCGAACGGCATAAGAAGACGGAGCGAATGATTCAAAATAATCAAGAATGGCCAGATTATGTGTTCGAAAGATATGGTCGTGCTGACTATCATTCCATCCATCATGATGTCCAGATGTTCGATCGTAGACGTCTAACCGCTTCTGTTATCACAAGAGTACAAGCAGGACGTGGGGGTAATACGCATGTTGTGTATTTAAAATCCGGGGAATGCTCTTGTGGAAAATGGAAAGAGTTTGGAATACCTTGCTCGCATGTGATCCAAGTGTGTCGAAAGTATGGCTTAAACGCTAAAACTTATGTGAAGCCATATTACAATATGAATGAATATTGGAGCACATATCAAGGAGAATTCGAACCAATGTGGGGGGAGGAGCATTGAGACACCCCATGTTTTGAGTTATACCAAATCTCCACTCTGCGAAAAAATAGAAGAGTAGGTCGAGATCGAACAACGCGCATTCCGAATGAGATGGACTGGCCAGAAGCCCGTGCAAGACGACAAAGTGCTTCAATTCTCGAAATCAATAAATTTTTGAACGTGTAATTGATTGTATGTTTATTGTGTAAATGATTTTACGTTATTGTGACATTATTGTATGTTTACGTTACATTATTGTGACATTATTGTACGTTTAATTACGAAATTATTGTATGTCGATTGTATGCTCAAAGAACAAACATTTTCTCAAATTTAATCTATAAAAATCGGTTACTATTTACAACATAATGATGACTTCACCGACGACGACGAGGAGCTAGATTTCCTCCCGTACCACAAGGAGGAGGATTTGTCTGTCTTCTAACTCTTCGTTGTTGAACGACTTCTTCGCCCCATTCTCTTGCCACAGGTGTGTTGTAAGGACCCCTAGCCCTTAACCCTTGATTAGTGTATTAACCACTATGTGTGGCACATGCTTCTATACAAACCAATCGGGAAACTCAGATGATGCTTACAAAATTCCTTTAATATTCAACGTTATAAGATCATCTCTACTAACATATAGACTCATAGAGTTGCCCATTACCAACCCCATTTTGCCACTTTTTACATTGTGGACTTTTATAAAAATTTGGGCAGAGTCTCCCCGTAAATTGAGCTATCCCGAAATAAAAGCACAACACATAACATAATTCCCGGCCAGGGAAAACATAATACTCATCAGAATGCTGCAATACCAAGTAAATTCCCAGCCAAGGAAGACACCACACACAAGACGACAAAAGTGGGTTCCAACCCCCACATAATACACCATCGACTCTCATATCATTTAGCAATTCTACCTCTAATTGCATGCAACATCAAATGAAAGAGAGAAAGGCTCATGCCTTTATATACAATCCATATACAAGTATAATCGTGCTCACATGCGAGCATCATGAAAATGTATATAATCCTCAGGTGTATATATGTACTCTATACGATACCGTGCTCCATCAAGCCCTGGTACCACGATCCTGGGAGTACATCCAATCAACAGCTCGAGCTCAACTCCAAAGCCATCGATGTACCTGTTCACCTGCCCCAACAGAGACAGTCCCCACACGGGGTGAGCATACCAATATCCCAATCCAGTAACCATAACAATATAATTCATAATTTACAACAATGTAAATGCTATGAAATACAAAATATACTCCCTGGATGGCATCATCCTCATCCGGGGTTTCCTGTACTGTCCCTGTTCTCAAAACACTGAAACCATCAGATTCCCAAATGCCAGTTAATCATTACATTGATTAACAATTCTATGAGCCATATACCAATGTCATAAATAATAACATCAAATCATTAAAACAATGATTATAAACAATCCGTGTTCCTCACTTATGGTTTCATATCTCCATTTCATTGCTCACTATACAATAGTGGCATTCCAATTCCACGCATGCTCGATGGCAGCGGCGTCATAATCGATGTTCGCTCACAGGCGACAACATCCAAATCACTGCTCGCTCAAAAGCGACACCATGCAATTCTCAATGCATATATAAGCATTTGAAGAAAGTACAATAAACCATGCATTTCAATCTCCGTTTATTACTAATATCATGTGTCATGCATTTCCACAATAAACCATGCAATTCACACACATTCATTGCAATACAGTGTACCAAGCACTCAACAATTGCAATTATATTAAAGGGCTATGCTCGTACGTCAATACGTACCTTAAATCTCCGAAGTCCGAGCTAAACCTTGTTCGAGTTCCATGCCCCGAGGAACGATGTGCTAACACGATAAATAATTCACAATTATTTACGAACATGCAACCCATGCTCAAGCACACCCATAACCCTCAAAACATTGTCAACCCACGACAATTTACCATTTAAAAGACCCGGGGCAGGGCATATACAGGGAGGGAAAATCGAATGAGACAATATCGAAAATTGCTCAAGAACCACCCCTAAATTTCGAACCCTAACAACACAAATCAAACCCAAATAATCACCATAATTCATCTAAAACATGAATTAATCAATCAACAACATGAATCATCATCCCCAAGCCAAAACCCCAAATTTCGAGCAAAAACCCCACGCAAACAGCATCCAAATTCGAACCATAAGCAACAATTTTTTTTGAACTTTAAAGTCTGAAATGATCGACCCAACAACACCATAAAAACGCCCCAAAAACACCTGAAAGAAAGCCCCAAAATCGTACCAAAACCGAGCCCCAAAATCGGACAAAATCCAGTTTCGAACCCTAGCGCTTTCTGCAGAAATCCGAGCTCAAATCGCGACCAAACTTCGAATTGATGGTACGGGAAGGAGCGCCTGGACGAGACGAAGCCGGCGGCGGGTCGGACGCGCCGAACGGCGGCCGGACGGCGCTTGAAGTGGCGGAGGTCGAAACAGATCGGGAATGGCGTACGCGGGGGAGAGAGAGAGTGACGGGAAAATGTGGGGAAAAATGGCTCCGATAATTAAAATCTCGGGTTCAACTGGTATTTATAGCAAAAATACCCCGAAATACTAATAGTCCCACAAATACATCATGATTCGTTAAAAATCATCTGTTTCCAAAAATTCTCTCTCTAACTCCAAAACCCCCTACCGGTGCCCACACAAAGCACCCGAGATTCCGAAACACTTCAACAACCCAACTCTTAGGTTTTACACCGTAATGAGAATACAATCTCAACCTCGGGATCCAACAATCCCAACCACCCAAATAAATGAGCCCAGAAGGCCCAACACCTCGATTAAACTCCAAATTGCCACGTAAAGCAACTTTACGGGTTATTAACACTCTGGGATTAACATCCATAATTTCTGGTCATCACAATATCCCCCACTAAAAGAATTTCGTCCTCGAAATTAGCACCGGTGTATCACGTAACACCCAGGCTACACAACAACATGTAGTCATAACCTCGATCCTTGACCATATCAGAATCGTCTTAATAAACGCGAGGATACTTACCTCACATCAAACTCTGACACAGAGCGACCCACCAAAACCAACTTATCACCAAGACGCAAAACGTACCTCGATGCGGTTCATCCCAAAATTCAGTCCCTCATGACTGCAAAACAACCAATACTTACGACTGTAGATCAGACAGTCATCCTTAGTTCTAATACAACTAGTAAGAACGCATCATGAATGACACCTCAACCGTGAGAACGTTGACCTCGTGTCAAACTCTGGAGTAGAATAGACTTCCAAATCCATCATAACGTCCAAGAGCGTCAGCACCACTCAACGCTAATAATCCAAAAGCAGTCAGTCAACTGGAACTGCAAGGATTCGAATTGCTCCCGATTCCATCGTAGATATCATTCAAAGACATCTCTATCATGACTCACAATGTCTAACATACATCGTTACGGGGGAAAACATTAGTATACCGCGGTGTACACATACCAAACCTGGTTCCTGCTACACAGACCACCTCCATCCAAGGAGCAGTTGCACCCTCTGCAACTCGGATCGGGCAACTTACGGCCACCGATCCACACCCGAATACATCTCACAAGATGTCCACCTCCGGATATTCCAAGAATCATATCCTGCTCATAAATAAACCATCGAGACTCCACAGAGTTTCAAATTCTGAAAGGACATGCAATAAACCCATTGCATCCTCAACGCTTGTGTCGACAGCGACACCCAACAAATCCGAATTCCTGCCATCCCTTGATAATCCTAGGATTTAACAATCCAAACTTAGGAAGGCTATCGCATAACTCGGAGGAAAACACCAATAAGGAAATACCTTAACCCACACAAGATAATCCCTCTTCAAGGGAGTCAACTAACTTCACGATTGTTCCTCATAATTATCGTGCCATGGAGATTCCCAATCTCAAGGTGTTCCATATCTCTCACCAGAGATTTAACCATCCAAAAATAGCATAACTCTATGCTTGACAGAAAGAAAATCAATAACTGGCATCTGTATACTCACCAGTATACCTGCCTAAGTACTGACATCGCATGCATACTCAATGCACTCGTCTCGGGTATCTACAACCTACCCCTAAGACCCAAACACAACCGTCAATTCTGAGTCATTCCCTATCCAGTGAAGAACGATAATCGACGATCAACAACACGGTGTGATTCCCAAGATCAACACCACACGTACCAACTCACCGAATCTTTCAAAGATTCCCAAATAGGTATAATACTACCTCCTTCCCCACAAGGGAAATGCCATCGAACTCGAGATCCACGAGTCTCGAACCACTGTTCGGAAAAACTGGATACAATAACACCCATTTCATCCCAAATACACGGGTTCCCTCAGATCGAGTCAATAACGACCTGATGACTCTCTCGTTGGTACTCCAACATCATGAGCTGTCCAAGACAAATCTCACCAAAATTAAACATAAACGTATACACGTTTCAGTGAGGCATGCACAACCTCAACCTCAAATGACATGGTGACTACTAGAGTCCACCACAATCCACATCGTATCACCTTACGATTTGCCAAACTTGGTTCCAACGAGCAGTATAACGACTCTAGCAAGCACACTATATCATTCCTCCAATATCTGGCTAGCAAAGCGTTGTCTCCATAGGCTCACATCAAGCCCACCAACAAACCATATGTTCCATCTCGGTATGCCATACCGTACAAACCGTTAGAGTAATGGGTCATCGCCCAGCATATCTCTAAAATACCAAGCACAATGGGCAACCCGGTGCCCTTGCTCACTTATGATGCAATCATAATCCAATATGATTTATCCCACACCCTCAGGGTGGGTGCAACCATGTCTACCCTACGTCACAACACAAGCGAGTAGTTTCCTCAATGACTACTCTTACCACCAATCACTTGGCCCTAGCCAAACCAACGAGCATACCCAAGGGTATCATCGCTCGACAATTATTTAACTCTATAACATGATGTGGTACACTTGCCGGTACAATACATCCAATACTCCACCGAGCAAACCTGTTCGGCAAAAAGGTCTCGTCAACTAGTGACCCAGACACTACCATGTGCTCACCATCGGCACTCAAACTATACAGCCAAATACATAACACAAATGTATTAATCATCAAAACGACGCTACACGTCTACATAGAACATCCACTATGCCATTGTCATCTCGTGACGGTACCTGTCAACATATGACTTTGAAATAATATTGTCGACTCATGACGGTAAATGTCGATACACGACGTCTATAATCTCATCGTCAAACACATGACAACATAAGTAAATCAACACATGATATCCACAATAGTGCTAAATAAACAGTAATATGCCATACCTCATTGCTAACAATATAGCGGCATACCTGTCTCCGTCATCCACAGTGGTACGCAATCGGCACCCATCGCTCGTAGGTGGCGTAATCCAGCGTCACGTACATAGCGGCATAATCCATCGCTATAGAATCAGGGGCATAATCCCTCGTCATAGAGTCAGTGGCATAAAACATCGCTATAGACATCTGGCGGCATGAACCATCGCCATAGATGTAGCGGAATGTACCATCGCTATGAACACCCGGTGGCATAAGTCATCGCCAATCAATATAGCGGAATGAGGCATCGCTATCAATACCCGGCGGCATAAATCATCGCCAATAGAATAGCGGAATGAGACATCGCTATCCATATATCCGGCGGCAAAACCATCGCCAATCAATATAGCGGAATGAACCATCGCTATCAATATATATGGCGGCAAGAACCATCGCCAGTCAATATAGCCGAATGAACCATCGCTATCAATATACATGGCGGCAAGAACCATCGCCAGTCAATATAGCGGAATGAACCATCGCTATCAATATACATGGCGGCAAGAACCATCGCCAGTCAATATAGCCGAATGAACCATCGCTATCAATATACATGGCGGCAAGAATCATCGCCAGTCAACATAGCCGATCCCTAGTCATTGTCACGGTAGTGTATTTTAATGCCCCTCGCTCAAATAAAACATGCGGTACTCCCACCCCTCGCTTCACATATAGGCGGCATAGAATAACCTCGCTTAAATGGACATGCGGCGCTCCCACCCCTCGCT
Organism: Haberlea rhodopensis; assembly: GCA_907163345.1. Taxonomy (NCBI): domain Eukaryota; kingdom Viridiplantae; phylum Streptophyta; class Magnoliopsida; order Lamiales; family Gesneriaceae; genus Haberlea; species Haberlea rhodopensis. Next base: position 5,906,096 of record CAJQUN010000017.1, read on the forward strand.
TCACATTTTAGCGGCAAATATTCTTTCCTCGCCTCATATGATAACCACGCTTCAATGTGACATGCGGCGCTCCCACCCCTCGCTTCACATTTTAGCGGCACAAAACAATAAATAGCGGCAAGCATTTAAAATCATCACTCATCCATAACAATGACTCATGGGATATTCACCAAGTATTTCATCCATACCTGCATCACAAAGCATAATCCATATACCAACATACATCATCATGAGTGTATTTTAATGCACCTCGCTCAAATGCGACATGCGGTACTCCCACCCCTCGCTTCAACATTTGGCGGCAAAGCATTAAAATCATCACTACATGTATACATGCAACCACAATGCATAATTCCAGGATGTATATAAAACGCAGGTTACCAGTTTCGTGCCTTTCAACCTTGGCCTTAGCCTTTCCACGTCATAGTGTCCCTACAGGAACAATCCCAAACCATGAGCATACGATAATCCATATTCCCCACAATATGATTATAATGAGTAATGCATAAATTATGAGTACAAAGTACTTCCTGTATCCCAATGCATTTCAATATGCTCCACTTGGTTGTCCCTGTGTCACAACTCACAATCATAATCAACATGTTATATTATGATTCTATAGATGTCATGACATATAATCGTTTCACTATGATCACATGTTACAAATGCACATAAGCAAAACAGTTGTGTCACACAGCACTAGCTACTATCATGCATAAATATGTGCTACACATCCCTATCAGCATGTTTTAGGCCTTCAACAGCCCCAAAGAGCTAACCACTGCTCTGATACCACTAATGTAAGGACCCCTAGCCCTTAACCCTTGATTAGTGTATTAACCACTATGTGTGGCACATGCTTCTATACAAACCAATCGGGAAACTCAGATGATGCTTACAAAATTCCTTTAATATTCAACGTTATAAGATCATCTCTACTAACATATAGACTCATAGAGTTGCCCATTACCAACCCCATTTTGCCACTTTTTACATTGTGGACTTTTATAAAAATTTGGGCAGAGTCTCCCCGTAAATTGAGCTATCCCGAAATAAAAGCACAACACATAACATAATTCCCGGCCAGGGAAAACATAATACTCATCAGAATGCAGCAATACCAAGTAAATTCCCAGCCAGGGAAGACACCACACACAAGACGACAAAAGTGGGTTCCAACCCCCACATAATACACCATCGACTCTCATATCATTTAGCAATTCTACCTCTAATTGCATGCAACATCAAATGAAAGAGAGAAAGGCTCATGCCTTTATATACAATCCATATACAAGTATAATCGTGCTCACATGCGAGCATCATGAATATGTATATAATCCTCAGGTGTATATATGTACTCTATACGATACCGTGCTCCATCAAGCCCTGGTACCACGATCCTGGGAGTACATCCAAGCAACAGCTCGAGCTCAACTCCAAAGCCATCGATGTACCTGTTCACCTGCCCCAACAGAGACAGTCCCCACACGGGGTGAGCATACCAATATCCCAATCCAGAAACCATAACAATATAATTCATAATTTACAACAATGTAAATGCTATGAAATACAAAATATACTCCCTGGATGGCATCATCCTCATCCGGGGTTTCCTGTACTGTCCCTGTTCTCAAAACACTGAAACCATCAGATTCCCAAATGCCAGTTAATCATTACATTGATTAACAATTCTATGAGCCATATACCAATGTCATAAATAATAACATCAAATCATTAAAACAATGATTATAAACATTCTGTGTTCCTCACTTATGGTTTCATATCTCCATTTCATTGCTCACTATACAATAGTGGCATTCCAATTCCACGCATGCTCGATGGCAGCGGCGTCATAATCGATGTTCGCTCACAGGCGACAACATCCAAATCACTGCTCGCTCAAAAGCGGCACCATGCAATTCTCAATGCATATATAAGCATTTGAAGAAAGTACAATAAACCATGCATTTCAATCTCCGTTTATTACTAATATCATGTGTCATGCATTTCCACAATAAACCATGCAATTCACACACATTCATTGCAATACAGTGTACCAAGCACTCAACAATTGCAATTATATTAAAGGGCTATGCTCGTACGTCAATACGTACCTTAAATCTCCGAAGTCCGAGCTAAACCTTGTTCGAGTTCCATGCCCCGAGGAACGATGTGCTAACACGATAAATAATTCACAATTATTTACGAACATGCAACCCATGCTCAAGCACACCCATAACCCTCAAAACATTGTCAACCCATGACAATTTACCATTTAAAAGACCCGGGGCAGGGCATATACAGGGAGGGAAAATCGAATGAGACAATATCAAAAATTGCTCAAGAACCACCCCTAAATTTCGAACCCTAACAACACAAATCAAACCCAAATAATCACCATAATTCATCTAAAACATGAATTAATCAATCAACAACATGAATCATCATCCCCAAGCCAAAACCCCAAATTTCGAGCAAAAACCCCACGCAAACAGCATCCAAATTCGAACCTGCAACAATTTTTTTTGAACTTTAAAGTCTGAAATGATCGACCCAACAACACCATAAAAACGCCCCAAAAATACCTGAAAGAAAGCCCCAAAATCGTACCAAAATCGAGCCCCAAAATCGGACAAAATCCAGTTTCGAACCCTAGCGCTTTCTGCAGAAATCCGAGCTCAAATCGCGACCAAACTTCGAATTGATGGTACGGGAAGGAGCGCCTGGACGAGACGAAGCCGGCGGCGGGTCGGACGCGCCGAACGGCGGCGGGCGCGGCGCTTGAAGTGGCGGGGGTCGAAACAGATCGGGAATGGCGTACGCGGGGGAGAGAGAGAGTGACGGGAAAATGTGGGGAAAAATGGGTCCGATAATTAAAATCTCGGGTTCAACTGGTATTTATAGCAAAAATACCCCGAAATACTAATAGTCCCACAAATACATCATGATTCGTTAAAAATCATCTGTTTCCAAAAATTCTCTCTCTAACTCCAAAACTCCCTACCGGTGCCCACACAAAGCACCCGAGATTCCGAAACACTTCAACAACCCAACTCTTAGGTTTTACACCGTAATGAGAATCAATCTCAACCTCGGGATCCAACAATCCCAACCACCCAAATAAATGAGCCCAGAAGGCCCAACACCTCGATTAAACTCCAAATTGCCACGTAAAGCAACTTTACGGGTTATTAACACTCCGGGATTAACATCCATAATTTCTGGTCATCACATGTGTTGGCAGGCTCCTGTATTGGCGTCAACTGAGGGAATAGAACGGGCGAGACATCGAAAGGTGAAGTCCTAGCTGCATATGTCGCTAACCCAAGACTGACATCTGTACCCATGCTGCTGAACTGGGGTTGAGTGGACATGGGGGGATATGGCGTGAAGGGAGATAAATCATATGATTGTACAGGAACAGGAATATAATAGTCCGTACACATATCTGGCTCTGTCCACGTGGATGAACCTGCAATATCTGTCTGCATATGTGCAGATGGACCTGCAATATCTGTCCACGTAGATGGACCTGCAATATCTGTCCACATAGATGGACCTGCAATATCTGTCTGCATATGTGTAGATGGAGTGCCTGCATGGAACTGTCGTGTATCAACAGGCTGGACTTCATTGTATGGCGGGAAGTTTCTGTCTCGTCGGTCACGAGCCACTCGCACCACATTGTCGAACATAGTCCTGTGTTGCCTCATCGACTCTGTCGTAATAGGCACTCCATCAGCCAGATGTCGGTCATAGCTTGTAGATAACTGTTCCATCTGCTCAATCTGCAAAGTACAAATGTCCATATAAAATTTATACATCGAAACACAAATATAAAATTAAAATTTCACGTAATTAACGTACCACATGCTGCCATGCCGGGCCATCACCATGTTGATATCCTGTCTGTACAAAGTATTCTTGACGCCCAATGTATCTACGTGTGACTTGTTCATACCACTCACTGTATCCGCCAACAACGTAGTAACCACCGTCAGTAAATCGTGGTCTGTCGACACGTAGATCATTTGCCCTCTCCCAGCAAAGTATGTGAGCTATATGCCTAGTGCTCCAGTTTTTGTTGACATTTCCCCTTCGACCAACATTATGCAATGCCTCATCCCCCGATGGTGGATCTTCTGGGATATCTTGTAGCATCCCAAATTGTCGCAGTACTCGATCAGACCGTTGCATTTCAACTATGTCGAAGAACATCAACAGTCCCTTATATGTCCCCAACTCAGTGATTCCTTCAGTGTACTCATCAGGGTACGGCTGCCAATTAAACTGCAAAACAACATTGCTTTTACATACTATGAAAAGAGTATATTTTTGTACAAATTAATTTAACAGCATGCTTACTTGAGTTACTGGCTGGTCATCGAGGATGTCCCTTATTGTGCGTATGGAATGACTCCCAGTTTCTGTAAAGATTAAATGACACGACCACCTGTATATATTCAAATAAATTATTAAATGCATTCACACATAAGATCAATTATAAAACAATGCATATTTGTACTACCTTACACCATATGGAGCAGAAGGTAACACATTGTTTGGGCCGACAATTATTGGTCCAATATCAGATCTATCGCTACCCAATTGCGGAGTCAAACTTGGGATTCGTGACCATGCCCAAATCTCATTTATTGTAGTGACATCAATAACACAAGTTAGATTGACCAGAAACATATTTTAAATATTAAAAAAAACAAACATATTATTTACCTGTAAGAGTTGCACTGCACCACCTATAACTTTTTTCCCTTTCTCTGATGACGTGCACAACTCACGATATAAGTATGACAATACAGCACTGCCCCAACTATATGTACTGGCAGAGTCGATATCCTCCAACTTTTGTAAATATAATAATCTAACAAAATTGCCTGAGGAATCAGGGCACATAATCCCCCCTAACATCAATAACGCACAACCCCTTGTGAACTTAACAACATCATCTGCTGTACTATTTTCATCCAATGGATTGAGCAGCAAATGATTATGCAAAGCAACTAATTTCAAACGTGCGCCCTTAAGGTCTGTGATGGCTGGTAAGAAACCTAAATATGTATGGCAATATTCTTGCCAATCGGGTAGAGCCCTATCAATATCAATCCCCGACACTACGATGCCATCTACTGGCAACGCCCATATTACTGCAATGTCTTGCAGTGTGATGGACGCTTCTCCTGATCTAAAATGAAACGTGTGTGTTTCACGGCGCCATCTCTCAACTAAAGCCGTGATCAGGTGCATGTCAAGTTCAATCTTACCACACCTATAGATACCATAAAATCCAATAACGTGCAATAAATTAACAACACGTATATCTAATGGACACATATCCCAAAAATAGCTATCTGGGTTTCTCACACGAAGTATACTATCCATATCACCTGCCCATACATCCTCAGATCGATGTGTAGACTGCAACGACAAAAGATGTGTGTCAACCGGGCCTGGTTGTCTCATTTGATCCATCCTGAAATATAATACAAAAATTAACAACATTAATCTCAACATTACAAAAACAACCCGTCCGTCGCCCACCGCCGCCGCCCACCACCTGCCGCCGGCCACCATCGCCGCCCGCCGCCTCCATCCGAAGTCAACTTAAATTTTAATCTTTCACATCACAAAAATATACTCCAACAAGTAATATACTCCCACTAAATATATTAACATCATAATTATCTACGATACACAAATAACAAAATTAAAAAGCTTACCTTAAATATTTTGGAAATAGCTTGATTTTTGCAGAAATGTTAGGAAGAAAATTTGAGAACGAGCGGATGAAAGAATTGAGAATGAGAATGGTGCGGCGGAGAATTTGCAGAAGAAGAAGAAGAAGAAATGAGAGAATGGTGCGGCGGCGTGTTGTGGAGTTTAGGTTAAAAATTCATTGGTGTCGCCATCTCAGATGACGACACCAATAAATTTTATTGATGTCGTCAACTGAGTTGGCGACATCAATATAATTTAATGGTGTCGCCATCTCAGATGGCGACATCCATATAAATTAAATGGATGTCGCCAACTGAGATGGCGACATCATAAATTTTTTTTTTATATTAAAGTCGCCATGTCAGATGACGACTTTAATTGAAGTCGCCATCTGACATGGCGACTTAGGTTAGTTTGATAATAAAAAAAAAAATCGGTTAAATTGTTAAATTATTTTCGAAAATCGAATATTTAATTAAAAAACCCTAATAAATTTGTAAATATATAAATAAATTTATAATGGATAGTTGATTGAATAACATAATTGTTATAAATGAAATTAAAATGAATATTCCTTTTCTAGTAGATGATTTGGAAATGAGTTTTGTATTTGGTATAAAAAATACACTAATATGGTCAAAAGTTACGTTAAAATGAAATTTTGGGTTGAATATGTCTTTATATGAGTATTAATTAATTAAGTATCAATTTAAAAGAATATTTAAAAAAGTATATAGGAAAAAGTTACTCAAATATAATTATAAATAATAATAAAAATTAATCGTTTATAATATTATAATTTATATGAAAATTTAATATACATACACGTGTTTGCCAAGAATCACTAATATTTATGGTCTTACTTCAAAGGGAACAATAAGGATGTAAGAAGAAATAGAAATACTAGAGTCGGTGGAAAAAATGGGATTAATTTCCTTTATAGTGAAACTTGTATGAAGCATGAGATAAGATGTATCCAACCACAACTAATTTGGCAAATTATGTATCAAACTTAGTGAAGAAAAATAATTTCAAGATATAGAATATCACGCTTATTTACTTAGAATAATACCATATTAGCTTAATGAATATTTATGTTAATTAAGTCTAAAAATATTTTGACAAAAATAAAAGTTCCTCTTTTATTGAGATTAAAAATTTTATTTCATCAAAATAGTCTAATTATGGACAGCCATTGTTTATTAAAAAAATAGATTGTTTGGCCAATAGCCTCTTTCCATAGACGGGAAAGGTCACTAGATCGAGAAACTCCTATGAGACCTATTCCCTATGCACCTAAATATTATAAATAAAGATTTTGATCATTTACTTTTGCAATTTGAATATTAATTTTGTGACGTCAGGTAGCTTCCCAATATTTATTTTGGGAAAAATTTAAACCGGTTCCACCAGAGAAATTTTTTACAACTTAGTCAGGTATAAAAATTTCAAATCTCTTAACTCCAATTTTAGATAAAATGATCAAAATGAACATCACAATTCTCACCGGTCACCATAAAAATAGTGACTCTAAACCTCTAGGTCCCTTCCAAAACCTTAGAACCAGACTCGAGAATCCAACCCCAGGGGTTGTTGTTGGGTCTTCAAGCGACGGTGGTGCTTCCAGCTGCAGTGGTTTTTTTTTGAGAAAACAACTTGCACCGGATGCGTGCAAAGTTGCTGAGAATACAGGGAAAATGGCAACAGAATACGAAACAAATATTTCACCACTTGGGGAAGGCTAAATTAGATGTCGGAGAATCAAATGGTTCGGAGAAAGGCTTGGTATCAAGGGAGTTGGTCATGATGAGTCGATATTTGTGCATGAAGCTGGATTGTCTGAAAATAAAGAAGATAGAGAAAGCATGATTCTGGAGAAAGAGTAGGCAACATGCGTCTACCGTTGCACGTGGGCATTCCGTGCATCGGTAGAAAGAATAGGCAACATGTGTATAGCGGTGCACATGTGCATTGCATGCACTGGTAGACGGTTCACGTAATACCCTCATGTATCGGTAGAGGAGGTTGTTGTCAGACCTGGAGGATGCGTGCATCGGTGCAAGCTTTTGGCGTGCACCGTTGCATGACGGAGCCATGAGAACGTTCACTCAACAAAGATTAAAAAAAATAATGATTGAATGAAAATTTTGAAATTTTAAATACTCAACAAAATTTTGAAAATTTAAAGTACTCAACCAAATTTTGAATGTGAAAAAAAACTACAGTGCATTTGATATGTTCGATAACTTGATTGAATGAAAATTTTGAAATTTTAAGGTGCATGTGCACGTTTTTACACGTACACTGTAGACACAAGCTGCGAAGAAATAATGAAAACGCACTTTTTATAGTTGGTACACTTGCTTATTAATAAGTTGGTGCACATAAATTTGACAAGTTGGTAACATAATTTTAAGCAAAATGAAAATTGTAACTAGATTGTACACTTAATTTTAACAAAATCACGAATTTTGTCTACCGCCGTACGTTTTTAGACATGCACCCATAGACACAACCTGCTAAGAAATTATGAAAACACACATTTTATACTGAGGTGGTGGTGCACTTGCTTATTATTAAGTTGGTGCAACTAAATTTGACAATTGTGTGTACGTAATTTTAAGCAAAATGATGATTTTAACATGGTGGTGCACTTATTATTTGCAAAATCATTGATTTTGTCTACCGGTGCATGTTTTTACACGTGCACCAGACACAAGCTGTTAAGAAATCATGAAAAGGCACTTTTTATAGTCAGGTGGTGGTGCACTTGCTTATTATTAACTTGGCACACCTAAATTTGACAAGTCTGTGCACATATTTTAAGCAAAATGATGATTTTAACATAGTGGTGCACAATTTTTTTACAAAATCACTGATTTTGTCTACCGGTGAACGTTTATTAGAATTCATACAAAATTGAAGCGGAATTGAGTGAAATGTTTCATAAAAATTCTTCCAAACAAGAACATGAATCCCACAAAATTTGAGCTTAATGCTTGAAGATGTTTGGAAACTAAAATTCCACAAAGTTGGCTCTAATTTTTTTTAACATTAAGCATAACTATCGAGAACAAGGAATTTCGGGTTCGTAGGTGGTGCCTGAAAGGAATCCAACACACAAGTGCGCAGCGGAAATTAAAACTATGGATTCCTAACCGAGGACCTATACAGAGTATTCATATCGGAATGATTAAAAGAGTCTCACCCTTGTAACGTGTTTGAAGCAGATTCCACGTTGTAGCACCACGAGTCACAAACAAAAGTTTGCACCTTTGTCTCTACGGTATCCACATGATCAAATCGAAAGGAATAGTTCAAGAACAAGTTGCTAGACTCGTTCTTAAACCGGAACAATAACCACACACGATTCTAAATCGAATGAAGATGGCCGGAAAACCAAACGAGATCAAGGCGGCGGCCGTGATGTCTCGGTTTTTGGTGGTGGCCGAGAGCTTCTTTTAGGTGGCTACTAGGTTTTGAGACAAATTAACACTTAAAAATAAATAAACCTCAAAACCTTATTAGATTAAATATATATTAGATTTAATTAAAGGTTCAAGACTTTCTTAAAGTCTCATGGGCCCAAACCCATGATTTAATTAAATCCTCATAATCTTATAATTAAGACTCTTCTTAATTAATTAATTCATCCAATGAATTTAATTCCCCTTTTCGATTTAATCTTTTGTGCGACCCGATAGGATCTTGCAATGTTGGCAGTGACATAAAATCTCATTTTATGTCACAAGCAATGAGCGGTATCTAGCAACACATCAAGGCTACCCAAATTACAAGAATGTCATTGACTCGACATAACCTAAGAACTTGTGATAATATTAACCGTGTAACTTAATCCATTTGTCCAATGTGTTTAGATTGGACACGAGTCATGGAATAGTCATACTCGTATATTCAATCTTTATTTCTTGATCCCCAAGTAGAACTAGAATAAACGAATAAGCTCGATATCACGTATCGACTCATTCGAGCATGGCCATGCATTTTAGTCTTACTTGATCAAGGGCCCAAACACTTCTCCTGTTATATATGAGGGATAAATCCTATCTTGATCAATCAACATCCCTCTACATAATTCGTAGTGTATCCAATATTTGCCTTTATAGTTTACCCTGTTACAGGTAACGTTTGACAATATCAAGATACATAACTCCTTATGTTGGGATCTCTGATGATCTCAAATCGTAAGGATTACATACATTATTATCACTATGAGAATTGCTTATGACACTCATATAACTATCCATGTAGCATTCTCATGGTGGGTCTGTCCAGTACATTGTTCTCTAACATGTACCCATGTGTTGATTTGATATCTCATATCCATGAACAATTCATCAATCAAAACATGCTAGTCTCAATGCATTATCATTATCCCGATTCATGATAATACTTGACTAGGGACAATCTTTAAGAACAATACAATATTATTCTAAGGACATTAACTTATATATCATTCATATTGCACAGATATTCGAATAAGATATAATAATGATTTGCCATTTATAAAATCATAATACAGCGTATGTCATAAACAATCATCTAATGACTTGTCTTAGGGCATATCCCAACAAATCTCCCACTTGCACTAAGACCAATCAGACATATACTTAATGCCTAGAGATCTAGTATGACGATCATGCTTCTGCTGTGACAGTGGCTTCGTCAATGGGTCAGATACATTATCATCTGTTGGTACTTTGCCTATTTTAACATCTCCTCTTTCAACGATTTCTCGAATGAAATGAAAGCGCCGAAGTATGTGCTTGGATCTTTGGTGAGATCTAGGTTCCTTAGCCAATGCGATGGCTCCATTGTTGTCACAATAGAGTTCAATCGGATCTAGTATGCTAGGCATCACCCCAAGTTCAGAAATGAACTTCTTGATCCAAACAACTTCCTTTGCTGCATCTGAGGCAGCAATATACTCAGCTTCAGTTGTAGAATCGGCTACTGTCTCTTGCTTTGAACTCTTCCAGCTCACAACACATCCATTTAGGCAAAACACATATCCTGATTACGATCGGAAATCATCTTTGTCAGTTTGGAAGCTTGCATCAGTGTAACATATTACATTGAGCTCTTCCTCACCTCCATAAATCAAGAATGTATCCTTAGTTCTTCTCAAGTGCTTCAGGATATTCTTGACTGCAATCCAGTGATTTTCACCTGGATCTATTTGATATCTGCTCGTCATGCTCAAAGCATACGAGACATCGAGACGAGTACATAGCATGACATACATGATAGATCCAATAGCTGACGCATATGGAATCTTACTCATGCGTGTCTCTCATCTGGTGTTGAAGGACACTGATCCTTCGAGAGATGTATCCCATGTGTCATAGGCACAAATCCTTTCTTTGATTCTTGCATGCTAAACCGTTTTAGCACTTTGTCTATGTATATACTTTGACTTAGGCCAAGTAATCTTCTTGATCTATCTCTATAGATCTTGATACCTAATACATAGGTGGCTTCACCCAAGTCTTTCATAGAAAAGCAATTCCCTAGCCAAATCTTTACAGATTGTAAGGCAGGGATATCATTCCCAATTAGAAGTATGTCATCTACATACAATATTAGGAAGATAATTATGCTCCCACTGACCTTCTTGTAGACATAAGGTTCATCTACGTTTTTGATGAAACCAAACTCTTTGAATGCATCATCAAAACGAAGATTCCAACTCCGAGAAGCTTGCTTCAATCCATAAATGGATCGTTGTAGCTTGCATATCTTTCCAGCATCCTTTGGATCGACAAAACCCTCAGGCTGTATCATGTACACATCCTCAAGCAGATTTTCATTAAGGAAAGCTGTTTTGACATCCATCTGCCAGATTTCATAATCATGAAATGCAGCTATTGCAAGTAAGATTCTAATGGATTTAACCATGGCAACTGGTGAAAAAGTTTCATCATAGTCAATACCATGAATTTGTTTGAAACCTTTTGCTACCAGTCGACCTTTAAATGTTTGTACATTACCATCCATGTCGGTCTTCTTCTTGAAAATCCATTTGCACCCTATGGGTCTCACCCCTTCAGGTGGGTCAACCAAAGTCCATACTTGGTTTGCATACATGGATTCCATCTCAGATTTCATGGCCTCTTGCCATTTCTCAGAATCAGTGCCCATTATAGCTTCTTGATAAGATGACGGCTCATCCTCATCAATAAGTAGTAAGTCACCTTGTTGAGTCACAAGAAATCCATGTCTCTGTGGCTCCCGGTGTTCTCTTACAGACCTACGCTGGGCTTGTGTCTCTTGAGCAGGCACTTCATCCACAACAACTTGTGGTGACTGCTCTGTTTCCATCTCAATATCATGTTCAGTGTTTTCTTGTGGTTGAACTCACTAAGTTCTATATGTCTCCCACTGGTTTTTCTAGAAATAAATTCTCTTTCAGGAAAGACACCAGTCCGAGCAACAATCACTTTGTTCTCGATGGGATAATAGAAATAGTATCCTTTCGTTTCCTTAGGATACCCCACATATAAACACTTATCAGATTTGGGTCCAAGTTTGTTAGAGGCGTGACGTCTCACGAAAGCCTCACAACCCCAAATCTTCATAAAAGACATACTAGGACGTTTCCCAGTCCATATCTCATATGGTGTCATTTCCACTGATTTAGATGGAACACGGTTCAGTATGAATATTGCTGTTTCTAAAGCATGTCCCCAAAAGGATATCGGAAGATCTGCATGACTCATTATTGATCGAACCATGTCCAACAAAGTTCGATTCATCCTTTCGGATACACCATTCCATTGTGGAGTATACGGAGGAGTGAGTTGTGGGACTATCCCACACTCCTTTAGATAGTCATGAAACTCTTGGCTTAGGTATTCACCTCCTCGATCTGATCGGAGGGTTTTGATACTTTTGCCAAGCTGGTTTTGTACTTCATTCTTGAAATCCTTGAACTTTTCAAATGTTTCATGTTTATGTTTCATTAGGTACACATACCCATATCTACTGAAATCATCATTAAATGTAACGAAGTATTGAAAACCACCTCTAGCTTGTGTGCTTATTGGTCCACATACATCACTATGTATGAGACTCAATAAATCATTTGTCCTTTCAACACGTCCCTTGAAAGGAGCTTTAGTCATCTTGCCCATTAAACAAGATTCACATGTTTCATATGATTCAAAATCAAATGAATCCAATACTCCATCCTTATGAAGTTTTGATATGCGATTCTCGTTTATATGGCCCAAGCGACAATGCCAGAGATAAGTTAGATTAGAATCATTATTCTTAATCCTTTAGTATTTATGTTATAGACAGGCATATCAATATTTAATACATAAAGACCATTAATCAATTGTGCACTAGCATAAAACATATCATTCAAATAAATGGAACAACACTTGTCCTTTATAATAAATGAAAAACCAATCTTGTCCAAACAAGAAATTGAAATAATGTTTCTAGTAATAGATGGCATAAAATAACAGTCTTGTAAATCTAATAATAAACCAGAAGGCAAAGTTAATGAATAATCTCCAATAGCTAATGCAGCAACTCTTGCTCCATTTCCCACTCGGAGATCAACCTCGTCTTTCGCCAACAACCTACTCCTTTTGAGATCATGCACATTAACACAAATGTGAGAACCACATCCAGTATCTAATACACATGATGAAGAAGTAGATAAATTGACTTCTATAACAAAAATACCTGAAGTGGAAGTCACACTTCCCTTCGTCTTCTTAAGATCCACCAGATAAACTTTGCAATTTCTTTTCCAATGTCCGGTCTCACCGCAATGGAAACAGTTCCCCTCTTTTGCCACTCCTCCCTTTGGCTTTAGTGCAGAAGCATGTGGCTTAGACTTAACAAGGACTTTCTTGTTCTTCTTGTAGCCTTTAACTTTAGTCTTTCCTTTGCTCTTATTCACAATAAGAACATTTGTAGGCTTAGACTTCTTGCTGTTAGCTTCAAAAGTTCTCAGCATGCCAAGCAACTGTGGTAGAGTCTTTTCAATTTCAATCATATTGTAATTCAAGACAAATTAACTGAAGCTTTCAGGCAACGATTGCAAGATCAAGTCAGTGGCCAACTCTTGATCCAATGGAAAACCCAGCTTCTCCAGATTCTCAATGTACCCAATCATCTTGGGTACATGAGTTCCAACTAGGCTTCCTTCTACCATTCTACACTGGAATAACGCTTTAGAGACGTCATACCTCTCTTGTCTTGCTTGTTGTTGGTACAGTTGCTTTAGGTGCTCGATCATATCGAACGCCTCCATTTCCTTATGTTGCTTCTGAAGCTCAGAGTTCATGGTGGCAAGCATAAGGCACCCAACATCAAGTGCGTCATTTTGATGCTTCTTGTAAGCATCTCTATCGGCTTTAGCAGCCGTCAAGGGAGGTTCCTCAGCAGGTAAGGGTTCCTCTAGGACATATTGATTTTTCTCTTGTTTGAGGACAATCCTCAAATTCCTATACCAGTCTAGGAAATCAGTCCCATTAAGTTTGTCCTTCTCAAGGACCGATCGCAATGATAGTGTGCTTGTAACGTTGTTGGTTGCCATGGATATCTACAATATAAATATGCAAAATAAGTTTATGATTTTAATCATTTAATATGGTCTTATATTAAATGACACTCCCACTATTTTGTTTAAAGTTATCAACCCTCGAAAACTTTAGTGGGCCAAGATCCATATTTCACTTAATCTTGAGTTAGCTTTGGCTAATCGCCCAAGACTCGGTTATTTAGGTAGACAACTCTTTGTCAATTACAATCACATGCAATTCTTGGATGGTTGGACGAACAACGCTTTGTTCAAATTCATCCAATGAATTATTTTCCAACCCCATGCCTCTAGGTTCCCAATCCTATTGAGATAATGCTAGTTAAGTCGAACTTTTAAAATAACACGGATATCACTTTTATCCTTTCGCGCCTTACTAAGATTGTCACGGTGCTTTGCTTTGGAAAACCCACACATGTTCAATCGAAGTCTTGACGGGTATTTTTAATTGGAAGGCATCTTGAAACTTAATATTATAAGAGGGATTTATTGATCTCATGATTTTATTAATATTGAAAATATGTCTGTTATATATATGAATATATACATATCTACATATATGTATATCAAGCATCAATATTAAATAAAACATTAAACATGCATCTCATACATCAACATAAAATAAACGTGACATGATTATAGCCCCAACTAATGATTTTCTCAAGCCAATGAGAAAACACTATAAGGTCAACCTAAGGTAACTTCTCCAAGCACCTCTATGGCTCCCTTTTGTGAATGGCCTCCTATTCCCGGCACCTTGGTCCATCTTCATTGATCTCCATCAATAAAATAAACTATACTATATAACATTTACAAGATATAGAGAATTCCTCGAGTCACATTCGAGGGGAACATAGGGGAGGGATAACATTTAGGAAAAATAGAGAAGATACGACTCGCATACCGTAATAAATTACAAACATTCACAAAATCCTATCTAATAGGTCATATGGCTATAAGCATGCACCATGCTCAAACAACACATAAAACATGCTATAACATTTAATTAATTAAATTCTAATCATTTTAAAATTTTATTCTAATTAAAACTGTAAAATAAAATTTTATGAAAATTATCGTACGCTCGGGACATCACATGCCACAAATACTTAGCGTGTCACAAGCCATGGACCATAAGGGCTCTAAGACCATAATCACACGGCCGGACCATGCATGAGCATAGGGTTCGAAACCCTAGTCCAAGACACGGTCCAAGCCCGTGTGTCCATGCGGCGGCCGCTAGGGTTCAAAACCCTAGCCTTCTCGAGCCACAAGGTTCGAAACCTTGCCATAACGCTCGGCCTTTCATTGCACGATTCATGACGGTGGCTGCTCGACCATCTCGAGCCAAGGGGTTCGAAAAACCCTAGCTCTCACGTGGTAGCCGCCAACCTTTTAATCGAGCCAAAAAGGGTTCTAAACCCTAGCCATGTTTCGACACCTCCATGCACAACCATGAGCCACAACGGCTAGACCATATCGAGCCAAGGGTTCGAAAACCCTAGCCCTCATGTGGCAGCCGTGGGTCAAGTAT
Organism: Haberlea rhodopensis; assembly: GCA_907163345.1. NCBI lineage: Eukaryota > Viridiplantae > Streptophyta > Magnoliopsida > Lamiales > Gesneriaceae > Haberlea > Haberlea rhodopensis. Next base: position 5,921,944 of record CAJQUN010000017.1, read on the forward strand.
TATGGTGGTGGCCGAACCATCAAGAGCCATGGGCTCGGCTTTTCGCCTTCGTGTATCGTATACATAAATTGTCAATTATATCATATATAATTTTACGATGATTTTCAAAAACTCGATTTACTCATATCATATATGATTATACAGTTTTAAAGCATGCAATATAATTCTAAATATGATTAAACGATTAACCACATAATTCCGATATGAGCTTTGTACACGACTCTGATACCACTGAAAGGAATCCAACACACAAGTGCGCAGCGGAAATTAAAACTATGGATTCCTAACCGAGGACCTATACAGAGTATTCATATCGGAATGATTAAAAGAGTCTCACCCTTGTAGCGTGTTTGAAGTAGATTCCACGTTGTAGCACCACGAGTCACAAACAAAAGTTTGCACCTTTGTCTCTACGGTATCCACACGATCAAATCGAAAGGGATAGTTCAAGAACAAGTTGCTAGACTCGTTCTTAAATCGGAACAATAACCACACACGATTCTAAATCGAATGAAGATGGCCGGAAAACCAAACGAGATCAAGGCGGCGGCCATGATGTCTCGATTTTTGGGTGGTGGCCGAGAGCTTCTTTTAGGTGGCTACTAGGTTTTGAGACAAATTAACACTTAAAAATAAATAAACCTCAAAACCTTATTAGATTATATATATATTAGATTTAATTAAAGGTTCAAGACTTTCTTAAAGTCTCATGGGCCCAAACCCATGATTTAATTAAATCCTCATAATCTTATAATTAAGACTCTTCTTAATTAATTAATTCATCCAATGAATTTAATTCCCCTTTTCGATTTAATCTTTTGTGCGACCCGATAGGATCTTGTAATGTTGGCAGTGACATAAAATCTCATTTTATGTCACAAGCAATGAGCGGTATCTAGCAACACATCAAGGCTACCCAAATTACAAGAATGTCATTGACTCGACATAACCTAAGAACTTGTGATAATATTAACCATGTAACTTAATCCCTTTGTCCATTGTGTTTAGATTGAACACGAGTCATGGAATAGTCATACTCGTATATTCAATCTTTATTTCTTGATCCCCAAGTAGAACTAGAATAAACGAATAAGCTCGATATCACATATCGACTCATTCGAGCATGGCCATGCATTTTAGTCTTACTTGATCAAGGGCCCAAACACTTCTCCTGTTATATATGAGGGATAAATCCTATCTTGATCAATCAACATCCCTCTACATAATTCGTAGTGTATCCAATATTTGCCTTTATAGTTTACCCTGTTACAGGTAACGTTTGACAATATCAAGATACATAACTTCTTATGTTGGGATCTCTGATGATCTCAAGTTTTAAGGATTACATACATTATTATCACTATGAGAATTGCTTATGACACTCATATAACTATCCATGTAGCATTCTCATTGTGGGTCTGTCCAGTACATTGTTCTCTAACATGTACCAATGTGTTGATTTGATATCTCATATCCATGAACAATTCATCAATCAAAACATGCTAGTCTCAATGCATTATCATTATCCCGATTCATGATAATACTTGACTAGGGACAATCTTTAAGAACAATACAATATTATTCTAAGGACATTAACTTATATATCAATTCATATTGCACAGATATTCGAATAAGATATAATAATGATTTGCCATTTATAAAATCATAATACAACAGTGCCAATACGACGTTGTCTATTGGGTTAGATCCATCTCGAAAAGACATTTCTATTGGGTTATATCCGGGTCTTTCGCTATAGTTTGACCAATAAGCTTGCAGGTATTGACAATGCTTTTGGTAACATATGTTCGGGACTCTTTGTTCGGGGTATTTTTTGCACGACACTTGTATGAGATTTTACCAGAAAAAACTGATTCATCCTATGAGATCACCACACCCCCTGAAGTAAAACAAGACGAGAACCTTGAATTTTTGGTTTATCATCTTAGGGTAAAATACGGTTTCTGATCTCTTCGGGGTTTTTTCCCGCTCAATATTCAAAAATACTTCGCGACGTTTGGTTTTCCAAAGTCGATCTGCGATAGTTCATCTGACTTATTTTTGACGGTGTTGATTAAATGACGGTTCGACTGGTCCCCCAAATATGCGATCATATCTAGTCATTTTTCACTTTTGTTTCAATATGCTTCCGAGCTAGCATCAGATGAACAAGCAACTTCTCTTCAGAATTCTCGAGCACTCATTTAGCAAGTATATGCCTTCTTCCTCGGATGATTCCTACTTGCAAGAAATCGATGAGTATGTAATTTATATGGGAGAAGGAGCTTCCAACCTTCCTCCTCTGCCTTCTTCCTGATCGGATAACGAGTAGACACTAAGCTCTTCTAATTCTTCGGAGGGAGAATGAACAAGACGATGTTGAACATGCCTTGGTTGCAGTCAAGGTCCCTTGGTTCAAAATTTTTGAATCAAGGTTTCGTACCAGCCAACACCTCTCCCGAATCCCAGCCAAATGGGAGATCTCTGAGGATACATATATCATTGTTCCCTCCTTAGGATCGCACCCCCATTTATCCCTCGAGGGTTATTTTCCTTTCTACCTAGACCAATTTCGAGGGGGTCTACGTTTTCCTGTTCTTACCTTCTTCCTCGAAATTGCTAATTATTTTGTTGTTTCCCTTAGCCAACTATTCCCTAATAATAGTTATAGGTGTTTACTGGTTTCTTCATTGTAATTTCTTTTTTAGGATTCACCCATACTTCCGATCTCTTTCATTGTTTCTTTAAATCGAATAAGAAAGAGGTCAGCCTCTTTTACTTTTCCTCACGAACATGGGTTGATTTCCTCAAGAATTATCCCTCTTCGATAAAAAATTGGAAAAAGTTCTACATTTTGCTCGCCCATCCAAGCCTTGGGAATGCCCCATGGTGTGGAGAGAGAGCCTTCCGAGGGGCAAGACAATCAAGGGTCACCTTGAGAGAGAACCAAAATGCCTCCACAAAATGCCCCAGAACCCCCGCAAGGGGGCTACCACCCCCTCGAACCCCCACGTGTTTTCAGTTCCAAAATGCCTCCTCTTTTGCTTAATTACTCGAGCATCAGGATCAAAGTTGAGATGATGTTCAGCAATGTCTGGACTTACACCTATAAGATCAGCAGTACTCCATGCGAACACGTCAACATTTTTGTTCAAGCATACTACTTTAATTCTGGATCTAACTTGGAATCCACTTTCCTGGTCTTACTTGGGTGACCCAACTCGATCGTGAAAAATTCTTCAACTGGAGCTATTCTTTCCTCAACTCCTTTTACATCTTCTTGCCCCCTCTTACCACTTGCTCCTCGGTCCTCATCATTTATTTTTCTCAGCTTTTCTTGTTTCAATTCCTGAACATACCATTTCCTCGAGGAACTTGTCTGACTTCCCCACCTACATGGAATTTCATTGCCAAATGATAGGTAGAAGCCACCCCCTTAAAAGCACCTAGGGTTGGTCGGCCCAAAATTATGTTGTATGAAGAGGGAGCATCTACCACCAGAAAATTAATTATTTTTGTCTTCATCCTTGGTTCCCCGCCTAAAATAACTAGCAAAGAAACCTGACATGCTAGACTTAAAACTTCTCCAACAAAATCCCTGAAGAGAAGTATTTCCCTTTGCATGGGCATGCTTCCCAATTCTATCCGAGCCAACGCATTTAAGAAGAGCACATCGGCTGAACTTCCTATATCAATGAATATTCTTTGCACATTATAACTGGCTATCGTGGCAGGGATAACCAATGCATCGTCATGAGAAAAATGCACCCCTTGCAAATCTTGGGTCCGAAGGCAATTGATGGTCCTGTTGGTGTGCTCTCCGGTGTGATTGACATCATCTGTAATTTCCGAGCATAAAATTTTCTCGCTCGATTAGAATACCCTCTTGATAGTCACCCAGAAATCATATGTATAGTTCCTCGATTGGGAACATTATTAGGGGCAGGCTCGCTTACAATCAATTTCCTCATGTCTCTCCTTGAACTACCCATGGTACTGGTTGATGTGCTCCTCTCCCTAGATTTGCATTATTCCGAGGAGTTGGATTATTAAGAACTCGTTCCACATTATGCTCTTGCCTACCCCAAGATCTGTTCGCTCCTTGTCCTTGAAAATATCCTTCCCGGTTATATCCTCCTCGGCCCCTCTTGGGACCCCTTTGATTCATAGCCACCTCTCTTGGTGGCCTTATCAGGAGATACTATTCGAGGCTTCTCTTATGCTGTTGAGGATGTTTATATTTTCTGCTTGACTATGCTCCAGGTTTTATGTCATTCTTTTGCTTCATTTTTTGGGCTTCTTCTAAGTTAATGTATTTAGAAGCCCTTCATAACAACTCATCATAATCAGATGGGGTTTTTTTTGGCCAACGACCTGAAAGGTCTCCCACTTGAAGCCCTTGAGTAAAGGCGCTAACAAGTATCTCCGATGTAACATGTGGGACGTCGAGACAAGCTTGATTAATCTTTTCAGAAAGACCCGAAGTGATTCATCTCCAATTGCTTAAGATCGAACAAGCTGAGAGTTGTTCTCTTGCAATTCTTGCTGCTCGCAAATTGATGTAAGAACAACAAGCTGGTTTTGAAAATGTGACTATGATCCCTGGAGGTAATTGATTGAACCAGGATTGAGCAGCACCTGCCAAGGTGGTCAAGAATACCCTGCATTTCACCCCATCTGTGAGTTGATGGAGGAGTGAAGCACTCTCAAATCGTGACAAATACGCATCGGATCATTGTTGCAATTGTAATTTCCAACATTTAAGGTTCGGAAATTAAATGGTAAATGATCGTCGAGGACCTTAGGTGAAAATGGTGTGCTCCTCCTGACATAATAGATCCGACATTCCATTTTGTCACCCATCTGCGCAGCTCATCCTTATATCCTCCATTTGATGGTGCATGGTTTTGTTACTTTTATTTCCTATTTGACTGGAGAGATCATCAGCCTCTTTAGTCTATTCTTCACGTGCTTCCGAAGAAGTCATATCTTTTTCTTTACCTATTCCTCCCTTATGAGGTTGGCTTATAAATTACTTTATGACCTCCCCACGATTTTGTAATAACCTTAGTAAGTTGTTCCAGTGGCACTCCCATGGTGGGGAATACCTTGGGATCAGTCTGAGGATGATGGTTATGTGACGATTCAACATCATCATCTCATTCTTCATGTGATGGAGATGAATGTGAAGGGGGATTTTGGGCATACCCCCTTGAACTCTGTCATCGACCCTTGCTTCTCGCCATTCTTTATCTTTTGTAAAAAAACTTTCTTGCTTCAACGTCTTAATTCGATGATTTTTCACAGACGACGCCAATGATGTGAACCCAAATTTTTTATGTTCGGTAGAATAAGTATAATAAAAAATGTATGAGAGACACCACAATTATTTACGTGGAGGCCCTTCAGAATAAATGGAAAAACCACGAGACCTTGTTCAGTATAATTTTCCACTATAAATATTGATATGTTACAGGACTTTCACACAATATTTGAACAATGAATTTAAGAAGAACACAAGAATAATAAAAAAAAAAATACTGAACAAAAAATGTATTATACTATCTTCAGTATCTTTTCTTGCCCAGAAAGTCAAACCCCTTGCAATGACATTATATGCTTGTATTTATAGTGTTGAATATGGAAGTTAATGCACGTCAAATCCAGTACACGATCTCCTCTGATCGTGGTGTTATTGGCTCAAGATGTGTATGAGAAATCCGCGCGTCATCAACACACGTTCGCCCACACTCATTGATTGTCAGTTATGTCCGGGTTCTCTGCTACAGTTTGACCAATAAGCTGAGCAGGTATTGCCAATGCTCGGGTAGCATTTGTTCGGGACTATTTGTTCGGAGTATTTCTTGCTCGGCACTTGTATGAGATTTTACCCGAGGAAACTGATTAATCCCATGACATCGTATATATATATTGATTGGATTTACCGGTGATTCAAAAGTCATGATTAGATAGCAAGAATCTCTAATTTCTGAGATCATTCAAGTGCAACGCATGGACACGAAAAATCAAGAAGTGATGCATGCAATATAGTTTACTTACACGCCATTAAATTTAAAATTTTCAAATATATTTAATTTTGTGATTGGCTGTTAAAGGCAATGCATATTATTATATTTAGAATTTGCCAGCTAATAGTAAACATACCATACGTCACATAATCCTCCTACCCTCTTCCACGCATTGGCGCTCCGACCGCGAACTGACAAACTAGGTGCGCGTGCTCCGCATTAAGGCGATTTAAGAATTTCTAGTTCGTGCTTTAACAATTTCTAATTCGCACACTAAGATTTTATAATTCACGCACTAAGATTTTATAATTCGTGCACCAAAAATTTCTCATTCGTGCATTAAGATTTACTAACTCGCGCACTAAGTTACTAAGTCTTGTTAATCCTCATTAATTCTTCGATTTTTTTTTGTACTTATAAAAAAAATTTCTCCGATTTTGGGTTTAGATGAATTTTCATAGTTTCTAGGTACTTCGGGTTGGTAAGAAAATTATATTATATGGTAAATAGATAGATAATATTCATTATTATGTAATGAATCATGAAAAAACATAACAACATATAAAATAGTAAAATGTGATAAAAGAAAATCGGATAAATCTGTGATTTTGTAATATTTTTACGGAGTAAATAATAATAATTTTGATATCTTAGTTTTTGCATGAAAATTAATAGAATGAACTTTATAAATAAAATTTATATTTTTATTGAGTTAATTTAAATGTTTATATTGGTCATTGCATAAGGTAATAATATAAATATCCGAAAATAATATGAGTCATTCTTAATAAATTCATAGTATTACCAAACATGTTGAAATATATATGTACAATTTGGTTTCATTTTTCAAATTCGTTATTTTATATCTTAAAATAAAATAAAATTTTAATACTTCATTTCATTTTCATTTTTTATTTTCTAAAATATATTTTTCGGAGAATCCTTACTAGAAGAACGATCAAATACAAGATTCAAATTTGTATCACTAGCTATAACATTTTGCAAAGTTGCAAATGTTAGATCCTTCAATAAAATCTAATTTTAATGCTTTTTAAGAATGGTAAAGCTGCAAACACCAAAGTTATTAAGAACTTCATATTGTAAATTTGTAAATAATATAATAACGATGTAAGTTTGTTAAATATGATGTATATTATGTATGTTTAACTTTATTTCATCACTGTTATGTATATTTATTCATTTATTCATTTTTAATAGGCGCATTAAGGCGCACCCACACTCAATTTTTTTAAAAATTGACGCACCCCACATCTGCATCCGCATCCGCTCGCGCATCGGACTTATGTGATCTAGAACATACCATGACTACATTATTTTCTAAGATTTTAAAACAAAAGTTTGCTATATAAATCAATGATACACCCGACCTTATTCTCATTCTTTTTCATTCTTCATCACAATGAAATGGGAATTCATCCTTTATTTCACATAAAATTCAATGTAATTTTTCAAAAAAAAATAAACGTGGTTAAAAGATAACAACAGCTTTAGTGGTGTCATTATATTTCTTAATATTATAATATTCAGTGCATAAACGGATTTGGTTTTCTGCATAACTGAGACCTATGCAAGTGAAATCACCTCATGTAGAGTTCCATAAGTCTATGTTTTTTCACTCATTCTCAACAAATTTACTCAGTAATTTTCCCTTCTGGAACCCCTTAAAATACCATGCATGACACAGTATGAGGGAGTTGATTTCAAAATTTGAGGTAAAAAGAGAACTAATCAGCCACCCTAGAACACAACACAAACTATTTCTATTAAAAAACTCAACCATAATTAAGGCTATCCAAAAGCCAATGAAATCTGTAAGGAAGACTAGAATGAGGCGCAGAAGCAGAAGCTAATGAAACTACTGTTATATAATCAAAGATACCTAATTCAAAACTGATAACAGAATTATTAATGTGGAATAATTAGTTACATTACAGCATTGTATCAAGTTGTCTTGCTTGCACACCAATAGACTTTAATTACTACATGCTGGGTAATTTTCCTTGTCTTACTAACAGGCTCAGTTGTATTTAATAAAAAAATGCTTCACTGGTTTAGGACTTTATCGAGATTTGGCATTGGTTGTTAAGGATAATTACATGAATTAAAGATCCTATCCTATGTAACAACTGGAAAATATGATCAAATGGAGTGATATTAACAATTCAAGAACATAACATTTGCAGGGAAAATTTCAAGAGTAATGTCTCGCATTTCACAACTCTTTTGCTAGTCCAAGCAATGTAATCACAATGTACATATTTTTAGTGCAGAACAGACAGATAAGAACCTTGATTATGGCTAAAGAAAAGGAAAAAGGAAAAAATGCAAAGCAAAACAAAGCTCAAATGAAGTTTTAAATATCTTGTAAGATGTGTGATTAAAAAGGTACTTTTTGGGGGCATACACACATCAGGTTTGGGAATAGCGTAAGGATTTCATCATCTTCAGATATCTCAATCCTTCGGTAAGCTGCTTCAAAGGATCAAGTTTTTTGTCATGACTGAAAATAAAGCATTAATATTTTACCAACGTATTTCCTTTTGCTTGAGTATGAACGATTTTGTCACAATCATTGATGGAATGTTCAATTAACTTGCATACAAAGCCTCGTTGTGGTGTCTTTACGAAAATTTTATTGGCATAAAAATTGGTGAAAAGAATCTTGCATATGACTATTTATGCAAATTAATTACAAAAAGTCCTCAACAGAGCTATAATTGTTTCTATGATGATGCCATCAATTCGTGTGAGTAAGATGATTTCATACCGCGAAGAGTTTGCCATTTAGATCTTTGAGCTGCAACCAATGCCGATGAAGAGCAAACCAGAACCACCGAAAACGAGCAAGCAACTGACCTAAGCTCACATATTGCTGGCACAACTTCCGGAGGTGACTATATGCAAAATCCGAGATACTACCGTCGACCGGAGCTTCCAGACACTGTGAACTGCAGAAATCGAAGCAGTACAAAGACGATTCACAATAAATCTATGGATTTCTAAAAAATATAATTGTAGATATTAAAATTTAATAAGTTATAATTTAATATTTTATAATCCAAAACTAAAGCGAAGAAAAAATATTTCTAAAAATATATATTGTAGAAATTAAAATAAGCTAAAAATTTAATGGGTTATTTTAGATAATAACAAATAATTACCAAAATTTTTCTCCTTTAGAATAATATTGGAAGTTAAAAACCAGTTGGTGTTATTTTACAAAGAAATAGAAAATATTATATACGCTATATATAAAGCGTGAGACCCTATCTATACTATATATAAAATGTGAGACCCGACTTCGTGATACCAATTGAATTTACAAAAAATCCCTATCTATAAACCTAAAAAGAAAGCGATTTTCATATATATATTCGCACTCTTTCCTTGGAAACGATTTTCCATCCAAAGTATTTCTTTTTCAAATATTCGTTTTAAGGAAAATAGAATGAGTTATGTGTTTTGATTAACTGGTGATTCAAAAGTCATGATTAGATAGCAAGAATCTCTAATTTCTGTGATAATTCAAGTGCAAAGCATGGGGCACGAAAAATCAAGAACTGATGCATAAAATATAGTTTACATGTATGCCAGTAAATTTAAATTTTCAAATATATTTAATTTTGTGATTGGCTGTAAAAGGCAATGCATATTATTGTACGTAGAATATGCCAACTGATTGTAAACATACCATGACTGCATTATTTTCTAAGATTTTCTTTGGATTTCCCATTTATTGCGTTCTAAATACAAAAGTCTGCTATATAAATCAATGATACACCCGACCTTATTTCTCATTCTTTTTCATTCTTCATCGCAATGAAAATGGGAATTCATCCTTTATTTCACGTAAAATTCAATGTAATTTTTGCTAGAACTTATATATGATTTATATTGTTGTTGTAGTCATTGAAAATTATTTTTTTTAAAAAAAACATGATTTATCTTTGTTATATATGATATCAAAATCTTGATTTATCTTTGTTATATATGATTTTATGCAGGTTACGAAGAAATCTGTTATCTGTTTCATTCTAGGGTTTCTGTGTCTCAACGCAGCATCTGCGAAAAAATACGGGCGGAACCCTAAATGCATAGTGAATTATCAGGCCATAAACTGTCGAAAACACAGTGCTAGTTTGACAGATTTTGGAGGTAAAGGAGATGGGAAAACGTCGAACACCGCTGTATTTAAAGCGGCCATTACTAATCTCAGCAAGGTTGCATCCGACGGCGGCGCTCAGCTGGTTGTGCCGCCGGGGAAATGGCTGACGGGGTCGTTCAGTCTCATCAGCCATTTCACTCTTTATTTGCACAAAGAGGCTGTACTTCTCGCATCACAGGTTGTACTCTCTTACACTGGAAATTAAATTTCTATTCCGTTTCCGATTTATTGATTGAATATTATACATGTCTGAATTATTAGGAAGAGTCTGAATATCCCTTGATTGATCCATTACCTTCGTATGGACGAGGAAGAGATGCGGCGGGGAAGAGGTTTATGAGCCTTATTTTCGGAACTAATCTTACTGATGTTGTCATCACAGGTATGTATTCGCATAATCCAACGATGTGTTTGGATCGAAGGATTTGGAATGAATTAATTTCAAAAATTTCACTCAAATCCAACATTTATGTTTGCTTAAAAAAATTGAAGTGATCATTTCAAATTCCTTATTCTTCTTGCATGCATTTTCCTTTGCATTTTTGGTGGATTTAAAATGACAACCATCTACATGTCATTTCAAATCCATAAATTTCAAATGATTAGATTTCTATCATTTCCTTCAAATCAAATAATTCAATCTAAATGCTACCTAAGCAAATTTATCAAATAGAATCATTACCTATTTTAATATAAAAACCAATTACTTGAATGGTGCAATTGGAGGTATTTGAAGCCATGAGTTTCAAACCTTATTTATTTGGATGATTTACATATAATGTATATCAAATCCACCATTTTATTAATTTTGTAAATGTAATTGTAATTGTGATGTTTCGAATCCATTATCAAATTGGATTCCTCCATTCAAGTGAATCTATCCATCTAAACACAACCTAAATGATGCTGGATTTGTTATTTAAATAAAACTTTCCATTATTAAAAAGGGAAAAGTATGTTCTTGCAGGAGGGAATGGAACAATAGATGGGCAGGGTGCAATATGGTGGAAAAAGTTCAAGAATAAGGAGCTTAATAACACAAGGCCATACCTTATTGAGATCCTTTATTCAAATCAAGTCCAAATTTCTGATTTAACATTAATCAATTCTCCATCATGGCATGTTCATCCTACATACTGCAGGTTCACAATCTCATTTTCTTGATTTAATCTCAACTCAAACGTCGTAAAAATTTTACGTTTTCTAATTCGTTTTTTGGGAATTGTAGGGATGTCATTATCGAGAGGTTAACGATTCTTGCACCAGTTGATTCTCCAAACACTGATGGGATCAATCCAGGTTGATTCAAACTCCCTTTGAGAATTCTGAGTTAGATCACATCTTTAATGACCCGCATTCAGCATTGCTAATAAGCTATTTTTTGTTTCAGATTCTTGCACCAACACTCGTATAAGAGACAGCTATGTTGTCTCGGGAGACGACTGCATAGCGGTTAAGAGCGGTTGGGACGAATACGGTATAAAATTCGGGATGCCAACACAACACTTGAGCATCAGAAGATTTACTTGCATTTCACCGGATAGTGCTGTCATTGCTCTAGGGAGTGAAATGTCCGGCGGAATCCAGGATGTTCGGGCTGAAGAAATCCTTGCCATTAACTCGCAGTCTGGAGTGAGGATCAAAACAGCCCCTGGAAGAGGAGCCTATGTGAAAGATATCTATGTCAGGAACATGAAAATGGACACAATGAAATATGCTTTCTGGATGACTGGTTCTTATGGTTCGCACCCCGATGAGGGCTACGACCCCAAGGCGATTCCGGTGATAAATAACATAAATTATAACAATGTAGTTGGAAAGAACGTAACTATAGTTGGGAATCTTGCTGGTATTGAGGGGCATCCGTTCACGGGTATTTGCATTTCTAATGTGACAATTGAGCTGGCTAAGAAAAAATCCACTTTTTTCGCTGAGAAACCGAAGAAGTTGCCCTGGAACTGCACGGATATCAGCGGGACGTCGAATGGTGTGAGCCCGAAGCCCTGTGGTTTGTTGGAAGATAAGAAGGTTGAGTGTAGTTTCCCTGCTGATAAACTGGATATTGATAATGTTGAGTTGAAGACATGTCCTGTTAGTGTATGATTTTCTTGGATTCTGAGCGTCATTTGATGTCAAGAATTGACAGAATTGTAATTTCTGTGCTTTGTTGTTACGCTTCTTGACATTGATTGTATTCAGGAACATAAATTGATTACATCAAGTACGTTTGAAGATCTAGATTATGTCATCTCATATTGATAATTATATATAATGGTTTTGGATAGAATATTTTTAATAAAAGTGTTTTTTTTTTGAAAGTGATGTTTGGAAGCACAAGCCATAGTAAAAGCATTCAAAATAGCGACAAATAGGGGTGTGCAACGGTTCGGTTAACCGGCCTAACCGAACCAAAAAATTTTGGTTCGGTTTTCGTTTTTTTTTTATAAAAAAATTGGCTTTCTGTTACAGGGTTCGGTTAACCAAACCGAAAATCGAACTTTAAAAAAAATACCTTTTTTAAATTTTTTTAAAAAAATTTAAATGGTTAATAAATATTTTTTAATGATTTATTTTGTGATTGCATGAATAAAAACTCGTAATTTAACTATTGTTTTCAAGTATAATATAATTTATTTTGTTGTCTCTTTTAAACTCGACTTTTTGATATAAATAACTTCAAAATAATATTAAATTTTTTGAATTAGAATGTTAAAAACCATTTTGAGTCCAATATATGATGTATTAGAATTTATATTTATGTTGGATTTCCTTTCGACTAACCATCCAATTCAAAAATTCAAAGAAAAAATATTTAAAAGTTTTTTTCAAAAAAAAAAAATCCTACAATTTTAACCGAACCGAAAAATTTCCGTTAAAACCGAAACAGAATCGAAGAATTTCGGTTTTAGGTTTTTAGAATTTCCGACAAATCAAAAATTCGAGAATGAGGCTTTTGAGTTGCTGCTTCTACATCTACTTAAAAACAGGTTCGCATTGAAGACTAAACAATATTTCAGGTCTCTGTTAGGATTGATTCCGGGGGTGGGTTGCCATTCCACACCCGAGTTAAACCAATTGCATCTTATATCGAGTTCGGTTACAAAACCGAGCGGAAAACACTCGACATAACCTGCTCTATAAACTATTAACCATTTGAAATATATTTTAAAGGTATGCAAGAAAATATGTAAAAACAGTAAGATAAATAAATGTAGAAAGTAAATAACACAAGCATTTGTTTCTGGAAGTTCGAAGCACAACACTTCTACGTCTCTCATTCTTCCATCTCATGGAAGGATGCTTGATTTATACAACTCTTTGTATAAACCCAGCCCAGTTGGGCATTCCCCATCCAAATAGAACTCCTAGCAACTCAACTATGTATGTTCTTTAACGTCTCACATACAAAGACCTCTCATTCAGTTGTGATGAATCACAAACTGTTACAATGATATTCACTCTTCTATTTTAGCTCACCAATACAATGAATAGAGTGAATACAAAGGCACAAATAATTCCATAATGAATCTGATACAGCAAGGTAAGATGTGCAAAAGGTTTGGGGATTGCTCTTCATTTAGCAGCTTTTGTCTTTGAAGTTCCCCAATTGAATCCCAAGTGGGTTTGCTTTGGAAGGCTTGGATTGATCTTCAGTCAGCTGTTATTGAGTTTTCAACTCATGTATATATAGCCCCAAGTAATGATATATATGTTAGATACAAGAATATAAATGTCGGGACAGTTTTGGTAAGCTTTCAAACATTGCAACGATCATATTCTGCTTCTGGGCTATTTCTGGAAAGCTGCTGATTTGTTCTAGTAGAGCAGGTCAACTTGCAAGTCTACTGGTTGAGTTGTTGACCTCTACTGGTTCGAAGTCCGCTGGAATCTACTACTTCGAAGTCCGCTAGACTCTACTTGTTCGAAGTCCGGTAGCCTCTACTAGTTCGAATCCGCCGGCCTCTACTGGTTGAGTCTATTGCTCAACGTCTATTGGTCGAAATCTACTGGTTGGTCGAACTCTACTGCTCGAAGTATGCTTGTCGACGTCTACTGGTTGGAGCTTCGATGTCTGCTGGCCAAGGTCTAATCGATTCAAGCCTTTGGTGTTATTTATGTCTTCTAGACCAACTCATTATTCCTACCCCTAAAAAGACGTCAAATTTAATACAAAAGACTTTGGAGAAACTAAAAAAAATCCCCATTGTCAAACTTAATTATGAAATCAGTCCCCATGTCAGAAAAATTTAATTCAAACTCCCTACTGCAACATAAATTTTTGTTCTAACTCCCTATGACTATAATACTCCTCTACTAAATGTTAAACTTTTAATTTTGATAAATCATTACAGTCGGTTCGAAACATATGCAATTTTGGTACACGTTAAACATAAAATCGATATGAAATCTATACAATTTTGGTACAAGTTACACATGAAATTGGTACGCAACATATACTATTTTCGGTACTTCTTACACGTGAGTTGGTACGAAACATATACAATTTTGGTACTATTTACACATGAAGTTGGTATAAAACCAATACAATTTTGGTACTAGTTACACATGAAATTGGTATAAAACCTATATTATATTCGATACTTATTACACTTGAAGTTGGTATGAAACATATACAATTTCGGTACTAAATATACATAAAATTGGTATGAAACCTATACGATTTTGGTACTAATTATGAATAAAATCGGTACGAAACTTATACTATTTCGGTACTTGTTACATATGAAATTGGTATGAAATCTTTACAATTTTGGTACTAGTTACACATGAAATTGGTATGAAATCTATACAATTTTGGTACAAGTTACACATGAAATTGGTACGAAACCTATAATTTTTTCGGTACTTATTACAAATGAAGTTGGTATGAAACATATTCAATTTTGGTACTTATTACACTTGAAGTTGGTATGAAACATATACAATTTTGGTACTAGTTACACGTGAAGTTGGTATGAAACTTATACTATATTCGAAACTTATTACACGTAAGTTGATATGAAACCTATACAATTCCGGTACCAACTATGCATAAAATTGGTATGATACCGATATAATTTTGGTACTAATTACGAATAAAATTGGTACGAAACCTATTCTATTTTCGGTATTTATTACAAATGAAATTGGTATGAAATCTTTACAATTTTGGTACTACTTACACATGAAATTGATATGAAACATATACAATTTTGGTACAGTTATACATGAAATCGGTATGAAACCTATACTTTTTCGGTACTTATTACACATGAAGTTGGTATGAAACATATACAATTTTGGTACTTATTACACTTGAAGTTGGTACGAAACATATACAATTTTGGTACTAGTTACACGTGAAGTTGGTATAAAACCGATACTATATTCGAAACTTATTACACGTAAAGTTGGTATGAAACATATACAATGTCGGTACTAAGTATACATAAAATTGGTATGAAATCTATATAAATTTGGTAATAGTTACACGTGAAATTGGTATGAAACCTATATTATATTCGAAACTTATTACACGTAAAGTTGATATGAAACCTATACAATTTTAATACTTAGTATAGATAAAATTCGTATGAAACCTATATAATTTTCTGAAGACTTTGACTACAATCAGTTGATAATGCAGTGTCACCTAAGCATCATTTTCTGGGATCCATCTTCCAGGAAAATAAGAAAAAAAAATAAAGTTACACACGGTAGTGAATTAACTAAATCCTAATCTTAAATATACATCATAATAGATTTGCAATTTATCAAAATATATATAACGTACCACGTATACCAATATGAATTAATGATGTTGTCTCCTACACAAAATAAAATGACAAATTACTCCCATCAATCAGCGTATGGAAAACAGATACCAAACCAACGCACAGTTAGTATGTCAAAAAGTGATGGTGTCATTTTCCATACCTTGTTACATATATAATCATCAGCAGGTTACTGATCGCTATTATTTTAAACAGTATTTTTCAGTGTAGCGATTATGTACCGCAAGTGCACGGTGTCAAGTTTTAGTATAATGATAATATAAGTATGAGTGTCGAACCCACGAGGACTAGGAAATAAGTACCAAACTCCACTAGTTTAACTATATTTAGTCTACGATAACTGGTTGTGATTAATTAACTAAATTGACTAATGAACTCAAGATCAACCCAAAAACACAAGAACAAATAAGAAAATAATCAAAAGAAACAATTATCAAGACTTTCGGTTCACCTATGTAATCCCCCACAATTCACCTATTATTTAAGAATCGAATTCAAACAATCTAAGGTGACGAGTTTTCCAAATTTATCTGATATACTCTCTCGAGTTATATTAAACCTAATATCAAATTGTAATAAGTCACTCTCGTGTACTTATTTAACAACACAACATTGTATTAAGATCCGTGAAAACTTCTAGCTTTCGATTACTAGATATCTATAGCTATCACACGTGTATTTGACTTCATCTCTCGATCTCGGTCTGAAATCCACGGCATAAATCACTATATCGAATCACAATTTTAGTATAATGATATGAAAAGTACGGATTGTCGAACCCACGAGGACTAGGAAATAATTACCAAACTCCACTAGTTTAACTATATTTAGTCTACGATAACTGGTTGTGATTAATTAACTAAATTGACTAATGAACTCAAGATTAACCCAAAAACACAAGAACGAATAAGAATAAAATCAGAAGAAACAATTATCAAGACTTTCGGTTCACCTAAGTAATCCCCCACAATTCACCTATTAGTTAAGAATTGAATTCAAACAATCTAAGGTGACGAGTTTTCCAAATTTATCCAATATACTCTCTCGAGTTATATTAAACCTAATATCAAATTGCAGTAAGTCACTCTCGTGTACTTATTTAACAACACAATATTGTATTAAGATCCGTGAAAACTTCTAGCTTTCGATTACTAGATATCTATAGCTATCACACGTGTATTTGACTTCATCTCTCGATCTCGGTCTGAAATCCACGGCATAAATCACTATATCGAATCACAATTTTATCTCTCGATCTCAATTGTAATTTACTATCATTCAAGGATGGTCAAACCCTTAAAAGCATGAAGAACAATGATCTATGCACTTAGATAATAAGAATCAATCAAAAACATTCAATTAAAATCATGGGTTCATACAAAGGATCCCCTAAGTCTTGATAACAAACCTAGCCAACAATCCCCATCAAATAACAATGTATAAACATGTTTTGCAACATTCTAAACATTAAAATCTAATGAAAATATAGAACTAAAGTTAGAAATACGGAAATAACGAGAGGTGTTGACTCCTTGCGTTGTTCCGTCGTCCCGTCTCTTCCGATGCGTCTCTTCTTCAATGGTTATGGTGTATGGATGGTTGGAGAGGATGATGGGTGATGGTGGCTGAGTATGTAGGGTTAATTATGAGCCAAAAAGTCCCAAAAACGTCCATAATAATCCATATTTATGGTAGGAGGAGTTTCACCAAGTTTGGACACCAAAAAACCAAGATGGAAACAAAATCCCGAATTTTTCGAGTATAGGCGATCGATTGCCTCAAATGAGGCGATGGGTCGCCTCTGGCTACTGCCTGGAGGCGATCGATTACCTCATTTGAGGCGATGGGTCGCCTCCCCTATTTTCTGCAAATTACGATTTTGCCCCTCCTTTTTCAGCTTTGCTCAGTTTGGTCCTTTTTCATCATTTTAAGCCTATTTTCTCAACTTTTATGCATTTAGCCATGGATTCCTGAAATATACAAATATAAACCAAGAAAAGTAATATTTTCCAAGAATCACTACAAAAACGCCCCTAATCTTATATCAAATTAAGTGTAAAAATCACACTTATCAGTTACCAAGATGGCTAATGATAATGCCAAAGTAAAGATTGTTTTTGCTAAAGTAATCTTGGGAAAATTTCAATTATACCCCTCCAATTTTTAAAACTAAAGAATAACAATTTACGAACATGAAAATCCCTCGGTTTCTGTCATCTTGAGACGAACTCAAGAGCATACTTTTGCAAATGACTCACAGTTTATAATACGATTCGAAGAAAATACAAAACATGCCCATCATGCTTCGGTATTACACTAAAATTTTAACAAATTGATTAATACCTTTTGACCAAACTACTGTCGGGTGCTCAATCAGGTTTTAAGATGGCTCCTCACCACCAACCACATGATCACAATCGATGGTTCTGTTAGAGAGCCCTTCAGCAATAGCCAGCACAACCCTAATTTGTTTCCTACCTTAGGGCGTAGAGTAACACCAGCTATATGAAAGGTTTAAAGAAATCTGGAAGATAGATGGGCAACAACCTCATTTTTATTCTAGAAATACTCATAATATCTATTACATTAAAACACATCCTTTTGGGAGGAGACATGCTTGTTTAGCCTCTCATATAGATGAGGCTTGACTCAAAACACATAAACTAAAACATAGAACAATATTACAAACAATTACAAAAGAAAGAAATTATTACCAAGCTATGAAAGTTGAAAGATTACAAAGCTTGGAGACTATACTTTTTATCCTTAGAAAATTATGGAGAATTTTCGATGTCCTTAGCTTCCTGAATGAGTGCCTTTATATAGACATGAATCCGGACTTCAACTTCGGATTCCAAATCTTGATAATTGTTGAGTGCCACCGTGAGTGCACCTTAACTTTCATGTGGTCTGACATCTTTTGTCTGAGTGTGCCAACTTTTCTCGCGAGTGGTCCATTATTTTGTCCGAATTCGTTTAATAGTTATTGCATTTAATTTTTAATGGTCCACGCCTTTTCCTTTGTTGGGGAATCTTTACATTATTGGTTTTTATGGTCCCCGAGCTTTAGAAAAATGGGCTCTCTTATCAGCAGGTCTTTTGTCTTTTCCTGCCTCAGATCTGTCGGGTTTGGATCGAAATCCTTTCCCAAACTCTAGTTCTTTCTGCTCAGGGCATGCTTGGCAAATATGATCTATCCATCGGCCAATGTCTGCCATGTTGCAGAATTTTCGGTAAGTTTCTTTTCCCGCCAGAATCGTGTTCTCCCAAAGAATTCTCCTTTTTGTTTTGAAGAGTTCTTCGGCAAATCTCGTTGATGTCCCCGTCATGAAATTCAGCATGAAAGTACCGTTGACTAAATTCTGAAAGAACTTAAATGAGTATTTGACTTTGTCCATTTCTGTTAGATAAAACTAAAGCCCTCATGCTCGTCTGGGTGAAACTCCATCTTCTGTGATAGTCCCAGCCAAAACTGGTTCGTTCCCTGATAGCACTGTTTTTATATTTTTTAAGGCGTTCTCGCCTGGCCGTCTAAGCTTGATAAAATGAAAAGCTTCAATGAAGCCTTTCTTCGCTGGTTCTGGAGAAGCACTGAAAAAATACAACTCCAAAATATCTCATCTAGCCAAATGTGGATTATTGGTCCATGTCTCGTGAACAACTTCTATGATCCACTTGGATAATTTTGAGATTTCAGAGAATATCGGTACAACAGTATAAACCGATGCAAGAGCTCCGAAATTATACCATTCATGAACTACGTTTGGATGGCTGTCTGGTTTCATCCAAACCATCGGATATTTTCCGAAGATATCAACAATAATTTTGTCTGGGTTGATACCCCGTCTAGTTATCAGTTTCTCCCAAGTGCGTTGGCAATCCTGCATAGGTGAAGAAACTAAAACATCATTATTTGAACGCTAGAGTTGCCGGTCATTGGCCTAAGGCTCAACTCTTCCTCTTTTACCCCAAAGGTGCTGGGATGACTTGAAGGTTTAGATTGTGATGACACCTGACCCTCAACATTCGCTACAGCTTGTACATCCTCAAGGAATGCATCATCTGCATGACTCGTGACAGGGGTACTTGAATCCCTTGCCTCCGGGTTAGATGAGGCCCGTTCTCTAAACACTCCTTTTGCACCGTTGGAGGTGCGGCCTGGAGGATGGACCCTTTCAAGACTTGAAACAAACGTTCATGGTCCCGAAAGCATGCCCGTATGTGATCAGTAACAAGTTCCTGATATGCTCATTAAAGTCGTCCTGCGACCTCAACATTGAGACAAAGAGTCCCAAAATCTTGTTCTAGGATATCCAGGTTTTCCTTGAGATTCCTAACTCGCTTGAGGGTATCAATAGCAATGTGTCACTCCTTCTCGTGTCAAGAAATATGCAAGAACATTTTTATCAGATTTCACAATGACAATATCATAATCATAATATTGGCATTCAGCTTGCCATCTTAAAAGTCTAGCCTTTTCTGGTTTTGATTCAATTTAATTTTTCAGAAAAGACTTAACACTAGTATTATCTATTTTTAAGTTAAACATTTTTGCAAGTAATAATAATGACCATTTTTTGAACGCCTTTCGAACTGTAAAGAACTCCTTCTCGTTGATGTGCCATCTGATAACTTCGATACTGCCAAATAGACCGCTGAAATATCTGCATGACACTTCTCCATTTGGTGTGGCCTTCATAAGTACTGCAGCCCACAAATGATCATTGGCATCTGTGTATAATACCAGTTCATCCTCGTCATTTGGAATTGCAAGCTTTGGTAGTTGCCTGCGAACTTCTTTAAGCTGTTTGACAACCCATCTGTGATCTTCATTCCACTCGAACTTAACATCTTTCTTAAGTAGTGGAGAACACCTTCCTGTAGTTTGTTAGGTTGTTGATGAATATTCCAGCAAAATTAACAACTCCCAGAAAACTCTGAAGTTGCTTTAAAACCTTGAGGTCATCTGGATATCCTTGCACATTTTCAACAATATGATTCTGCAAGATGATTCCAGATTCATCGATCTCAATTCCAAGAAATTCGATCTGTCTTATGACAATCACCGCATTCCTTTCGGAGAGCACTAATACTTCCTTGTAACAAACATAAAAAAAGAATTCCAAATGTTTAAGATGTTCTTTCATGTTTTTTGACGCGATGAAGATGTTGTAAATATACACACATGAATCTGAAGTAATCCTTGAAAAGGTTATCCATCTTCCTTTGATATATCTGGGGAGCATTTGCCAATCCCATTGGCATAACATTCCAGATATAGTGTCCTTGTGGTGTGGAGAATGCTGTAAACATGCTAGCTTCCTCCATCTTAATCTGGTAGAACCCGAACCTGCAATCAAATTTAGAAAACACTTTGGCACTATTAATGATATTTACCAAGTGTTCTCTGCTTGGGATGAAATATCCATCAATTCCAAGATTTCATTAATCCCTTTGTAGTTGATCACCAATCTTGGCTTTCCACGTTTAACTTCTCCATGATTCCGAACAAGAAATCCTGGACTGCTATATGGAGAAACACCTGATGAGATTAACTTAAGGTCAAGATGTTCCGTAAGTATTATCTTCATATCCTTCCGTTCTTCATATTCATGGAACTGGTTTGAATCTGCTGAACTCATTTTCTTTTTCGGCTTTCACCTTCAACGTAGCTTTTATCTCATTCTTATTCCACCATGCCAGTGGATCCTCGTTGTAGTTCTTCTGAATCTTCTTTTTTACATCCTCTAGAGTGGTTTGCTCTTCGAGGGTGGTTTTCGGTTGTAAAACTACATTTTGTAATGCCTTCTTTAGAAACAACATGGTTTCTGGAGTCACTTCTTACTCATCATGTTTTCTGAAAGACGTAATATTAACCAAGTCAAAAGTTTGAGAATCCTTTTCACTATGACCTTGTTGCTGAAACTGAAGAATCGCTTCACCAAATTTTCGTTGATCCTTCCTTTTTGGATGTCGAAGTTTTCCCTCATCACCACGCTTGCTGCAAAAACTAATGAGGAACTTCCGGTGAAACGCCTCCCTTAGTCGCTGCACAATAAGTTTATGAACACAAAGGGTTGTGAAAATAAGCCTCATTGTCTCGTTTTCCTGAGTGAACCTTCTGAATGTCTGTGAAAATTGTTTCCTAGCATCATATCAGCTCATGTATCATGGAAATAAATAGGTGGAGTCTTGACTTTGTACCAGGGGTACAGCTTGCTCCTCCGATTATGATTTCCGCTGACTAGACTCCTTCATTTAGAATAAGAATCCGTTTGGAAAAGTCTCTTCCTACAATGGCTGGTAATTTCTCACCAATTTCTTTAAGGAAGATGTCTCATTTGGCAGTGTATATTCCAGCTTCTGAATCAATATAAGCTGCAAAATATTCTGCGCGATATTTCTCGTATAACATCCAGACTGAGATGTATATTGAGAATGGACTGGTGGTCATCAGATTCTATATCGTTTTCCGTCCACCATGAATTCCATTTCATCCTGCAATCTTTCCCAAGGTTTGTGCTCCTCAAGAAATTCAATCCCAATAATAAGCTGTTCTGGGATCATTCCTGCAGTTCCTGCAATTGTTAGATCAATTTCACCAATTTTAAGATTTCCTTGATACCTGCCAACCGTAGGTTGTTGCAAATAATACAAGACATCGCAAGGGAAGATATTGTTCTTCTCGGTAACGTCGATGATTATCTGCACTTCTCTCCAGCCTTCTGGGCATTTCAGTATTCTTGTTGTTTTGAATGCATCAGGGATTTATTGAATCCTGTTGAGACAGCTTTCTGTTTTTCCTCAAGATAGTTACTTATTAATCTATCCTATTGGAAATACATTCTTCTTGGCTCGATCATAAGACTCCTGCTTTTTTTCAAAACAGGTTGGCCTTGTATCATCATGTTGATTTCTCCTATTGTTGGAGTATCAATAATGTCCGGCAATACTGCTTTGGCGAAATCTTCGAAGATTCTGGGGACTTCGATGATTTCATTTCTCAAGAATACATCTGAATGGTGAGTATTCGAGAGTGCGTATGACACCTTGTAGGTGATCTAATGAGGTCTATTCCATTCTTTCATCAAATTGTTCCTCTTAAAATCTTGATGAAGAGTAAGGACTTTATTGAATTCCCGATCTCCCAAATTGTATGCAATTCTGGGATAGATGTTGAAGGCCATCTTTCAGCCATACAAATTTCCTGCCACTGCTCCCAAACAAGAATCTTTAAGGTTTGGGATTCTCTTTTCGAAGATTGCCAGATTAAGCGGCGAATCAATTCATTCTTTGAAAGTCGCCTTGATGATAACTCTAATTGCTTCAATATGAATCAATGAGAGCGTATTAGCAACTTCTCTTTGACCTTGTTCTTAATCTCCTGAATTTATCTGTAGGGGATTAACTGCATTTCAATTTGGTTTCCCGTGAATTCCATCAGGATCGCAAATTCATCTGTTGCTACCCTATGTCCATCATACATCTGAAGCCTTGGCTCTTCCTTCATGATCCTCATAAGAGTTTTATGAGAGACGGTGGTATGAGAGAAAAACCCCGACGACTCTTCTCTGATTATGTGTTGAAGGAACTCTCCTTCACTCTGATTCTGAGCTGGATTCACCTCCATTATCAGAATAGATCTCTTCTTCATAGATACTTTCATCTGAAGGAATATCCTCAAATTGATATACCTGCACCAAATCCTGAAAATAGACAGCATCTTCGAACTCCTTGGTATGCTCGAACTGTCTAACTCCTCAGCTTTGGTTCTCTGGACAATCTGTATCTCTATGTTCTCTTGCTCCGCAAATCCAACAGTTACAATCTTTGAAACTCCCATTCGCATGAGTATGAGTGCTTCTGAAAGTCCGCTTCATTGGTGCTCTGCTAGAACTTGCTTGATTAGAATCCGTTGACGAGGTTCTACTCCTGGTTGGTCCTGATCTTTGCCCCGATCTGTAACTTTGGGATTTCTGCTTTGACCAGAACTTCTTAGGTCCCCATGAATACCTATGTCTTCTTGAACTGATTCCTTGGGCATAAGGATGACTTCTGTGTTTTTTCATCTTCCGCCTTTGGGGGTAGTTCCTAATGATTGTGGATATCATTCCCCGTGCAGCAAAGATGAGCTGTTTTGTTGATTCCTCTTAGCTTCTTGTAATTCTTTTGGAGTTTTGCTTGATAGCACCACTCCGCAAGCTTCATTTTAAGAAATGACATTCTCCTGGCCACCGTCTCTATTTCTTGCGGTACATACTCCTAGATAAGCATTTATCTCCATGGACTCGGTATTTGGCAAAGAACAATTCTGCTGCATCTTTTTCCATCATCTTTGCCTTCCATCTATACCCTGTGAAGAGTTTGATGTACTCATCTACATGACAAATATCTTGTAGTTCCAGGCTATTAGAGCTTGTCTATAGTTTTTCGCCTTTTCATCATTCATCCCTTCGAAGTATCCGACTTCAATGAAACAGATTTTAAAGAATTTCGCCATCTTATCCACAATTTCTTTCAGGGATTCTCCGGCTAAAACTTCTTCCTTGGTACCTGGGTCTCCGAGTTCCCAAGCAATCTTGACTGATCATTCCAGAATCATTTTAGGAGTAAAATGAATCATTCTTTGCTTAGATCAAGCGTTCCTGCTGATATTCTCATTGTTGGAGCCCATTCATCAATAAGAACTTCGCGGTTTTTAAAATCCAAGACATCAATGTTGAGCATTAGTCTGTATGGATGAATCAGATCTAATTGAGATTTTTCGTAAGCCGTTTGATGTAAATCTGGCATGCGGGGACGATTTCTCACTCCAAC
The DNA here is from genome assembly GCA_907163345.1 of Haberlea rhodopensis. Taxonomy (NCBI): domain Eukaryota; kingdom Viridiplantae; phylum Streptophyta; class Magnoliopsida; order Lamiales; family Gesneriaceae; genus Haberlea; species Haberlea rhodopensis. Next base: position 5,946,771 of record CAJQUN010000017.1, read on the forward strand.
TAGGGGATCTAAGTTTGCCCCTGTGGTAAAATAATCTCGGTGGGGGCATGCTTTGATCTCCTTCGGGTGGATTGTGTGACCTGAAACTTTCATGGGGTGGAGTTCTGGTTACAACTTCACCCGTCTTGAAGTCTACGAGATTTAATCCCGCAAACGAATCAGCAAGATCACGTAGAGCTTCTAGGTTGATTCTTCCCATTACTTTGTAGAAAGTATTGGATCTCCTTGTCGGAATGCAATCATTTTTCAGTCTCTGTTAACGACCTTTGGACCTCCTTGGCTTTCCCTTTTTGACATAAAAGGGGCTCTGTTCCATATGATGGTGGTAACCATCATCCGTTCTTTCTTCCAAAAGAACTTGGTCTCGACTCCAATTATTATACTCGATTTTGAACATCTTGAAGGTTTTCAAGAATTTCCTCATGGTGTTTGATCATAATCTCCATCTGACTTTAATACCGATGGACCTGTGCATGGACATGGTATTGAAGGTATCCATAACGATGCACTGTCTTCTGGATCTCTCTAAGATATTGGGATATCTTAGAAGAATCCGACTCGATTTCTCGAAAGGTTGGTTCTCCCATCCTATTTGTCTGTTCCGGATCCTATTGAGTGGTGGGGGTCTAGAATGGTTATGCTTAGGATGATCTCTCTCATGGGCCTCAGTTAACTCGAATTGTAGCTTGAGGTTTATCTTGTAAAGGTTCCTCGGTATCTTCTCTTGTTCTTGATACTGGTATATGCTAAATTTCAAAACCAACATTTTTCTCTTGAGCGTTAATCAATTAGTAAAATCTTAATCAAAATGAACTTTTTCCGAAACTTCATGTCAATTGGTGCAGCTACCCACTTTCAATTCAATTCAATCCAGACATATTGTTGGTAGGCAGACAGAACCTCATCAATGTTTCTCCTCTATCCCACATTAATAAATTCACAAAAATTGAACCAGACAGTGGATTGAAGGTGTGAAGCCGATGCGATCAAGGGGAAGTTGCAAGAGTGAAGTTACTGGAGATTTGAGTCAGATGGGAAGAGAATCAGATATTCTCAACCATATAAAACATATGCAAGAATGGACATTTGAAAGATTAGTTGTGTTAATAAGAAAATTGTTTTGGGATAGGGAGTAAATAAAAAAAGTTTTCTGACTAGGTATTGAACATTAAGTCAATGTTATGTTTGAGGATAACGGAACATCATCCGAATTCATCAGAATCCATATCCACTTTTTAAACCGAGATTGACACCAGTGTATGAGAAGTTATGTGCCATATTCTGGAGGGGAACGGACTTGACTGACGAAAACCCAAGGAAAGAAACTACACCCAAGGGCTTAGAAAGCTATCACCGCTTTGCAGGTTCGAATCCTGCCCCCACCTTGAGATGCTGAACTAAGATTCTTCTCATTTTTTCTTTCTTTAATACCACAAGAGAAAGGTGTTCCCCCAAAAGTCACACTCTTATAAGAAAAAGGCTTCCCTACATTTTCGTGGCATCCGAATCGGGATCCCCAATTTGCCGTTATATAAATATATTTTATAAAATTCTATAGTATTTTTTTTTAATAAGTGATCGATCTTTTGGAAGCTTTAGGGATAAATAATCCTACTTTCAAATGGAAATTTATCTTTAATATATCTAATTATATCATTAACTTATTTCGTTCTTAATTAAATTTTGAAATATATTATCCTCCACATTTTCACTCCAATCATCATCAACTATTCGAGTCAAGTCGTTGGTGTGTTCTAGACCAACTCAATTTCAGTACTCAAATCTACTCTATTATTATTCGGATTGTTTGATGATGCCCTTAAGGGCAATTAAATTTTGAAATATATTATCCTCCACATTTTCACTCCAATCATCATCAACTATTCGAATCAAGTCGTTGGTGTGTTCTAGACCAACTCAATTTCAGTAGTCAAACCTACTCTATTATTATTCGGATTGTATGATGAAGTCCTTAAGCGTAGTGCCCTTAAGGGTATTGTCCTTAGGGGTATCATCACCATTCATTTGGAATCTTTTTTTAAAAAAGAAAAAAAAGATTCCATGTAGATAGTGGATGATGTCCCTGAGAGCAGTGCCCTTGATAACAGCAACAATGTTTCCTTATTATTCCTAGCTCTAAAAAGACGTAGAAGTTAATACTAAAGACTTTGACTACAATCAGTCTCCCCTATACATATGATAATGCAGAGTCACCCAAGCATCATTTTCTGGGATTCATCTTCCATGAAAATAGAAAAAATAAAAAAATATATTAAAGCACACGTTAGTATATCAAAAGTGATGTTGTCGTTTTCCATACCTTGTTGCTTATATAATCATCAGCAAGTTAACAAGATATATAATCCAATACATACACTTCTGAGCTCGAATTCAGCCCAACCATTTAGGGGAGGAAAACCATTATGGTCAATGAAAATAGGAACATGACTCCTTATGTTGTACCAATTATTCTGCTTTTAGCGAGCTTAGAAGGGGTTATAGGGCAAAATTATTCAAATAACATCAGATGTTTTGAGGGGGAAAGACAAGCTCTTCTTAAGTTCAGAGACGATCTTGTTGATGACTATGACCGACTCTCATCTTGGGGAGTCGGAAATAATAAAAGGGAGTGCTGCAAGTGGAGAGGTGTTCATTGTCACAACAGAACTAATCACGTGACACAATTGAATCTAAGGGCTTTATCAGAAGTTTATTATCCACTAAAAGGTAAGATTAGCCCTTCATTGCTTGAATTGAAGCACTTGACTCACATAGATCTTAGTTCCAATTATTTCGTAGATTCAAATTTTCCGGAGTTCATTGGTTCATTTGAGAAATTACAGTATCTTGATCTTTCCGGTGTTGATTTAAGCGGACAAATTCCACAGAGTATTGGAAATCTTTCCAAGTTGATGTATCTCGACCTTAAATTGAATTTTGCTCTCTACAGTGAAGATCTTGATTGGGTCTCACATTTTGGATCACTGAAATATCTTGACCTCAGTTTTGTTAATCTCAGAAAGGCATCCAATTGGTTTCAAGCAATAAGTAAATCAACCTCCATAAAAGAATTACACTTCAGCGGCTGTGGACTTCAAGACATCCACCCTTTTTCTCTTCCTTCAATCAACGCTTCTGTACCTCTTGCTATCCTGGACTTATCATGGAATCCTGATATCTCATCTTCCACTTTTCAATGGTTCTTAAATTATAGCAGCAGCCTAACTTCCATTGATTTCTCATCTAACAATCTAAGTGGTTCCTTTCTTAATGCTTTCCACAATCGAATGTCCTTTACATATCTTAACCTCTTTAGCAACCCACTTGAATGTGGGATTCCTGAATTTTTTGGAAATATGAGCAGTTTAGTACACTTAAATTTGGGAGAAACTGGCTTGAAAGCGCATCTTTCTGAACTAATGATGAACTTGTCTGGACCTTTAGAAAAGAAACTGAAGCATCTGGACTTGAAATACAATATGATAACTGGTTCATTGCCTAATTTTTCGTGGTTTTCATCCTTGAATCGACTAGAACTACAGGGGAATAAATTGAATGGGTCCATTGCCAAGGGTCACCTAAATATTCCATATTTAGTTCATCTAGATTTGTCATCAAATAATTTTACAGGCATTCTACTGGATCTTACAAGTTTCCCACTCCTACAAAATTTGTATCTCAACAACAATATGTTCGAGGGAGATTGGGCAGAAAGCATCGGGTGCTTGTCCAAGATGGATGATTTAGTTCCACGTTCAAGTAACTTAGAAGGCATAGCCACGGAGTCCCATTTGTTCAATCTTTCTAGTCTACAATTTCTTGACTTGTCTAATAATTCGTTGTTAACCTTAAATTGTAGCCCACATTGGATTCCTCCTTTTCAACTGAAAGCCATCAGCTTGTCCCAATGCAAAATAGGACCACGTTTTCCCCAATGGCTTCAATTTCAGAGAAATTTAAAATTTCTTGATCTCTCTTCTTCTCAAATTGCAGACACCTTTCCTAGTTGGTTCAGCAATTTAGCTTCAAGACTAACGGTTCTGATTGCATCAAATAATCAAATATATGGTGACTTTCCCAAGATTGAGTTCTCTAATTCTATCCTCACAATGGATTCGCCATTTATTCCACGATATCGAATAATGTTGGATCTATCAAGAAACAAAATCACTGGCCAAGTAAGTTTTCTCTGCTATTATGTAGAGTGGGGATTGATTGACCTCTCGGATAACCTGTTCTCCGGTCATCTGCCGAATTGTTTCGCAAACTATACTACGTTGCTATTTCTTAATTTGGCAAAAAATAATTTCTTTGGGGAAATCCCAAACTCGTTTGGCTCGTTACGCTCTCTACGTTTGTTGAATTTGAGAAACAATAGTTTCTCAGGTGGAATCCCTACATCTTTGAGGAACTGTACTAAGTTGAAAGTGATTGATCTTGGAGAAAATATGCTAACTGGGAACATACCAACCTGGTTAGGAGATAACTTTCAAAACTTGATTGTTCTAAGCCTACGTTTGAATGAGTTTCATGGGGCAATACCTTGGAGCGTTTGCAGTCTACAAATCATCAAAGTGTTAGACCTCTCTTCCAACAGGATATCCGGAGTTATACCAAGATGCTTGAATAATCTTACTGCACTGACTGACAAACCATCTAGATATCCAGGGAATGAATATTACACTTCAAGTATAAAAGGATATGCATTCATGCGTCATTTTACCTTATTTGATGGTGTGTATTTCATGTGGAAAGGAAATGAGGTGACTTACGCAAATCATCTTAAATTTGTTGAACTCATTGATTTGTCAAACAATGTTTTAATTGGTGATATCCCTTATGAGCTCACAAAACTAGTAGCCCTTGTTGCATTGAACCTGTCAAAAAATAATTTGACTGGATTCATTCCTCAAAATATTGGTCTCTTGAAATCATTGGATTCTCTTGATCTTTCGAGAAACCATCTTTCCGGTGGCATTCCAATCAGCATTGCCGAATTAAGCTTTCTCGGAATCTTGAACTTATCCTACAACAACTTGTCTGGGAGAATTCCCCAACAATTTATAAAGTTTGACGAGTCTTCTTATAAGGGGAATCCTGGGCTTTGTGGACGTCCTGTACTCAATAAATCTTGTCCCGGAGAAGATGAAATGAAGCATCGAGATTCAAATTTTAATAGTGATGACAATACAATGAACACTTTGGAGCACGAAGACGACATATTCATTACCAATGGATTTTATATCTGCATGGGATTTGGTTTTGTCACTGGATTTTGGGGAATCTTCGGAATAATACTGTTAAATAAGTCAGCAAGAGTTGCATATTTCAAATTGTTGAACACTATTGAAGACTTTGTATACGTTAGAGTGCAGCTCAGCAAAGCGCATCTAAAGAGACGTTTTCAAAACTAGTAAGTATTGTTTATCTCTCTCTTTATAATTATATAACTATATAATAAGTGGCTAAGTTTACTATTTATTACTATCGTAATGGATAGTAATAAATGTAAGTACTATTTATTTTTATTTATTTTTGATTTTTTTTTCCAAATTTTTTTAATAAATTTATTTTTTGTTTTTAAATATTGTTGATGCTTATGTTTGGCCTGAACCGATTAAGAAAAAATATATCTTAATCGATTTATGCAAGCAACTTCAAATGTCATTTTTTCAGTTTATATAGTAAAGATGAACATCATTTTTTTTTTAAAAAAGATAGAGTAGTCATTTGGTTATTTTTTTCTCATTCAATTACCATAGCATAGTCGTTTTTTAAAATTTTTTTGTTAAAATCGGTCATTTGAATTGTTATATTTTTCGATCAAATCAGGAAAAAATTGACCAACATTCTGATACCTGGCACCGCACCTTGGGCGGTGCTCAGAAAAACCTAATATTTTCTTATAGTTATTGTAATGCTAATTTGTGTATCTTTTATCAGTGTCTCTTCCAGGCAATGATTAGCAACCGGCAAACTGGAGGCGACCAAATATACTAATTCCAATCTTCAGTTCAGCCTCGATGAATATATGGTTTTTATGCTTCGTATTTGCTTCTGCCTATAGCTATTTTTCAGTTGAGTGTTGCGAATATGTGAGATTACTAAATGGTGTGGAATCTTTTCAATTTATCGATATCCCAAAAGAATTGACGTCTCATCTAAAAGTCTGAGCTTATAGAGAGATTGAACAATTTATTATTTACTCTGTAACATTCCCCTCACTTGTGGGCAAGTGCATATTTAATGTTAGTGGAATTGTTGTTTATGAGTTTTTGAACTCAGGACCTTGGTAGCCAGAGACTCTGATACCATAAAGAATTGCCGTCTTATCTAAAAGCCGAAGCTTGTAGAGAGATTGGACAATTTATTATTTATTCTATCACACTCCTAAAACAATACTTTATCCGGGGATATTGAAAATCTGATCATTGAAGAAATGTTTTTTTATCAGTCTTCTTAACTAGTTTTTCTTGGAATCTTGAACTTATCACATTAGTTGCCACGAAAATTCCACCTCAAAAGCTGAAATTTGATGAATCTGCATACATGGGATGGGTATTTCTGGGCTATGTGGTCGTCATATACTCGATAAATCTTTGTCCCAAAGATTATGAAATACCTGTCGAGTTCAAATGTTGGCCACTAAAAGAATCAAATAAAAATATGTGCAATTCACATTTGATATCAATGACTCACAAGCATGGAAAATTAATTCATATTAATTTTAAAATTTATTCACATGAATACCAAAATATATTTCAATCCATTCCACCAAAAATAATTTTTTAAATAAGTCAAATTTGAAAGAAAATGACCAAAGTATGATACATAGGCTAATTTAAAAAAAATTGTAAATTTTAAAAAAAATTTCAAAAATAATGTTAAATTTTTTTTTTTTATATAAAACTAATGTGAAACGCATACTGTAAAAAGTAAGAAACACATACACAGTATGCGTTTCTTACTTTTTAAAATTTTTTATTTTTTATTTTTTATTTTTTAAAAAAATTAGAAACGCATACCAAGTATGCGTTTCTAGTTTCTAATTTTTTATTTTTTTTTTTAAATAGTATTCGTTTTTTTGTTTTTAAATTTTTTTTTTATTTATAAAAATGAGAAACGCATACCAAGTATGCGTTTCTCATTTTTTTAATTTTTTTTTTAATTATTGAAATGTTATTATTAATCATATTTTTGTTGTGTATATCTACTCAATTTTATATAATAGCAATTCACAAAATAATTATACTGAAATAACTAAAATAATCTTACTAAAAATTATTACAAAAAATCTTATAGAAAATCATCCAGAAAATTCTTAATATTAATATATAAGTTTTCAATAATTTATATATTAATGTATTTAATTTATTTATGAGCTAAAATTTTATAATTGGATTGCTCCCACTCTCCACAAATTTTATTAAACTAAAAAAGTAATTAACAGCAAAAATAGTTACAACCCTTCATTTAGCTGTTAAAATCAATCAAATTGTCATGTTTACCAATGATTTTGTCCGAAGTGACGCAACAACTTTGACCATGCGGGGGCGAGCAGAGTATCATCCTGCATGAGGTAACCTGTTCGGAATGGATTGTCCTGCTCGACAATGATTTTATCCGATATGACACATCCTTCTCCCCACATCAAATAATAATAATAATTACAATAATAATAATCATATATTCATAATAAAAATAAAATAATAACAATAATTTTATTATTTGTGGCGATTATGAATTAATTATGGTTTTGGGACTCCCGGGGGTTTTAAATCCGGTTTTTGGAGTCGTTAGATCCAAGGGATGAGATTGTATTCTCATCGTTGTGATAACCTTGGAATTTGGTTTTTGGTGGAATCTGTGGTCCGGAGTACTTTGTACTGGGGCTGGTAATGGAATTAGAGTTGGAAAGATAATTATTGAAAACAGATGATTTTTAATGAATCATGATGTAGTTGTGGAAGTATTGGTATTTTGGAGCCTGAGTGCTATATATGCCAAATGGACTCGGTATTCTGTCATTTTTAATGAATCATAATAATAATAATTACTATTATTTTATTTTTATTATGAATATATGATTATTATTATTATTGTTATTATTACTATTATTTGATGTGGGGAGAAAGATGTGTCATATCGGATAAAATCATTGTCGAGCAGGACAATCCATTCCGAACAGGTTACCTCTTGCAGGATGATACTCTGCTCGCCCCCGCATGGTCAAAGTTGTTGCGTCACTTCGGACAAAATCAATGTTAAACATGACAATTTGATTGATTTTAGCAGCTAAATGAAGGGTTGTAACTATTTTTGCGGTTAATTATTTTTTAAGTTTAATAAAATTTGTGGAGAGTGGAGCAATCCAATTATAAAAATTTTAGCTCATAAATAAATTAAATACATTAATATATAAATTATTGAAAATTTATATATTAATATTAAGAATTTTCTGGATGATTTTCTATAAGATTTTTTGTAATAATTTTTAGTAAGATTATTTTTGTTATTTCAGTATAATTATTTTGTGAATTGCTATTATATAAAATTGAGTAGATATACACAATAAAAATATGATTAATAATAACATTTCAATAATTAAAAAAAAAATTTTAAAAAATGAGGTATTCGTTTCTCATTTTTATATAAAAAAAAAAATTTAAAAACAAAAAAACAAATACTGTGTGAAAAAAAAAAAAAATTAAATATTAGAAACGCATACTTGGTATGCGTTTCTAATTTTTTTTTTAAAAATAAAAAATAAAAATTTTTAAAAGTAACATTAGTTTTATATAAAAAAAAAATTTAACATTATTTTTGAAATTTTTTTTAAAATTTACAATTTTTTTTTAAATTAGCCATGATACATAGGGTTTTTTAACTGTTTATTCGAAAAAATAAAATTCTTTAACAAAATAATCGTTTTTTTTTTCTATTATTAAAGTAACCTAAGTCGCCATGTGAGATGGCGACTTCAAATAAAGTCGCCATCTCACATGGCGACTTATACAAAAATTATTAAAAAAAGTATTATTTTTCGATGTCGCCATGTCAGATGGCGACTTCATTTGAAGTCGCCATCTGACATGGCGACTTCCATATAAAATCTAAAAAAATATTATTTTCGGAAGTCGCCATCTGACATGGCGACAACTTTTAATTTTTTAAAAGATGTCGCCATGTTAGATGGCGACATTATATTAAAAAATAATTGTTTTGCCGGTGTCGGTATATAAAGACAGAAATTTTTTTTGTTTTTAAATATTGTCGCCATCTGAGATGGCGACCAAAAAAAAAATATTTTTTTTATTTAATGTCGCCATTTTAGATGGCGACAATAATCAAATACTTTGTCTATAAAACTGAAATGTTACTCCTTTTGAAATATAACAAATTCTCTTCGGCTTTCTAACAAATTCTCTTCAGAATTCGTGAAAATTCAAATTCTCTTCAGAATTCGTGAATATTTTCTCTGCAGGTATGTTGTTATACAAATAATTAAATTTCATAATATTATATATACTGTACTAATTTATTAAATTTGTGTTTATTTTAAGGTATGTCAATTAAAGTTTTGTTGTATTGGGGAGACAATATATTACAAGATTCAGAATCTGTTAGATATGATCGTGGTCCGTCGAAAGGCATGACAATATCTCGCACTATTAATTATTTGCAGTTAGTGAACGACGTATATGATATTACTGGCATCGACCGTAACCAGTTCATTCTGAAAATATATTGTAAATATATATTTAGTGATTTTTCTGGGATAAAACAAACAATTTTTCCCGTTGACAGTGATTACAATTTAGCATGTGTATTGGATTCTGAACAAAATTATAGTTGTTTGGAGATGTATATACAAACAGAACGGAGAGATTATGATTTTATTACAGAAATGCCAACAAGTGGTAGTGATCCATTTGTAGTAGATACAGAAAGACCAACTACCTCTAGGATTCAAGATGATGCTCCTATAGTTGCTGACAATATTGTTCCCGAGCCATTAGCAGACAGTTTTGTGGATTTTGGAGATGATTTTCAGACTGAACCGGAGGGAATTCCATCTGAGGATGAGTCTGATGACGATGAGGTTGATATTGAAGAAGTGCCAGATAATGTACCAGACACAACCACAACAAATACTCATGTCCTTTATCCAACAATTCCATTCTTCTCAATGACACATCCCGAAGTATTTGGAGACTCATTAGACATTCCAACAGGTAGATGGGGGAGTTACTACGACTACTCGAAAGGGGATATCCATCTAGATATGGTTTTCAAAAATAAAGCTCATTTGCAGGCAGCTGTAAAGGATTACTCTGTACGTGTTGCGAAACGGGAGTACCGCGTTGTCAAGAGTACAAAAACATTGTGGAAAGTGGTGTGCAAACACAGTACAGAAGATATGCCTTGTAGATGGTACCTGCGGGCCTCGTTGAAGAAAAAAGTTGGTTTATTCAAAATAAACAAGTATGGAGGTTCTCACACTTGCCTTTTGAGTGAGCTGTCGGTCGATCATGCAAATTTGGACAAAAACATGATTGCTAGCTTGTTAGTGGGAATTGTTCGGCGTGATCCAGCTTACGAAATAAAGTATGTAATTCAAACAGTGAAAGATAAATATGGATTTGAGATCTCCTATGCAAAAGGATGGTTTAGTTTACGACATGCTGTTGAGAATGTGTACGGAACATGGGAGAGCTCCGTGAGGAAATTGCCTTACTATATGGGAGGTTTGCAAAAATGGAATCCCGGCACAGTCGTTGAGTGGGTTCACCTTGAAAATGCCAGACCAATAGAAAAGACTTTGAATTACGTGTTCTGGGCCTTCCATCCATGTGTACAAGGATTTCAGCATTGCCGCTGGGTAATAAGTGTGGATGGAACACATCTGTATACGAAATATCAACATAAGATGTTGATTGCTGTGGCAATGGATGCGAATAATCAAATCTTACCTTTGGCATTTGCAATTGTTGACGAAGAAAACTTTGTGTCATGGAGATGATTAGCAAGCATATTGTGAGAAGATCTGAGGGTGGTGTATGTTTGATTTCTGTGATGACCAGGGATTATAGGTGTTAATCCCGGAGTGTTAATAACCCGTAAAGTTGTTTTACGTGGCAATTGGAGTTTAATCGAGGTGTTGGGCCTTCTGGGCTCGTCTATTTGAGTAGTTGGGATCGTTGGATCCCGAGGTTGAGATCGTATTCTCATTTCGGTGAAAACCTGTGAGTTGGGTTTTTAGTGTGACTCAGAATCTCGGGTGCTGTGTGTGGGCACCGGTAGGGGGTTTTTGAGTTAGAGAGAGAGTTTTTGAAAACAGATGATTTTTAATGAATCATGATGTATTTGTGGGGATATTAGTATTTCGGGGTATTTTTGCTATAAATACCAGTTGAACCCGAGATTTTAATTATCGGAACCATTTTTCCCCCTTTCTTCCCTCTCTCCTCCCGCGCGCACATCTCGATCCCCTTTCGACCACCGCGCAGAAAAGGCCTCCGCCCGCCGCCGTCCGGCCGCCGTTCGGCGCGTGCCACCCGCCGTTGGAATCGTCCCTTCCAGGCGCTTCTATACATACCAACAATTCGAAATTTCGTCGAGAATCGCGTTCGGATTTGCCAGAAAAGCGTACGGTTCGAAAACTGGATTTCATCCGATTTTTGGGGCTCGATTTTGGTATGTTTTTGGTACGATTTTTCTGGTGTTTTTGGGGCATTTTTAAGCAGATTCTGAGTCGTTGATTCCAGACTTTTTAGTTCGAAAATATTTGTTGCATTTGGTTCGAATTTCAGCTCGATTTTTGTGATTTAGGGTTCGAAAAATTGGGACTTTTGACAAGGAGTGATGATTCTTGTTATGGATTGATTAATTCATGTTGTTGATGCATTATGATGCTTGATTGTGTTCGAAATTGAGGAATTGGATTCGAATTTAGGGCTTGAATCGAAAATTGGGGATTTTGGCTTGGGGATGATGATTTTCGTTGTTAATTGATTAATTCATGTTTTAGATGAATTATGGTAATTATTTGGGTTGGATTTGTGTTGTTAAGATTCGAAATTTGTGGGGAATTCTTGAGCAATTTTCGATATTGGTTATTGTCTTGTGTTGACAATATTTTTGAGAGTTATGTGTGTGCTTGAGCATGTGTTGCATGATCGTAATTAATTGTGAATTAATTTATCGTGTTAGCACATCGTTCCTCAGAGCATGGAACTCGAGCAAGGTTTGGCTCGGACTTCGGAGATTAAGGTACGTGTGACGTACGAGTATTACTTTATGTGATAGCAATTGTGAAATGCATAACGTGTTGTAATTGTATTAGATGGTTGTGGGTATGGCTATATATATATACATATATGTGTCGATATGACTATGGAACGACCTAGTCTTGATATCGCTGCTACAAGTGTGCGTAGCACTAGAGTAGTATGACCTTATAAGGGATATGGGGTACTGGGTTTATATGATTATTGTATGGCATTTGAGATGCCTGAGAATGATCGTGGGATCATGTATTCGTTATGAGACATGTGAGATGTCTTCGTTATGAGACATGTGAGATGTCTAAGTAGGACGGAGAATTTGTAAAATAAATGCTAGGCATTTGAGCTATCTGTGATTGGTAGCAAAGTTGAAAATCAGCATTAGATATCGAGATATCTATGTTTGCTTGTATAATGAATTTGGAATCATTAACTATTGATACTTGAGAATCAGGCATGCTATGAATTAAATCAATGTGTTGATTTACTGATTTATGAGATTTGATGAGTTTGATGATTGTGAGAACAGGGACAGTACACGGAATCCCGGATGAGGATGTTGCCATCCAGGGAGTATCATTTAAAATTCATTAATATTTACTTGTGTTGTAAATTATGAATTTCATTATTGTGATTATGAGATTTTGTGTATTGGTATGCTCACCCCGTTGGGGGCTGTCTCTGTTGGGGCAGGTGAACAGGTGCATCGATGGCTGTGGAGCTGAGCTCGAGCTGTTGATTGGACGTACTCACAGGATCGTGGTACCAGGGCTTGATGGAGCACGGTATCGTATAGAGTACTTGTATACACCCAAGATTTATATACACATTTATGATGCTCGCATGTGAGCACGAATATTCTTGTATATGGGTTGTATATAAAGGCATGAGCCTTTCTCTCTTTCATTATGTGTTGCATGCAATTGTGGTAGAATTGCTAATGATATGAGAGTCGTTAGTGTATTATGTGGGTATTGAGACCCATTTATGTCGTCATATGTGTGGTGTCCCCTGGCTGGGAATTTACTTTGTGTTCTATATTCTGTTGAGTATTGTGTATTCCCTGGCCGGGAATTATATTATGTGATGTGCTTGTGTTTTGGGATAGCTCAATTTATGGGGAGACTCTGCCCAAATTTTTATAAAAACCCACAATGCAAAAGGGCACCAAGGGGTGGTAAAGGGCGATCATGTGAGTCTAATTGTGGGTAGAGATGATCTTAATGTTGTATATTAAAGAAATTTTGTAGTTGCCATTCAATGGTAAAGTATCATCTGAGCTTCCCGATTGGCTTTTATTGGAAGCATGTGCCACACATAGTGGTTAATACACTAATTAAGGGTTAAGGGCTTGGGGTCCTTACATTCTGACCGTCATCCAGGCCTCATTGCTGCAGCCGATTGTATTCCTGACTTCAAAACACCCCTTGGAGTACATCGATTTTGTTTGAGACATGTTTGTTCAAACTTTAATAGTCGCTTCAAATCCGTTCATTTGAAAGACTTGTGTTGGAGAGCGGGATCAGAAAATCAGGTCAGAAAATTTGATCGCACAAAGGAAGAGATTAAACTTATAGAACCAAGGGCTTTTGATTACTTGAGTCGTATTGATAAGTGTCAATGGTCGCTTGCTCATGACGGAGCGAATGATTCAAAATAATCAAGAATGGCCAGATTATGTGTTCGAAAGATATGGTCGTGCTGACTATCATTCCATCCATCATGATGTCCAGATGTTCGATCGTAGAAGTCTAACCGCTTCTGTTATCACAAGAATACAAGCAGGACGTGGGGGTAATACGCATGTTGTGTATTTAAAATCCGGGGAATGCTCTTGTGGAAAATGGAAAGAGTTCGGAATACCTTGCTCGCATGTGATCCAAGTGTGTCGAAAGTATGGCTTAAACGCTAAAACTTTTGTGAAGCCATATTACAATATGAATGAATATTGGAGCACATATCAAGGAGAATTCGAACCAATGTGGGGGGAGGAGCATTGGGACACCCCATGTTTTGAGTTATACCACAACTCCACTCTGCGAAAAAATAGAAGAGTAGGTCGAGATCGAACAACGCGCATTCCGAATGAGATGGACTGGCCAGAAGCCCGTGCAAGACGACAAAGTGCTTCAACTTCTCGAAATCAATAAATTTTTGAACGTGTAATTGATTGAGTGGACATGGGGGGATATGGCGTGAAGGGAGATAAATCATATTTGTACAGGAACAGGAATATAATAGTCCGTACACATATCTGGCTCTGTCCACGTGGATGGACCTGCAATATCTGTCTGCATATGTGCAGATGGACCTGCAATATCTGTCCACGTAGATGGACCTGCAATATCTGTCCACGTAGATGGACCTGCAATATCTGTCTGCATATGTGTAGATGGAGTGCCTGCATGGAACTGTCGTGTATCAACAGGCTGGACTTCATTGTATGGCGGGAAGTTTCGGTCTCGTCGGTCACGAGCCACTCGCACCACATTGTCGAACATAGTCCTGTGTTGCCTCATCGACTCTGTCGTAATAGGCACTCCATCAGCCAGATGTCGGTCATAGCTTGTAGATAACTGTTCCATCTGCTCAATCTGCAAAGTACAAATGTCCATATAAAATTTATACATCGAAACACAAATATAAAATTAAAATTTCACGTAATTAACGTACCACATGCTGCCATGCCGGGCCATCACCATGTTGATATCCTGTCTGTACAAAGTATTCTTGACGCCCAATGTATCTACGTGTGACTTGTTCATACCACTCACTGTATCCGCCAACAACGTAGTAACCACCGTCAGTAAATCGTGGTTTGTCGACACGTAGATCATTTGCCCTCTCCCAGCAAAGTATGCGAGCTATATGCCTAGTGCTCCAGTTTTTGTTGACATTTCCCCTTCGACCAACATTATGCAATGCCTCATCCCCCGATGGTGGATCTTCTGGGATATCTTGTAGCATCCCAAATTGTCGCAGTACTCGATCAGACCGTTGCATTTCAACTATGTCGAAGAAAATCAACGGTCCCTTATATGTCCCCAACTCAGTGATTCCTTCAGTGTACTCATCAGGGTACGGCTGCCAATTAAACTGCAAAACAACATTGCTTTTACATACTATGAAAAGAGTATATTTTTGTACAACTTAATTTAACAGCATGCTTACTTGAGTTACTGGCTGGTCATCGAGGATGTCCTTATGCATGTATGGAATGACTCCCAGTTTCTGTAAAGATTAAATGACACGACCACCTGTATATATTCAAATAAATTATTAAATGCATTCACACATAAGATCAATTATAAAACAATGCATATTTGTACTACCTTACACCATATGGAGCAGAAGGTAACACATTGTTTGGGCCGACAATTATTGGTCCAATATCAGATCTATCGCTACCCAATTGCGGAGTCAAACTTGGGATTCGTGACCATGCCCAAATCTCATTTATTGTAGTGACATCAATAACACAAGTTAGATTGACCAGAAACATATTTTAAATATTAAAAAAAACAAACATATTATTTACCTGTAAGAGTTGCACTGCACCACCTATAACTTTTTTCCCTTTCTCTGATGACGTGCACAACTCACGATATAAGTATGCCAATACAGCACTGCCCCAACTATATGTACTGGCAGAGTCGATATCCTCCAACTTTTGTAAATATAATAATCTAACAAAATTGCCTGAGGAATCAGGGCACATAATCCCCCCTAACATCAATAACGCACAACCCCTTGTGAACTTAACAACGTCATCTGCTGTACTATTTTCATCCAATGGATTGAGCAGCAAATGATTATGCAAAGCAACTAATTTTAAACGTGCGCCCTTAAGGTCTGTGATGGCTGGTAAGAAACCTAAATATGTATGGCAATATTCTTGCCAATCGGGTAGAGTCCTATCAATATCAATCCCCGACACTACGATGCCATCTACTGGCAACGCCCATATTACTGCAATGTCTTGCAGTGTGATGGACGCTTCTCCTGATCTAAAATGAAACGTGTGTGTTTCACGACGCCATCTCTCAACTAAAGCCGTGATCAGGTGCATGTCAAGTTCAATCTTACCACACCTATAGATACCATAAAATCCAATAACGTGCAATAAATTAACAACACGTATATCTAATGGACACATATCCCAAAAATAGCTATCTGGGTTTCTCACACGAAGTATACTATCCATATCACCTGCCCATACATCCTCAGATCGATGTGTAGACTGCAACGACAAAAGATGTGTGTCAACCGGGCCTGGTTGTCTCATTTGATCCATCCTGAAATATAATACGAAAATTAACAACATTAATCTCAACATTACAAAAACAACCCGTCCATCGCCCACCGCCACCGCCCACCAACTGCCGTCGCCCGACGCCGCCGCCGGCCACCACCGCCGGCCGCCGCCTCCATCCGAAGTCAACTTAAATTTTAATCTTTCACATCACAAAAATATACTCCAACAAGTAATATACTCCCACTAAATATATTAAAATCATAATTTATCTACGATACACAAATAACAAAATTAAAAAGCTTACCTTAAATATTTTGGAAATAGCTTGATTTTTGCAGAAATGTTAGGAAGAAAATTTGAGAACGAGCGGACGAAAGAATTGAGAATGAGAATGGTGCGGCGGAGAATTTGCAGAAGAAGAAGAAGAAATGAGAATGGTGCGGCGGCGTGTTGTAGTGTAGGTTAAAAATTCATTGGTGTCGCCATCTGAGATGGCGACACCAATAAATTTTATTGATGTCGCCAACTGAGTTGACGACATCAATATAATTTAATGGTGTCGCCATCTCAGATGGCGACATCCATATAAATTAAATGGATGTCGCCAACTGAGATGGCGACATCAATAAATTATATTGATGTCGCCAACTCAGATGGCGACATCATAAAATATTTTTTTTTTTTATTAAAGTAGCCATGTCAGATGGCGACTTCAATTGAAGTCGCCATCTAACATGGCGACTTAGGTTAGTTTGATAAAAAAAAAAAAATCGGTTAAATTGTTAAATTATTTTCAAAAATCGAATATTTAATTAAAAAACCCTGATACATACACTGCTTGAATGAATATACATTATACTGTAAAGATAAAGTGGTCCGAGCTTCAATTATGATGTAAAAATAAGAAATCATATACATATACGTGTTTTTTGATTTGTAAATAATTATAATGTTCAATTATTATAAGAAACCATCTAGAAAGATAATTAATTAGAGTTTATATAACAAATACAATGCCAACAAGGAGAGCTGCTACTTGAGATTATATGATCTAATCTCAAGTACAATTAAGCAAAACATTGTGAAAATATTCATCTATTCTTTTGGGCTAATGTTAATGCCAAAGCAATATTTGTTTTTGCCATTTTAGGAAAATTCTTATTATACCCCTCCAAATTTCAACTCTAATAAAAGTAGATATTGAACATGAAATCCATCAGTTTCTGTCATCTTAGGATGAACCCAAGAGCATACTTTTGCAAAGAACTCACAGTTCATGATTCGAAAAAAAATAAAGAATCGGCCCATCATGTTTCCGTATTACAATAAAATTTTAACAAACCAAACCGAACTACAGCCGGGTACTCAATCAGGTTTTACAATGGCCCCTCACCTCCAACCACACGATCGAAACCGATGGTTCTGTTAGAGAGCCTTTCAGCAATAACCATCATAGTCCTGTTTCGTTTCCTACGTAGGGCGTAAAGTAAAACTAGATATAAGAAAGATTTAAAGAAATCTGGGAGATAGATGGGCAACAACCTTATTTTTATTCTGGAAATACTATAATATCTATTACATTAAAAAATCTCATTTTGGGAGGAGACAGACTTGTTTAGTCTCTCATATATTTGAGGCTTGACTCAAGAACACATAAACTTGAAATACAAAACAATGTTACGAATGTTAACGAAAAAGCAAGAGAAGAAAAGAAATATTACCAAGCTATGAAAGTCGAAAGATTACAAAGCTTGGAGATTACAAAACTTGGAGACTATAATCAGACGTCATTGCATGTGTCTTCTCTCTTGTTTGGTACCTTGTGGTCCCTTCGACTTTCGGCCGAAGAGGTTGTCCTACCATTTTGTTTTCTTTTGATAATGATAGTGGTCCTCGTCATAGTCACATGACTCTGGTCTCCCAATGGTCCCTAGAAATTTGACTTTTGCAGTCCGCGTGGGAATCTTCCACGTTTGCCTGGTCCTGTTTGTTGTCTTTTTTCTGGTCCCTTTTTATAAGGAATCCTTTCCCGAACAGTGGCTCTTTCTGCTCTGGGCAGCTCGGGCAGATGTAGTCCTGTCATCTTCCAACATGAGGCATGTTGCAGAACTTCTGTTGGGAAAACATTTCTAAGTTTTGGTGATTACAAGGACATCAACTGGATACAGACACCTACCGGGTGATAGACATCTACCGGATGGACATCTACTGGATACAGACACCTACCGGGTGATAGACATCTACTTGATACAGACACATACCGGGTGATAGACATCTACTGGATGAACACCAACTGGATGGACATCTATCGGATGAACACCAACTGGATGGACACCTACCGGATGGACACCAACTGGACAAACATCTACCAGACAGACATCAACCGGATAAACATCTACCGGATAGTCATATATTGAACAAAGACATCTACTGGGTACAGAAGAATGAACGACCAATTGAACGAAGAAAGCCAACAGAAGTCTAACCATCCAGCAAGAGCACAAAGCAACAAGACAAATAAGTACAACCTATTCTGACAAAGGTACAACAGAGCGTCGCACCTTGCTATATCTCCGCCACCATTAGCGTCAGAATAAAAGAGCCGTTGCTAAACAAAATAGGAAAGAAGACAATCAGAATATGAAATGGTAACAGAAAATTGATCTCTTCCAAATATAGACAAGTTGCCGTTAGATCAATAAGTCTATAAATATATCCAAGTGAAGAATGGAGAGGTTAGCTGAACATTTGATCAAACAAAAAGAAACACCTCAACGCAAAAAACAAATCATCTCATTGATATTCTCTAAAGGTTCAGCAAGAACAGAAAATAATTACAACTGAGTCTGCTGCTCGAATAACACTCGAAGCCAAACAGTTTATATTTGTGTGAGTGTCATAGAAGTCATTGTAATCAAACTAGGAATTTGTGATTGCTAGGAGTTTAGGCCAAGCTGTGTGAGTGCCTAAGAAGGTTGTATACTGTAAAGTGTAAACCAAATTCTTCTAGTGTAACCTTCCTGCAAGGGAAGAAGGGGAGACGTAGAAGCGTTGTGCTTCGAACTTCCAGAAACAACACTTGTGTCATTTACTTACTTCTTATTTACCATTCAGTTATTATCACTCACAAGTCCAGCAGATGTCTTCCGCACTATAATCAGTGTCTGCTGACTTGCAATATATTGAGAAGCTACTGCAGTACCTAACAGTCTGCAGCAACCCGAGTTAAATCGAAATTGAATCTAGTGTTTATTCAACCCCCCTTCTAAATACTACCCCGATCCTAACAAGTGGTATCAGAGCCAGGTTTTCTCAATCTTGAGAAATTACTAAAAATGGATGGCCCCATTCAGCAAGATTCCCATGTAAGGATGAATACGATGACTGGAGAATTCGTATGCAAGCACATCTAAGTGCCCAAGACGATGACATGTGGTTCGTCATCACTGATGGACCAATGAAGATCATGAAGTCAATACAGCAGCTGCCATTACAGGTGGTGAACCTCAGATGGTCGAGAAGGACATATCCTTCTGGACAAATGAAGAAAAGAAAAAAGCAAATCTGGACAATGTGGCCAAAGACATATTGTTCAAAACACTGGACAAAAACATGTTCGACAAGATCAAAATGTGTCCCACTGCTAAGGACATCTGGTAAAAGATTGCTCAGCTATGTGAAGGAAATGATCAAACCAAGGAAAACAAGCTCACTGTCGCCCTACAGAAGTTTGAAAACATCAAAATGATGTCCGGAGAAACTCTCAGTGAATATGATGAAAGAGTAACCGGAATCATAAATGAACTCAACAGTCTTGGTAAGGATCTATCCAACAGGGAAGTCACCCTATAAGTCATGAGAGGTCTCCCAAGAGAATGGGATGTAAAAACGATTGCCATGAGGGAATCCAAAGACTTAAACAAGATAGATCTACATGATCTATTTGCTGACTTAAAAGCATATGAGTTTGAACTAGGCATTCGGATTAAAGATGAACCTAGCACCAGTCAACCAACCAAAGCTCTTACTGCATCAGAAGCTCTGCCTACCACAACAGAGATGACTCACGAACAAATATGCAATGATGCAGTGGTGTTGTTTGTCAAAAAATTTGGAAAATTCATGAAGAAGAATAAAAAAAGCCTATCAATCTTATCCAAGGAAGCAGAACTTCAAAAATAGATCAGATGAGGATGATCGTGTATGCTTCAACTGTCTTAAGCCAGGAAATTTTATCGCAGACTGTTCTAAACCAAAGAAAGATGATCAAAAGAGAGGATCCAAGGACTATAGAAAGTCAAAAGAAAGCATAAGATCATCCAGAAGAGACAGAGATCAAAAAATACTGGTGGCTGAAGAAAAAAAGAGCAAATGGGCTGATTCAGAGTCAGAATCAGAAAAATCCACCAGCTCATCCAGTGACAGTGAAGGTGAAGAAGTTCAATGTCTAATGGCCAACGATAACTGTGAGGTAAATGATCCTAATCTTTCTGAATTTACACATAATGAACTCACAAATGCATTGCAGGACATGATTAATGAGTATCAGATGTTGTATGAATCCTTCGAGAATTATAAGACCGAACAACCAATCTCAAAAGAACAGCAGAACAACAAACTTGATTGTGAACAATCAAATGAGTTGAGAAGCTTAAGGGAAAAAGTAAGTCGTCTCGAGAAAGAAAGGGATGAAGCAACATGTGCACACCAGAAACTCATTAAGCTGGTTCGCACATGGAATGCATCCACTGCCAGAAAAGATGAGATGCTTGAGTCAATAAGGCTTGCTGGTGATCTTACCGGTATAGTCTACTCTAACTATGATAGTAACTCAAATGGCATCAAATCTCAATTGTGTCTAGAAAGGAACAAGATTCAAACAATGAATTTTGTAAGATCAAGCACAATATATGAACCGAGTGAGTTGATTAAGGAATCTGTTGAGCCAATACTCATCAAGGAACGGGCATCACACAAAGGTATCGGTTATGTTGAGCCAAAAGAGAAAGCGAGACCAGGGCAAAAGTTTAGAAATAAACATAAACCCACTGGTCAGGCCACTCAAGAGGTAAAACCCAACTGGTACTATAATTGTATGCCTGTCCAGAAGAGGTATATGCTTCCCAACAGAAACAAAAAACCTAAACAACATGCATACACTCAGTATCACACACATCACCCAAGAACATCTTCATCATTTTATACACACACGTTTCATAATTGGAGCGTTTGTAGTCTACAAATCATCAAAGTGTTAGACCTCTCTTCAAACAGGATATCCGGAGTTATACCAAGATGCTTGCATAATCTTACTGCATTGACTGACAAACCATCTAGATATCCAGGGAATGAATATTACACTTCAAGCATAAAAGGATATGCATTCATGCGTCATTTTACCTTATTTGATGGTGTGCATTTCATGTGGAAAGGAAATGAGGTGACTTACGCAAATCATCTTAAATTTGTTGAACTCATTGATTTGTCAAACAATGTTTTAATTGGTGATATCCCTTATGAGCTCACAAAACTAGTAGCCCTTGTTGCATTGAACCTATCAAAAAATAATTTGACTGGATTCATTCCTCAAAATACTGGTATCTTGAAATCATTGGATTCTCTTGATCTTTCGAGAAACCATCTTTCCGGTGGCATTCCAATCAGCATTGCCGAAGTAAGCTTTCTCGGAATCTTGAACTTATCCTACAACAACTTGTCAGGGAGAATTCCACGACAATTTATAAAGTTTGATGAGTCTTCTTATAAGGGGAATCCTGGGCTTTGTGGACGTCCTTTACTCAATAAATCTTGTCCCGGAGAAGATGAAATCAAGCATCGAGATTCAAATATTGATGGCAATGCAATGAACACTTTGGAGCATGAAGACGACATATTCATTACCAATGGATTTTATATCTGCGTGGGATTTGGTTATGTCACTGGATTTTGGGGAATCTTCGGAATAATACTACTCAATAAGTCAGCAAGATCTGCATATTTTAAATTGTTGAACACTATTGAAGACTTTTTATATGTTAGAGCACAGCTGAGCAAAGCCCATCTAAAGAGACGTTTTCAAAACTAGTTAAGTATTATTACACTTCTCTTTATAATATTAATATTTTTTTATGGTTTAAGTAAGGCTAATTGGTGTATCTTTTATCCATGTTAGGTTTTTATGCTTGGTGTTTTCTTTTGCCTCTAGCTATTTTTCAGTTTGAGTTTTGTGAATATGTGAAATTACTAAATGGTTTAGAAATCTTTCAATTTATTGATCTCTCATACAATACTTTAGCTAGGACATTACAACATCACTTGGATGACGAGAATTACCAAATACGGTCAGAAGAACTAAAATTATATCAATATTCGGGAAAAAAAAACACAACTTGATATTAATCCAAAATAAACAAAATTGTAGACAACACCGCAGTACATTAAGGTTTTCTTAATGAAAAAAGTTCGTTCAAGTTCTAATTCATAATGACATATGAATTTCCAACAAGCACAAACTATGAGACAATCGGAAAACCTAGACAAGTTAACTAGGAGGCCCCGCCAAAGTTACCGGAACATCGAACGAAATCGCTTCACTTCAAAGTAGAGATTTGTGGTGAATAAGATGTCAAAATACCAAAATGTTTAATCATGGAGGTTTGCGCTTGGTCTTTCGCTTACCATGTATAGTGTAACGACATTTTGTGCCAAGAAAAAGTGGGGTTGAACCAGGCTCACAACCCGAGGGCTCCCAGGATTGTTTCCCGCTCATCATCAATCTCATTCTATTATTCAATTGGTATAAATTCTGTTAGCAATGCCCTTCAAGCCAATGGGCCAATGGTTGGCCTGTTGGGCTTAATGGACTCTAGCCCAACTAGACAACTATAAATATATCAGTCATTCTCTAGGTTTGAAGATTTTTTTGATTCCATTCACTCTCATAGAAATGCCAAGATCAAACTAGCACTGGTGTTGGCTTGTAGATCTGGTCAGGTTGGTTGGACTCGAGGGTCACCGCTATCAGATTCACGCCGGTGAACGGTAATTCATTTTCGTGCATTTATTCGATTTATGCATGTTTATATATGAATCAGGCGCGATCGACCGTCCCCGGATCAGATCTGTTTATTGTATTTATTTCCGCTGCGTTTGGATCTGGCGCCGGGGTACGGAAACCCAACAGTGGTATCAGAGCCAGGTTGTCGCTTTGATTCATATTTTCAATAATTAATTTTTATTAGATCGTTTCCAATCGATACTAATCGTGTTCGAATTTTCAAAAATTAAGGAGTCCGGAAAAACATAGAAAAATTTAAAAGAACTTGTTGATGTTCGACCGATTTCCACAAAATCTTCACTGACCATTGCCGGTGAACTCCATGCACGCGGTGGCTGTTGGCGGCAAGGCGACGGAGACGGCTGAGAAATGTTCTCGCTGACGTCTGCGCGCCCTCGACTGCTGATTTTCACACGAATCGCGTAAGCCCTTCAAAGACGAACCTCCGTCTAGCAGCAGCCATGGTATCTGCAAATGTTGCAGACATAATCACGCAGGTTGTTCGCGACCAGGCTCAGACCATCGTGAAAGGTTCACGATGTGCGTAGTTTACACAACAAGTATTCTGTATCTGGTCCAAATCTGTGCGAAATTTGCGGGTTGCTAGATCTCGTCATGCCAGAAAGGGTTTATGGTTTTTACAGATGAATTGCGCGAGCCTCTGCGCTTACTTTTCTCGTCGTGCCCGCGATTGTGACCGGCAATCGGGCGACGGATGGACAAGGTGAAGGCGGCGCGCGAGCTAGGGTTTCTGAAACCCTAGCCGCCGCTGTGAGGAAGAAGATGTACAGTGCTCTCAACCCTAATTTTCGAATTTTTTTTAAAAAAAAAAAAAAAAAAAAAAATTTGATAAATCCGTAAATAAGGATAATTTTTGGGTTGAAATTGCATCTTTTAATTTTTGGATTTAAATTGTTTGGGGTCCATAAAATTTTTGGGTTATTTTAGATGTTTTATCCGGATTACTTTTGAAACAATAAATCATAAACTTAATTTATTAAAAATATGATTTTTAATTTATTAAGTGTAAAATGGAGATTTTACAAGTAATTGAAAATTTAATTAATTAGAAAATTAAATGAAAGTGTTTCATTTAATTTGTTAATTTTATTTTCGATAACCATTATGATTTGAAGGTAAAATAATGATTTTACCAATTAATTGATATTTAATTAATTATAAATTAAATGAAAGTGTTTCATTTAGTTTGATAATTTTATTTTCGATTAATATGATTTAAAGGTAAAATAGAGATTTTACCAATTAATTGAAATTTAATTAATTAGAAATTAAATGAAATGGTTTTATTTAATTTGTTAATTTTTTTTCAATTAATGATGCGATTAGTGGGAAACGATAGAATAAATTAATTATTGTGCCCTAATTACATGTGATGTAATTAGTCCAATTACATATGATGTAATTGGTTAGTTTAATGTTTAATTACATATGTTGTGATTGCATGATGGATGATTACGAGCCTTGACCAATGTGTTTAGGTGAATGTTTAGGTTTTTATTGTTTCATTATTATTGTGATTTTGGTTATCGGGCCTGCGAGCCCGCTCTCTCTATTTTCTGATGTATCCCACCCCGGATTTGTATCCCTATTCTCTTGTTTGCACGATTTAAATGTAAAATCTTTAGAATTAGTGGGAGATCGAGATTGAAGATGGAGCATCAAGAATCAAGACATGTATAATGGAAGCCAAAATGTAATAGGATTGCATTACATACCTGCATCACCTTAGACAGACTTGTGATCAACGTATGGCTCACGTGGATCAATTAGGAAAAGGCCGTAATCGTCCATATTTATTTTTATTATGCATGTGATGTATGATAAGTGTTTGTTTGTATGTTTTATTACTACAAATGATTGCATGAATAAAACATAGTTGCATGAATCCGGCAAACAAACAAACAAACAAACAAGCAATTGATGAGATTTTAAAATAAATTAAATCCCTCTTTTGAATATGATTCAAAACTTTTAATATCAAACTGAAAATGGGAGCTCCAAATGGTTTGTTGCTTCCTGTCTTCCATCAACAGTTAAGCCATGAGACGCTACTTGTGTCATATTGCCTTACTCACCCACGTGGGGGGCATCTGGCATGGGAAAGCTGTGCGTTTAACTGCCACTTAATTAAGGGTGTGGTTATGTTAACCTTCTAGATTACTCACCCACGTGGGGTCTTTTGGGCGTGACATTTCCATCTGTGGGATGGGTTAGTTTGACGTGAGAAGGCATAATTGTCCTGCCCACGTAGGGTTATGCCAATCGCGAGACAAATATCTTGGGGGTTGCATATGATGCAATTGTGATCTACCTTTAGTATCATGAAGCCGGTGGGCCCACGCCCGGGGTTTTCATGAGCTAGTTGGACTCCAAGCCCACTAAGAAAATGTGATTTTTCGTTCATTTGTCATGAGGGTGATGAATTCGAAAAATTTAGTGGGAGCATTCAATAACTAAAGTCCATAGTTTTTGAATTAATTAATAATCAGACGGTTTGCATGTATTTTCTGTTTATTCTCAGTATTGTGATTGCCGTCGTGAATCCGATTGCATCAATTCTCGATACAAACAAAGTAACCGCACCAAATTATTCTGATTGACTATTAATTTTAAAATAGTGCTTGCTTCTAAAAGGTGGCTATATACCCTTGGTGGGAGCCTCCTGTTGAAGTGTCTCCCAGTTCGTCTCATGAAGAGATTGCCACACTTGAGAAGTGATGGGACGATAATCTCTCGGCTAGGTGCTATATGATAGCATCAATGTCACCAATGAGTTTCAACACAGATATGAGAAACTCGTTCACATTACTGATATTTTCCAACACCTACAAATGTTGTTTGGTGAACGGACACGATTACTGAGACTCGTGACTTCAAAAGAGCTATTTTCATTTCACATGCAAGATGGGGCTTCGGTCTATGAGCATGGTGTAAGAAAAATATCTCTTCTTGATAAATTGGAAAATCTGAATGTGATAATACCTCATTAACTGGCTGTAGATTTGATCTTATAGTAAAAATGTTGGAAACTCATGAGTCCTTGATTCAAAAGAAGAAACGTGTTCTTCTTGTCGAATCTTCTACCAATGGTATTTCAAGGATAAAGAAGAGGAAGGGAAATGGTTCCCAACCTCAAAAGACGAAAAAGGATATAGTAGCAACTAAGAAAGGAGAGGCATCTATGTTTTCACTGTTGGTCACTGGCGCAAAATTGTGAGGAATACCTAGACTAGAAGCGTTCTAAAAAGGGTATGTTTTATATTAGAATTAAATGTTTCTATTGGTTCTACTTCTTTGGTATATGATGCCATTTGTGCTCGCATTTTTGCAAAGAGTTGCATGTGATGTGAATAAGTAGAGAGCCCTAGGAAGGTGAAACCTACCTGAGGCTAAGCATTGTAGCAAGAGTTGTTGCAATGGCTGTTTGAAACATTTATTTAATATAAAATCTTGAACTGGTTAGGAACTGGTTTGATCAATTATTTATTTGTTCTAGATTTAATCATGAACATTGTTCCTATTTTGATAGAGAATGATATTCTTTTAAATATGCGAATGTGATTTGCATTATTTTTAAGAATGCATGTTTTATTGAATCTGGTGAACTTATGAATGATTAGTATGATTATATTCAAATAATATAAAAAGAATGATAACTTAAATCCAACATATATTTAGCATGTGCTGAATGTCCATTGAATCTGATTCATATGGACGTATGTGGAGCACTAAATGTTAGTGCAAGATGATGTTGAGTTATCTTAAAGAGAATGTGATTCTCTCTGAGTAACTCTCTAAAGTTACATATTTGTTGAATATAATTCATACCAATGCAGTGACCAAAACTCCATATACGATATGGATTGAAAAATAATCCAAATTTATATTTTGAGATTGTTCTGCTTATGTGAAGCAGCCAGTGGGAGATGAGTTGGATAGTTGATCCATCTTATGTTATGTTGTGGAAATTTATATTATCAATTGCAGGCAAAGAGTTTGTTTCGCAAGTGCAATTTTTCTAGAGAAAATGTTTCTATTAGAAAGGATGACAACATAATATAACTTGAAAGGGTTCAAGAACCACAAACCACTAGAAAAGTGAAAACGGTGAAATTAATTGAGTCAATCATAACCTTTGGTTTACACGCACGAAGGAGATTTGAAAATGTTTCAAGAACTCCTGATAAATTTAATTTACTCATAGAAAGTAGTCAAAATGATTTTGACCATGGATGTGATCCTAGAACTTTCAAGGAGACGATGTTGGACATCGTTTTGGGATATTGGCGAGATGCCGTGAAATTTGAAATAGACTCCATGTACTCCAATAAGGTATGGGCCTTAGTAGATCCTCTTTGGAAATTGTTCTCATTGGCTGCATGGATTTACAAGTGAAAGCTTGGAGTGGATGGGAAGGTAGTGACCTTCAAAGCTTGACTGGTGAGAAACGATTATTCTCATAGGCAAAGAGTTGTTTATGAGAAAATTTTCATCGGTTATGATGCTATAGTCTATTTAGATTTTATTAGTTATATCTTTATATTATGAATATGAGATATGAGTAATGGATGTGAACACAACATTTCTCAGTGGTGGCATTGAGGTAGAAATGTAGCAACCAAATGTGTTTACAACTTCTTGTAGTGAGAAAAATGTTTTCAAACTCCAGAGGTCCATTTATGCGCCTAAGAAGGCATCTCGAAGTTTGAACTTCCGTTTTCATAACATCATCAAAGTGTTTGGTTTTGTTAAAATCCGGAAGTGGCATGTGTGTGCAAAAAGGTTAGTGGGAGCACGGTTACATTTGTGATGCTTTAAGTCGATTATATCATGCTCATTGTGAATGGTATTGGATTAATCAATTAAAGCATGATTATCTACTAATTTCTCCATGTAAGATTGGGAGAAGCGTCATACGTGCTTAGCATAAGGATCTATAGGGATAGATCTAAAGGATGCTTGAGATCTCTCAATCTATGTACATAAACACTGTGCTAAAAGGGTTTAGCATAGAATAGTCGAAAAATGAGTTACTTCATATTATGTCATAGTATTCATCTCTCGAGTCAATGGGCAATAAGATTGATGAGGAGAGAGAAAAGATGACATTGGTACCTTATATTTCTACTTTTAATAGCATATTGTATGCTATGGTATGTACTTGGCTTGATGTATGTTCTTAGAGTAATGAGAAGACGTCAGACAGATCCCGGTGAAGGTCACTGTAAAACTGTGAAAATAATCCTCAAGTTCTTATGAAGAACTTATGATATGTTCATGGTTTTTGGATCTGTAAGTGGAGAAATAAAAGTTGAAGACTAAGCTGATGCTGGTTTTTTAAATTGGATGTAGATGATACCATATCGATGTTCGGATTTGTATTTAAGCTCAATGATGGTGATGTCTCTTGGAAACGTTCCAAGCAAGACACCACATTGGATTCCACCACTGAAGCTGAATACATTGCAGCATACGATGCAGCAAAGAGGCAGTTTGGATAAGAAATTTCATCCAAGAGTTGGGTGTAATTTCTAGTGCAGTTGACACAGTCTCTGTGTACTGTGACAACATTTGAGCTATTATGAATAGCCAAGATCTCATCAGGATCCAAACATATATTGAGAAAATACTATCTAATGAGACAGATGGTAGACGCGACATTATTATCGAGAGAATCGCTTCAACAGAAAAATATAGTGAATCCACTGACAAAGCATTTACAATGATTGGTTTCTGTAGACATCTTGGGAAGATGGTCTTAAGACACATGAGTAGTTGGCTTTGGGAAAGTGAAAGATATTGTTGTCATACATGATTAAGTAAATCAATAGTTGATTGACTGTACTTATAATCTTATTATGACAAATCTTTGTTTGAATATTAATATATATGGCACTTCTTCATCTGTTTACCCATGCATCTTGATGCATTGATGAAGTCCTTGAGGTTGCTATAGTCCATAGAATGTGGTTACGCATATGATGGTGACCATGAAATACATTCTCGACTGCGATTTCTAAATGTTCCTGGTCGATGAGCCTTCGAGAATGGGATATCGATATATGCTCGTTAGAGACTGGTATTCATGATGTGTCTAGTGTAGTGCGCCGCGTTTCATCGGCGTTGGCTTGGAGAAGTCAGCACACATGAATAGGTGCTCATTAGGAATGAGTTCACTGAACGACCCTACTCGGAATTCTATAAGTGGTTACCACTTGTCGAGTATAGAATTTCTAGTCATAGTTGTGCACCATTACTCCTCATGACCCGAGGCATCATTGAGGTCTTGACAGATAGCTGTGTACTTTGATTTAATGACTGATCACATGCGGGTCATAAAGTTGTTATTTTGGGTATTCAGTGATGGTGTCAGAGGCCTATGATTGTCGTTGGGGATTCACCACTGGTCTTGATGAACCAGGATGTCCTATGTGTTTTTCTATATATGATTCGAGGAATCTCTGGCCAGAGTGGGTAGTGCTTGTGAAAAAAGAGTTTTTCATATACGCACACAAATGAATCATATAACGTGAAACAAATACATAGTTATTGAAATCATAAAGGGTCTCGATCAACCAATGCTCTTGATTCAATCGGGACATATTGAGTGAAAGGAATGTACTGCACGCTAACTATGGCTGACAGGTTCTCGTACGCTGCTAGTCATTTGTATCTAGGTCTTCGTGAAGCGCAGATGCTAGGCGCTACCCACGATCGGTAGGTTGTTGCTGAAATTGTATTTCAGCCATTGTCTATTAAAGGAGTTTAATTGACAATGAGGCATTCAGGGTAAGCCCAAAGAAGTGTTTGACTTCTAAAATCACAAAGGTTGTGATCCTACTGCTATGATACACTTGAGCCTCGTTGGGTCACAATCAACCGGCCGCCGATCTATTGATGAGAATTGAGACTTAAATGTTAAGTGCTCAAATTGAGTGATTTAGAAGAGATGCATTTAATTTTTTGAAAGCTCCTCACTTTAGTGGAGTTTCTATATTTGAAAATGTTTCATCTATAGAAAGTTCTAAAATTAAAACGTTTGATATATTTATGTCTCATAATTATGTACATTAGTAGTACATCAAGTTATTCAATTGGATTGAGTTGCTTGGATTATGAGTATGTAGTTTTGTTTTGGCTTTTGGGCAAGTGGGAGATTGTTAGCAATGCCCTTCAAGCCAATGGGCCAATGGTTGGCCTGTTGGGCTTAATGGACTCTAGCCCAACTAGACAACTATAAATATATCAGTCATTCTCTAGGTTTGAAGATTTTTTTGATTCCATTCACTCTCATAGAAATGCCAAGATCAAACTAGCACTGGTGTTGGCTTGTAGATCTGGTCAGGTTGGTTGGACTCGAGGGTCACCGCTATCAGATTCACGTTGGTGAACGGTAATTCATTTTCGTGCATTTATTCGATTTATGCATGTTTATATATGAATCAGGCGCGATCGACCGTCCCCGGATCAGATCTGTTTATTGTATTTATTTCCGCTGCGTTTGGATCTGGCGCCGGGGTACGGAAACCCAACAGATTCTTACTCTTGTAAGTCTCATAACAAGGAAATAAAACATTTGTTTGATAGGGCAGAGATAGAAGAAGACATTCAGCTACCGGGGAGAAGAGATTAAAAGGCAAAAACGGAGGAGTGAGGCTGAAAGGCCTTTAAGGTAGTAGAAAAGTCAATTTTTTTAGAATGGGTATTCGTGCACTTGAGTTACTTTTCTTATTTGTATGTTTTCATATAAGACAGTCTGAAGGATTCAAAACACGAAAAAAACTGGTACATCGAAGAAATAAGAGAACTTAAGCAGCCCACGAATCAGAAAAGAAAATGTAACATCAGTTACTTTCATCTCGCCAAATAAGACGCTTGAAGAAAGATTAATGGAAAGATCAAGGGGAAATTTTTTCTGATAAATATGCATTCTCAAGACTATTTCACATTGTAAATATGCATGTTACTTGATTCTCACGTCCTTGAAAAGTAGACATTAAAATATGTTTCTTGTGTGCATCAATTAAAATAAAATAAAAAATATTTTTTTTTGGAAGATGCTGCACGAGGGTCATACGAAGATAATACAAGAATACATTTTTAACACCTGATTTTATAATCTCACAAACAGAAATGCTAAACTCAAAAAGCTCAGTCTGCAATTCTGAATCTCTAAAGAGTAGATCATCCTCCAAAACAAATACATTAAACACAGAGCTCTCAAACTCTTGTCAAAACAAGGGGAAATGAGAATACAAAAGAAACTTTTTCCTGATTGAGAAGAAAAGTTAATGACAGAAATTCAAATTAGCATGTAGGCAGGTTGGTCACCACCGAATTCACCTGGCAAGCAATTCGGCAGAAAGATAAGTGTCCATTCATGTGCAGAACATTGAAGCTGTTCAATGCCTCGGGTTTCTTACTGTGCAGGAGTTAGGATGCTCTTCTGAATTTCTATCGTCTTTGGGTATGACATATTTCTTTAATTTTCTTGGGTCCTGATCTTCGAGGACAAAGAAAGAGGTGCACGTAATTTAAAGCCTAACTGTAATATAGACTTTAAGTTAAATGACCAGCATTTCTATTTTCTGTTGTCTTTGATAGTTGTTCGTTTAATTTAAAGTTTAGCGATGCACTTAATTTAATATTTTTTGTGTACATAATTTAATTTAAAATTTCTCTTTGCACATAATTACACCACACTGGTACACACAATTACACTATACCGGTGAACGCAATTACACTACACAGGTTCACACAATAACACTACACTGCTTTACTTAATTTAATATTGTTGGTGCACTTGATTTATAGTCTAATGATGCACTTAATTTAAAGCCCAGCGGTACATTTAATCTAATGTTATTGATGCACCTAATTTAATTTAAAGTCTACTGATGCAGGCAATTAAACTACACCAGTGCACACAATTACACTACGCAGGTATACGTAATTATACTACACCGTGCACACAATTACACTACACCGTGCACTTACTTAGTATCGCGGTGCACTTAATTTAATATTGTTTATGCACCTAATTAATTAAAGTCTAATGGAGTATTTAATTTAAAGTCTAGCGATGCACTTAATTTAATATTATTGATGCATCTAATTTAATTTAAAGTCTAACTGGGCATGCAA
Source organism: Haberlea rhodopensis (assembly GCA_907163345.1). Lineage (NCBI taxonomy): Eukaryota > Viridiplantae > Streptophyta > Magnoliopsida > Lamiales > Gesneriaceae > Haberlea > Haberlea rhodopensis. The sequence goes on from CAJQUN010000017.1 coordinate 5,979,535, forward strand.
TTACACTACAATGGTGCATGCAATTACACTACATGATGCACACAATTGTACTATACCGGTGCACTCAATTACACTATATGTTACACACAATTACGCTATATCGGTGCACTTAATTTGAAATCTAGCAATATACTTAATTTAAAGTCTATTTGAGACGCAATTACACTACATCAGTGCACATAAATTAAAGTCTAGCGATACACTTAATTTAATGTTGTTGATGAACCTTTAAAATCTAGCAATACATTTAATTTAAGGTCCAGTGGTGCAATTAATTTAATGTTATTTGTGAAGATAATTTAATTTAAAGTTTACCAATACAGATAATTAAATTACACCTTTGCACTTAATTTAAGTTCTAGCAACGCACTTAGTCTAATGATTATGGTGCACTTAATTTAAAGTATAGAGGTACTCTTTAATGTAATGTTAATGATGTATCTAATTTAATTCAAAGTCTACTGGTGCATACAATTACAACCAATGCATGTAATTATATTACACCGGTTCATATAATTTCGAGTATAGCGATGTACTTAATTTAGAATCCAGTGCACTTGTTGATTTGAATATTTAATCAAATCTTTACATTTAACAACAGTTGAATTCATACTACTTGTGAATTGAATTTTTCCGAAGATAAACGATTTTATTATATTAGTTAAAGCAAAATAAAATTTTCAAAATTAGAATTTATAACATTTGTTGTTTGTGATATGTTTATTTTATAATTTATTTGTCTATAATATTAAAAATATTATATTTAAATAATTTGAATTGATTGATATTCAACAAAAATTAATACGCAAATTTATTAATAATGTTAGGATTGTGTGTGCAGATAGAAGGGTGGTTAATATCTGCACCGACTATACTTAACTATTTTAAAATCTGATTTGGTTGTGTTAGCAACCAAAAACTATTTTCTTGTTTAAAAACGGATCAGTCAAATAACTAAATATAAGTGTGGGAAGAACTCGACAGATGCAGCAAATAAGTTGAGCTGACGATGATATTCTGCTGATCAAATAACAATAGTAAACAGAGTCTACAGGTCTAATGAAGAACACGGTGGACTACTGAAATAATCAGGTCTATTGAACTAAGATTGACTTGGTGTCTCATGGTAAGCAATATGTCAATAGTCTACTGAGTAGACACTAATAGTTAATAAGAGCAACACGAGAATGCAGAATGTAAACAACACAAGGTTTGTTTATGGAAGTTCGAAGCAACACTTCTATGTCACCCATTCTTTCTTTGTAGGAAGGATTGGTTTACAGTCAATAGTATACAACCCACTTAGATTAATACCACACAGATAGTCTAAACTCCTAGTCCACACATACCACAAAGATTTACACAGTAACTTGGACACACAGTCACAAATTATGCAAACAATCACTCTACTTATGCAATCAAAGCACAATAAGTTATGTAGAGAGTGTGAGGTGTTATTTTGTGAAGTGTTGCAAAATCGCGGCACTGATGATCTTTTTGCAGATCTGATAAATCTTTCATGTGGTGCGTTTAAAGCTTCTTGAATAAGCTGATGTAACTTGATAGTGGTTACAATTCAGAGGTTCTTCTTCTTTTAGAACTCTTGAAAGAATATCCCCTGAATCTGGAAAGCATTAATAACAATGGTTCATGAGTGCAGCTTTTCCAACTATATTTTCCAGCTCTATTTTCCAACTATATTTTTCAACTCTATTTATGAACTTGAATCTAGATATTTTATACTTGAAGGAATGTAAAGGTAACAAAGAATGTGTACTCAGATTTCGTACTGATGCTACAATATTCTGTAGAGGTATCGTTGCATTTAATGCGCTTTTGTAGAGCTATATTGTTTTCCTTTTAAGGACTTGTGCTGTCATCGTTCGGATAAAGAATAACTCTACTGATGCTCCTTCATCTCTGATGTTTTGTTCCACAAAATATTTCTTCTTTAGTTGGTAGAGTACTCCATTATTGGTAGACTAACTTTATCGGTAGGCTAACTCTTCTTTGAACTTATTCGGTAGAGTCTTATCTTAGCATAACATCAGATTTTAACTACGGTAGAGTTTATAATTCCATTCAACTCTATCAGTAGGCTTTATGAGTTTGCTGAGTAGATATATATCAAAACTCGATATCCAACTGTAAGGTATCGCTACCTTAACTCGCTATTAGTGCATTATCACATGTATTAATGCATACATTCATGTCATTAGGGAATTCTTATGCACGCTTCTAGAGTATTAACTTGCCATCTATAAATTTTTTGACATTAATCCTCCTCTCACTCAATTCTCAACATAATTCAACAAGCACAAGCATACACTACACAATGAACCAAGCTCACGTTCTCAATTCATTATGCAATTCCCCTTACACATAAATGAAAAGAGAAAATCTCCTTTATACAAGCCATATACACATATGAGAGTGCTCACAACCGAGCACTGAATAAATAAATGTGTATCTATTGTATAACACGTCACTCAATACCAATATATGTACCTCAGCCCTGGAAGCATTTCCGATCAACAGCTCGAACTCAACTCCAGAGCCAATGTTGTACATGTTCTACCTATTCCAACAAAACAGCCCCCACACGGAGTGAGCATACCAACCACACAATCTCAATTGCATCAATATCACAATTCATAATTTACATAATATAAAGCTGTAAATTTGAAAGGTACTCCTTGTATAGTATCACCATCATATGAGGCATCCCATGCTGTTCCTGTTCTCATGATAGCCAAAATCATCAAATTCCAAAATCAGTTAATCAATTTCATTGATGAACTAAACTCATTTCAAATAGTTTCATAATCAATATAGCTAAATCATTACACTAATGATTTACAGAATTCACATAAATCTCAGTTTATGATTTCATAATTTCATAACCTCATATCTCATCGCTCGCTCAATAGCGGCGGCACTTTAATCTCACGCACGCTCAACAATGGCGGCATCATAACCAATGCCCGCTCAACAGCGACAACACCATACCCATTGCTCGCTCAAAAGCGGCATCACATGATTCGCAACACGTGCCAGCTCATCACAACAATAATATATTATTTATTTGAATGACAATAATATAGAAAACTATGTTCGTACATTATAGTTCCATAGTCAGAATTAAACATTGCCTTTGTCCCGAGATCCAGTGAATTATTCGCTATACATATTTAATAACTCACAATTAATCATAAGCGCACAACCACATGCACAATCATGTATTCAACCCCCAAATACATCATCCTACCGCGATGATCAGTCACAAGTACTAAACTATGCATACTACTCAAGACATCCCATTTTCTATGTTCAAAGAGTTATCAATTAGTTTAATTGAGTAGTACATCTTATAATGTTCGACTCAAACCATATCATTCCCAAAAATTTACTAAACAAATCCCCATTCCAAAATCCCAACATTAATCAAAAGTTTGAAAAAAAAAACAAAGGAACAGGGGTCGCGATCGATCGTCGTTTTCCCGCGATAGATCGGGAGAATAGTCCAAACCCAATATTTTATTTCTAATGAAATACAGATTCTTCATTCCAACAAATTAGATCACGAAATTTGAGTGCACCCCAAGTCTTAGTTTTTATCATAGAGACCAAGACAGTGAAGAAAAGGAAAACGAATGAACTGTCTTGATCGATCAAACTACACCATTCATTAATAGAAAAGAGTTTATCATAGCCCTTTTTTAAATCCTGTATCAATAATGCCAAAATTCACATTTTTAGATCAATAAATACAATGCTTAAAAAAAGGGGAAAATCAGTATTTTTCAGATTAAATCATCGAGACAGCCATGGGCGGATCTATTAAGGGGCAAGGGGGGCAAGTGCCCCCCCTTGCTCCAAAACAATAATTTTTTTTTACCTTAAAAAAATATTTTTAAAAAAAAATATTGTAATTTTACCCTAAAAAATTATAAATTGTCCCTTAAACATTACATTTTGCCCCCCCTTAAATTATATTTTGACCTCTAATTTTTTTTTTTGGCCTAACTTTTTTATTTTAAATTTTTTTGCCCCCCATTCCTAAAAATCCTGCATCTGCCGCTGGAGACAGCCACATTATAGTGAAATCATTTCTTCATCATAGTGAATGAGCCTGAAGGGATGCTAATCTTTCTGAATGGTTTAGTTTTGTTCGATATACTTTGAGAGCTTCATAGTGAAGCTCCCAAAAAACAAATAAAACATGAAACTCAAAACAAACAGAAAGAACATCCTTCTCCTGGCGCTTGCTCTCCTTATCCTCGCTGGCAGCTAGATCGATGAAGATGAGCAGATCTCGCATCTGTCGCACCGAATCAGCGGGGTCTTCGGTAGTCCCGGACCTCAACCTGCGGCAGTGACAATGATTTCGAGATAAAATAACTGATTATCGCGTGACAACCCCTTTCCCAACATCCCTCTGAACAGCCAAATGGTGTGCATGGAAAGAAGAAGGAACCACCCCCCTTAATCCCTAACCAAACAGATAACGTAAACCCACGAAAACAAAGAAGAGACTGTGAAAAGAAAGAACGAAGGCGTGGAAAACCAAACAATCAGACACAGTAATTAACCATAACGATTGTTAAAAAAAAAAAAAAACAAAGCCTGAAACTGTTATACTATTTAAATAAACAGTAACATTAGCTGACTTATTATAAGAGGTAATTAAATTTTTTGAATCATCTTATCCTCCACATTTTCACTCCAATCATCATCAACTAATTGAGTCAAGTCTTCGGTGTTATTTATGTCTTCTAGACCAACTCAATTTAAGTAGTCAAGTCTTCTCTATTATTAATCCTAGCCTTACAGTATAATTCTAAAGACTTTGACTAGAATCAGTCTCCCTATACATTTGCTAAATCATTACCCAAGCATCATTTTCTGGGATCCATCTTCCAAGAAAAAAGCAAAAAAAAAAAAAACAAAATTCCATCATCATTGATTTTATTATGTGCAATTCAAATCTTTTAAATCATACATAAATAACATGTCTCATACGATCTTCCAACGGGGACATATATTTAAAATCAGTGTTATATTTAACCAAAGGACACGTTATTATATCACGAGTAGCAATGAAAGGGGATACAATATTAAACCAAAACACACGTTAGTATATCCCAAGTGATGGTGTCATTTTCCATTCCTTGTTGCTTATATAATCATCAGCCAGTTATAAAGATATATAATCTAATACATAAACTTCTGTGCGTGAATTGAGCCTAACCATTTGAAAAAAAAAAAACAACATTATGGTCGCTGAAAATAGGAACATGGTTCCTTTTCTTGTACCAACTATTCTGCTTTTAGCGAGCTTAGATGGTGTTATTGGGCAATATTATTCAGAAAACATCAGGTGTTTTGAGAAGGAGAGGCAAGCTCTTCTTAAGTTCAGAGGCGAGCTTGTTGATGACAATGGCCGACTCTCATCTTGGGGAGATGGAAATAATAAAAGGGAGTGCTGCAAGTGGAGAGGTGTTCACTGTCACAACAGAACTAATCACGTTACACAATTGAATCTAAGGGCTCCATTAGAATTTTATTCTCCGCTTAAAGGTAAGATTAGCCCTTCATTGCTTGAGTTGAAGCACTTGACTCACTTAGATCTTAGTTACAATTATTTCGAGCATTCAAATTTCCTGGAGTTCATTGGTTCATTTGAGAAATTACAGTATCTCAATCTTTCCAATGTTGGTTTAAGCGGACAAATTCCACAGAGTATTGGAAACCTTTCCAAGTTGATGTATCTCGACTTTAAGTTGAATCCTGCTCTCTACAGTGAAGTTCTTGATTGGGTCTCTCATCTTGGATCACTGAAATATCTTGACCTCAGTCTTGTTGAGCTCAAAAAGGCATCCAATTGGTTACAAGCAATCAGTAAATTAACCTCCATAAAAGAATTACACATGAGTGGCTGTGGACTTCAAGACATCCACCCTTTTTCTCTTCCCTCAATCAACGCTTCTGCTCCTCTTGCAATCCTTGACTTATCATTCAATTTTCATATCTCATCTTCCACGTTTCAATGGTTCTTAAATTCCAGCAACAACCTGAATGCCATTGATTTCTCATTTAACAATCTAACTGGTTCCGCTCTTAATGCTTTTCACAACCGAATGTCCTTTACATATGTTGACCTCTTTTACAACACACTTGAAGGGGGGATTCCTAATTTTTTTGGAAATATGAGCAATCTGGTACACTTAGATTTGGGAGAAACTGGCTTGAAAGCGAATCTTTCTGAACTAATGGTGAACTTATCTGGACCTTTAGAAAAGAAACTGAAGTATCTGGACTTGAGTTACAATATGATAATTGGTTCATTGCCTAAATTTTCGAGGTTTCCATCCTTGAATCGACTAGCACTACGGAGGAATAAATTGAATGGGTCCATTGCCAAGGGTCACCTAAATATTCCATACTTAGTTCATCTAGATTTGTCATCAAATAATTTTACAGGCACTCTACCCGATCTTAAAAGTTTTCCTCTCCTACAACAAATGTTTCTCAACAACAATATGTTCGAGGGAGATTTGGCAGAAAGCATCGGGTGCCTGTCCAAGATGGAGGATTAGTTCCACGTTCAAGTAACTTAGAAGGCATAGCCACGGAGTCCCATTTGTTCAATCTATCTAATCTACAATTCTTTGACTTGTCTCATAATTCATTGTTGATCTTAAATTGTAGCCCAGATTGGATTCCTCCTTTTCAACTTAAAGTCATAGGCCTCTCGCAATGCAAAGTAGGACCACGTTTTCCCCAATGGCTACAATTTCAGAGAAATTTAAAGTTTCTTGATATCTCGTCTTCTCAAATTGTAGACACCTTTCCTAGTTGGTTTAGCACTTTAGCTTCCAGACTAACGCATCTGAATGCATCAAATAATCAAATACATGGCAACTTTCCTAAGATTGATCTCTCTAATCCTATCCTTACAAGGGATTCACCATTTAGTCCTCGATACCAAACAATATTAGATCTATCAAGAAACAAAATTACAGGCCAAGCAAGTTTTTTCTGCCATAGTGTATCGTGGAGATTGATTGACCTCTCGGATAACCTGTTCTCCGGTCATCTGCCAAATTGTTTCTCCAACTATACTTCCTTGAGTTTTCTTAATTTGGCCAACAATAATTTCTTTGGGAAAATGCCAAATTCATTTGGCTCTTTACAACAACTATCTTTGTTGAATTTGAGAAACAATAGTTTCTCAGGTGGAATCCCAACATCTATGAGGAACTGCACTGAGTTGGAAATGATTGATCTTGGAGAAAATATGCTAACTGGGAACATACCAACCTGGATAGGAGATAACTTATTAAAGCTGATTGTTCTAAGCCTACGTTTCAACGAGTTTCATGGGGCCATACCTTGGAACCTTTGCTGTCTACAAAATATCCAAGTGTTAGACCTCTCTTCAAACAAGATATCCGGAGTTATACCAAAATGCTTGCATAATCTTACCGTAATGACCGACAGGCAGTCGGTAATTGCATCTAGGAATTATGTCATTTCAGATTTCTTTGGTGAATCGAAAGTATATAATAGCTTATTGGAAGGTGTATATTTCATGTGGAAAGGAAAGGAGGTCAATTACATAAGTAAGGTGTCATTAATTGAACTCATCGATTTGTCAAACAATGTTTTAATTGGTGATATCCCTTCTGAGCTCACAAAACTTGTCGCCCTTGTTGCATTGAACCTATCAAGAAACAATTTGACTGGGTTCATTCCTCAAAATATTGGTATCTTGAAATCATTGGATTCTCTTGATCTTTCGAGAAACCACCTTTCCGGTGGCATTCCAATCAGCATTTCCGAATTAAGCTTTCTTGGAATCTTGAACTTATCCTACAACAACTTTTCTGGGAGAATTCCCCGACAATTTCTGAAGTTTGATGAGTCTTCTTATACGGGGAATCCTGGGCTTTGTGGACGTCCTGTACTCAATAAATCTTGTCCTGGAGAAGACGAAATCAAACATCGAGATTCAAATTTTAATAGTGATGGCAATGCAATGAACACTTTGGAGCATGAAGATGACAGATTCATTACGTATGGATTTTATATCTGCATGGGATTTGGTTTTGTCATTGGATTTTGGGGAATCTTCGGAACAATACTGCTCAATAAGTCAGCAAGATTTGCATATTTCAGATTGTTGAACACTATTGAAGACTTTGTATACGTTAGAGTGCAGAGACGTTTTCAAAACTAGTAAGTATTGTATATCTCTCTCTGTATAATGTTAATATTTTCTTATAATTATTGTAAGGCTATTGGTGTATCTTTTATCCGTGTCTCTTCCAGGCAATGCTAGCAACCGGCAAACTGGAGGCGACCAAATATACTCATTCCAATCTTCAGTTCAGCCTCCATTAATATACGGTTTTTATGCTTGGTGTTTGCTTATGCCTATAGCTATTTTTCAGTTAAGTGTTGTGAATATGTGAAATTACTAAATGGTTTGGAATCTTTTCAATTTATTGATCTCCCAAACAATACTTTATCCAGAGATATTGTAATATCTAATCATTCAAGAAATGTTTTTTATCAGTCTTCTAAACTAGTTTTTCTTGAACTTATCACATAAGTTGTCAGGAAAAAATTCCACCTCAAAAGCTGAAATTTGATGGATCTGCATACATGGGATGGGTATTTCTGGGCTTCGTTGTTACGTCTCGGGCCCGGACACGTGCAAGCGCGACTGCATAATGGACACCTATAGCAATTACTTCGTATCCATCATTGCTCTACGAAAATGATTAACCCAAGTTGTTATAATAGTCCATTGTAAGCCTTTATAAACCATTTTAAATTTGGATCCACAACCAATGTGGGACAAGGGTATTACAATCACCCATCCTTTAGAATGTGACGTCCTCGTCGCGACCTAACTCATCGATCCACCGGCACCGGGAATCTAGAGGTGGCTCCTACGGGTTCAAGAGGTGGCTCCAGTCACGTAGCACTTTGACCCGCATGTTCAAGAGGTGGCACCCGTCGTGTAGCACTTTGCCCTTTTAGGCTCAAGAGGTGGCTCCCACACACGTAGCACTTTGCCCCGCATAGCACTTATCTCCCGGTGTATTCTGCCGGTGATCAGATCTGGTACCATTCTATCACGCCCCGAGCCCAGGCCCGCGCAAGCGCGACTGCACAATGGACTCCTATAGCAACTACTTCATATGCATTATTGCTCTACGAAAATGGTTAACCCAAATTGCTATAATAGTCCATTGTAAGCCTTTATAAACAATTTTAAATTTGCCACAACTAATGTGGGACAAGAGTATTACGTGTCATGCCCCGAAACCCGAGCGCATGACACCGACGTTGAATCCAAATATGAAATTCGGATACAACAAGCCTCGTGTATAGACCTATGATAAAATCAGTCTTTTTATTCCATAATCAATAAAATTGTCATTACAATTTCAAATACGGAATACAAATGTCTCGTACTAAATAAAAGTTGCGGAAGCGTAAATAAATGGTAAATCTTCTTGAAGACTCCTCGTGGATCACCATCCCCAGAATTGTTTTGTTATTCTTCCTCGATCTCTTCTCCTTCGACTTTGTCTAGGAGATGAGGTAAGTGGCTGAGTGTTTGGGAAAAACACCCATCAAGTAGGGGTCGATTGAACATACAAAAATTTACTTTCATAGTAAAAATCTTTTAAACGTTTCTTTATCAAATCCATATATCTTGGCATATAAACACATTTCTTATCCATAAACGCATATCTTGCACATATCAACATAACAGCCTATTGGATTCAAGAGGTGGCTCCCGTGTGCATAGTACTTTGCTCTTAAGGATCAAGAGGTGGCTTCCATCATGCATGTGGTACGCCCACATCATGTAGCTTTGCCCCGCCGAATCAAGTGGTGACTCATACACACGTAGCAGTCCTTTAATTCATGATCATGTCACATACTTGTTAGATTTTTAAAATATAATCATCATGCTTGATGTTTAATCGAAGTCAAAACATACATAAAGTTAGAAAACGAATGGTAATGGGAGCAAAAACTCACTTAATGATGAATCCCGGGTTGCGAAATAGCACAAGAACTCTTCCTCCTTGCCTTGAGATTTTCGAAAAATATGAGTGCGTGTAGTGTGTAGTTTCGAAATTTTTGATGGTGATAGGATAGGTTTTCTTCTCTTTTTTTTGGTAAGATATATAATGGTTGAAAGTGGTGGGTGGTTTAATTTAGGCTAGTGTAGGAATTATGAGACGACAATCCCATAACTCATGTTCTTTAATCCCATAACTCATGTCCTTCAATTGTGGATGATATTATTTGGTAATTAAATGATAAAATGTTATTTGGATAATATTTTTGGGTAATAAAGTGGGGCACAAATTTAGGGTCGTCACATATGTGGCGGTCATATACTCGATAAATCTTTGTCCCAAAGATTAAGATTATACAATACCTGTCGAGTTCAAATTTCAATACGGATGGCAATGAAATGAACAATTCCGAACGATGATATTTTTTTCGAAATTTAATTCTCCTCAGTACCAAACCGGGTGAGTTGGTTTAAGATTGTTTTTTTTTTAATTATTTTTTCTAAAAAAAAGTTTAAAAATAAAATTATATTTCAAAAGTTATCTGAAATGAGGTGTATTACATTTATAATATAATCCGCCACTACATCTGTCTGACGCTGCTTTTATTAAAAAATAATAAACAATTTGGCTTGCAGTGGTGGACACTGCTTTAATTTAAAAAAAAAAAAAAAACTTCATTCTTCAGGCGTTTGGGGAGTTTCTTTCTGTCTAATACAAAGTTATCATCCAAATGTTGGACACTTGTTGGCCATTAAAAGAATCAAATTAAAATATGTGCAATTCTCATTTGACATCAATGACTCACAAGCATGGAAAATTAATACATATTAATTTTAAAATCTATTCACATGAATACCAAAATATTTTTCATCCAACCCACCAAATAAGCTCAATTTCAAAGAGAATGACCAAATTATGATACATGCACCGCTTGAGTAAAATATACATATAACACTGCACTTTAGAAAATACATGTACCCTGGAGTCTACCAGTGCACGTGAAACATGAATCAAAAACATATTTTTTAAAAAATTTAACGAGGTGATGCATTTGATTACATGCACCATGCATGGAATTCTTGAATCATTGAAACTTGAAATTTGGAGATTGCGTTTGATGCGATTCGATTTTTTCGTGTTCGGTAGATTTAAGTGTTTACAGAAAATAAAAGAAAAAATACCAAGATTCTTTACGTGAAAAACCCTCGTATTGAGGAAAAAATCACGGGACTCAATTCCAGTATAATTTGTACTAGCCACTCTTTTTATTTGTTACATGATATCTAAGTGAAAAAATAGCACCCAAGAATATCTGGAAAAGTAACAATAGATGGCCGAACAGACAAAATAATGTTCTCTTCGGAGTCCTCTTTTTCCTAAAAAAGTCCAACCTCTGTGATGAAACTCTCAGCCTCCGAGGGCCAATTTTCAGTGTTTTATTAGCGGGAAATCTTAGAACACGATCTCCCCTGATCGTGGCATTAATTGTGGGAAGTGTGTCCGAGAAATCCGCACCCCTTTAACGCACGTTTATCTCCGTCGGTTAATTTGTTGGTTACAGCCGAGTCTTCCACTAATCTTTGACCATTAAACCGAGCAGGGTTTGACAGCCGTTAAGCTATAATATGTTCGGTGCACTGTTGTTTGGTTATAATCTGTTCGGCATCTGTTTGTTCGGTTTATTACAGGGTATTTTACCCGAGAAGGCCAATATATCATATGACATCACCTCATCCCCCTGAAGTAAATCAAGACGAGAATATTGAAGTCTTGTTTTATTATCTTCGAGTAAAATCCAAATCTTGATATGCTCGGGTTTTGCCGCTCTTGTTTCCCGCTCAAACGTTTCAAACGCCGCGCACCGTTTCGTTTCCCGAGGCATATCCGCAACCGTCCATTCAGTTTAATTCGAGCGGCGTGGATTTAATGACTGTTCATGTGGTCCCATCTATAAATACTCCAATTTTCCCTTCATTTGTCTCACTTTGCTGCATTCTGCTTCCGAGCTAGCATTTAAACGACCGAGCAATCAATCTTCAATCCTCTCCGGCTTCTATCTATCAAGTATGACATCTTCTTCAGATGATTCCTCATTGAGGGTGATAGATGCGTACGATGGGGAGGGTGTCAATACCCCTTCTCCTCGACCGTCATCCTTTTCGGATAGCGAGGAGACTCTAAGCTCTTCATATGCTTCAGCTGCTCGTAAAGAAGAGCAACGAGTTGTTACGGAACAAGACTTGGTGAATGCCAAAGTCCCTTGGTTTGAAATTTTTGAATCAGGGGTTAGATCGGACCAGCATTTATCTAATATTCATATGAGGTGGGAGATTTGTGAGTGGACTTCTTTATTGCTCCCCCTTCAGGATCTCGTCCTCATTTACGCCCTAAGGGCTATTTTCCTTTCTATTTAGACCAACTCCGAGGAGGACTTCGTTTTCCTGTCCCCTCCTTTTTTGTTGAAGTGGCCTCTTATTTTTTCGTCTCTCTCAGCCAACTGTTCCCCAACAGTTATAGACTGTTGGCGGGTTTCTTTATAGTTCTTTCTTTTTTGGGTTTCACTCATATCCCAAACTCTTCAATTGCTTATTCCAACTGAATAAAGAAGAGATCGGGCTTTTTTACTTTTCTTCCCGAACAGTGGTTGGTTTTCTCAACAACTACTCATCGTCGATCAAGAATTGGAAGATGTTCTATTTATTTGCTCGTCCACTCCATCCTTGGGATTGTCCCATGAAGTGGAGGGAAGACCTCCCAAAGGGCAAATCGATCAAGGGACACCTTGAGAAGGAACTGTATCTGTCGGTTCGTCGTAAGCTTGGCGATCAGTGTTTTAACCTAGCTCGGCTGATTGACGACGGACTGTTGTACTTGTTCCAGCTGAGCAGCCCAAAGGGTGCATCCTTGAAGATGCCCCTTGGTGAGTGTTTCTGAGCACTCTCACATGCTTGTATACTCTGACTGTTATGCTCGGACTAACCTTTGCTTATTCTTTTCAGAAATGAAAATGATGAAAGTTAAGATGGCCGAGAAGCTGAAAGTTGAGTATCAGAAAGGGCAGGCCTCCGAATCTGCTGTTATTCCAGCCCTTCTCCATCAGTTGAACCTACCCCTGCCCATCCATCTGCTGAACCTACCTCTCCAAACGATCTGAGGACTTCACCTGAGGAGGCCTTGGCACTTCGACCCCGAAAAAGGGCCATTCCCGAGGGCCATGGTTCTTCCTCGAACCCCCCCCCCCCCCCCCCCCCCCCCCCCCCTTTCAAGAAAACATCTTCTTCCACCATTCCCCTTGTACCACGAGCTTCTTCTCAACCTACTCCAGGTGGTCCGAGCACTTCTCTGCCCATCTCGAGATACCACATACCTACCTGGACCTATTCTCCAAATGTCCCCCTCCTGAAGAAACCAGACCCCAAGACTTCCCAATCCATCCTCTGTCATTCTCCCAACTCCGCCGACCGCAAATACCTCGAGGAGTTGGCCTTTAGTAATCTGGTGAATGAATTCGCCATTTCCTTCACCCAGATAATTATTCTTTATTGATAATTTTCTAAGTATTTATCTTCTGTATACTCATTTCTTACATTCTTACGCAGGCCCACATGATGGTGGGTGAACTTCTCAACCGATTCCATTCAGTTCGATCAGCAGATGCTAATCGCCAGAAGCCAATCAAGCAACTTGAAAATATGGGCGATGATTTAAATAAGTCCATAAAGCTACTAGAAGATCGGCATTCTGCAATGATGGCCGCTCGGGATGAGGCAGGATGCCATAGCGTCCGCATACGAGGGTTATGTATTTTATTTGCCTGCCTTTATGGACTTCCGTGGTAGAATCTACCGTTTTGAGAGAGAGCGCAAGAGGTCGGCTGAAGTAGATGAGGTCAGGAAGACTTTATCGGAATAATACAAATCCATTTCCGAACAACTCGCCCAGGAGAAATCTTTGCTATGTGTTCGAATGGAGGAGTTTTGGATTGCAAAGAAGGCGGACTTTTTGAAGTCCTCAGAGTTCAGTGACATGGTGGTGGCAAAGGGTTATCCTCTTGAAGGGACTCCGAAGGATTTTCTTAATGTTGGGGCTGCTTTGGAAAGCCTTCCTGAGGAATTCTCTCAACCATAGATTAGGGATGCTATTTTCTTTTTCTTGCTTTTTGTTCTGATGTAATATCTCCTTGATTGAATAATAATGACTTTATTCATTTTGTTGTTCAAAATCTGATCCCCAATACTTGTACAAATCTAAGTTTAGAAAGTGGATCAACCGTCCTGATTCCAAAAAATAGATCATGAATAAGGTGGTATACTGAGCAACACGACCTTGATAATTTTAAGTTTAAACGTGGGCTGATCATCTCGAACCCATGAGTAAACGAAGGTAATTTCAAGTTTAAACGTAGACCAATCATCCTTATTCCACGAATAAACCAAACAGGCTCGCTACCCCGAACACAATCACTTAGGCAATTTTATGTTTAAACGTGGACCAAACATCCGATCCCACGAGTAAATCATTAAAATTCCGAACAAGCTCACTACCCCGAGCACCATAACTGTGATAATTTTAAGTTTAAACGTGGACCAAACACCCCGATCCCATGAGTAAATGATGGAAATTTCAAGCTTAAACGTGGACCAAACATCCCGATCCCACGAATTAACCGAACAGGCTCGCTACCCCGAACACCATCACTTAGGCAATTTTTTATGTTTAAACGTGGACCAAACATCCCGATCTCATGAGTAAATCATTAATTCCGAACAAGCTCGCTACCCCGAGCACCATAACTTTGATAATTTTAAGTTTCAACGTAGACCAAACATCCCGATCCCACGAGTAAACGATGTAATTTCAAGTTTATACGTGGACCAAACTCCGATCCCACGAATAAACCGAATAGGCTTGCTACCCCGAGCACAATCACTTTGATAATTTTAAGTTTAAATGTGGACCAAACATCTCGATCCCACGAGTAAACGATGGTAATTTTAAGTTTATACGTGGACAAAACATCCCTATCCCATGAATAAACCAAACAGGCTCGCTACCCCGAGCACAATCACTTTGATAATTTTAAGTTTAAACGCGGACCAAACATCCTGATCCCACGAGTAAACGATGATAATTTTAAGTTTAAACGTGGACCAAACATCCCGATCCCACGAAGTCTCCTACCTGAAATGTTCTCGGCGAACCCTTTGGTTGCATGCATTAGTTATCCTCAGTTTAAAAATTTCAGTTCTTGTCGCAGCTCGTTCTCTTAACCTGTCAATCCCATCAAATTCTAACTTCCTTATATCTTCATTATTTTTGGGATTATAACATTGTACTCGAAGAGATTCGACTCCAATTTCCACCGGGATAAGGGCTTCTGAACCATATACTAGACTGTAAGGGGTTTCTCCCGAAGATACCCGAGGTGTTATCATGTATGCCCACAGAACACCAGGTAACTCGTTCACCCATGCTCCTCAAACTCCTTCTAGCCTTGTTTTAATCCCGTGCAGTAAAATCCGATTAGTCACTTCGGCCTGCCCATTAGCTTGATGATAAGTTATTGATGTGAACACTTGTTTAATTTTCATATCATTGCACCACTCTTGCACCGTTCCACCCTTTTTTTGTCTTCCATTATCGAAATTAACCTCATCGGTATTCCAAACCGACATAATATGCTTCTCCATAAGAATCTGATGACCTCTTCTTCAGTTATCTTTGCTAAGGGTTCAACTTCTACCCATTTGGTGAAATATTCAACCGCAACTAGAAGAAACTTCCTTTGCCCCGTCGCTGGGGGAAAATGTCCAACAATGTTCATTCCCCACTGGTCAAATGGACATGATATTATACTTTTATTTAGTACTTCGGCCGGTACATGGGATAAATTGGCGTGCTTCTGGCAATTATTGCATTTTTTTACAATCCCCTCGGCATATTTTCTCGCTGTGGGCCAATAGTGTCCTGCCCGAAGAGCTTTTTGGTATAACATATAGGCCCCCAGATGGTCACCACAGCAGCCCTCATGAATTTCCCTTAGCAAATGTTCCCCTTCTTGGACTGAAGTGCATTGTAGAAGAGGGTTGAGAAGCCCCTCTTAAACAACATACCTTCGACTAATACAAAACGATTTTCCATTCTCTTAACCCGAGCATCTTCTTTTTATCAGATGGCAAAGTCTTCGTCTTTAGGAACTTAATGATTTGCTCGCGCCAGTCATCAAAATAAATGGTTCCAGACTCATTATGCTATTGACAGACATGTGGGAGATCAAAAGTTCTTGCACTAATACATTGATGTTCTTCTATTCATGGATTGAGTTGGCCAACTTTTCCAATTCATCGACTAGGCCATTTTCTTCCCTAGGTATCTATGTTAACTTTATTTCTTGGAATTGACTCATCAAGGTTCCAGCATTCTCCACATATACTTTGTGCTTTTCCTCCTTCACTTTGTATATTCCATTCACTTGTTGTACTACGAGCATGGAATCCATAAATGCTACCACATTCTGAGCTCCAACATCCAACGCTATTCGAAAACCAGAGATAAGGGCCTCGAATTCAGCCTCATTATTTGAGGAATGAAAGCCAAATTGGATGGCCACTTTGATTTCCTCTACTTCGGGACCAATGAGCATGACTCCCGCGTCACTTCCCAATTGAGTGGATGATCCATCTACGTACAAGCACCACTCCTTCTCCTCGGGGACATGGGTTACCTCTACCAGGAAATCTGATAAGGACTGAGCTTTAATGGTAGTTCGGGGTTGATAAGAGATATCAAACTCACTTAGCTCAGTGGACCACTTCACCATCCGTCCCGATAGTTCAGCTTTAGATAACAATCTTCCCAGCGGGGTGTTTATCACTACTATGATGGAATGAGATAAAAAGTATGGTCGTAGCCTTCTCGCTGTGGTTACTAGGGCTAAAGCCAATTTCTCGACTTCAGGGTATCTCTGCTCTGCTCTTTGTAGTGCTCGGCTAACATAATACACTAGCCACTGGTGCCCTGATTTCTCTTTTATCAATACCGAGTTGGTGACCTCCTCGGTCACAGACAATAGACAAGGAGTATACCTAGCTTGTGAAGTGTAACTTTACCCTCTATGTTTGTTCAAACTTCAACGGCAAATGAGAATGTTTATTCATGCTCTGGCAGCTTGTGAAACTCCCACTATCTCCATGTTTTGATGAAGTGATCATATAGTATCAAGAATACAAGTCCAAGAATGATGCATGTGAGTTCCTAATTACCATTTTCTCTTAGAATGAAACAACTCTTTTTATGATCACTTTTTTTTGTGTGTAGGTGATAAGTGTATTTTATACACTTATATTTCTTCTTATTTTGCATGGTTTAGTGTTAGTTTTCGATCAGAATTACGCTTTTGGTTTTGGTCTGTGTTGTTTTGCAGGAATCCAGGTAATTACATGTTTTGTGGACTAAAAGGGTGCAAATGACGGAAAGGAATGATGAATTGAAGTCAAAATCTACACTTTCAATCAAAGCAACAGGCGTAATTACGCCTGTTTTGAGGCGTAACGACGCCTAAGCCACGACAAATCAGATTTTTAAGGATTTTCATGAGGCGTAACTACGCCTCATTTTGGCGTAACTACGCCTAAGCTACGGCTTTGGTATTTTATTCAGGCGTAAAGATGCCGTTTTGCAGGCGTAATTACGCCAGTCACGCGGAAAGCCAGGTTTTTTGACACATCGACAGGCGTAATTACGCCAGCTTTGAGGCGTCATTACGCCACTCTAATTTTGGAAATTTTGGACTGCTTCCTTTTTTGATGCACGGGAGTTTAAAGGGAATTAACCAAGGCATAAAGGGATTCAGACTTAGACACACATTGTTGGAGAGAAGGAGGCTAGGGTTGAAGAAAGGAGAAAATAACGACGACGGCTCGGAGCAAAAAGTAGAGATTTCATCACGAGACGGCGGCGTTCATCGGAGATCGAAGAATAGCGTTCAATTTGTTTTGTATCTCTAAACTTTTAGCAATTTTTATGGGTTATTTAAACATGTCTATGTGTTTAAATACTTTTAGCATGAGCTAATTTTATTTTCTAGGAGACGATGTAGCTTGTTTTGAAACTACGCTTGTTATGAATTGATTGAAGTATTTGGATTTTCGTATGGTTTATTTATGTTTTCCTATTCTTAATGCTTTTAATCTACTGGCCATGGATTGAATGATGTTATATTCGTGATCTATCACTCGGGAGAGGGGGTTGTGAATAGGAAAGAAGGAATTCCTGTCGTGGTAGTTATATTGTTCGGAAGGCCGATAACTCCATAGAAGTCGTTAAAGAAATTACTGCGCTTTTACAGTTGTTTGATAATTGATCTTAGATAGGGATATCAAGATTGATGTTAGATAATTACTTCTGCTTAACACTCAGGAGAGGGAGTAGAAACAAATAAGAATTCTCGGCTAGTAAACTAGGAAATTCATAACATGGAAATCAAGGAATGATAAGTGTAGTGGATGAACAAGTGAAATCGTACTCCTAGATTCGTATCCAATTGATTTCTTTTCAACTCAGTATTTGATCATCGTTAGTTAATTGATTTTTATTATTCGCATAACACTCAACTATTCGATTCTCTAAATAAAGCAAAGATTATTTTAATTCAGTACTTAGATTTAACTATTTATTCAATCTCTGTGGGTTCGACATCTTTTTATACTAAAACTTGACTACCGTGCGCTTGCGGTAAATGATTTTTCGCATCAGTAGGGCAAGTAGAAAACCTATAGGCTTGTTTCCTCGGGGATGGAGCAATGCTTCAGTCATGTTTTAGATTGCTCGGATTTATCTCAATCTTGTGCCCTAATGGCCTAGGAAACTGATAGAATTATTTTTTTCTTTTTCAAAAGGCAAAAGAGTGTCATGTTCAGATTTATTTTTAATATTTGATACCTAGCTAAGGGTTAGAAAGTTTACTAAATTTTACTTGTTCAAACTGCAAAAACTTGAGCTTTTGTTTCCCCCTGACTGTTTTCATTTTCTGATTTATATGCGTATGGTATCCTTTACCTGAAAGATTAATTTAACCAGTTGTGTTTTATGTCATTTATTACACTTTTTATAAACTAGATACTTGTATTCAATTCTTTCTTTTGGATGTGGATTTTAGAAGCATAGATACGAAATGTGAATGTTGCTTACTGGTATGGATTTTCCATTTTGTGTATACTATAATTTCTATTCGATTCTAAAATATTATTTTTTTGTCAATTTTTTTTATTAATACGAGCATTTTGGCTATTAAGTATGATGTAGTTATGCAGATGGTGATTGGTTGGGAGTATGCTTAACTTCACTTGCAAGTTATTTAGCTTCCCAGCGAAACTATTCCTAGGTAACTATTACTTGTTTACTTTCTTGGCATGATTCATTTTATTTTGGGGGATCTGAGATATAAGCTATCTTTGCTTATGATTTTGAGTTAATATGGTGTACACATTATTCTTAGAACTACTTGTTTTGTTACTTGTCAAATCCATGCTTTGTTTGGAAATTTGATGTAATAAATGTTGTCCAACTAAGCGTATAGTTCTATTTGGTTTCTTATTTGGTTAGAAAAATTTTCAGATTTGTTTTGCTATTAGATTGTACTCTGTTTGAGGTTTATGCAACTGCTCCTGTAACATATGGTAGATCTTAAAAATGAGACTAGAAAACGACTGTCCAATAATCTGGCATCTGGCAAAACTTGTAGTATAATAAGAGTAGTTTAAATATTATTGGTAGGAGTAAGAGTTTTGCGTGGTGCCAACATAAACTAGTAGTATAATAAGAGTAGTTTAAATATTATTGGTAGGAGTAAGCGTTTATAGTTGTGCCATCGTGAAATATAAATCTTTCAATTGTACAATGACCCAAATACAAAGTTCGGTTTACTGTGCAAGTAGGTAACCAAATAGGGCAATTGGTACAATCCAACAATTGCTCCAACTTGCAAATCATTAAAATAGAATACGTTATCTTTGCTTTGGGACAGTGGCAACTCAACAATCATGTAAAATCATTTAATGTAATGGAATACCTCATGACTAATCTTTTTTTTTATGTAATAGACTAGAATTCCCATAAAGATCCATAGCACCACCAGAGTGAAGTTACCACATGTTGATACATTAGCAATCTAGGGAAAGAAAATGGTGAATGCGATGGTAAAAATATACTATTAATTACATCAACATTTAAAATAAAGATACAGGTTGATCAACAATTTATGGACCCGTTTAAAAATTGATTTGCAATTTTTGGTTGGAACAGGTCGAGGCAATCGATCCCTAGGGCGAGGCGATCGATCGCCGCGTCGTTTGTAAAATTTTGAGGAAGATGAATAGTGAGGCGATCGACGGCAAGCGATCGATCGCCAGGAGGCAGTAGCCAAATACACTGAGAGGCGACCGATCGCCTGGAATGGAGCGGTTTCCCTGATCGAGCACAGTCAGAACAATCACGGTGGAGGCTCTTCGTTTCTTTGAGGCAGTGCGGAATAACTTCAGTATCGTATATGGCACCAAAGGGAAGCCGATCTTGACAAAATAAAAATTGGAAATAGAGCATTATTTTCTTCTGAATCAGCCATGAGAATGCTCAATCTGTGTGGTGTATACCAAAACTACACCTGCAAATGAAGTTTAAGAGTGAAGGCCCTGACCTAAGATGCAAGAACAAGAAACATCATGTCAAACCTCAAAACAAGACTAAAATTTTTAAACACGATTATTAGAGTATGGTGACCAGAATTTTTCTCAAGTGTGGACAGAAAAGCGACTAGGATGGAAAATGACGTGAATTAAACACAGTGAAATCTATATTCTTATAAAAGTGTGAACCAAAGGTCAAAGTTTTCTAATGTGAATTAATAATTTTGCCCTTATATTCTTTACTATTCTATACAAATAAAAAAATAGGTAGGGATATATTTGTAAAAAAAGAATATCAACTAGGGATATAAATGGAAAAAGATTTACAAGTTTTTTTCATTTTCTAATACAATTAATTATCAATTCGTTTAATTTACTCCTCAATAAATGCATTTATTTGCTTAATTAAATATTAAACAAGTCAATTTAATAAAGAATAAATAATAAGTTTCATATTTATTAACACGCCGTATTCTAATTTATATTATGGAATATCAAATATAGACTATTAGAATTTTAGCATTAGTGATTGAATTTATTTGACAGTTACTGTACTATATTATTTGAATATATAATTGATACATATATTTATTTGATTTACTGATTTATTTTTTTAAATTTAAAATAAAAAATAATAGTCGATATTATTTAATAAAATATTCCTCTCAAAATAAAAATAACTGTCCATAATATAAAATCCTAACAAAATAAAGGTTAAATAATATGTACGAAGTTAAATATGAAATAAAAATATGTACTGATCGGATTTGAAGAGTTTTTATCTCATAGACTTAACTTTATGGTCATCTTGGAAACTATGACCCCATTGAATACTACATACATGTCTAGAAGATTTATTTGCTTAATTCGGCGTATTCTAATTTATATTATTTAATATCAAATATAGTCTATTAGAATTCCAGCATTGGTGATTGAATTTATTTGACCGTTACTATACTACATTATTTGAATATGTAATTGATACATATATTTATTTGATCCATTGATTTTTTTCTAAATTTAAAATTAAAATTAATAGTTGTCATTATTATTTAATAACATATTCCTCAAAATAAAAATAATTGTCCATAATATAGATCCTAACAAAATAAAGGTTAAATAATATGTAAGAAGTTAAAGATGAAATAAAAATATGTACTGATACGATTTAAAGAGTTTTTATTTCATATTTAATAGATTTAATTAATAGTAATATATTTTTACTGGAAATTATAATTGCTATTGATAGTCCCTTTGAAATGTTTAGATTACAATAATTTCATTAATCGTTGTACACATACTTAATGCTAATTATAATTATTTTGGGATAGTTTGGTACCATTACATAGGCAAAATATTGGTATATTATTGATGGTCATTAAGAAATTTTATCCCTCATGATATCTAAGTACATTGCAGTTTTTTTTAAAATAATTAATTAATATATTATTATAAACATATTAATTTTCATATTTTTATTCTTATATCTACAATAGTTTTATAATAAACAAATGACAAATAAGATTCTAAGTCTTTGTTAGATCGTCATGATATTATATATTGATTGAGAAAGTTTATTATTTGATTGTATAATACATTTCTTAGTTATCGGAAATCTTAGACTATGTATCTTAAAAAATATACAGATTTTTATATTTTTATTCTTATATGTATATTAATTTTATAAAAGCAAACGAGAGATGTCATATTGAGTTGTTGTAAAATCATTAATCAGTTGTTGGTCACACAAAAATATTCCTTGATTGAATAGTATTAAAATATTATTAGTAAAATTTTAGTACAATATTTAAATATTTTTGCGAAAAAAATCATACCTAATAAAAAAATCAGTATTTTGGAATGGACTGGACAAGCCGGTTCAACCTATGACCGGTCTTTAATCCGGTCCAGTCAAATTATTGTTAACATGTTACAACAGCTTTGATCAAGATGCGCTTATATATTCTATTCTCTTTTATCACATGTCAACGGCCGATAATAATCACACGTTATACAATATGTTCTTTCATCTTCCATGCTCGCATTTTCCAATCAAGAAATAAATATACACTGATTGAGGTGTGTGGATCATAGGAGGAGTTTTTTAATTGTAAAAAGACATAATGACTCTCATACATATAAATCATTAATTTAATATAGTATATTTCTCAATAACTTAAAAAAACAAAAATAAAATTATATCATGTTCTAACAATTACATTTCACGTGTATAAATTAAATAGGAACCACATAATTACTAATAAGACTCTATCAAGCCTCTTCAGGTTCTATATTAAATCACTTTTAAGACTAATTGTGGTGTAATTGAGTCTTAATTAGGTAAATTCAATCATTTCTCCTGAAACTGATTGTGCAATATTATCATACATAAACTTTATGTTAACGTGTGCACTAATAGCATTTTCGTAAACTATCA
Organism: Haberlea rhodopensis; assembly: GCA_907163345.1. Classification (NCBI taxonomy): domain Eukaryota; kingdom Viridiplantae; phylum Streptophyta; class Magnoliopsida; order Lamiales; family Gesneriaceae; genus Haberlea; species Haberlea rhodopensis. Next base: position 6,002,763 of record CAJQUN010000017.1, read on the forward strand.
ATTTATTTTAGCTCACACACAAAATTGTTCTATATTAATAATTATTATTTAATAAGTAATAGTAATAAAATAATATTTGGGAAAAATTAAAATAAAATAGACCAATTAGTACTTATTACTTAAGATTAGATGATAACATACAAAAAAGTACTTTTTAGCTCACACCTCATGTTAAGGGTGTGTTTGTATTTGTTTATTCAAAACACTGTTGCTTTGCATAAAGTTTGAAAAATTGCTTTTAAGCAAACTATTAAAATAAAAAACAGCTTAATATCTCAAATACATGCACGAGCGGAGTGTCGTACACAAAGATATTAGAACAAACCCTATACTTCTTGACTCTAATTTCAAGCCCAATGTTCAAATTTCTCTGCTACTAGAGCAACTAATCGTCCATCATGTTAAAAGTTGATGTTTTTTCTTCTGGTGTCGTTCTTTTGGAAAGTAAAAAATAAAGGGTAGCAATTACAACCTTCAGATCTGCAAAATACTATTGTTTTAAAATAGTATGTTTTGAAATATAATGTAATAAGAAATTATCCGGAAAGCGGCTTTCCTTTCCAAGCCAAATAATTAATTGGAGGCTGGGGTTATTTATAGCTTTGAAAGTTGCAAATGGTCTCAAATACATGCACGAGTACACTCAACCATAATTAAATGTTATCTATAATCATCGAAGCCTTGGAATTTTGTTCCAACTATCTCAAAAATAGAAGAAAAAAGAAACACCAGGAAACAATAGACCACGCGACAAAAAAGATGAAAGTCAATGAAATCATAAAAATAGTCAAAGAGATGCAAAACGCTAACGACCAGAAAAATATAGCAACAAAAATTGAGAATGATGATAAATGAACAAGAAATATAACTGAAACACAAATTGGAATGGTTAAACTTAAAGAAATAAAATGCTTACAATATTTATGTTTCTTTTCCAACTTATGACATATGCGTAATTATCATTAATTGTCAAATATTTATTGATTTTAACTCATTTTATTTCAAATCAATATGTTCTCACGTGCGTCGCACGTGTTTTTTCCTAGTCATCTAAAATTCATAAAAAGTATTACAAATCAAACAAAAAGAAACCCATACAAGAAAAAGTTAAAAATAATGCATCACAAAACAACAAAAAACATAATAAAACTGAAATTTTCTTGGATTTTAATGATAAAATTCAAATGTGTTACGGGCAGATCTAGCCTCCAAACAAGAAACCACATGCCTCTAGAGTACAACAAAAAGACTAACTGGCCTGGTATTTTTCATTTTCTGTAAAACCAAAAGGTGAAATGCCTTAGGTTTATGATTTGCCTCCCTTTAGTTAAGTTATGGGTATGCGGAGTTGGAGGGAAAAACTATTCCCACTTTCTGGTCTCTTATTTCATAATGTTAACTGCCAAGACTTGTATACAGTTACATAAACGTACTAATAAAAATGCAAAGCTAACTAATAAAACCAAAAGCGTGTTTTGTGTGTGTGCCACCAACACTCCCCTCAAGCTTGGTGTAGATCAATCACACCAAGCTTGGACAATAGGAAACCATGTTGAGTCTTTCCCAATATGCTTGGTTCGCTCGTGAAATATAGGATTCAAAGCAATGTGTAAAGCAGCTCTATTATCACAATGTAATGTGACTGGAGTGTGAACAGAGATCCCTATATCTGTCAACAAGCCTATAATCCGAACAATCTCACATGTAGCAGCTGCCACTTCTCTGTACGTGGGTCTCCGCTGATGATCGAAAGACCACACTCTGTTTTTTTGGTTTTCCATGACACCAAGCTTTCCCAATCTTAATACAAAAACCAGAAACAGAATGACGGGTCATTGGGCAGGCTGCCCAGTCAGAATCACAAAAGGTATGGAGTGAAAAAGAATTATGGGAAGGAAGCAAGATCTCCAAACCCATAGAGCCCTTCAAATATCGAATAATGTGTTAAGCAGCCTCAAGATATGAGCGTTTAGGAGCATGCAAGAATTGACTTAAAGTCTGCACAACATAACAAATGTCGAGTAATTGTAAGGTAGATTAAACAACCAACAAGACGCTTATAGACCTCTGGATCCTCAAGCAATGGATCAATAGCCTGCTGTGCATTATCCAGAGACACAAGATCATCAAGATCACATCTGGTCATTTTCAAATGTTGTTCCATTGGAGTTTCAGACGGCTTAGCACCAAGCAATCCTATATCTGAAATCAAATCTAAGGCATACTTGCATTGATTTAAGCAAATGCCATGTTTGGACCTAGCAAATTCAAGCCTTAGAAAGAATTTCAAAACACCTAAGTCAGTGATATTGAAGTGCGACTGTAGCCTCCTTGAATTAAAACACCCACAAACTTTGAATGCCAATATCAGGAGGCCTGCTTAAGGCCGTATGATGACATCCGAAATTTTGCAAATTTGATGCTCCCCCTCACAATGATATCCGGGTGGAAGAGTCATATTGACATCTTCATCCAAATCTCCTCGAAGAAAAGCATAATTCACATCCAACTGATAAAAGGCCAATTGCGAGCTGCTGCAAGACTAAGAAAACATCTAATTGTAACAAACTTTGTAGTAGGCGAGAAGGTATCATGGTAATCCACACCAAACTGTTGCATGTATACTTTTGGCTACCAGACGAGCCATGAATTTATCCGCAGATCCATCGGCTTTGTGCTTGATGTTGTACATCCACTTACAACCAATAGGTTTGACATGAATAGGGGGTTAAACCAAATCCGAAGTGTGGTTAATTTCTAATGTCTGGAGTCTAATTCCATTGCTAATTTCCATCGAGGGTCAGAAATGGCTTCTTTGTAGTGACTGAGTTCTTTGTCAGAGGATATAGAAGCTAAGAAGCTTTGATGAGAATTAGAGAACTTAGAATAAGAGAGAGAGGCAAAAATATGATAAGCATAATTTGCATGGGGACTCTGTGGTAAATTGGAACAAGCGTAGTCTTGAGTCAAAATAGGTGGCCTAATATGCCTAGTGGATCTTCGAAGTGGCTGTGAAGGAATGACAGTATGATCCTCTTCAATATCAGCATGATATTGAAGATCATCAAAAGAAAAGGATGGCTGGGAAGGGAAGACTGGTAAAGGAGAAGGTGGAGTAGCAAAAGGAAAATGACCTTCATGAAACGCTACATCACGAGAATGCAAGCTACAATGTGAAGGTGGAGTAGCCTTTTTGTGTGTTAGAACAGCCTAAAAAAACAATGCAAGCTACAACGAGAAAACTTATCACGGATAGGCTGCATATGAAACAGGATCTCAAAGGAGTTTTACCTCTTAACGAAGGGGTGAGAGTTCGATTTATTAAATAAACTGCAGTAAGAACACAATCCCCCCAATATGTAAGTGGACCAGAGGATTGAAAACGTAATGCCCGTGCAATATTAAGAATATGATGATGCTTACGCTCTACCATACCATTTTGTTGTGGTGTGTAAGAACATGAACTTTGGTGAAGGCCAAGGGTGGAAAAAAGATGATGACACTCGTTCTTAAAGAAATCCAAGGCATTCAAAACGAATGCCCTTAACTTTGAATGAAAATTGATTCTCAGCCAATAAGAAAAAGAAAGAAGTATGCTAAGAACCACTAATTTCGAATTCATCAAGTATGCCCAAGTACCCCGGGAAAAACATCAAGGATAGTAAAAAAATAACATTCACCATCATAAGTTGGGGTATTAAAAGGGCCCAATATATCTACATGTATTAATTGAAACAAAACAACAGACTTATTGGAACTATGGGCTGCAAAATTTAAGTCTGGGTAGTTTAGAAACATGGCAAATAGAACAATGCTACAAATGAACATGTTTTGACAAAAAAGTAAGTAATTGCATGCGTATAGAAGATGTATGACCTAATATTTGATGCCAAACAACATCATTACTGTAGCACAAGAAAGTTTATTGATGCTGGAAAGTAAAGTATTACATCTTGGCATACGAAAAGAACAAGAATTTATAGTATGTGACCATGGAATGATTGAAGAATTAGAGTGAAAATGATATAAACCATTATCTTCTCTACCAATCTCAATTATCTTCCCATATGTGAGGTTCTGAAAGATGCAAAAAATTGGAAAGAAAACAACAGAACAATGGTGAGAATGACTGAGTTTGGAAACAGAAAGAATAGTTGAACTTAAAGCTAGGTATATGCAGGACATTATTTGATACCCGATAATTGTCCCGGGGCGGTTTGGACCCGAATTCTACGGCTCAATCCGATTTGACAAGATACCAGAGACCATTTTTCTGGGCCCATTATGCTTAGGGCCCATTTATAAGGCCCATATTCTTTATTTGAAAAGAGGCCCATTAACAATGATAAATGCAATAAAACAGTAGGTTAAAGGCATGCAAGAGGGCGCTCTTTCTTCTTCTGGTTTTTTCTTCACGCAGCAGAGGCTGCTTGGCTCCTTCCCCATATTTGATTTCCATTTTTTTTCTTCCTCCATGGTTGCACAACAAGTCTTGTAAATTATTGGTATTATAGTGAAGATTCAAACTGGACTAGGTCCCGTGGTTTTTCCCTTCGGGGTTTCCACGTAAAAAATCTTGATGTCTATTTATTTTCTGTATATTATTTATTTGTTATCGAATTCGAACAAAAAAATGAGGTAACAAATTGGCGCCGTCTGTGGGAAATTGAGCGAAAGACGTTGATACTTCGACTGGTTAGGGTTTCGGTGTGTGGCGGCTGGTTTGGGGTGAGTTTGGAATGATTTTAGACGACTGTGGTTGGCGCTGTTGTCCATCACGAAGAGGTCGATTTTTTCGATGGAATGGTTCTGGGGGTGGACGTAAGGCGGAAGGGGGAGAGTTGGTTGATTTTTGGGGGATGAGCTTCATGCGACAGCTCAGGGGCGAGCTTCAGGCAGCGGCTCGGGTGGTGAGAGAGGCTGCAGCGCCAAGCAACGGTGATGGCGATGCATTTTTGGGCTGGTTTGAGCTGAGGTTTCCTGGGCAGCTCTGGATGACGGGTTCTTGGTCGTGCATGGCGTCTGCGGCGGCGGGGCTGTGCTCCTCGTCGCGAGGCAGCAGATCCTATAGCCTCTATGTTTCGTTCAAAAACTGAAAAAGAAGAGAAGGCTCAAGCACATCCCGCCTTCAGAAATTAATCCAGAAAGCTGTTTTTGTTTAGAAATGAAGAGATTTCATACCATGTGATATCACCTAAATTTGCGATGACTTGCTGATATCAATAGAGAGAGGGTTCACCTCTCTTTCTCCTCCAACACTCAATATAACAGCCGGGGTATTAGCAAATATCTTCTGCAATGACCTGAAAATACGAAGCAAATGTGAGAAGGGGCCGGAAGTTATTCCGGCGGGTCCCCTTCGACGCTCAAGTCAGGCGAGAGAATATGAAGAGAATATATGCTGTAAGTGAAAGCAATTATAACATTGGTCTTTAATCAATACTCCAAACCTGGTATTTATAGGCGGAGGCCTAAGAGTAGTATGGCAACAAGGACTCTTTCCATGTTTATCCAAATCTTACCCAGATATGTCAAGATCCTGATAATACAATCAAATCCCTGATATTGCTCAGCATATCTAGGACTAGATATCTTGGGGAACTGGTTTCCTTGCTGAGAGCCGGTAGCAACAAGGGAAATGAGGAGAGCTCGGCCTATCAGCTCGGGCTCTCAAAAGAGGTCTCACGCCGAGTTACGGGAGGGAAACAGGTAAGGCGAAACAGGTCGGCCAAACAGGTCGGGCCTCGCAAAAGAGCTCGGATGGGTAGGCGAGGTCTCGCCGAAGAAAGGCGAGTAACATGCCTTGGAGCTAGGTCGGCTCGTCAGGTGGTATCTTCTAGCGGGTATCACAGTCCCCCCTCCCTGTCGAGCTGTCGTTGTAGACCAGAAGCTCGTATGTGCTGAGTTATCCTGACGAGCCGATTCTTGAAAATAGCAAAACTTGATTTAGGCGGGAACTAACGGCTACAAAATTTGAATTTTAAATTGAAATTGTGACCGTTGGGCTCCCTTCCCGATTCCCGAGGCTAATCTAGACCGTACAGCGCATCAAGGATCAACGGCCAGGATTCGTTGAGGTCTCCCTATATATATACCACTCCGGGTCCCTCATTATCCACTTTTGCCATTTTCGAAACAGATCGGATCCGACCTCTTTAGCTTGCCATTTTTATTTCTGAAAACTCCTAGGTATGTTTTCTCAGCTGTTTTTGTTACAATGTCTTCACCTGATCAATTGTTTCCTTCCCCTCCTACTGACGAGGAGCTTAGAGCGGTAGATCAGTATGGCTCATTTTATCCCGAAGGGATTGCCCTTCCTGAGGGAGTTGAGATCCTTGAAGAAGTGGTGCGCACTGAGGCTCCCCAGGAAGTTGGGACCTCAGCTGAACCCGACCTTCAAGTGACTGAGGTCAGCCCTCGTCTTAGATCAGAGTCGCCTCCAGGCAATTATCCTTGGTATGAACTTTATGTTCCTGTCTTGGATGAGTCAGATGAGGCCAGAATACGACAGGTCAGCCAAGCCCCTTCTGATTATGAATTCATCTTCCCTTCTTCTTCTCAACGACCCAACCAACCTCCTGAGGGTTTTTTTACCTTCTACCGCGGTCAGCTAGAAGGGGGTTTACGTTTTCCTCTTCCTGAATTCTTTCAATAGTTCAGTAGTTTTTATCAGCTAAACCTTGGCCAATTTTCTCCCAACTCCTTCCGAATTTTGTGTAGTCTCGTAGTTATCTTTAAGGCGTTAGGCTTACCTTATGACCACCCCACCCTCTCTTATTTTTTTCACATCAAGAGATCAGATGAGGGCCCCTGGTATGTCACCAGCCGACCTGGCTGTGCATTTGTTGGGGGTTATCCTAGCAAAATCAAAGACTGGAAAAATGAGTTCTTTTTTGTAAAGCCCTCCCAGCCCAGGGTCTGCTGCTCTGATTGGCTTGAACATCTCCCGGCTCTCCCCTCTCCTCCTAAAAATTTCAAAAAGAGCACCGCCTTCTTAGATGTAATGAACGCCATAGGAGGTCACTGTTTTAATTCATCTAAGCTGGTGGTGGAGGATCTGCTTTGTTTTGCTGGGCTGAGTCCAGCTGATCTGACCTTAAGGGGGAGAGCCGGTACTTGTTCTAACATGCTTTAACAATTATTTTATTCACGTGTATTTTGTTCGGTGTAACTGAACTATGTATCTGTTTATACAGAAGACAGAGTTATGAACTCATTAGTGCTGAAAGCTATTCAGAAGAGGAAGCAAAAACAGGGCCAACCCCCAGCAGTCGAGGGAGTCACTATTGTGGATGTAGGAGGTGAGAGCCCCCCCGAAGATGTAGCCCAGCTATCCCGGAAAAGACCGGCATCTCCTGGGGGTTCGTCAGGGTCCACTGCTGTTGAAGCTCATCCTTTGAGGCAAGTTCGGTCACGCCCAGATCCGTCCGACCTCCCTTCAACGGGTGAGAAAGGGGGTGCACCAGCTCGTGTGGAGAGATGTCGTGAGCGGGTGATGGAAGCTTACAGAGGTGGTGTGCGACTAGTTGGGGAAGGACCGAGCACCGTTGCCTTAGCTGTGGCTCGTGATCTTCCCAATACTGAGGATGCCCTTTATATGAGCCAACTGAGCTGGGGGGACCTGATGACCCGAACTGGGAGCCGTCTGACCGAGTCTATGCTCTTGATGGGTGAGTTTATGTCAAGGGCGAATATGATCCAAAGACAATCCTTGAAAGGTGCCAAGGTCTTCGATAATATGCAAGACACCCTTGCTGAGGCCAAATCTCTTCATGAGAAAGACATCTCGGAGCTGAAAACTCAGGTTGAGAAGGGGGCCGTCGCTGTGGCCGAGGCTCGCTCTTTGGTTGAGGTCCAGAAACGTCAACATGAGACTGAGCTCCGGGAGCTGCGTAATGAGTTAGCTTTAGCTAAAGGGCTAGCTACTTCTGCTGAGCAGGAACTAGCTAAATCTCTAAAGGAGGCGGCCGAGGAGAAACAAAAGTCTGAGGAGTTGGTAGGAGAGAAACTCCTTACTTTTATTGAGGCTGGTTTCCAGGGATGTCTTAGCCAGATCAAAGAACGTGGCTGTCTTGTTCCTGACGTCTCTTTAGATTTTCTAGACGTAGAGAAAGTAGCTGCCTCTCTCCCCCCTGATCTATAGATGTAATTTCCTCAGAATTGTTCTCTTATTTAATGTTATTTCTGTTTTACCGTTCTTGCCATTTTTTGTGGCGGACCAAGCATGTCGTAGCTCGGATTAGCTTAATAATTTACCACGTAATGGCAAACACTAAACAGATAGGACCAAGTTAGATACAGCTCGGCCTGGTTTAATAATGTACCAAATAATGTCAAACAGTAAACAGCTGGGACCAAGGGCGACGTAGCTCGGTCTGGCTTAATAATGTACCAAATAATGGCAAACATTAAACAGCTGGGACCAAGGGCGATGCAGCTCGGCCTGGCGTAATAATTTACCGCATAATGGCAAACATTAAACAGCTGGGACCAAGGGTGAAGTAGCTCGGCCTGGTCTAACAATTTACCAATTATTGACAAACATTACACAGCTGGGACCAAGAGCGATGCAGCTCGGCCTGGCGTAATAATTCACCCGTGCTCCTGAGGCAGGTGGCACACCCATCTCCTGGCGTGACCAGGGTTGAGCTCGTGCTCCTGATGCAGATGTCACACCCATGCTCCTGGCGTGACCAGGGCTGAGCTCGTGCTCCGGAGGCAGATGGCACACCCATGCTCCTGGCGTGACCAGGGCTGAGCTCGTGCTTGCACACCCATGCTCCTGGCGTGACCAGGGCTGAGCTCGTGCTCCTGAGGCAGGTTGCACACCCATGCTCCTGGCGTGACCAGGGCTGAGCTCGTGCTTGCACACCCATGCTCCTGGCGTGACCAGGGCTGAGCTCGTGCTTCTGAGGTTGGTTGCACACCCATGCTCCTGGCGTGACCAGGGCTGAGCTCGTGCTTGCACACCCATGCTCCTGGCGTGACCAGGGCTGAGCTCGTGCTTCTGAGGTTGGTTGCACACCCATGCTCCTGGCGTGACCAGGGCTGAGCTCGTGCTCCTCAGGTAGGTTGAAAACCCTTTTCCTGGTTGTGCAATATCTGGCAAAAATTATAAAACTTTGTATAATAAAAGAGTATATTGTCCAAAAACAAAAACAATCTTCGCTAAAATTTAAAGAGCTGAACTAAGAATAATATTTTCGGAGATGGTAAGCGTTCCATGGTCTTTTCAACATCTTCCCATCAGGACCTTCTAGGTAGTAAGCTCCTGAGCTTAGCTTTTCAACAATCTTGAAGGGACCCTCCCATTTAGGGTCAAGCTTGCCCACTTGAACCTCTTGCACCTTTCTTAGTACGAGATCACCGACCTGGAAAGTTTTCTGGATGACTCGTCTGTTGTACATCCGCGTCACACGATTGCGGTAGGCTTCCATTCTGATGGCCGCAGCCTCCCTTACTTCTTCAATCAGGTCCAGGTCAGCAGCTCTTCTATCGCTGTTTTGTTCGTCATAGAAATGCACTCTTGATGATTCCGCTCCAATTTCAGCTGGGAGTACCGCTTCATTTCCGTAGACCATACTGAATGGGGTTTCACCTGTTCCCGTTCTTGGTGTAGTTCGATATGACCATAGAACATTAGGTAGTTCTTCAACCCAATTTCCCTTAGCTTTTCCCAACCTAGCTTTGATGCTTTGCACGAGAGACCTGTTGGTAACTTCTACCTGACCATTGCTCTGAGGATATGCAACGGAAGTGCAAGCCTGATGGATTTTTAATTCTTCACACCATGCCCTGAGCAAAGCTCCTTGGAATTGCCTTCCATTGTCCGAGATGATCTTCCGCGGGACACCAAATCGGCAAACAATGTTTTTCCAGATGAAGTTGAAGACCTCTTTCTCAGTGATTCTGGCTAGTGGCTCTGCTTCCACCCATTTAGAGAAGTAATCAATGGCAACAATCAGAAATTTCTTCTGAGCTTTACCTGTTGGAAAATGTCCTACTATATCAATGCCCCACTGATCAAATGGGCATGCCGCCACAATAGCTTTCATCATCATAGCTGGATGATGCTGGAGCCTGGAGTGTCTTTGACAACTATCACATGATATAACCATAGCAGCCGAATCCTTCTGAATCGTAGGCCAGAAATATCCGGCTAGGAGCACCTTCTTTGCCAAGAAATACGATCCTAGGTGATTTCCGCAGCACCCCTCATGAATTTCCCTTAATACGTAGTCTGACTCTTTCGGACCCAAACAACACAGAAGTGGTTGGGCAAAAGACCTATTGTACAGGACGCTCTCAATGAGTATGAATCTCTGACTCCTTTTTTTGAGTCTATACGCTTTTTTGGTAGCAGAAGGGAGCTTGGCATTGGTAAGATAGTCTAAGAGCTCTTGTCTCCAATCATTCTCTTCCACGGATTCAGATGGGACGTCCTGACTAGGAGTCAACTCAATTTGAAACACCACGTCTCTATCTTGCCAAGCGCGGAGAGCACTAGCCATTCTTGCCAAACTGTCGGCCTTTCTATTCTCCTCTCTTGGGATCTGTTTGAATGCTACCTCTAGAAATCCCTCCTTTATTTTTTCTATGGTACTTGCATAATGGATTAGCTTCTCGTTTCTAACCTCATAGGCGCCATTCATTTGTTGGCTTACCAGCTGTGAGTCAGAGAAGACATGTATACGCTTAGCTCCAACATTTCGAGCAGCCCTTAATCCAGTCAATACTGCCTCATACTCTGCTTCATTGTTGGAAGCTCGGAAATCCAACCGAACTGCCAAACATACTTCTTCTCCGGTAGGAGAGATCAGCACAACCCCAATCCCACTTCCCTCGTTACAAGAAGAACCATCTACAAATGCTTTCCATAATTCTTCTTTTTCGGGATGTACAGTCTCCGCAATAAAATCTGCTAAGGCCTGAGCTTTGATAGCTGTGCGTGGCTCATACTGTATATCATACTCACCTAGTTCAGTTGTCCATTTAACAAGTCGTCCAGAGACATCCGCGCAACTGAGTATTTTTCCCAGGGAACTGTTTGTTAGCACCGTTATAGGATGGGATAGGAAGTAAGGCCTGAGTCTCCTAGCTGTGATGATCAACATTAGAGCCAACTTCTCGATCTCCTGATACCTCAGCTCCGCATCCTTCAAGGCATGAGATAAGTAATATATCGGCTGCTGTTCTGATTCCCTTTCTTTGACGAGAACCGAGCTGATTGCTTCCTCAGTCGCTGATAGGTAGACGTATAGCCTCTCTGCCTGCATAGGCTTGGCCAAAATTGGAAGTTCAGCTAAGTATTTTTTCAATTCTTCAAATGCTTCCCCACATTTTTTGTCCCAATCAAATTTCCCAGCCTTCCGGAGTATCTTAAAAAAGGGGAGACTTCTATGAGCTGATCTAGAAATAAATCGTGATAAAGAAACGATTTTTCCAGCCAAGCGTTGCACCTCTTGAAGGTTCTTCGGCGGAGACATCTCACAGATAGCTCTCACCTTTTCTGGATTAGCTTCAATCCCCCTTTCTGTCACTATATAGCCTAGAAATTTCCAGCTTTTTACCCCGAATACACATTTCTGAGGGTTTAACTTTAACCCGTAAGACCTAAGGGTGGAGAAAGTCTCAGTCAGATCGGCAATGAGATCGGTGCCACTTTAGTCCTGCTGTTGAATCAACCATCTGATCAATCCTTGGTAATGGGTAACAATCCTTCGGACATGCCTTATTAAGATCTCTGAAGTCTATACACATCCTCCACTTTCCAGAGCTCTTTGGTACTAAGACCACATTTGAGAGCCATGTTGGAAATTGTATTTCTCGAATTTGACCTGCCCGAAGGAGCTCCTCCACCTGCTCTCTTATGACCTTATCCTTTTCAGGTCCAAAATGTCTTTTCTTCTGTTTTACAGGTTGGACTCCCGAGAGCACATTCAAATGATGTTCTAGCACGTCTGGTCTAATTCCTCTTAGATCTCGAGCACTCCAGGCAAAGATATCCTCATTTTTAATTAAACATGAAATGAGATCGGCTTTAATGTTTACTTCCAAGTCCTTGGCTATTTTTACTTTTTGATCAGTAGAGACGAGCTCAATTATTTCAGGTTCTTCATCCAAGCTGTTGGGAATGCCTTTGTCTTTAGGAACACTATACCCAGCTCTTTCAATACAACCGACCTCCCGGCGAGCTCGCTTCACGTCTTCCTTTACTTCGTCCACGTAACATCCGCGGGCTGTTTTCTGGTCACCACAAAGAACCCCAACTTCTCTACCCACTGGGAATTTTAATTTCTGATGATAGGTAGAAGCTACCGCCTTGAAGTCCTTCATTGCAGGTCGGCCTAAGATTGCATTGTACGATGAAGGTGCTTCTACCACAGTGAAATTAACCATCTTTGTTATGCGAGACATCCCATGACCCAGAGATAAGGGCAAGTTGATCTGTCCAAGCGGTTGAATTGCGTGCCCGGTGAACCCATACAGAGGAGTTGCAATGTGTTCATATTTTGACCCCTCTATCTGCATCTTTTCTAAGGTATCTTTAAATAAGACATTGACTGAGCTCCCAGTATCAATGAAGATCCTTGCTACGTCATAATTAGCTATGGTTACAGTCACGACTAGGGCATCGTTGTGTGGAGTTGCAACTCCTTTCAGATCATTAGGTCCGAAGCTTATGATAGGCTCATCCCTTTCAATTAACTCTTCTGATACTTCGAAATTTTCCATTCTTCTACCATGACTTTTCCTAGCTCTGCCCGAGTCTCCATCCGTGGGTCCCCCTGAGATCATATTAATAGTTCCTCGGGTAGGATTATTATCCACATGTTCGACCCTTCTCCTTTGATTATCTGTTTCTTTAGGAGCGATACCCCTTTCACGGGACCTGGTTCGGCCCCTATATGGTGTCTTTTCTCTTCTTTTACCTCGGTACCGGCTTCTACCCTGTCCTTTCTGAGAAGGTTCCTGCTTCCTTGTTAGCAGAGTTTTTATTTCAGAGTCTCTTCTGATGATTCTTTCTACCTCATCTTCAAGCTTCTGGCACTCATTCGTTATATGACCGTACTCTCTATGGAATTCACAATACTTATCAGAAATAGGCGTACGGGACCCATTATCCAACTTCCTGGGTCTTTCCAGTTTCTTTCTATCATCACATATTTCCATAGCTCTTTCCAAGCTCATGGATAGAGGTATGCGTGATGCAAATTGACTTCTAGTTCGACCACTTTCATCAGCCCTGTCAACAGTTCTTTTCTTGCTTAACTCTAACTTATCCTTCTTCTCTGATGGCCGCAGATCAACCCTTCTCTGTCTCTGAGCATCTTCTAGATTGATATACTTTTCAGCTCTTCCCAGAAGTTCGTCATAACTTCTAGGAGTTTTCTTTACCAAGGATTTAAAGAACTCTCCTGCCTTAAGCCCTTGTGTAAAGGCATTAATAAGGACATCCATCGTTGCAGTGGGGACCTCTAAGGCTACCCCGTTAAAGCGTTGTACGAACTCCCTCAAGGACTCCTGTTCATTCTGCTTGGTAGTGAACAGGCTCAAAGAAGTTTTTTGATACCTCTTACTGCTGGCATACTGGTTTAGAAAGGCCGAACTGAACTCCTCAAAGCAGCTTACAGTGTTTGGTTTAAGTAAATTAAACCACTGTTGCGCCGATCTAACCAGGGTGGTAAGGAAAACACGGCATTTGATCCCATCAGAATACCTATGCAACAGAGCAGCATTCTCAAATCTTCCAAGATGTTCTTCAGGGTCTGTGCTTCCATCATATTCTCCCACTGCAGGTTGTCTGAAATTTGGCGGGAGTTCCTCTCTTAGAATAATTAGGGAGAATGGACTTTCTCTCCTAGCCACTGGAGTTCGGCCACCAAGATGCTGACCCAATCGCCTTATCTCTCCCCATACAGCCTCCATTGGATCTATTAGCGGAGGCTCTACTTGTGTATCTACCACAGCACTGGCTACCCTATTGTTTACACGGACCTGTTCTGGCTGAACAGGCGAAGGCGCCTGATTTGTTTGAGAAGGCGGTGGAGGTTGATTAGATTCCGTTGGTGGCGGAACCTGGTGTTGGAAAAGAGTATTTTGCATGGTCTGGCTGATGAATTGTGCCAGTTGCTCCATAGTCATATCTCCCACCTTCATAACAGATGGAGGTGCCTGATCTTCATGCTGTGGAGGAACATCTTGATTTTCCACACTGGGATTTAATCTTTCTTCCTGATTCCTCCTAACTCCACGCCCACGTCCACGTCGTCCAGCCATATCAACGTCTTCAATTCAGTAAATATTTCCCACAGACGGCGCCAATTGATATCACCTAAATTTGCGATGACTTGCTGATATCAATAGAGAGGGGGTTCACCTCTCTTTCTCCTCCAACACTCAATATAACAGCCGGGGTATTAGCAAATATCTTCTGCAATGACCTGAAAATACGAAGCAAATGTGAGAAGGGGCCGGAAGTTATTCCGGCGGGTCCCCTTCGACGCTCAAGTCAGGCGAGAGAATATGAAGAGAATATATGCTGTAAGTGAAAGCAATTATAACATTGGTCTTTAATCAATACTCCAAACCTGGTATTTATAGGCGGAGGCCTAAGAGTAGTATGGCAACAAGGACTCTTTCCATGTTTATCCAAATCTTACCCAGATATGTCAAGATCCTGATAATACAATCAAATCCCTGATATTGCTCCGCATATCTAGGACTAGATATCTTGGGGAACTGGTTTCCTTGCTGAGAGCCGGTAGCAACAAGGGAAATGAGGAGAGCTCGGCCTATCAGCTCGGGCTCTCAAAAGAGGTCTCACGCCGACTTACGGGAGGGAAACAGGTAAGGCGAAACAGGTCGGCCAAACAGGTCGGGCCTCGCAAAAGAGCTCGGATGGGTAGACGAGGTCTCGCCGAAGAAAGGCGAGTAACATGCCTTGGAGCTAGGTCGGCTCGTCAGGTGGTATCTTCTAGCGGGTATCACCATGGTTTCGAGCTATTGCAACCACGTCATACCCCCACCAAGCGAAGAACTTCTTGCAGCACGATTATTTGGTGTCGGGCTTGAATGGTGTATTTCCCGTATTTTACTTGTTGACTCAGATTTATCATGATTTATCCGTGATTTTGTGCTCTGTTTTGACCGATTTCTTCAACTCCTTGCTGCCTACACAAAGATATCCATTTCATTGTGCCTGCTATATGTTCGATATTTGCTTGACTTTGAGTACTGAATCGTGATGTGAAAGGGGAACAAGCAGTACCTGCTTCCAAGTTCCGTCGCATAAAAAATGATGAAATTTCAGAATCCCACCAGGCTTTCTCAGTCTTGAAAACAGATATTCCTTGTGATATTGGAAGTATATGGAGCTCTATAGGTTTTTATGTGTTTAGCATCCATGTTCCTGAGTTTTGGTGGTCTGTCTGTTGCTACCAAGATATTGCATCAACCTGTTCTTGATTCGCATATTGAGCACAGGCATTCTTTATTCTTGCAATTCAAATTTTGGAGCTCGGTATTGTTCTGTTACTACTCAGATGTCCTGGGAAGCCTCAGTGTGAACTGTTAGATATTTTTAACCTTAACAAATCTTCTCATCAAAGGCGTTGATATGAAGAGAATTCTCGGCCGGAGAGGAAAGACCCACCTTGGTCGTATGGTTTTTTAATGCTCGCCTCAATCCCAACAGAGAGAGGTCATTAATTCTTTTCAATCAAAACCTACGCTTCTGCTCATAAACATGCGCTGAAACTTGGTTCAAAATTAAAGGAGGCAGGCTGGCAACATTGTTGGGTTAAATGAGATTGAGGCATCAGTAAGTTTTCTTCTTATAAAGAGCAAGCCTGGTTGGGCGACAGACTTCTGGATGCCGATCTGGCGCTGTGTTGTCGGCTTTGCGAGGCTGGTTTGGAATGAGGTGTGCGTGGTTCTGGACGATGTTGGACAGCAGGTGCGGCGCGACTTTGGGCTGCCGAGTAACTGTAGGGGTGCGATTCTTGGTGGTGGTACAGGGTAGTGGGTCCATGATGGAGGGTTTGCTGCTGGTAGTGTGCTGAGGCGTGAACTCATGGGTTGGTTTGGATGGTGAAATAAGGGTGACGTACTATGATAGTAGGTTGGTGACCGAGAAAAGATGGAATTGCATTAGGCACTCTCCTTATTACATGTATAAATTCTTGAAGAAAACTCAAAAAGGAGACTGGACGTCCTTCCGTGAGTTATGGGCGTGCATTGCTAGATTTTGTGTAGTCTCCGAGGAAATCTCAAGCTTGAATTCGGTGGTGGCCTGGAACTTCTATGTAACTCTGTGAAGATCCATGAAGCAAATGTCGACCTACAGGCTGAAGAAAACCAGCAGTTGACTATGAAACACTTGCTCTCTTGGGTCCGCACCAATTTGATAAAGGAAAGGCTTGAAATGTTTATGAAATGGGATACTGTAAGGGCTGGAGTTCTGGTCCTCGTGAATGACTGTGATTGGGAACTCAGTGGGCAGCTTGACACGAAGCTGGAGGAGAAGGACGTCATTGTTTTCATCTCAACATTGCACAGAGGATAATTTTATGTGTAACTGCAGTACTTTACATCGAGTCCAGGGCGTGTTGGCTATGTGCACCTGGCCTATGCTCGACCTATGTCGATTATGCACGTGGTTCGAAACATCAATCCTGCCTCAGCTACCTCGGTAGCACCTCAGCCTCTACCATCAGCCCGGCCTCAATAATGAGCCCGACCTCGAGCCATCTCAGTTCGGCCTCGGCAACTTCAGTCTAGGACTCAACCATCAGCTGGACCTCAACAATCAACCCCAACGTCAGTGCTCGGTCTACAGGCCATTACGGTTATTTCATCCAGCTATTATTTCATATATATTTTGTGCTGCACTATTTCACTATTTCAGGTTGACCTCAATGCACCACAGCTCGGGCATGCAATCTCGCAGTAGGCCCCACATTAGCTCTGATTGAGGATCAGCTCGGGCATGCAATCTCGCAGTAAGCCCCACATTAGCTCGGATTGAGGATCAGCTCGGGCATGCAATCTCCCAGTAAGCCCCACATTAGCTCGGATTGAGGATCAGCTCGGGCATGCAATCTCGCAGTAAGCCCAGGTGTATGAGGCCCTGGCAAATATTAGCACAGGTCCGCCCTGATTGCTTAAGCCCAGGTGTATGAGGCCCTGGCAAATATCAGCACAGGTCCGCCCTGATTGCTTAAGCCCACGTGTATGAGGCCGTGGCCAATATTTAGCACAGGTCCGCCCTGATTGCTTAAGCCCAGGTGTATGAGGCCCTGGCAAACATTAGCACAGGTCCGCCTGACTGCTTAAGCCCAGGTGTATGAGGCCCTGGCAAACATTAGCACAGGTCCGCCTGATTGCTTAAGCCCAGGTGTATGAGGCCCTGGCAAATATTAGCACAGGTCCGCCCTGATTGCTTAAGCCCAGGTGTATGAGGCCCTGGCAAACATTAGCACAGGTCCGCCTGATTGCTTAAGCCCAGGTGTATGAGGCCCTGGCAAACATTAGCACAGGTCCGCCTGATTGCTTAAGCCCAGGTGTATGAGGCCCTGGCAAACATTAGCACAGGTCGCCTGATTGCTTAAGCTCAGGTGTATGAGGCCCTGGCAAATATTAGCACAGGTCCGCCTGATTGCTTAAGCCCAGGTGTATGAGGCCCTGGCAAACATTAGCACAGGTCCGCCTGATTGCTTAAGCCCAGGTGTATGAGGCCCTGGCAAACATTAGCACAGGTCCGCCCTGATTGCTTAAGCCCAGGTGTATGAGGCCCTGGCAAACATCAGCACAGGTCCGCCCTGATTGCTTAAGCCCAGGTGTATGAGGCCCTGGCAAATATTTAGCACAGGTCCGTCCTGATTGCTTAAGCCCAGGTGTATGAGGCCCTGGCAAATATTATTGCAGGTCTTATCTGCTCATGTTTACTATCTGGAGTCCAAACCGGACATGTCTTATCTGCTCATATTTATTCTCTGGGATCATATGAGACGAGCTTTATTTGCTCAGCATTTTATCATCTCGAGAGCTCAAGTCATCTCACTTTGCAAATTCAGATGAGCTATATCTCCGCGCATTTATTATTGAGTTCAATATGTACGAGCTGTATGTGCTCAGTTTATTATCTCTGGAGCTCAGGTCGGGCGAGACTTATATGCTCGGTTATTATCTTCGGAGTTCAAACAGGTCAGCCCTGTTAAGATTTAATTCTGTACTTCGAATTATTTCTAGTTGTTATTGCAGGTCAGCCCTGCATAGAAAACAGGTCAGCCCTGTTAAGATTTAATTCTGTACTTCGAATTATTTCTAGTTGTTATTGCAGGTCAGCCCTGCATAGAAAACAGGTCAGCCCTGTTTATGATTTAATTCTGTACTTTGAATTATTTCGAGTTATTATTGCAGGTCAGCCCTGCCCAGATAACAGGTTAGCCCTGTTAAGATTTAATTCTCTTAGAATTATTTCTAGTTATTATTGCAGGTCAGCCCTGCAGAGACAACAGGTCAGCCATGTTAAGATTTAATTCTCTTAGAATTATTTCTAGTTATTATTGCAGGTCAGCCCTGCCTAGATAACAGGTCAGCCCTGTTAAGATTTAATTCTCTTAGAATTATTTCTAGTTGTTATTGCAGGTCAACCCTGCACATATAACAGGTCAGCCCTGTTAAGATTTAATTCTGTACTTAGAATTATTTCAGTTATCGCAGGTCAGCCCTACACATATAACAGGTCAGCCCTGTTAAGATTTAATTCTGAACTTAGAATTATTTCTTAGTTATCGCAGGTCAGCCCTGCCAAGAAAACAGGTCAGCCATGTTTTAGATTTAATTCTGTACTTAGAATTATTTCGAGATATTACTGAAGGTCAGCCCTGCCAAGAAAACAGGTCAGCCATGTTTTAGATTTAATTCTGTATTTAGAATTATTTCGAGATATTACTGCAGGTCAGCCCTGCCAAGAAAACGGGTCAGCCCTGCCAAGAAAACAGGTCAGCCATGTCTTAAGATTTGATTCTATAGAGTTATTTCTAGTCGTCCTTGCAGGTCAGCCCTGCTAAGAGAACATAGCCCTACTTAGTATTTAATTCTTTACTTAGAATTATTCATAGTTGTTATTGCAGGTCAGCCCTGCGCGGATAACAGGTCATCCATGTTTTATATTTAATCCCATATTAGAATTATTTTAGAACTCTTTCAGAGTCGTTATTGCAGGTCAGCCCTGCTCAGATAACATGTCATCCTTACAACATGCCAGCTTACTTTCGACAATCTGGAGCCTTATTTGCTCCATGTATATTGTCCAGAGCTCGGCTATATCTGTTTACTCAACGCACGACTTTAGTGAGTTCAAACAGGGTTCAGCTGTATTTTGTTGCTCATCACGACATATTTATCAAGCTCTAGATGTCCAGATGTTTATTAGCTTCGGAGTTCGGCGAGTTTTATCTGCCATGGAATTGAGCTAGGCTTTATTGATTATGGAGTTCAGGCGAGCATTATTTGCTCTTATTTATGTCGGAGCTAAGATCAGATCAGGTCGGGCGAGCAATATCTGTTCATATCAGGTCGGATAGGTATTATTTTCTCATACATTAACTCAGGAGCTCAGGTTGGATGATATTCTCGCATTTATTGCATCTATGGAGTTCAGGTTGGGCGAGCTTTATTTGCTCAGGTCGGCCCAACTAAGATAAACAGTCCGTATTTGTTTTATCTACTCGAAACTTTCTTATTTCTGGAGTTCAGATATATACTTATTTGCTACTCAGCTCAGTTTTATCACCTCGGGTCTCTCGATCACCTTTGCCAGCTCGGAACTCTCGATTATTGTAGCTTCAGTTCGGATTCCTACTGCCCAGTCCGACCTAATATTATTGACAAGCTCAGCACCGTGATTACACCAGTTCCTCGTATGGGCTATACGAGCCGCCTATTTTATCGAGGACCGACATTCGAATTGTCGTAGCTCTACCGACAGCATGACTCGGGAACTCGGCACGGCGCAAGGTCACATTAGGGTTATTTGAAGGACTACCGATCTGGGTCCTCACCTAACCAGTTGGAGTCGATACAGCGCTACTCTAGCTCGACTAGAGGGGGATACTGATGATACCCCGATAATTGTCCCGGGGCGGTTTGGACTCGAATTCTATGGCTCAACCCGATTTGACAAGATACCAGAGACCATTTTTCTGGGCCCATTATGCTTAGGGCCCATTTATAAGGCCCATATTCTTTATTTGAAAAGAGGCCCATTAACAATGATAAATGCAATAAAACAGTAGGTTAAGGGCATGCAAGAGGGCGCTCTTTCTTCTTCTGGTTTTTTCTTCACGCAGCAGAGGCTGCTCGGCTCCTTCCCCATATTTGATTTCCATTTTTTTTCTTCCTCCATGGTTGCACAACAAGTCTTGTAAATTATTGGTATTATAGTGAAGATTCAAACTGGACTAGGTCCCGTGGTTTTTCCCTCCGGGGTTTCCACGTAAAAAATCTTGATGTCTATTTATTTTCTGTATATTATTCATTTGTTATCGAATTCGAACCAAAAAATGAGGTAACATTATTCAAGGAAAGACAATCATTGAGTGTTACGTATCCTATGATGCTAACAAAAAATTTACCTCAT
This sequence comes from Haberlea rhodopensis, assembly GCA_907163345.1. Taxonomy (NCBI): domain Eukaryota; kingdom Viridiplantae; phylum Streptophyta; class Magnoliopsida; order Lamiales; family Gesneriaceae; genus Haberlea; species Haberlea rhodopensis. Next base: position 6,023,410 of record CAJQUN010000017.1, read on the forward strand.
TAGGTAAACTGACAGATTTGATGGAATTAACAACGGAATTAGAAGTCTTTAGCAATAAAAAATCACCCAACATATGCTCACTAGCCCTAGTATCGACAATCCAACGTGGGGTGTCACGCCCCGAGATCGGAGCACGTGACACCAGCAAAATATGAAAGTTGTATACAACAATCATCGTGTACAGAGCTATAATAAAACAAATCTATTTATTCCACAATCAATAAAATGTCATTACAATTGAAATACGAAATACAAATTTTCTTAGATTTAATGAAAGATGCGGAAGCGTAAATAAAACTAATAAAACTTATTGAAGTCACTTCATGGATCACCATCTCCAAAATTGTTCTTGCTCTTCTTCCTTAATCTCTTCTTCATCTTTGTCTAGGAGGAGAGGTAATGGGGGTAAGTGTTTGGAAAAAACACCTAGCAAGCAAGGGCCGATTGAACATGGTAAAAATATACATATCTCCGCTTCAAAAATCCTTTAAATATTTCTTTATCAAATCACATAAATCTTGGCGTATAAACACATTTTTTTACACATAAACACATATCTTGCGCATATCCACATAACGGCTTATTGGATTCAAGAGGTATCTCTCGTATGTTAGCACTTTGTTCCGCCTATTCAAGAGGTAGCTCCCGTGTACGTGGCACTTTGCCTCCATAGGTTCAAGAGATGCCCCACCCCCGTACATGTAGCACTATGCTCGTTGGATTTAGGAGATGACTCCCACACACGTAGCACTTTGCTCCATAAAGTCCCTTCGTTCATAATCATGTCACATACTTGTTAGATCTAAAACATAATCTTTATATTTGATGTTCAACCGAGATTTTAACACATATATAGAGTTTCAAAAATGAAATCACATTGAGATGGGATCCAAGTTGAGAAAATGATGAAAATCCCTTCATGTCTTCCTTGCAAATTTCAAAAAGTGTGTGTGTATTGTGTATGTAATTCTCGAAAATCCTAGGTATTAAATGGGTAGTAATTCCATTGCATGGTATGTAGATTTTAAGGTAGGAGAGTTGGGTGGAAGTTTCCTTAGTCTTGGGTGGTAAATCCCATGATTTAGGTTTTGGGTGATTTAATGGTTATTGGATGGTATATTTAAATGGTAATAAAGCAAGTTAATTTGGGCATGGATTGTGGGGGGTGCATGGATTGTGGGGGGTCATTACATATCTTCTTCCTTATTGGAAGTTCCGGCCTCGAAACTTTAATCAGGTTGATCTTTGAAGAGGTATGTGTACTTCTCTCGCATCTTTTCTCCTAGCTCTCAAGTGGCTTTCCCTTTCCACGTGATTTGACCATTGAACCTTGACATAAGGAATGGTTATACGCCTCAGTACTTGATCTTTAATGTCCACGATCCGGATTGTAATTTCTTCGTACTTCAGAGTTTCATCCAAGCTTCCTTGATCCACCAGAGGTTCTGCTTCAGGTACATGGCTGGGATCGGCAATGTACTTCCTTAGTTGTGACACGCGGAAGACATTACGAAACCTGGATAAACTTGGAGGTAGTTGCTATTCTGTAAGCCAATGTTCCAACTTTCTCAAGATCTTTGAATGGTCCGACATATCTCGGTCCCAGCTTTTCGCCTTGTCAAATCGGATGACTCATTTTATAGGTGAAACCTTCACATACCCTTTTTCGTCAATGAAGAATTCTAATGGTCTTCTCTTCATGTCTGCCCAACTTTTTTGTCGATCTTGGCTGCCTTGAGTCTTTCCTTTATGATGGTGATCTTGTCAGTGGTGGCTTGAATTAATTCAGGTCCGGTGATAGCTTTTTCTCCTACATCATCCCAGTATATGGGTTATCGGAATTTGCGTCCATACGATGCTTCATATGCTGCCATTCCTATGTTGCTGTGACAATTGTTGTTGTATGCAAACTCGATTAAAGGTAGTAGCTCACTCCAATTCGTGCTGAAATCCATGGTGCAAGCTCTCAGCATGTCCTCAAGAATCTGAATGATCCTCTCTCTCTGCCCATCAGTTTGTGGGAGGTAAGACATGCTAAGTGTCACTTTGCTTCCCATTGTTTGTTGGAAGCTCTTCCAAAATTGAGATACGAATCTGGGGTCTCTATCTGATAAGATGTTCACTGGAACTCCATGCAATCATTCAATTTGGTCCATGTACAAGGCTACCAATTTGTCGAAGTTGTAGTTCATGCAGACCGGTAGGAAGTGCGCGAATTTGGTGAGTCTATCTACAGTTACTCATATTCCATTGTCACCTTGTACTGATTTCGGTAAGCCCACCACAAAGTCCATGGAGTTGTGTTCCCGCTTCATTCTGGAATCTCAAGAGGTTTTAGTAGTCCTCCAGGTCGCTGGTGCTCGGATTTGACTTGTTGGAATACTAAACATCGGGTGATGAATTCGGCACTATCCTTCTTCATTTCATTTCACCAAAAACTTTCTTTGAGGTCTTTGTACATCTTTGTGCTTTCAGGATGAACAGAAAACTTTGATTTATGTGTTGTAGCCATCACTTCTTGTCTAAGGTCTTTACATCTGGCACACGTAACCTTTCTTTCATCCATAAGGTTCTATCATTGTCTGTCACGAAGTCAGATAATTTCCGTTCCTTTACTTGTTCTTTCAGTTTAGTCAGGTTGGGATCATGACTCTGGTCCAACTTATCGTTTCTTGGATATAGGGATGAGCTGAAAGGGATGCTAAAATCATTTTCCCAGTTCCCTTCCGACTTAGTGTGCCTGCGACCTTATTTTCTTTCCCCGGATGGTAACTTATCGTAAGGTTATAGTCTTCAAGAGTTCTATCCATCGTCTTTGTCTCATATTCATTTCCTTCTGGATAAACAAATACTTGAGACTTGGTCTGGGAAAAGTTCACACTTGTCACTGTAGAGGTAATATCTCCATATTTCAAGGCGAATACTATGGTTGCTAACTCAGAGTCATGTGTAGGGTAGTTTTGGTCGTACGATTTGAGTAGCCTTGATGCATAGGCAATCACTCTCCCTTCTTGCATAAGTACACACCTAGGCCATCCTTTGATGCATCAGTATAGATAGTAAAGTCCTTATCCTCGGTGGGTAACACTAGTATGGGCGTGGATGCCAGCTTTTTCTTTAATGTCTCGAACCTTTTCTCACACTCTTTACTCCAAATGAATTTTGAGTTCTTTTGTGTGAGTTTGGTTAGGGGATTGGCTATTGAGAGAATCTCTATACTAACTTTTGATAATATCCGGCTAATCACAAGAAGCATCGATCTCTGTTACTGTCTTTGGTATTGGCCAATCCATTATTGATTCCACTTTTTAGGATCCACTAACACGTTTCTTGCTCATATGATATGTCCCAAGAACGCGACACTTTCTAGCTAGAATTTGCACTTTTTTGAATTTGGCGTATAGTTCTTTCTCTTTTAAGGTTTGAAGGGTAAGATGAAGGTGCTCTTCGTGTTCTTCTTTGCTCGAAGAGTATACGATGATGTCATCGATAATTACAACGATAAATCTATCCAGAAATGGCTTGAATACTCGGTTCATCAGGTCCATGAATGCGGCTGGTGCATTTGTCTATCCAAATGGAATTATGGTGAACACGTAATGCCCATATCTTGTTCTGAATACGATTTTTGGGATATCTTCCATATTGACTTTCAACTAATGGTAGCCGACCTTAGATCAAGTTTTGAAAAGACCTTAGCTCCTTTGAGTTGGTCGAAGAGGTCATCTATATTTGGAAGAGGGTACCGGTTCTTGATGATGATCTTATTCAACTCCCTGTAGTCGATGTACAATCTTATGCTCTCGTCTTTCTTCTTCACAAATAGGACGGGGGATCCCCATAGAGATGCACTTGGTCTAATTTGCTTCTTGTCCAAAAGTTTGTAGTTGCTGCTTAAGTTCTTTCAACTCAGTCGGGGCCATGCGATAAGGTTCATTCAAGATTGGTGCAGTGCTCGTTATTACGTTGATCTCAAACTCCACTTTTTGGTCTGGCACTAGTCCTGGCAGTTCTTCAGGGAAAATGTCTTGAAAGTCTTGTACCACTGGGATATCCTCTAACTTAAAGTTTGGCTCCTTCCTTTACTTCGTTTATCATGGCCAGATACAAATGTTTGCCGTCCTTCATGGCTCTCCAAGTTTGGCCCGCAGATAACAATAATTTCCACTCCTTAATTCTACCATGGAAAATGATTTCTCCGTGGTCCGAAGTCGTTGGCTTGACGTCCTTGTTAAGACAGTCAACTATAACATGGTGTCTAGCTAGCCAATCCATCCCCAATATGGCGTCAAATTCTGCCACGTTGAGTTGAATTATTTCGGCACTAAACTTTTTTTCGTTTATGCCAATCTTGCAGTCTAGATGGATCATACTTGTCTCTAACATGTTGTTGGCGGGCGCCACTCTATATGGCTTATCAAGTACTATTTGACTAAGTTTTAACTTCTTAGCAAACCTTTGACAAAAAAAAAATAAAGAGTGTGTGGCACCACAATCAAACAATACATAAGCAAATAATTTGTTCAGTAAAATGGTACCGGCCACGACGTCACTCGCGTCCTCCGCCTTTTCTTGAGTTATTGCATAGACTCGGGCGTTGGGCTTGCTTTATTTTGGCTTGATGAGAGGGTGTACATTGCTTGTGTTGGTTCCCTTCGTCCTTAGGGTAATCCACGATTCTACGACCAAATTTACCGTAACGAAAATAGGCTTCGTTCACCCTACGGCACTCTCCAGTATGTGCTAGGTCTTATAAAGAGCATTTTGGAATGGCCTTAATAGTCTGCATGAAAGTGTGCCCCTTGTTGTACTGGCTCGGTCTCTTAAATCTTTGATCATTGTTAAGGGGTCGATGAGGTGAGGGTCGTTTGCGTTTGAATTCTTCCTCTCGGCGTTGGATATCGGCTTCTGTTCTGATGGCTACCCCCATTAGGTCTCCAAAGTTTATGGTTTCAAATACTGCCAGAGCTGACTAGATCAGACTATTCAAACCCTTCTTGAAGTTGTATAGTTTTAAGCTTTCATCTGCCATGATGGTTGGGGCGTAGGTTCCAAGAGCATGGAACCTCCAAGAATAATCCACTACTGACATCTTAGGAGTCTGTGTTAGATTATCAAATTTGCTCAACTTCTGGATTCCAACTGTTGCAGGGAAGTATTGTTTCAGCAAAGCACTATAGAATCCTAGCCAAGTTATCGTCCCTGCTTCGGCCAAAGATTGGGATATGCTTTCCCCCATTTTCGAGCATGGTCCACGAGGAAAGGTATTGTGACATCAACTTTGTTATCTAGAGGTACTTCAAGCAGCAGATGATGATTTTCAACTTCTTTTAACCAGTTTTGAGCTACTTCTGTGTCCGGATTTCCATCGTAAGTCGGCATTCGATTTTTACGAAGGGTCTCGTAATGATATTTGATCCCTTGTGGTTGCTGGACCAACGATTATTTTGGCTGGTTGGTAGTCGGGTTAACAAATCCTTGGAGAGTTGTAGCACGATAGTGGCAATTGCCATCAAATCCTCATGGCTTAAGCCCACCCTTGGAGGCGGTGTGGGGTTCTGATTTCCATCCGTCTCGTTAACATTGCCATTGTTGGGTGGAAAAAGCATAGCGAGGTTGCGATTTTGACTTGGAGGCCGTTCAGTCATTTCCTACAATTTGTATAATTCTAAAGTTGTCGTGAATGGGTGTATATGATGTGTACAATTAAGTCACACTGGAAGTAGGCTATATGTGTAAACAAAATCAATACTTTTATTAATAATTGAAACGCTTACAATCAAATCACATGAGTCATACAGCCTCTAGCGAATTTATTTAAATTGAAAGTACTTTTAAAATATCTTATCATAATTCATCCTACAAGCTAGTCTATCACTTCTCCATCACCAAACTCTTCCTCGCCTTCTCCCTCTTCCATAGGCTCTTTTTCAGGGTTTTCCTCATCTTTCATTGGTTCCTCTTCGGGATCTTCTTCTCCTTGTAGGTTGTCGTTGATCTCTTGCAGGTTGTTTAGGGCGAACAACAGTCCATTATTGGTCTCTGTCAGGTGCTCATTAGTACCCTTCAGGGCTTCATATTGAGTTCTCAGTTGTTCTAACTGTTGATTCGACGGCTGACGCCTTGCAACTACGACCCTATATAGTGTATCAAGCCTCACGATTTCTTCATTGACTTCCCGAAGCCGCTCATCAGCATGGTGGTGGTAGTATTAGGAGAACAGTTGAACATCTTGGTGTAGGTGACCCCTTACTCCGAGGAGCTCGGTTATCTTTTGCTTGAGTTCCTCTACTTCACATTTCAGTTTACGGATCCTATTGGTCAATGCACAGTCATCATTACCTAAATCCAAGGGAGCCTATAATTTTAATTAAAGGGTTAATAGTGATAAGGATCAATTACAAGAATATTGTTTTTTTAATTAATTGGGGTTCTTGAGGCATTAATTCAATTGCTCAGAAATCACCCTTTTTTGGCTGACTAGAAGTCAAAATTAATAGAGGGTTTTATTTTACATGTTATGAGGATTCATAACCTAGATTTAATTTTAATTCCATGTTTCGTGTTGAGAGAAATCGAGGCCTAAAATTTTCGCCTCGTAGGGTTCTTTTTGTGATTTTTCAATTTGTAAATGGCCCTACGTTCATCTGTTAAATTTTAAAATTGGCATGGGGATTTTAATGGGTATATACTGTCATAAACACATAGTTAATTTGAAAATGGCATACGAATTTGAGAGAAATTGATGGTTGGAATTTTTGACAGTTAGGGTTCCTAGGGGCATAAAATGCGGTCCTCAATTGACGTACCTCCCTCGTTTGTGAGTTGGTAAATACATGGATTTTTATTGCCCATGTCAGTATGGTCAATTAATTTAATTCGAAATATGTGTTCATATCGTTGGTTAAATTTTCAGTCGAAATTTTCGTAGATTTAAGGTTAAGAGCGTGAATTGTGGTTCAAATTTAAAAAACTTTCTCTCATTTGTGAGAGAGATACCATAGAGAGTTTTTATTACCCATAAAATGGAAGATGATACTTTGATATTGTTTTGGTATAGAAATTTGAGTAATTTATAACTCAAAATTCTCGGCCAGTTAGGGTTTAGTCGGGGTAGATTTTGTTCTGAAATTTTGATTAGTTTCCTTGGGTGTGATACAAATTTGGCAAGGGGCTTTTATTGAGAATGATATTAGGATTAATACTCCTGATTTAATTTTGATTTAGTGTTCGAATGTTATGAGGAATTAAACACGCAAATAGAAAAAACTCGTTTGTGTTTACAAACTAATTCATGCATATTTAGATTCATGTAGCCCAACTTTATATTTTTTTCGATCATTTTATAAGGGCTAAATCTTAAGATAACCTACAATACACAATCAATTATATATATAGGCTCACATTAGAAAGTATATTCAAATATATATATATGTTATATATGATTTACTAATAAATTTCACTTTTTATAAAATATATTTTTTCGTCAATGATCGAGCAACACTCGATTAATGTATGATCATCTGCATGAAGAGACCTGAATTTTAATTAATAATAAAAAAATTATATAATACTAGTTTATCTTAACCAACCGTATTAACTTAAAAATAAAAGATTGCAACTAATTATTAGATTGATAAAATATTTTGGATTAAGAAGGATGGTAGGCATGCACTAATAAGCTAGTTGGACTTCACACAATGTGCTTCTATCCGGTCAAAAGCAATACACAATTAGTGTAGAAACACATATATGGCATGTCTCTAGGGATATAGCCAATAATCAATATTATCTGAGTATCGTGTCTAGGATTTTTAATTTGAGGGGCTGAACATGAAAATATAAACGTTATTTTACATGTATAAGTTATATTAAATGGGGTAAATTTTCACAATATATTATTTTTCATAATTATTTTAAATAAGTACTTAATTTGCATACTCGTTAACAATTGTTTAATAGTATCTTGCTGCATATCAATAAGTTTTATTCATCAAATCATTCTCAATCTTTTGTACAAACACTTCATGATCTATTTAATCTAAAATTATATATATATATATATATATATATATATATATATAGCTTAAGTTTAGATATAAAAGTTGTACAAAAAACCTATTTTTATAATAAAATAAGTTTAACTAAAAATAATATATATTTACATATTTTAAAAATATATATTTAGAAAGATGTGAAATTGGGACAAATAAGTGTGCAACTATTTTTATTTTTATAATTTTTAAAAACAAAAATTGTTTGGACAAATACATAAATCCAAGGGTGAGATGTGTAATTTTCGAACCGTTGCCCAAACGGCAATATGCATCATTTTTACCATCTATCTTAATGCTTTCAGTTTATTAATTCTTAACAAATAATATATATATACATGTTAGGCTGGGGGCTGAAGCTCCACCAACTCATACTGTAGATCAGCTCCTGGCTAAGAGGTTACGACGATTTAGAGGGTTAGGTTATGTTATGTTTTGATCCAAATTTCAGATGCAAGAATCAATATACTGTCCAAGAATCTGTTCTTAAACAGATCTTGATCTATTCTGTTTTGTGGATTAACAGAATCTGAACATTAGCATTAGAACTCTTCTATTCTGTATTCAATTAATGCACTATACTCTGAATTATCCTTCACTCTGCTACTGCTTTGTTCGCATGCACACAGACATTAGAATCTCATGGACAGCAAGCTACACAGCTTTATTCAAGACTCACGCACATCAATTTAATGCCATAACAGAACACGCACATTCACTCAAGAAACCACAGCAGAATACGTAGAGATTGCAGAAAACAAATCAGTAAAATATGGAAGAAATAAACGACACCGGATATACGTGGTTCGGATATGAATTATCCTACATCCACGGGAGACACTAATATTAATCACCAAAAGTTTGAGATACAAAGCAATATCAAACTCAAGAATACAATCTTGTTCACTTCTATGAATTCCAATGAACACTTTCTTGAATCTCCTATTGCTTTCTTGTTTTCTCTCCCACTCTCTTTTTCTTCCTTTTACAATCTGTAATTTGGCCGAGAGTCTCTACCCTCTAATCTGTGCATGTGCCCTTATTTATAGAAGAATTATTAGTCCACATTTGTAATCGGTTATGAGAGTTTAATAAACTCTAACTGCCATCCTAACCACTTGAATGACATTTGTTGATTTATCAATTGATATTATCTTTGAATACTTGACAATTAATCTAACAAATCTCCACCTTGTCAATATTCAAAACATTTCTATTATGTCTCCACCTGCCTTAAACTAAGGCTGTCTGTTGCTGCTGTGCTTGATAACCAGCCCCTTCCCACAGCTAGGAGTGACCATATTAACTACTTTGGAGACCAATTTTCGAAGGTTGCATCCATTTCTCATTCTCCCATAATGCTTCACTTCTGAATTCAACCTTAGTTCCTTGTTTTCTGGGTCACTTCCACCATCAACAGAAGCATCAGTTTCAGCATCATTTTCTGAATGTTCAAGCTCAATACTCGATGGTGATCTTATGACTGTCCTCCACACTTTCCTAGAATTTGCTGGAGGTGATTTGTGGAACTTCAACCGTGGTCCAGTAGTCGATTTTTGGCCTTTCCTTTCTTGTTCAGGTCTCGTACCACAGCCTGATGCACCATGCAACAGCTCCACCTTAACTTTGGTTCTCCCATTAAGTATATAAAGTCCCCCTTTCTTGACTCCTCTAAGTATGATTCTTGAACCTCTTGATACTGTTATAAAGCCATCCTTTGCTCTAAAAGAACACCCAGATCGATCAAGGAGGCCCAACGAAATCAGGTTTCTCTTGAATTCTGGCACATAGCGGACACCTTGCAAGGTTTTCTCTACTCCACCAAATAATTTTAATTTCACAGTCCCTATGCCTTCAACTTTACATGTTCTATTGTTTCCAAGCACAACATGATCATCATGTGCTAGTTTGAAGGACTCGAACCATGACCTATTTGATGTCATGTGAACCGAGCAGCCGCTGTCTAGAATCCAAGACTGATCCATTTCCATCTTAGTAACACAGAGGACTTCTGCATACTCTTCTTCATTAAGAACAGCCCCAGCTTCTCCTGGCTCGCACGTTGTCTCCTGCTCATGCTTACGTTCTGGACAATCACGTCTGAAGTGTCCTTCTCTGTGGCAATAGAAACACTTCATTCCCTTTGTATTTGGCTTAGAATATCCTTTGTGTTTGCCACAAGAACTACACTTCTCACATCTCCCCTTTGTGTCCTTGTCGGCCTTGACTTTGATGAATAAGTTGTCACCAATCTCCCTCGCATCCATTTCGTTCATGCTCTCAATTTCTTTAGACCTTAGTGCATTTAATACATCACTGAACGATAGTGATTCTCTTGCATATTTCATTGTATCCACGAAGGTTGAGAAGGTCTTAGGCAAGGAGTTTAATACAATTATTGCCTTGTCTTCATCATCAAGTTCCACTCCAATGTTTTGAAGATCGAGAACTAGTGTGTTGAACTCATCAAGATTCTGACTCACGGATTTTGTTTCAGTCATTTTGTACCCGAAAAATTTCCCTTTCAAGTATATCCGATCTTGCAATGATTTGGTCATATAAAGCTGTTCGAGCTTATTCCATAGACCTGCAGCAGATTTCTCGGATGCTACTTCTCTAAGGACTTTATCATCTAAGTGCAATGTTATGGTGCTAAAGGCTAAATCCATAACTTCTTGTTTCTGATCATCAGTTAGCGACGAGGGCAGATACTTTTCCCCTTGCAAAGCCTTAGCCACCTTTTGTTGCACCAAGACGGCGTACATGCGTCTTCTCCATAATCCGAAATCTCCCTTGCCATCAAACCTTGCCATCTCTATCTTTGTTGTCATGTTTTTGGATCAAGAATCAGCCAAGAACTCTTGTTGTGGTATCGTTCCCACAGACGGCGCCACTTGTTATGTTTTGATCCAAATTTCAGATGCAAGAATCAATATACTGTCCAAGAATCTGTTCTTAAACAGATCTTGATCTATTCTGTTTTGTGGATTAACAGAATCTGAACATTAGCATTAGAACTCTTCTATTCTGTATTCAATTAATGCACTATACTCTGAATTATCCTTCACTCTGCTACTGCTTTGTTCGCATGCACACAGACATTAGAATCTCATGGACAGCAAGCTACACAGCTTTATTCAAGACTCACGCACATCAATTTAATGCCATAACAGAACACGCACATTCACTCAAGAAACCACAGCAGAATACGTAGAGATTGCAGAAAACAAATCAGTAAAATATGGAAGAAATAAACGACACCGGATATACGTGGTTCGGATATGAATTATCCTACATCCACGGGAGACACTAATATTAATCACCAAAAGTTTGAGATACAAAGCAATATCAAACTCAAGAATACAATCTTGTTCACTTCTATGAATTCCAATGAACACTTTCTTGAATCTCCTATTGCTTTCTTGTTTTCTCTCCCACTCTCTTTTTCTTCCTTTTACAATCTGTAATTTGGCCGAGAGTCTCTACCCTCTAATCTGTGCATGTGCCCTTATTTATAGAAGAATTATTAGTCCACATTTGTAATCGGTTATGAGAGTTTAATCAACTCTAACTGCCATCCTAACCACTTGAATGACATTTGTTGATTTATCAATTGATATTATCTTTGAATACTTGACAATTAATCTAACAGGTTAAAAATTATATTTCTGGAAATTAACACTAAGAAAATTTTTCTTTTGAAATATTGTACGGGGCTGGATTTCACCATAGCCCAAGTGTGGCTCTTCTCAATCTTTAATCACGTCAAATACCTAATAATCAATAATAGTTCTACTTGGGCAAATAATTTCTTTCAAAGCTAGGAGAAATATGTTTTGATTTAGGAGTTTCGTCGAGAGTTTTGGAGGATATTTTGGAAAACCATGTGCCAAATTGGGACAGATCTCGAGTTTGAAACTTGTTAACTCTCCCCAAGTATCACATAATATATTTATATATGCTTGATTTTGTAATGTGAAAATTCACCTTGGAATTCCATACCTTCGACCTTGGGTCCTCTGTTCTTTGACTCCTTGGGACCTTTGGTAAGCGGTATCAATTCTCTAATACTGAAAAGCTCTCGAGGAAGAGGAGGTTAACGGGATGGAATCAAAACTTTCACTTCCTCGAGAGGGAAATGCGAAAAAAAAAAGAGTAGAGTTCGGGCAACTTTACTTTACTTTAATTTTCTTTACTTTACTTTAATTTATTTCTTATTTTTGTGGAGCTCTGTCCTTGATCAATTTCGGCTAGGTGAAATGGTATTTGATCACGACCTTTCATTTGATTTTGAGTTCTAGTTTTGGAGCTGGCTAGCCCAGAAACAAACTATTCTTTTCATTTTTCGGGAGAAGATGAAATATGAATGAATTTAAAGTATTATCATCGACTTCGAATTGATGAGAGTCCTTTTTCCGCTGAATACGAATAGTAAGATAGTAGCGCCAGTTGAGAGAGAATGGAAATATTTCACTACTAAATGACTTGGTCTTGGCTTCAGAACTATGTTATGACGAATGTTTTCATATAGTTGAGAAGGATCGCATTTAGGAGTGATCCTTCTCTCTAAAGAAAGGAAGGCTACTTCGCTCTGCTGGATGTGGATGTGTCGGATCACGTACATCTAGTGCAGTGGAACTCACATATCTCTGTTGACAGCTAGACCCAACTTTCTCTTTCAAAGAATTTTGTAGCTTGTTAGGCCATCGGTAGAGGACTATACCCTCGTGCTTTTTGTTTTTGTTTCGTTTGGTAGATGCCAAATCATATAAACAATGGCTGGATGAAATTATTTTAAAATTTAAAATTGTACAAAAAATTGGGTAGAATATAATATAAAATAGAGTGTTTTTAAAAAATTATTTAAAAGTAATGATTAAATTGGAGATGTGAAAAGGAGAAAAGTTTTATTTGGGAAAATAAAGAATATAAAGATTATATAGTTTGTTTTTACTATGAGGGATAAGATATTGTCTCCTGAAAATGAAATGAAATATTGCGCAGGTTTTGATTTTGGAAGTTGCAATAAAGAGTTTTGGGAAAATAATCCTACTTTAGTTTTGGACAAATTATCAATCTTAAATCATATTTAATTGTCGCCAATTAGTGGTTTACGACATTATGTGAAAGTTCTAGTTTAGCTGAAGGGACTTGAATTAACTCTTTAGTCCTACATCAGTCTTTCTCTTTATCACATTAGATCATGCAGGTTCCTCATATTTTATAAGGATCCACACCTGTCTTAAGAATCTAAAATATTCTAATTTAGCCATATTTATTTTTTAGGCAAAGAAAATATTATTAATAGAAGGAATACAAGGGGTATTTAAACCCGAAATACAAAATTACATTGGAAAGAGAAAAAACCCGAAACAACACCGCATAATTCCTTCCACCACAGTTGAGATGCTCACCTCCTTTCCTTCAAATATTCTAATTTAGCCACATCATATGGGGAGAAATTCATCCCATGTAATAGATAAATATCCATAGGACGCTCTTGGTGCATCAAAACCGATATTTATTTGGATTTGGGGTCCACATCTGTTTCAAGTAGATCAAACATCTTTGTATCATTAGATCTACTATGAAGGCTAGTACCCTTATAGTAGCATGAAATTTGCCAATCGCCTCCTAAAACCCGATTTCCGACTTCTTCCTCCTTTTATGTTTCCATTGCTGAATCTTCATGTTCCAATTTAAGAAATACCAATATCAAATTGGAGAGACAACTTAAGCCTCAAATATTATATTATAGAAAAATTGTAAAGAATTTTTTTCTTTGAAAAAGCGATGTTAGGAGGTTACTTTGATGTTATTCTGAACGCAATGCCATTCACGGCAGCAATAACCCATCCATCTTTGGCCCCGACCAGATACATCGGTGCCAACTGACTCTCTATAGTACTACGAGGCTACTTTCCACTGCACCTATGGAGTTCCATGCACCCAAATGGGAACAACAAAGGCAATTCTTGAATAAAGATATCTTCAATTTTTACAAGTTCTTAATGACTCAAATGTTTGGTGCTACTTTCATCAATAAACTTGCATCTGTGGATGTAACTCCTCGTGGATAATAATAATTATTATTACTGTAAGTACTAAGTCTAAGACAAGATTGTGACCTATATCCACAACTCAACTTATGATGGGCATTAATAAGTCTTGTGTTAGATTCCATTTCATAATGGGAAAAATAGGTCAACCCTCAAGAGCACTCAATTTCTCAGTGTTGAATAAAATTGGGAACACGACCCCCAACAATCCATGTACCACCCACAATCCATGCCCTAATTAAGTTGCCCTATTACCATTTAAATATACCATCAAATATCCATAAATCACCCATGACCTAAATCATGGGATTTACCACCCAAGATTAAGGAAACTTCAACCTAATTCTCCTACATTAAAAAACCTACATATCATGCAAAGAAATCACTACCCATTTAATACCTAGGGTTTTCGAGAATTACACAACACACTTTTCGAAAATTGCAAGGAAGAGAGGAAGGGATTTTCATCATTTTCTCAACCCGAATCTCATCTCAACACGCTTAGATTATTCAACATAGTAAGTGGGTTTTTACTACAAATGTCATTTCGTTATTGAAACTCTATATATGTGTTAAAATTTCGGTTGAACAAACTGATCATCAAATATGAAGAATATGTTTCAGATGTGACATGATTATGAACGAAGGGACTTTGCGGAGCAAAGTGCTACGTGTGTAGAAGCCATCTCTTGAATCCAATGAGCAAAATGCTACGTGTACGTGGGCCACATCTTGAACCTACGGGGTAAAGTGCCACGTACACAGGAACCACATCTTGAATAGGCCGAGCAAAGTGCTATGCATACGGGAGCCACCTCTTGAATCCAAGTCATTATGTGGATATGCGCAAGTGATACATGTTTATGTTTAAAAAATGTGTTTATATGACAAGATCTATGTGATTTGATAAAGAAATGTTAAAAGGATTTTGCTACGGATATATGTTTTTTTTTACCATTTCAATCAGCCCTACTTGTTAGGTGTTTTTCCCAAACACTCACCCACTTACCTCCCCTCCCAAGCAAAGATGATGAAGATCTCGAGGAAGAAGAACAAGAACAATTTTGGGGATTGTGATCCACGACGAACTTGAAGAAGTTTTATTAGTTTTATTTACGTGTCTGCGTTTTTCATTAAATCTAAGATAATTTGTAATTTCAATTGTAATGACATTTTATTGATTATGGAATAAACAGACTGGTTTTATCATAGATCTGTATAAGATGCTTGTTGTATTTAAATTTCATATTGGATCCAACGCCAGTGTCACGGGCTCCTATCTCGGGGCGTGACATTTTATTGGTATCAGAGCAAAATCAGGTTCCGTAATTCCACTGGGAAAAGGTTTCTGGTTGATATAAATTAACAAGAATATGAGTCTCGGGTCCAATAGAACAATCTAAAAATAAATTTTTTTAAAAAAGAATAAAATCCCTAGATCTAAGGTTACCTTCAGCGCCACCAGAAAAATAACGGCCGACCAGTCATCTGGACCACAATCTTTGGACAACCTCACATTAAATTTAGCAGCTCCATCAAATTTAGATTGCCTGTCTAATTTCAACACTGAAGATTGACGCCTACAGAGCCGTCGAATCCTTCCCGATTCCACCGTCGTCGAACGTTGACATTGACAAATCCCGCTTGCTATTGACGACGAACAAACAAAGATGAATAATAGCCCTCAACAAATTCCAAAATTCAGCCACCAAACACCGATTGAATTTCCTGCAATAGACCCCTAATTTTACCCAAAAATTTAGCCAAAGATTTTTCTACCCATTGCAACAAAATTTCCAAATTATATCTGGAGTAATAGTCGAAATGTCAGGCTTGATAAAAATGCTCTACCAACTTCAAACCATAACAACGGATTTGTTGCCAATTTTAGATCGAATAACCATGGGAAGTTACCAAGAAATTTTGAAATTTTCATATTTGATTTCTCAGTCATCCGAACATAAAATTCAAATTAAATATGGGTTAATGATACTCATAAAAGATATATCAGAACCCCTCTATTAAAATCGAATCGTAAACAAGGAAAGTTGCCCAATTTAACATCAAAGACCACACCCTCAGAACCCTAAATTTGTCAAAATTTTGGGTTTAATTCCTCTAAAATTCGAACGCCAAATAAAAATTAAATTTGGGTTAATGATACACATAAAAGGTATATCAACCCCTCTATCAAAATCAAATCCCGAACAAGGGATGTTGCCCAATTTAAGATCAATGTCCACACCCTCAGAACCCTAAATTTGCAAAATTGATGGGCTTAAATAAAAAGGCAATATATATATATATATATATATATATATATATATATATATATATATAAAGGATCATGTTCCCCTGGTTATACGATTGAGTCATTCTATCTGTTTCCTGTCAACAGTTATAGAGCGTCAGAGAAGACTAAAAGACTCTCAAAGCTAATCGTGAAGATCTTGAAGACCATAGTACTCAGATCTGCAGGAATATCAACTATAATGGATTCAGGTATGCTTCCGCATATTTATCTATATTTTTTTAATGATTTAGCATTAAATTTTGAGATTAAGATGCTATTTTTAATCAGTAGCATATATCCCTGATTTGATGGATTCCTACACGTTAAATTCCAATTCTACCTATTGGGGAAGAGATACCTTAGGCCATAGTGATTATTGTACGCTCCATATTAAAGGGTGGATCTAAGTATTCCAAGTTCCAAACTATAATAATTCCCACGCTAGTTATTCATACACGTCTATCTAATACTAGTTCATCTTGGCACCGTGCAAGGCACGGTGCCAGATACCAGATTATTGTGTAGTTTTTTAGCCCCATCTTTTATGATCTAGCATTCATTACAGGAGTAGATTCATAAATCTCAAGCAATAGTATAACCAAGAACTAAAGAAACAAACGTAGAGTACAGTCTAAAAGCAAAACAATTCTGGAAAAGTTTTTAATCAAATAAGAAAACAAAAAGAGTTATACGCTAAGTTGGGCAACATGCAACTAACATGTTAAAAGTAAGAAAAAAATGAGAGCTTCTAAATCATTGGACAAATATGTGAAAGTAAATAAAGAACATAAATTGTTTTTACTCTAAATTGTCAAGTCGACATCTAAGACATAAAAAGGAAATCAGCACCAAGAAGAATCAAAATAGTGAAGCATTTAGCACATTACTCAGAAAGTAATTTTTATTAGACAGCTTCGGTGTCCGAACATACTCTAATTCATTTCAAAACACCACATCATTGATTAATCTAATATTTGATGCACCTTCAAAGTACTCTATCAATGCACACACACCAAAGACAAGAGGGTCTCACACTTCAGAGATTTGCCGGCTTTCATGATTCCCTCGAAGAATTGTAATTCTATCTCTGTAACTAACTTTTAATGCCACTAAACAGTCTCCACTGAGTAGTACTTGCAGTCTGCATTACATGAAAAGATTTAGTGACATCATAGGAAACTCTTTCCACCAATCCAATTAAAATACATAAAAAAAGGATACATCTAACAAAAAAAACAACATAAAGCAACTGCCGAACAAATATTGGCTACCAAACACTCAGTTCTTGGCTCAGGCTTTTAAGTTAGCTCATAAATAGACAAAACATAAAACCATCGAAGGTAGAAACCTATATAAAATCACAAACTTCAGTTAGATTTTGAAATCACAAATCACCACAACAATCAAAAGGATCCAACTTTTCTACCTACGAATTTAATTAATGTGAATCAAAATATTAACCTGGGCTTTCCATTTTGCTTCAGCATTATTCTTCTACTTATTCACTGCCACCGAATCTCATGAGGGCAAGGGTTCTTGTCTATATGTTCAGATGCATTTTTGTTTTGTGATTGTTACATTCCTGAGTTCAACATATGCATCGGCTATGTGCTCGGATGCCTGGAGAAAATGATTAACACAGCAATATCAGCGAAGTTGTAATGCTAATATGAAGTCTTAGTAGAATAAGATAGTAAAAGTGACTGCACCTAAAATATCAAAGCAAATGACAAAATATAGTTTTAAGTTTAAGATTAAAAGAAATCATCAGCACAAGTATATGATTTTAAGTTTAAGATTAAAAGAAATCATCAGCACAAGTATATACTCATGAAGTCTATATTGCAGACAAGAGCCTCCTCATGAGTGAGCCCAGGTTGAATGTTATTTTTTTGCATAATGAATGAACTTCTTCAAAAAATGGATAATGTGAGTATCACTTTTACGGCCTTTATCATATCCGTGCCAATGTAGCATTCAGTTGTATTTAACATAATACAAAAATGGAACACCCACAACATGCATAATTTACAATGCCAAGGGGGCAAGGCAAGAATGTATTAATAATTTGTTCAAACTAAAACCATATCCCTCTGTATTTGAAGTCTAACTTTGTCAATAGCAAATTTACCAACAAATGTCATCTGGTTTTTAGATAAGTTGGGAAGAACAGCAATACCACCAACCAACGGTCTGCAGAAAGAACTGTTCTCAAGTATGCACTTTCTAGTGACAGAAGACCTAAACATTTAAATGCTAAAACTGTTTTTTTAGGGATGGGAATAACTTGGACCAAATATTTGAAACAAAGTTGATATAAGCTAAGCATGCTCACAATCAATCAACATGTGCATAATTACATCAGACTTAATATCCAAATGC
The DNA here is from genome assembly GCA_907163345.1 of Haberlea rhodopensis. NCBI lineage: Eukaryota > Viridiplantae > Streptophyta > Magnoliopsida > Lamiales > Gesneriaceae > Haberlea > Haberlea rhodopensis. The sequence goes on from CAJQUN010000017.1 coordinate 6,042,198, forward strand.
TCATAACTTTAATTAAGAAAAATTGATATAAAACAATAATATTTCAGAATCAAATAGAAATTATAGTATACACAAAATGGAACACCCATACCAGTAAGCATTGTTCACCTTTCATATCCATGGTCCTAAAATCTGCATCCAAAAGAAAGAACTGAATAAAAAAATTCTAGTTTATAAAAAGAGTAAAAATGACATAAAATACAACTGGTTAAATTAATCTTTCAGGGATTAGGATATCAAATTCATGTAAATCTTCAAATTGATACAAATCTGAAAATGAAATCACAGTCGAGGAAAAAACAAAAACTCAAGTTTTTTTTTTCAATTTGAACAAGAAAAATTTAATCAACTTAAGCTAAGGATGAGATACATGTTATCCAATAGGAGGAATTGAATAGTCAGATAATTGGAACACCATTACCATACTACAAGTACATCAAATTTGCAAAACAAGCATGGACATGACAAGTAACAAAGTACTTAGCTATAAGAATAATGTTTACACCATATTAGCTCAAAATCATAAATCTCATAAATAAAGATAGCTCATATCTCAGTTCCCCCAAAATAAAATAAATCATACCAACAAAATTAAACAAATAATAGTTACCTGGGAAGCTATAGAACCTGCTAAGCATAGTCCCAATCAATCACCATCTGCATAATTCCATTAATAGCCAAAGGCTCATATTAAGAAACAAAATTGACAAAAAAAATAATATTTTAGAATCAAATAGAAATTATAGTATACACAAAACGGAACACCCATACCAGTATGCAATGTTCACCTTTCATATCCATGGTTCTAAAATCCGCATCCAAAAGAAAGAATTGAATAAAAACATCTAGTTAATAAAAAGAGTAAAAGATGACATAAAACAAAACTGGTTAAATTGATCTTTCAAGTATTATGATACCAAATTCATATAAATCAGAAAACACAGAAAGCTAATTTTTTTTGCAGTTTGAACCAAGAAAATGTAGTCAACTTTCCAGCCCTTATCTAGATATCAAATATTAAAAATAAATCTTAATATGACATTCTTTTACCTCTTGAAAAAGGAAAAAATTCATCAGTTTCCCAGCCATTAGGGTACCAAATTCAAATATATCTGAGCAATCATGCCTTCTGTTGATCAATCATGCTTTTTCTTGCTGCCACCTTCAGCAACATTTGGCCCAACATATGTGGCAAGGAAAAACGTGCTATCATTCTTCTGCAGAAACCTGCATCAGATGTGTTATTCCCGGAATAATTCAAGCATTTCTGACAAAAAGAAATCATTTTAAAATAAACTATGGTCTAATCTTCCTATCAAGGTTGGAGATATAAATTGAACCAATCTGCTGAGTATTGATCCATCTTAAACGTTTGTTAGGACCCTAAAAATGAGGCGGAACTCAATATTTACAGGAAATTCAAATTAATCATGATCTAACTGGGGGTGGGGTGGGTATCAAAGTAAAAAAGCATCTCCATATCTCCTTAACCGAAATGACATACAATTAAGAAAATAAAAGATCTTATTCTTGAGAAATTCAAGTAACTTCTACTGCATGAGAATCAAAGTCTCATCCTCTCACATGAGTGAACAACTCTGGCAACTTCACTACAAATAAGAAAAGTTACTACAAATATAAAATATATTTGACCAACAGAGAAACTTCGTAAGACGTCTAATAAAATGTTCACATCGTAAATCTTAATGAAAATGCGGTATAATAGAATACAACAAGATAAACATAAGCACCAAACAACAAACTTCAAAAGCATTTATTCACATGTCAAATATTGCCAACTATAAATATAAAAATTACTGTAATCTACTCAACTATGCACCAATGTCACTTTTGTTTTGTTAAAGATCGCAAATGATTAAAAAAGATATATGACAGAGAGAAGAACTGCTAGATCAAGATCATGCCCACCCATTCTTCCCAACTAAAGATAATATTTGAAGATTTAATTAGTCATGCATGTTCTGTCATCCTTTTATCATTAATCCTCTGGTGGATCAACAGTAAATTCTCCCAAACACATATATGTGATTACACACTGATACACATGAGACACATTTGTCCTTCAAAATGACTACAACTTAAAAGAATAAAAACTTATAATAAATCTTTTCCGAGAGATTCAAAAAGCATACTCGAGAAGAGTGGAAGAACTTTTAAATTATTCGAGTTCTTGGAATCTCCCCATGTTGCAACAGATACCTTGCTTTCTGACAAGGATCAGGTTAATAATCCATCTGGTTTCTTATGTTTGCTAGTTAATGCATTCCTTTGAGCAATTGCATGATATTCTTCCCATTGTCTTTATCTCTGAAGAACATAAGGAAAGAGTAAAGTATGATTAAGTGCTTACTTCAAAAAAAATTCAGTTGCTTGCTTGAGCCCTCTTCTCCATGTGTTGTCTGTAGCTTGATTTTTTTTAAAAAAAATTAGAAAACATAACTTATGGCTCTAATAATTTTCTAAATCAGGAGGGTTTGGATTCCTGGTAGGGATACCGATGAGCATGGCAGCGTGGAATCGAGGGGTTTTTGTTGGAGATTTAGGGTCAGAAATCTGAAATGAGAGAAAGGGGGGATAGACGTCGGCGGGTGATGGTGAAAAATTGGGTCTGTGAAAATCTGAAATGGGGAGATGGAAAGGGGAAAGATTAGCGAGAAGATGAGTTTTTTTTTAGATGAGTGAGAAGATGGAAAGTGGACAAGATGTCAAGATCAGAGCTGACGAGTGAGAAATCAGAGCTGACGAGTGAGAAATTGGGGCACTGTTCATTCCTACGCAAATTTCAGACTCAGTTTACTGTAGTAAGCCTTTAAGGCTTATTATATTGTTAAAATCCTGCCGTTGCTCCAAATCAAATTGGAATCCCTTCTGTGGTTACATTTGCCTAATGCCACTTGTTTCAATATAAAGTACTTGCGTAACACCTCGAATCTACTGAGACAAAGCTCAAATGTGAATTCTTATTGCAAGTTCAAACATTAACTACCTAGTAGTTGCTATTATGTTAGAAAATATTAATATAAATTTCTTAATTTGTGGCATTCTTGTTAAGATATTTGGATATTAAGAAACTTTAGGATAAAATGAATTTAAAATAAAATATACTCCATTTGCTTAGTGGGACTAAATCTAACATTCAAAACTTGACATCCAAATTAAGTTTAGTTGGCCAAAATAAATTGTCAACGTTGTGAAAAGATGGGCACCTTCCGAAAAAGAGAATGGGAAAGTTATTGGTTTCTTTTGAAGTCATCTTGCTTATAGGGACAATATTTTACGATATGTAAATCATAAACTCTATACCCTAAACCCTATACGTTTCTTGTAAAAAGAACAATAGAAAAAAAAATATAAGAACATGTATCACAAGATGTCATTAAGACGTCGTTCTCAAAGGTGGCATCAAGAAAATACATATTATTAACTTTTTGTCTGTAAAATAAGGTATTGACTTTTAAAGTAAGTCAATGTTAAAACCAGAATGCGCATGCTTTTCCATGTGTAGAGTGACGATAGTCGATAAGTCCCACTATATTAAACTTGTACTCGACATCATGCACCCCTTCTGCGCCATTTTCTAATCCACTATTTTATTTGTCGGCCTTGACCCCTCTTTCACACACACACACACATATATATATATATATATGTATATATATAAAAGTTTCTGGATAAATATGAATATATGTATTTTTGGGATAAAAAAACAATAGTACAAAATAACTAATATGTTGAGGTAATAGTTCAATTGTTAGTCATTAAAATGATATTGTCCTAATATGGTATTCACACTTTCGATGCCAATTTGTTTCCTAATATAGAACGACTATGATACTACAAATCACGAATTCTACAAACCACAAAGGTTTAAAGTGTTAAATCTTGAGGAAGGAAAATGGTATGCAACAAAATACACACATTCTCTAGATTTGTGTGTTTAGAATTCAATGGAGGAGTCAATTTTATATAGTAGCCTAATGGACATCATCAAAATACACTATTTGAAAGCGACGAAAAATTGCACCCATACTCGAAAGAGTATCTTTTTCATGAAAAATAGAAATATTCTATGCAATGTTTAATTTCAATTCGTTATTTTTCTAACAGAGATGCCCGACATTTTTTATGCTACAAACGATGGGTTTCACTAAATATATTGTGGCAAAATCTGGCTCCCATAAAATATGAGGAACCAATATGATCCAATAGCAGAGAACTATCCGAGACACACTTACTTGAGGAGGGTCAATTGACCTCAATCTATTGTAGACAAGTTCAATTTTTAGCAATATCGGTAAAATTTTTAATATTTTGAGTACACCTCGACACGAACAAAAAAGAAAATTGGTGGACGGGGTTTAACATTTTACAGGAAAAAAAAAATTTAATTAAATTTGACATCAAATTCTCTATAAAAATCCTACATTTAATATATACATGTGTCTACATTTAATATATACATGTGTGTGTGTACAATATCACTTCAATTTCACAAAGAATTGCAAACATATTTAGGGTCCGTTTGGTTTGCGGGATGAGATAAGTAATATAATGATTAAACGTGTGAGATAGTGATAAATAATAGAGTGTGAAAAGTTATATGGTGTTTGGTTTGAAGGATAAGATGGTGGATTAATTTAATTGTTTGATATAATGACTAAAATACATTTGAAAATTTGACGAGAATTTCGAATTTCGGAAGAAATTCCAAATTTTTGGGATTAAGTTATAGCAAATAAGTTGAAATTTTTGGCAACTCCGGATATACAATATAATTACATCAAAAGTCAACGCCGTCCATCTCCTACATTCAATTTCACGTTGTATAGTGGCTCAAAGAAATGATAAAATGAACAATGAATTGTAAAGATACAAATCACAGAAACACTTTTTGCTTGTGTTGATTCCGATGGATGATGACTGGGATTTACACGCGGTGGTGAGAGGCTGCGCCGCCCCCAGTACCGCCACAAACAACCATTCTCCTATTTCTCCTCCTCCGCTTTTACATAACGATGAAAATCCATTAGATGTTCCAGGTCTTATAGATGATCACAGGGTCAACCCGTTTCAGGATTTTCAAGAAATATACAGTGAGTTTAACACAGATCAATCCGCCTCCGCCGCGAATACATTTTCTTTTCCTGTAGGCAGATATTTCCAGAGCCTTCAAGAGCCTCCTCAGATGAACATGCAAAGGCAAGAAAATTTACAGTTCAAGAATCCTAATTTTGGTTCTTCTTCACTCAGTTTTCCGGCAGCAAGTTCTCAGCCCAATCGACCGCGGAGAAGGTACTTTTGTTTCGAATTTCTACCTTTTTCACTCATAAAAACTTTGAGATTATGTATTTTCTATGAATATTTAATCAGTATTTTAATGTTTGCGGAACAGAAAAAACCAGGAATTGAAAATGGTTCGTGAAATGAGAGAAGAGGAACTCTCCGCTGATTCGTGGTCGTGGCGAAAATACGGCCAAAAGCCAATAAAGGGCTCCCCACATCCGAGGTTTTGTCTTTTTGCCTTCTTTTCTTGCGTTTCTTTTTAGTTATCGGCAACTAACCTATGATTTTTTAAATAAGCAAATTAATAAACAGTTTATAGTTTATACTATGTGATTTAAAAATAAACAGTTTATCATATTATAGTTTGTAAAATATGTATTTTATCCCCTTTAATTTTTGAATAGGTATAAAACACCTCTTACGTGTATGTTATGTTTTGCAAACAACAAATGAGTAAAGTGTTATTTTGAAAATCATATAGAGGTAACATGACTATTTCCAAATCAGATGGGGTAAAATATCTATTAATATACCACATTGAGTAAAATGGATATTTATAAAAATCAACCCTATTATCGATATCAAATGATGGATAAATTGTCACCAGCTCGTTTCTTTTATATATATATATATGGAGGTGTTTTACACTACTCAAAACTTTGTTTCAAATTAGGACTCGAGATCTTCTTGTGTTTCTTATTAAAGCTTATTTTTTGGCAAAATAAAATTTGTGAAAATATATTATAAAATTATAAAATGTATTTATATTTCAGAAAAAAAAATTTCCTATCTAAAACTATTATAACAGAATAATTTTTTCTGAATAATTAAAATTTAAGTTTAAAATAATGATCAAGATATTATAAAAGTTATTCATAAAAATTATAAATTTGGAAGATTCAGAAATAAATTATTAAAAATAAAAACGAGACAAACATAATTATTTGTTTAAAAACTATAAATTTGGAAATATTTTAGAAATAAATATTTAAAAGAAAAATGAGATAATTAATATTATTCTTTTTATTCTTAAATAATATTTATAAAATAAAAACAAGAATAACCATTATTTCCTAATTATGCATTTGATAACAAAATTTGAAAAACAAAATTAACTTTTAGATTTTCAAACAGAAATTATTATAGGTGTAGCACATCAAAAGGTTGTGGGGCAAGGAAACAGGTGGAGCGTAGTCCAAATGACCCTACGATTTTCGTGGTATCTTACACCGGCGAACACGCTCATCCACGGCCAACTCACCGGAGCTCCCTCGCTGGAAGTACCCGGAGCAAGCTATCTCCATCCGCCGCTGCCTACACTGATAAAAGCAAAACACCTTTAATTCCAGGGGGTCCACTAAGTTATGCATCACCAGCTGCCTCTTGTTCTAGTTTTTCTCCGAGTCCTCCATTAATGGAAGAAGCATCTCTGGCGCAAAACGAAGTCTACGCAGAGATTGTGGGGGCAGAGGAGGTGGAGGGGATGGGCGGCGGTGATGAGGATGAGGAAAATAGTTTATATTATGATTCCGAGTGATTTTATGAATGATGATTGATGGTATTTCGAAGGTTTTTTAGATGCTGAGCACTCAAGTGGTGTGGCTGACTTCTTTACAAGCGGCATTGAATCGTCTCAAAATAAAGAAGATGGAGATATAAATTTGACGTATAAGAAATGTATTCCATTTCAATAAAATTCAGTCAATTATTACAATGCGCTTATCATTCTATAAATACATAAATACAACCAATCAAAGGTTTACAGGTGTGATAGAATCTGTTATGCTGTTGTAACAAAAAAATCCAATGCCAAATCCATCTTAACAGAACAGAAAATATAATATTATATTGCATGAGTTGGTGTATCTGAATTCCAACGTATTTGCATGGCTTGATATCAATATTGCTTGTTCCTTAACTTGCCCCTGTAAAGACCCGGATTTTAGTTATGGGTTAATTAAAACTTGATTAAAAAGAGAGTTGGAAACTTCCTAAACTCTAGCTTAGAGTTTCAATACATCAAGGAGTCCATAAGCAATACAACTCCACCTTTACACCATCGAATTTCAGCAGCATGATTCGAACCAAATATGTAAATTGGTTACCAAGATTTTCGATACCATACAACTCAAGAAATTCGAAAGATTTACTACAATCCTTATCAGATTTTAATTCCTTAAAACCGAGAGAGTCCAAGCTGCTCAATCCAAGAGTCCTTCACCATTTGGGAGTCACCAAATTTGCACCTATCTATCCGAGAGTCCTTCCATCCTTGGGTATCGAGTTTTTGCACCTATAAAAGCAAGGTTTCAGCATCACTTTCATCCACCAATCTTCCTTCGAAAAACAGAAGCAATAACCGAGAGTTTTCTGCCCTTTCAGCCGAAGCTTTCATCGAAAATTCCAGCATCTGTTTCGAGAATCTGGTTGCTGTCAAACCATTCGAAAAAGCTGTCAAAACTCCTTCCTTTTTCCAGCGAGTTTCGAGAAGTGAAACCGAGTGATTCTTGATCAATCTTCAGCAACCTGTTCCATCGTTTAATTCCATCAATTGGAATCAAAAGTCCAGACAGCATATAGCTTCGAAAATTTCCAGAATCTGTCCGAATTATTCCAGCAACCAAAACCGAGAGATCAAGCCGTAGTTGCTGCGTCCTTTACTCAATATTTAAGCCACCAAAGTTCAGCCCTTTACGTACTGTCCGAATCTCTTCCAAATTCCAGCAAGTCTCGAGTAATAACCTAGTAAATCTTGGCCATAATTCAGCACCTAAACCCTCGGCTTGCTTCCAGCAAGCTAGCGAAGCAATCTGTCCACAAGAACTCAATATATTCTTCATCTTATTGCCTTTGAGTCCAGCCGAGAAGAGAACCTTCAAATACTTCGAGCGTTCGCGTTAGAAGTTAGCAAGTCAAGGGTAGAAAGAATCCGCTCGTTTCGCATTCTAGATTGTTCAAACACGTCTTCAATCTGTAAGTGGGTTTTTGCTATTTATTCGTTTCGTTTTTTTAAAAACTATAGTATGTTTTGAAATCTCGCTCGATATGAACTATGTTGAAACTATGAAAAGTATATTTTGTAAGCACCTTAAACTCGAAATCTAATTGGATTGGAATTCCCCATGACCCTGATGCGGTGGGGTGTAACCGCTAAAAGAACCTTATACGGTGGTTATCCGTTGTTTCTGGAGTTTCCAGACCCTTTATTCGTGGGTAAGCCGATGTCATGACCTCATCTCTAGGAGGGATAAGTCTAGAGACTGATATCAGTACCAATAGGAGATTAGATGATTTACTGTGCTTAAGTATATGAAAAATTATGAACGATATGAGATGTCATGTTATGGCTCGTTGGAGCAATTACGTCAAGATACATTCATATCGGTTTATGTCAAGTTTTGATTCATGTTTTGAAAATTATGAAGTATTTATTATGATATCATATCGATTGTCCCCCACTTGCTGAGTGTTTTCCAAAGCACTCAACCCCTTACTCTACATCCCCAGATAAAGCTGAAGAAGAGGTTGAAGCTGGAGAAGAACACCAATTCTGGGGTTGGTGATTTGTCCGCTGAGTTATCTTAAGATTAAGTATCTCAAGATCTAAGTTATCATAAGTACGATTTTAATTCGTTTAAGATGTTTAAGTTTTAATTTCACGTTTTTAATTCAATGTAAAGACAATGGTTATTTATTTATGGAAAATAGACTGGTTTTCGTTTGTTACGATATTACGAGGCTTATTGGTTTTCTAGTTGTAATGGAAATCAATGCCGGTGTTAGTGACCCCGGTCTCGGGGCGTGACATTTTAGTGGTATCAGAGCTAGCCAGGTTCCATAATCCCGTTGGGAAAAGATCGATTCACGATAATTACGATAATCGGAAGTTCAATCTGATTGATCACGTGAATAACGATTTTTCTGTTCCTAAGAAAATTTTTTTAAAAAAAATATATATATAGAAAATTCAAAAAAATCGAAACCCTAGCTGCCTTAAAGTCGCCGCCGCCTGCCGCCACGATAGCCATCGACGAGTACACCAATCGAAGCGTCTCTTCCAGTCGATCCTTCTGCCAAAATTTCAGATCGATCGGATTCCGTTTGCTCTGTCAATTTCGCATTCAAAATCTAAGAACCCTAAATCCCAAATTTTGTTCGTTTCTCGATTTTCAGAACATCGCTCGATTGTTTGAAATTAAAAATTTCAGTATGATCTTCCAAGCAAGACGATCAATAGCCCTCTGTCAATTTTGGATTTCAAGCATCGATTAGGGATCATTTCGAAACCCTAATTTCGAGTTATGAACCCTAACTGCAGATTTAAAAAAAAAAATCAGAAACTGCGAGAGTTTGAGCACTTAACGCAGACGCCAGACATGACAGTGGTAGAATATACCGCGAAGTTCAACTCGCTGGGAACATATGCGCCAAGCATAATGGCAGACGAGTCCCTAAAACTACATTGCTTTAGGATTGGACTGAAAAGTCGTATCCAATCCGCCCTTGCAATTTTCGAGACCACAAATTTTGGAGAACTAATGGGAGCAGCCATCAGGGCTGAAGCAGACATAAAGCGTCGCGAGGAAGAATTTAAGCGCAAGCGACCCTCCATTAGTCAGCATACCTCTAATGGTCAAAACTTCAAGAGGCCTAACCCGTCCAGTAATCAGCGAAAAGGACCAACGATAGGCCCAAACCAACAGAGGTTTCCGAAATGTTCAAGCTGTGGCTATCATCATCCCGGAAAATGCCTTAAGGGAAAGGGAGCCTATTTTCGACGTGGAAAGTTAGGACACAGGATTGCCGAAGGTCCCGAATCTGATGTAAAGGGGACAATTACAAGAAATGGCGGGCCTCCGAACAAACCAAGGGAAAACAATCCGAATGCCCGTGTCTTTGCCATATCACAAGAGGAGGCAGAGGACGCAAACGACATCGTGGCAGGTACCATTTTATTAAACGAATTACCTGCTTATGCATTGTTTGATTGTGGTGCCACGCATTCGTTTATGTCCAAAAGGTTTGCTAAGAAACTAGCTCTTAAACCGGAATTGCTTAGTGAACCATACAATGTAGCAACACCAGCCAATAAAACCCTAATAGCACATAGTATACACCGAATTGTAATCTCAGTATTAATGAAAGGATGTTTAATGCTGAGTTAATTCAACTCAACATGGTGGATTTCGATGTTATACTGGGAATGGATTGGCTATCTAAACACCATGGAGTAGTGGACTGCCGCAACAAGAATGTTAAACTACGAACTCCAGACGAGGGAGAGATCGTATACCACGGCAAAACTAAGGAACGAAAATTCCTTCTGTCGCCAGCACAAACTTGGAAAGCCGTGAAGAAGTATACCTAGCAACAATAAGCGAGGTAAAAGAGGAAGATGGACCCAGGATAGAAGACATAGCGGTAGTGCAAGAATTTCCGGATGTCTTTCCTGAAGAACTGCCCGGTTCTGTTCCAAACCGAGAATTGGAGTTTGAAATCAATTTGGTGCCAGGCGTTACACCAATTTCAAAGGCACCATATCGAATGGCTCCAGCCGAATTGAAAGAACTCAAGGAACAACTTCAGGATCTCTTAGACAAGAGACAAATCAGACCAAGTGTATCCCCATGGGGAGCTCCAGTGTTGTTTGTAAAGAAGAAAGACGGGAGCATGAGATTGTGCATCGACTACAGAGAACTGAATAAGATCACAATCAAGAACAAGTACCCTCTTCCAAGGATAGATGACCTGTTCGATCAACTCAAAGGAGCTAAAGTCTTTTCTAAGCTCGATCTAAGGTCAGGCTATCACCAACTAAAGATAAAAGCTGATGACGTACCGAAAACAACATTCAGAACGAGGTATGGGCATTACGAATTCACGGTGATGCCATTTGGCTTGTCAAATGCGCCAGCAGTATTCATGGACTTGATGAATCAAGTATTCAAGCCATTCTTGGATGACTTTGTTGTGGTGTTCATCGACGACATCCTCATTTATTCGTCGAGCAATGAGGATCATGAACAACATCTTCGCCTCACTCTACAGACATTGAGAGAGAAGGAGCTCTATGCCAAATTTAATAAATGTGAATTCTGGCTAGAAAGCGTATCTTTCTTAGGACACATCATATCAAAAGAAGGCGTGTCAGTGGACCCTAAAAAGGTAGAGGCAGTTTTGGATTGGCATAGGCCAACGACAGTGACCGAAATCCGAAGCTTCTTGGGACTAGCTGGTTACTACCGGAAGTTTGTCGAAGGATTTTCGTCAATAGCAGTACCTCTTACAAGGCTCACACAAAAGAACGCAAAATTTATCTGGAGTGAAGAATGTGAGAAAAGTTTTGAGACTTTGAAGAAAAAGCTCTCATCTGCACCGGTACTAGTACTACCGACTGAAGGCATGTGTTTCACTATTTATAGTGATGCATCTAAGGAAGGACTGGGATGTGTACTCATGCAAGAAGGAAGAGTAATTGCGTATGCTTCAAGACAACTCAAGCCTCACGAGCAAAACTACCCTACGCATGACCTCGAATTAGCCGCAGTGGTGTTCGCCTTAAAAATTTGGAGACACTATCTGTATGGCGCCAAGTGTGAAGTTTTCACAGACCATCAAAGCCTCAAATACTTGTTTACTCAAAAGGAACTAAATATGAGGCAGAGACGATGGATTGAACTCTTAAAGGACTACGATCTCACCATCAGTTACCATCCCGGCAAGGCAAACAAAGTAGCAGACGCTTTGAGCCGGAAAGGCAAAGGAAAAATGATCTTAGCTTCGGTCTCAGCTCAACCTTGTCTTCGAGAGACCATCAAACTAAGCCAAGATCAAGATCTGAGCCTAACAAAGTTAAAAGAACAAGTCAAAGAAAAGAAGATTACTGACTTTGAGATCGATAGCAATGGAATTCTGTGGATGAAAGGACGATTGTGCGTGCCAAATGTGAACAACATAAGACAAGAAGTGATGTCTGAAGCGCACAAATCAAAATTTTCAGTCCACCCTGGGAGTACAAAAATGTACAAGGATTTGAAGGAAAATTTCTGGTGGAATGCAATGAAGAAAGACATAGCAGAATTCATCGCCCGATGCTTAGTATGTCAACAAGTTAAAGCTGAGCATCAAAGACCCGGAGGACTTCTTCAACCTCTGGAAATCCCTGAATGGAAATGGGATCACATCTCCACGGATTTCGTCGTGGGCCTACCAAAGTCAAAACAGAGCCATGACGGAATTTGGGTAATTGTTGATAGACTAACCAAGTCAGCACACTTTCTACCTGTCCGTATGAACTACAACTTAGACAAGTTGGCAACCCTATATATGGACAATATAGTGAGATTGCATGGAGTCCCAGTGAGCATCCTATCCGACAGAGATCCTAGATTCGTGTCGTGTTTCTGGAAAAGCTTTCAGCAAGCTATGGGAAGTAAAGTGACTCTTAGCACGGCCTATCACCCACAAACCGATGGCCAGACAGAGAGAACTATCCAAACCCTCGAAGATATGCTAAGAGCTTGTGTATTGGACTTTACTGCGAATTGGAGCGAGCTTTTACCGCTAGTCGAGTTTGCTTACAATAACAGCTATCATAGTAGCATTGGGATGGCGCCACACGAAGCACTCTATGGGCGCAAATGTTGATCACCCTTATACTGGGATGAAGTAGGAGAAAGAGCTATCAAAGGACCGGAGTTAGTGCAAGCTACTATCGACAAGATAGCTATCATCAGAGATAGGCTTAAGACAGCCCAGGACCGACAGAAAAGTTGGGCTGATTTGAAAAGGAGACCAGCGGATATTGAGATTGGTGAAAAGGTCTATGTAAAGATTTCACCAATGAAAGGAGTAATTAGATTTGACAAAAAGGGGAAGTTGAACCCGAGATATGTGGGACCATTTGAAGTTCTAGAAAAGGTAGGAACGCCAGCATATAAAATAGCACTACCGCCAAATCTGTCGAGAATTCACAATGTCTTCCACGTATCACAACTAAGGAAATACATTGCTGACCCAAGCCATGTACTGGAAGCAGAACCCCTAGTAACTCAAGGGAATTTGGACGAAACATTGAAATACGAAGAAATCCCAATCCGTATCCTGGATACCAAGAACCAAGTTCTGAGAAGAAGGATCATTCCTTACGTCAAGGTCCAATGGTCAAATCATACGGAAAGAGAAGCTACTTGGGAAATGGAAGAATCAATGCGGGAGAAATATCCCTACCTTTTCCAGGACCTAGTTGACTCGAGTTTCGAGGACGAACTTCCAATAAGGAGGGAGGGATGTAAAGACCCGGATTTTAGTTATGGGTTAACTAAAACTTGATTAAAAAGAGAGTTGGAAACTTCCTAAACTCTAGCTTAGAGTTTCAATACATCAAGGAGTCCATAAGCAATACAACTCCACCTTTACACCATCGAATTTCAGCAGCATGATTCGAACCAAATATGTAAATTCGTTACCAAGATTTTCGATACCATACAACTCAAGAAATTCGAAAGATTTACTACAATCCTTATCAGATTTTAATTCCTTAAAACGAGAGAGTCCAAGCTGCTCAATCCAAGAGTCCTTCACCATTTGAGAGTCACCAAATTTGCACCTATCTATCCGAGAGTCCTTCCATCCTTGGGTATCAAGTTTATGCACCTATAAAAGCAAGGTTTCAGCATCACTTTCATCCACCAACCTTCCTTCGAAAAACAGAAGCAATAACCGAGAGTTTTCTGCCCTTTCTGCCCAGAAATTTTCCAGCAGATTCCTTCGAAAATCAGCACCAAAATCCGAAGCTTTCATAAAAAATTCCAGCATCTGTTTCGAGAATCTGGTTGCTGTCAAACCATTCGAAAAAGCTGTCAAAACTCCTTCCTTTTTCCAGCGAGTTTCGAGAAGTGAAACCGAGTGATTCTTGATCAATCTTCAGCAACCTGTTCCATCGTTTAATTCCATCAATTGGAATCAAAAGTTCAGACAGCATATAGCTTCGAAAATTTCTAGAATCTGTCCGAATTATTCCAGCAACCAAAACGAGAGATCAAGCCGTAGTTGCTGCGTCCTTTACTCGATATTTAAGCCACCAAAGTTCAGCCCTTTACGTACTGTCCGAATCTCTTCCAAATTCCAGCAAGTCTCGAGTAATAACCTAGTAAATCTTGGCCATAATTCAGCACCTAAACCCTCGGCTTTCTTCCAGCAAGCTAGCGAAGCAATCTGTCCACAAGAACTCAATATATTCTTCATCTTATTGCCTTTGAGTCCAGCCGAGAAGAGAACCTTCAAATACTTCGAGCGTTCGCGTTAGAAGTTAGCAAGTCAAGGGTAGAAAGAATCCGCTCGTTTCGCATTCTAGATTGTTCAAACACGTCTTCAATCTGTAAGTGGGCTTTTGCTATTTATTCGTTTCGTTTTTTTAAAAACTATAGTATGTTTAGAAATCTCGCTCGATATGAACTATGTTGAAACTATGAAAAGTATATTTTGTAAGCACCTTAAACTCGAAATCTAATTGGATTGGAATTCCCCATGACCCTGATGCGGTGGGGTGTAACCGCTAAAAGAACCTTATACGGTGGTTATCCGTTGTTTCTGGAGTTTCCAGACCCTTTATTCGTGGGTAAGCCGATGTCATGACCTCATCTCTATGAGGGATAAGTCTAGAGACTGATATCAGTACCAAGAGGAGATTAGATGTTTTACTGTGCTTAAGTATATGAAAAATTATGAACGATATGAGATGTTATGTTATGGCTCGTTGGAGCAATTATGTCAAGATACATTCATATCGGTTTATGTCAAGTTTTGATTCATGTTTTGAAAATTATGAAGTATTTATTATGATATCATATCGATTGTCCCCCACTTGCTGAGTGTTTTCCAAAGCACTCAACCCCTTACTCTACATCCCCAGATAAAGCTGAAGAAGAGGTTGAAGCTGGAGAAGAACATCAATTCTGGGGTTGGTGATTTGTTCGCTGCGTTATCTTAAGATTAAGTATCTCAAGATCTAAGTTATCATAAGTACGATTTTAATTCGTTTAAGATGTTTAAGTTTTAATTTCACGTTTTTAATTCAATGTAAAGACAATGGTTATTTATTTATGGAAAATAGACTGGTTTTCGTTTGTTACGATATTACGAGGCTTATTGGTTTTCTAGTTGTAATGGAAATCAATGCCGGTGTTAGTGACCCCGGTCTCGGGGCGTGACACCCCCTCAAGTTGAGTGGGGTTCGGAAACC
This sequence comes from Haberlea rhodopensis, assembly GCA_907163345.1. Taxonomy (NCBI): domain Eukaryota; kingdom Viridiplantae; phylum Streptophyta; class Magnoliopsida; order Lamiales; family Gesneriaceae; genus Haberlea; species Haberlea rhodopensis. The sequence continues at coordinate 6,057,745 of CAJQUN010000017.1, forward strand.
GCACCGAGCTTGGTATGTAGTCGAGTGAATGCATCAACTGATAATGGTTTTGTAAGAACATCTGCGTTTTGATTACAAGATGGGACATGCTGCCCACTTAGTACCTTGGATAGCACTTTTTCTCGGACAATGTGAAGATCCAATGCAAGATGTTCTGTGCGAAAGTGGAGAACCAGATTAACACGTATAGCTATGGTGCTAAGATTATCACACCATAAAACTAGAACATGAACATGAAGTTCAGTCAAAAGTGATTCAATCCATAATAAATCAACAGTTGCATTTGCTAGTCTTCTATACTCTACCTATATACTTGATCGAAAAGCTACAGCTTGCTTTTTAGAACTCCATGAGATAGGTGAATGACCATAGAACTAGAAAAGGCCTGAAGTTGATCTACGATCATAAGGATCACTCCCCATTCAGCATCACAATATCTAGAGAGACAGAAGTGTGAAGATGCACATATTTTGATTCCAAATCAATCGTGCCACTTAAATATCTGAGGATTCTCTTGACAGCCTTCCAGTGAGTACGGAGAGAAGTTTGCATATCTTGACAAACCTTGTTTTGTATGCCATGTCCATAATGGTGATGGTTAAATACTGGAGTGCACCCACAATGCTACGATAAAGAGTGGCATCCTCAAAAGGATCTCCATCCTTGGAAGAGAGCTTGGTAGCCGTAACCATAAGAGTGGGGAAAGAATTGGCTTGACTCATTTTTGTCTTCAGGAGCAAGTCTCGAACATATCTGGATTGTGTGAGAATCAGAGTATCTGATGATGTTCTGTTGACTTCACTTCCTAAAAAGTAGATAAATCTCCAAGATCCTTAAGTGAGAACTGCTTTGTTCAATTTACAGATAATCTCCTGGATATGACCTTGATTGCTTCATGTTATTATAATGTCATCTGCATAGACAATCGCGGAAGGGATATAATTATTAACTAACTGAACAAATAAGGAGTATCAGCTCGTGACTTGACAAAACCATAGCATGAAGTGTACTCCTCAGTTTCTCAAGTCACGCTCGAGGCGCTTTTTTGAGTTCATATATTGTTTTATGCAGCTTACATACTAAAGGACTGACACTTTGATGTGTGTACACCACTTCAGTGAGAGTTAATTTAAAAAGGCGTTACTGACATCAAGTTGTTGAATAATCCACCCTTTAGACACAACAATAGTGAGGATTATTTGAATCGTTGTGGGTTAAACCACGGGGCTAAACGTCAAGGTATAATCCAATCTCGGTGTATGAATATCCTTTGGCTACGAGACGTACCTTATAACGAGCAATAGAACCATCTTGTTTGGATTTGATATTAAACACTCATTTGCAGACGATTATGAAGCATGAGGAGGTAGTGGTACTAAAAACCAAGTTTGTTTTGTATGAGAGCATGATACACAGAATCCATAGCATGAACCCAATCTTTATTTTGTCGAGCTTTCCACATGGCTCTTGAATGGAGGAAAAATTCTCTGCAAGAACTGCCTTAGATCAAGTGATCATAGGGTGCTTGTTCACTGGTAAAGGAAAATATATGTCTATATCAATAGGAGCACTAGAAGAGATAGGATAATGCAAGAACTGGATGTTGGACAGGAAGAAGTATGACTGAAAAGAAAACTATGGATAGATTCATGCCAAAGTGAACAAGGCGATGAAAGAATACTAACATCAGCCGAAGAGCATGTCACAGACTCCCTTTTTGTTACAAGATGTAAATATGGTGATGAGTGTAAAAACTAGGACTGATTGGTAGATATAGAAAAGAATAAAGACTCTGATGTTGTGAGAAAGGCTGGCTGATAACATTTTAAGAAAAGGGAAAGACATCTTCATCAAACTTAACATGTCGCGAAATATAAACTCTGCCATAATTGCTAATACATTTGTACCCCTTGTGTTTACTGTTATATCCAATAAAAGTGCATAAGGTAAATCTAAATTCAACTTTATGATGATGTATGGTTGATGACACGGAAAACATAGACACCAAAAAACTTTTAATAGTGAATAATCAGAAGCTTTATAGTGTAGTTTTTTGAGAGGTATGTCTCCAGCAATGAAAAGAGTTGGAAGTCTATATATGAGACAGAGTGCGGATGATAATTTGCTCAAAAGTGAAGAGGCATGGAAGCTTGAGCTAAAAGAGTGAGGTGAGTTTCAACTATATGCCGATGTTGTCATTCTACGATCCAATTTTGTTGCAACGTACAGTGACAAGGAATCTGTGATTGATACCATGTTTTTTAAACAAAGGATGTTGAGGCTCTAAACTCACCACCCCAGTCTCTTTGAAGGTTTCAATCTTTGTATTAAATTGATTTCAACCAAAGTATTAAACACGGTGAAAGCTTGAGTGACATATGTTTTGAGTTTAAGAAGTAAACTATGTCAATCAACTATAGGCATCAACAAAGCTTATGTAATATCGAAAACCATCTTTAGAGATTGCGTGTGATGGTCCCCAAACATAAGAGTAAACTAATTCAAATAGAGTTGTAAACAATGTTTGAAAGGTTGGAAAATGGAATATGATTAGTCTTTCCCAATTCACAACCAGAACAAGCCTTAATTTTCAGTGCTAGGAACATAAATATTTCCACTCAATAACACTTGTTTGATAATTGACAACGTAGAGTGATCTAATATAATATGCCAATTGTTTAAAACTTGAGACAAAAATTCGAGTCTTAGGTTGTTGAGTGGATGAGCCTGAAAGATTTAGAGAAGAGGAACTGGAATGAAGATATGCTGCAGAAGAATTCGAGGATGGGACAATCTTGGCCAAGCTAAAATTGTATAAATCATCATGTAAAGTCCCACTGAGAAGAACAACTTTGGTTGCTTCTATCCTTGACAAGACCAAAAAAAAAAGAAGAACGAAATTCAAAGAAAATATGAATCTCTTGCAAATTTACTAACATCGAGTATATTCTTGGAAATGCGGGGAACATGTAAGAGATTTTTCAAGATAAATGGGCGAAAGAAAGGGAAAAATTAATATTAGGGTGCCCTATATGAGATATAGACAGACCTACTACATTACTCGTGTGGACCTTACAATTGCCTGTGTACTCCGACCCAAGGGAGAGGTTTCCAATGTGACGTGATGGGAGTCTCCAAAGTCATGGTACCACCAATAATCAATCGTGGGTTCCGATTGTTATGTGGCTATTGGAAATTGATTTGACTGGAAGCGTGGCTGTGAAGTTACTGATCAGAGGAGTGGTTTGTAGATTGTCGCTGATAAGGAAAAAAATCCTTATCGAACCTATAGTAACATTTCTCAGCAATGTGTCCTCTCATGACTTAACACCAGCCAGAGTTGTTGTTCCAGCTGCCCGCGAGTAGATCTTCCTCATCCTCTGCCTATGTATGAAGGTCCTTGAGACTAAGGATGATACTCTGATTTCTTAGGTTGTGGAAATATACTGGTGTTAAGTGCATGAGAGGAACTGTCAATGGGACCGGTAAACGATTCAATCTGGTCTTCATGTGCCATCAAAATTGCTCCAACTTCATAGAGTGTTAGTGTATCTACACGGAAGTAACATGAACGACAACAACGTCGTATTCGCGACCAACATCTACAAGAACATGAAGTATTTGATCTTCGTCAAAAATGAGATGTCCACAAGCAGCTTGCTCAAGTGCCTTCTTGAATGTTTGTGACTGAAGCTTGCATTGCATTACACTGGCTTTAGATCGTGTTGCGAATAGGTGAGACACTCGTGTCCAGAGTTGGGCAAAAGTTAAGCACCCAATCATTTGGGCTTGAACAACTAAGTCTTGGAGGCAAGAAGAAATGAGAACAACAGCTGGTCTTTCCTACGACGGGAATGAAATTTTGATTTGATTGTTTCAAGGTTCTTTGTCATCTGTCACAACTTTGGAGAGACTGGGGCTATATGAGAATGAGTAAGTCAAGACCAAGTCCACCTCTTAAAGAAAATAAAATCAAAGATAATTATTTTCTCATAATTAAATTTTTATTTTACTTTTGTATTGAAATTATTTTAGAGTGTAATTAACATAAATGGAACCAAAATTTTAAGTGAATGTTAATTAGAAAATGGCCCAAATAATTTTAATTCCGGTATAGCATAAAAAAATGCCATGTTGATGTTGCCTTTAAATAAATTGCACTTAGGGATATCATCACTATTAATGTGAAATATTTTTCACGTCAGTTAGATATCAATTATTGATATATCCTAGTGAACTGTCTCCGATGATAGCATCAAATGTTTCATAAAATGGAACAAGCCCAAAATGAAAATCGCATTTTCATCGTGTTACGATTTAATCGACTGGTTCAGTAATCCATGTTCAACCAAATAAATTAGAAGCCCCTCGTGAGTTCATCAGAGATCACCGATCTTTTGAATTTATATTTCCAACAACCGTGTGATTTGCTAGAGGTATTTTGAAATTTCAAGAACAATGCAATTCTTTGGAGGTTCAGAAATCAGTCCATCTCCTCCGGTACCCACAGCATCTGGGAACAATGCCCACATGCTTTACATATTCAATCGAAATGGAATCTGCTTGCTTTACAGGGAATGGAATCGACCCCTCAAAACCCTCAGTCCACAGCAAGATCACAAGCTCATGTTTGGTCTCCTCTTCTCTCTCAAATCTTTGACCGCGAAGATGGATCCAACAAGGTGTTCGATTTTATTCCCCTTCAAAAATTTCGTTTTCTACCCGATAGTTCGTTCCTTTTGCTTGTTTGTTGATGTGGGCTCGTAGTTAGTATTTCTTTGTTTTCTAATGGTCAGTGCTGACAAGGGGAATCTTGGGGTGCCTCAGCTTCCTGGCCAAAGTTGTTCATTTCATAGCTTTCGTACGAATACCTATAAATTAAGCTTTATGGAGAGTCCATCTGGAATTAAGGTTAGTTTAGATTGTTGTATTGAAGTTTCGGTCTTTGCTTTCTGGTAACACTAATATACTATGTATGTAGCCTGAAATGTTATTAATTATGGAAGGATTGATGCTGAAAGTAGTTGATGTGCGGAGTAGGTTCATTGTGAGATATGATCCATATGGATACAAGTTTGAGATATGAAGTGTTCTCTAAACTGTCTTTATCCAATTGTATACCGGCTTGTGGGTTGTTAGCATAAAAAGTAACACTTCTGTATTGCTTATTTTCTCACTTGTTGCAATCTTAAGATATCAGTCATGTGCTTAAAACACTGCTGAAAGGTGGAATTAAGGCGTGGAATCTTGCTTCAGTGTAGACCTTGGTTATTCAGCCATGGTAGTCTAAAATTAGGTTTCCTTGTTGAAAACAGAAATGTGATTCTTGAATTCCTAGCTTTGATATATTTTTGATAAACATACTTTGTAATTAACAGTGTGTATCCCATTTAGTCATATATGAAATTAGACAGAAATTTATGTTTATGATGTAACATGAACAAGTTCAAAGTGGCTACATGATTGCCACCATTTGTTCTTCATTTCATGGGGTTTTTTTGCAGATCATTCTTGTTACCCATCCAAGGACCAGTGATCTGCGAGAAGCTCTGAAGTACATCTATAACTTGTATGTGGAGTATGTTGTCAAGAATCCACTTTATTCACCAGGGAATCCAATTAGGTAAAGCAGTCTTGGAATTCATGTGCCTCGATTAGTTGAAAATGTCGAAATTTCTGTGCCATTTGAAATGTGAATAGCTCCTTTATGTTTAGAGGAATGTCGACATGAGGCTATACATACATTCAAAAGTGTATTTGAATGGAGCAGCTCTTTAAATAAAATTGTTTTTTCTAAGAAGTTGATGTTTAGTTTGGCTTTTAAAATTTAATAGTGCTAAACAAAAGCCAAAATCAAGATGTAAAAAAATTTAAGGCTTCTGCTGCAAATTTTCTTTAAATAATTTAGAGATAGTGACAATTTACCCCCATGTGGTATCGAGATAATAGGCATTTAACCCCCTTTGGTTTGTTAATAGACATTTTATCCCCAGTGGTATCCAAAATAGGCATTTTTCCTATGTGGTTAGTAAATAGACGTTTTATCTCCCGTGGTTTCAGATAGGCACTTTACCCTCCATGTGGTTAGTAAATAGACAGTTTATACCCCCGTGGTTTTCAAATAGGCACTTTACCCCTGTGGTTTGAAAAAATAGTATAAGTGGAGGGGGTGTTTTGCACATATTCACAAATTACATGGGGTCAACTGTCTATTTCCAAACAAGGGGTTAAACTGCCAATTTTGAAAACCAAATGGGGGTAATCTTTATATTCAATTCACATTGGTGTAATCCGACTAATTGGAGAACCATAGGAAGGTTCACTGCCAATAACCCAAAAATTTAAGTAGGAAGGATCCAACCAGCTGTACACTTTTCTGTCATAACTAGGAAAGAAAGGTGCATGATCTTGCGAAATACTTATGAAGAAATTAAGAAATGATATTTAAGAACCATCACATTTCGTGATTAATTGGCAAATCCACTTTTATTCTCTAGCAACCAATAATGTGGGACTGTTAAGATGGTTATAGCAAATCGATTGAAGTCTAGACCCAGCATGGTATTTGGACTACAATGACTACATAAAACTGCTTCTGCTTTTTAAAACAAAGTGCCTATGTACCTAAACTTGTCCTTAGTATATTATCTGAAATAGAGACGGGAAACTAGCATGAAGGCCTTTTTGCATTGTGTGCTTGTGTCTCGTCTCGGCTCCTTCACATGTATTATAAAAGACTTTTGCATTCAGTGTAGAGATAAAACAATGTTAAGCCAATCAATGAGCATTCTCCTTGCTCTCTTCAAGTAAATTTTAAGCTGCGAAGATGATGCTTTTGTTACAGTTTCGGCATCAACTTACCGAGTTGCTAGTGAACCTGTGTGCAAAACTTTAGCTATAATCAAAGTCTGGGAATGCAGGACAACAAATTGCGAATATTCTTCTATTTTTTCGTCATTATATAATATTCGTTAACCGCGGTATAGGTTTTTCAGTTGTAATACTTGGGTGCTAATTTGATTTTCTATCTTGCCTGTTTCAGATCTGAGCTGTTTAATACAAATGTTGATCAGTATGTCAGAGGCCTTGGCTAATATTAGCTTCTCTTGGAGAAAAATAGAAACACGTTGCTTCAAAGAAATGGTGATTTAAAGTTTGTTCCTGAGATTGCACTTCAGTTGTTTTTACAGATTGAATATTAGTTGTATTGAATATTCGAAATGCATTCACTTTGTCACTTAATGGGGCGTAATCAAGATTTTATATTATTATATTCATATATACATTCGGGTGGATTAGCCTACCCTACCTCCGCCCTGGTCACATTTTTTAAACGATCAGTTAAACACAAGTGTGATCGTTTTGTGGGGTTCTTTATTTTAAGCATGCTTATCTTTGTTCAAATGATATGTACTCTACATAAATTTATGTATCATGTGAATATATAATATTTAAAGCTTGGATTAATTAAAAATTATTTTTCCGAACTTTAAAATACATCTATGCATAAATGAAAAGAAAAGACACTTATAACTAATTGTAATTCTTAAATTGAGTGATATTTATTGGACTAAGAGAAGATTGTGTCAAATCTTCTCCTAGTTGGTCAAAGATTACTTTCCTATTTGTAAATATTGTGATATTATCTTCTATAATTATCGTGATCTTTGTAATCTTATCTTACATGTAAAAGTGTATTTAAATTGATTCACATAATTAGAAATAATTCATTCAGCAAATTATATTTCTTATATGGTATCACGCCACTCAAGTCCCTAACGAGCAAAACCCTACCTTGATCCTCTATGGCCGCTACCAACTCCTCTGCCTCGTCCGAAGCCAATGCTGTCGTCACCCCAACTCACGGCCAACGTCTTATTTCTTCTGCCGGTGCTATGCTTGGGCCCTCACGTGATCCCCTAATATCTACCAATGTTCATCAACAACTTCCGCTTCAACTTACGATGTCGAATTTTTCATCGTGACGTGCACAAGTAAGCCATCTTCTATTTGGTTATGGCGTATTAGGCTTCATTGATGGATCGTTCCCTTGCCCCTCCATCGGCTCCACGCCAGAGACCACAGCCGCACATCTCCATTGGCAACAGCAGGACTCCTTACTTCTCTCGGTGTTATTTGGTTCAGCGCATGGCTGCCCCTGACGAGGCGCACTGAGTTGCCCTCAAACGCATCTTGCGTTACCTCAAGGGTACTTTATCTCATGGACTTTTGCTTCATCGCAATGTCTCATTTGATCTTCGGGCATTCTCTGATGCTGATTATGGTGGTGATTCTTTGACGGGTACCTCTACTTGTGCCTATATTATCTTTTTGGGGTCAAATACTATCTCTTGGAGCTCGCGAAAACAACTAGGTGTTTCTCGCTTCTCTACTGAATCTGAATATCAGGCATTGGCTTGCACCTCTGCTGAAGTTCGTTGGCTGCAAAATTTGTTTATTGAGATTGGTTATCCTTTGCAAGGCGTCCCTCGCATTCAATGTGATAACATTGGCGCCATTCAACTGTTTCTTCATCTGGTTCATCATTCTCGTATGAAGTCTATCTCAATTGATCTCCATTTTGTGTGTGATCTCGTCAACAAGGGTTTCTTAGCGGTTACATACGTTAAATACAATTGATCAGCTCGCTGCAATTCTCACAAAACCGTTACCCCGTTCTCGGTTTCAGTCTCTACGGTTCAAAATTTTCGTTGCTGATGGAACGTCTATTTTACGGGGGGGTATTGAACTAAGAGAAGATTGTGCCAAATATTCTCCTAGTTACTCAAAGATTACTTTCCTATTTGCAAATATTGTGATATTATCTTCCATAATTATCGTGATCTTTGTAATCTTATCTTACATATAAAAGTGTATTTAAATTGATTCACATAATGAGAAATAATTCATTCAGCAAATTATATTTCTTATAATATTCATAATGAGTTGTAATCTAAAATGAAATTTTCAAGATTTTTTTTGGAATTTATAACTAATTGTAATTTGTAAATTGAAGAGAAATAAAAAATATACAACTTTATATACACTTGATATAATACGCCGAATTAATAAACTTCTCCAAGTCCACCTGTTTACTATATTGGCCCGTTAATTGCTAATTGCTATTGCTAATAAGCGTCACGTATCTCTGTTTCGGCGGAAGGGGTTTGTTTTCGGCGGAGCACTTGAAAGAAATGGCGGTTGGTTTAGGAAACAGTGGGCATAGTTTGACGCAGTTCTTCCGCCTGAGTTCTTGGAGAGAAATAAAGAAGAGTGTTTGTTTCGAAGTCATGGGCTCGGCAGAAGGAGGTTCTAGGCCACGAATCTGTCCGATGGATTCGTGGCACATTGTGGACGAAGCTCCGCACTGGAATCAGTGTCTCTCGGCGTGTTGATGATGTGTTTGTGATACGACCATGGAGTCGGTTAATGAAGCAAACATGTAGGAAAGGTAAACAAAAGCAAATTACAAGGACCAAAGCTATTTGATGACAAACAGAACAAAGCCATTTGTGGAGAAGTTTATGTTTAGTTGTAATTGTAATTAGTTACTTTTATATTAGTAGTCGTAACGAGTTGTATTGAATAATAAACATTAGCCATAGACTAACTACCGAAAGTTAGTTAGGATGACAAAAGTACAAATAGATGTGAGAACTCTTGTAATGGAATAAGGTCATCTCCAACGCAACGCCATTTTATCGTGAAACGCTAAAATGGCGTTGCACTTGCTCTCCAACCCAGGTGAAGAAAATAATGGTTTGCTACAGTATTGCACCAAATTTGGTGCAATACTTTAGCAACGCCAAATTATTTTTTTTAGTTTTAACTTTTTTTCTTTTATTTGTTTAAAGTAAATATTTTAATTTTTTTAAATTTAGTTAATTAATTTTTTTAATTTCTACATAAATTTGGACAATATATTTTACTTGTTTAATATAAAATTAAAATATTTAATAATAATAAAAATAAAATAATTATTTTATTATATTATTATTTATTTATATAGTTATATTTAATTATTATAAATGAAATTTAAAGGAATATTGTAAAGAATATTCTTTTTGGAGTAAAGTTTGGAGTAGATAGGTTAGATATGTTTTTTATGTTTGGTGTAGAGATTGTATTATTTTGGTGTAAAAATTACGTTAAAATAAAATTTGTGGTTGTAGATGATTTAATAAATCATTGTGAATATAATTCTTCTAGCTCCCTGTTCATATCAATTACTTCCTCGTTGGCTATCTCAAAATAGCCCCTATCATTTGGGGCTCTCGTTCTACGTTCTCATCTTGTTCTTCGTTCGATCTTACGACGTTATATCCAATTCTGAATCTTCGTATCAAAAACAAATTCGATCGACATTGTTGCTGTAAATTTTATGAATTTGTGCACTTGATTGATTCTCGTTGATTTGTCGTTAGGCGTTCAATTTTGTTGATTTTATGTTGAATTGGTGCGTTTTTTTCTTCCTGTCTCCAATTTGTTACATTTGTGCTCTAATTTCCATCAAATTGCTATCAGATTTACGTGAAATTGATTGTCCAATTTGAGTTTTTTTTTCAATTCCTTTCTGTTTGTCGACCTTTTTCTTCGGCGATCACGTCGAGTGTGAATTGCTTTGTTCGATCATCATTACCATTTTTTTCCTCCGAATCTCAAGACGTTCGTGGTGCTGTGTTTTCGTGCGTAAATTTCTATTGTGCTATCTGATTGTTGAGCAATGAATTTCAGACTTGCAATACAGGGCAGTTGATTTGTGTAATTTCATTTCGCGATCCAATTTACTACAACTGTGCGCTTATTTCAGTCAAATTGAACTCGGAATTTCATTGCTTTTCTTCTGCAATTTTTTCAACTCATGGCAGTAGCTACGTGTGAAGATCGATTGGATGAAATCCTTTCTAGGCTCACGGCACTCCAAGCACGCCACAAAATTTTGTTCGATAAACAAAACAGGAATTTCGAAGCTCTTACGCTAACTACAAAGGATCTGTCATTTGGCATGCAATCTTTAGATATGACAGTCGATCAGTATATTCGCCACACTCCACCAATTTCGAGTGATCAACCAATTCATTCTCTCGCGACAGGAACAAGTGCACACGATTGGTTCGAACTGGCAGAGCAATGCTTTCAATCACTTTAAATCATTACGTCGGGATGTATTTCCCTTCTGGTGAAAATCCTTTCATGTGGATGGTGCGGCTTTAGATTGGTTTGAGAGGAGACAACAAAATCAGTTAATTCATCATTGGAGTGACTTTATGGAGGCTGTAGCTACACGATTTGGCCCTCCTGAAATTAAAAGTTTGGAATACCAGGCACTTTTAAGTGGTTCCAATTCTTCTACAATGAGTGCGGTGCGTGAGGATTTAAATGCACAGAAGTTCGCTAGTGGAAATGGCACAGGTGGCATCCATCATTTGAACGCGGAGGAGTACATCCAGATGACAATAGCTGGGGCATCCAATTCAGCATCTTCCCCAACCACTGCTCATTATGGCGATGGTCATTCTCAAATTTCTGCTGATAAATTTATCCACAAACAGAATCCTGGGAGCAGCAACTGGTAGCTAACACTCAAACAATAGCTGATGATGTGGAGCAGAACAGGAACAATAATACACAAGATTGTGATAAAGAATATGGCAATCTTGGTAGGAATAAGATAGAGAGTACTGCCATTGTTGGTAGTGAGATTTTGCTGTGTGCAGGGACTCTAGATAGTCCTCAACTCCTGCTGCTGAGTGGAATTGGTGAGCATTCGGAAAGAGAAACAAGTACTCTGCTGCAAATGGATATCTTTGAGCCTGCACTTGGTCTGGAATTTGATGAAGATGGTTTTGGATCCAAGGAGGTGAGTCTGACGCTGTTGCGCATGATGCATGGACGATCATACCTCTTAATGCAGTGACGTTTGCCGAAGAAAGTTTACATGGATTGAGGGGAAGACAGATGGTTCAACTCTCACCGGGCAAGATGATGCCAATTCTGCCAAGACTTGATCTGCCATTTACCCATGGTTGCAAGCATTTTCTGATTAGCCCCTTAAAAAACCATGGCATCGGGTTACATTGGACGCCATATTTTCTTCTGCCAGTCTCGAATTCAAATTGTTTGAGTTAAGTATTGAACATGTTCCTTTGAGTCCATGTGATTGGTTCCTTGACACAGTAACAAATACACCAAAAAGAGATTTTGTTGTGCAGTTTTTGTTGAATTCAGTGGCAAGGATTCCAATTGTTTTTGCTCTTTTTATGGCTAGAGGAAAATTCTCACAGATTAATAGAATGATGGAATTTGTTGGATTTAAAGCGGGGATGACTTATATAGGCCGTGCGATTGAGAAAATTAGATCAAAACTCCACAAGAAAGTAGCAACAACTCAAATATTGGTTTAGTGGTCTGGGTTGTTGTTGGAAGAAAATTCTTACACTATCCTGCCGGCTTAAAAGCACTTTACTAGTACCACACCTTAAGGACAATGTGTTTATTGAGCGAGTAGGAAATGATATGACTGTGGACTCAGTTAATGAAGCAAACATGTATGAAATAGAAACAAAAGCAAATTACAAGGACCAAAGCTATTTGATAACAAACAGAACAAAGCCATTTGTGGAGAAGTTTATGTTTAGTTGCATTATAATCAGCTACTTTTATATTGAGTCGTCGGAATTGATCACGATTTATTTAAACAATAAAATATCAGAGTGTCGCAATTATACCGCAAATGCATGGTGTCAAGTTTTAGTATAGATAAGAAGAATACGGATTGTCGAACCCAGAGGGACTAACAAGCAAGTACAAATAAGATACTTTAAACTATATTTAATCTACAATAATGAATTAAATAAAATACTAAATAATTAATTTAAACTACTAATCCAACCAAGTCAATAAAAGCAAACGAGAAAATTCCAGTAGAAAAGATTATCAAGGCGTCGGCTCACCAATGCAATCCCTACAATTCTCGATTGAAAATCCAAATATTTCTAACGTGACGAGTTCTCCGAATTTATCAAATATACTATCTCGAGATATATTAAACCTAATATTAAATTGCAGTAAGTCACTGTCGTGTACTTATTAACAACTCAATATTGAATTAAGATCCATGAAAACTACTAGCTTTCGATTACTAGATATATAGCTATCACATATGTATTTGACTTCATCTCTCGATCTCAGTCTGAAATCCATGGTATCAGTTATTAATTTCGTATCATAAAATCATCTCTCGATCTCAATTACGATACTAACATCATTCAAAGGTGATCAATCCCTCAAAAGCATTAAAATCATCAAACATACACAAAGAATTATAAGGATTCAATCAAATAAATAATCATCAAATCATAGGTTCAAACACAGGTTCGCCTAGCATCGATAAATAAATTTAGTTCATACACCAACACTCAAATTTGTCTTGCAACAATCCAAGCATGATATACTCAAACCAAAACAAAATTAAAATTTAAAAGTAAGAATAAACTCCCAACGTCGATTCAGGTTGTAGATCCTCGCTCCTTCTCTTGCTTCCTTCTCGATCGTCTCTTTAATCGCCTTCTTGGAATCGTTCCACAATCATAGGTTTAGAAGGATGATAGATGGTGATGGGTGAAAGATGAATGGGGACATGTGGAGAAGATGGAATTGTGATGTACGGTTGGTGAGAAGAGATGAAGTGATTGGTTAAGGTTATGAAGAAGGGGGCGTGAGGTTATTTTGTTGAGGGATGAATCTTGTGAGTGAGGTGACATGTATGATTGATGTGTAGATAAAGAGTGGAGGCGTGAGTATAGATGTTGAGGGAGAATGGTATTAGGCGTATGATGATGTAAAGTGATTGGGTGATGGAGCGTTCGTGATTGGTGGGGAGAAGAAGTGGAGGTTCAGGGGTTTTTTGAGGGGCAGATGTTAGGGTTAGGATGATACGGTGTTTGGTATGATGAGGCTTGAGGTTAGGATGGTGAATGGGTGTGAAGGAGATTTGTGATTGGTTGAAGGGATCCAAAAGAAGCGTGAGTTTTTGGAGTCTAGGAAAGGAGGCGTGATGTTGGGTTGGAAATTGGTGAGGTGAGAGGAGTGAAAGGCGTGAGATTCTATATCCACTTCTTGGTCAAACTTTTTCATGCAAATCTCTAGGGAATCTTCTAATATAATAAGATTATGGTATCCTCATTTTGTTATGGAATAATATACATATAATATTATATTTTTCCGTAAATTTATTCCTTTGAAAAGTCTTCCCCAAAATCTTGGTCACCATGTGCTTAAATTCACTTTTGAGCCCCAATTTGACTTCTTGTCATATTTATGTATTTTTCATCATCTTTGTAGTCATTTTCTTCATGTCCTCGTATTTTCACAAAGATTCCTGAAACATGCAAATTAATACCAATAAATATAATATCATTCAAGAATCACTGTAAAATACTACTATAAAACGTCGAAATACAAGTGTAAAAATGACACTTATCAGTAGCTTATTGCAACGTTAATATTAGACTTGTTATAGCTTGACCATAATATAACGAATGTATTAGGAAAACTCGTCATCTTAGAAATATTTGGATATTCAATCGAGAATTGTAGGGATTGCATTGGTGAGCCAAAGTCTCGATAATCTTCTCTAGTGGATTTTTCTCGTTACCGTTGATTACATTGGTTGGATTATTATTAGTATTTTATGTTTGTTAATTAGTTTAATTATTCATTCAGTATTGTAGGTTAAATATAGTTTAAAGACATCTTATTTGGTACTTACAGTTAGTTCATATGGGTTCGACAACCTGATATTAACCATATATACTAAAACTTGACACCGTACTCTTGCGGTATATTCGCACATTGATTTTAAATTGATTATAAATTTGTGTTAATGAAAAGTGTTGAGCCTTAAACGCATGGCTGCGTTTAATGCGTTAATTAATCCCCGGTCTATCTTTGAGTTTTGATGATCAACAAAACTTGTGTTTGTTATACTAATATATCTACTTAGTGTGCAGATTAAGTGATGAAAAGTGGATTGGAATGAAGAAAATCGATTGTGCATGTTGTGGGCTGGATCGCCCCAGGCGATGGCAGCCAGGTGCGACATCGCCAGGCACTTTGACTGAAGCGACGCCGAGGCATGCGCGGGCATGCGCGTAGGGGGAGATCGTTTAAGGCGATGGGCTGATCGCCCGAGGCGATGCGATGAACGCCGTAGGCGATGTGGAGTTCATTTGAGGCGATGACAGATTTGGACATGCTGAGGCTACGGCCTTGATTTTTGCGTTTGATCACCTGAGACGATCCACCGATCGCCTGAGGCGATCCGTGTAAAATGCTGACCGTTGGGGCGCGGCGATGGAGATCGCCTGAGGCGATGGCTGAGGCGATGCTGGAGTGATTTCAGCCTTTTGTGTAGCAACGGCTAGTAGGAGCCTAGGGGGCCTCCTACACTATAAATATTGATGCTTTGGAGCATTTTGAAGAAAAGAAACAAGCCTACAAACTTCTACAAAGTCTTGATCATTATAATTTCAAATTGCATTGCAATCTCCATACATTATTGTTGTATTGGAGTTTGTAATTCTCTTTTTGTTGGAGTCTTGTTGTCTTCGTGTGAGTACACCGTGAAGGTGTTTTTGGTTTGATTTATTGTAAAGGTCCTCCAACACCAAAGCAAGTTGGTAAATTGTAAAGTCGCCAACAAGTAAAATTGGTGCATGTGTTGTGGCTATCCTTGGAGCCCTTAAGGCCAAGAAGACTCGTGAAGAGTGTTGGTAGCTCGGGAAGAGCTTTGTGTACTCGGGAAGAGTATTGTGCTCGGGAAGAGCTTTGTGTACTCGGGAAGAGTATTGTTCTCGGGAAGAGCTTTGTGTACTCGGGAGGAGGATTGTGCTCGGGAAGAGCGTTGTGTACTCGGGAAGAGTATTGTGCTCAGGGAGAGCTTTGTAAACTCGGGAAGAGTTGTGTAGTGACTAACTTGGAGCCCTCAAGGCCAAGATCTTTTATTCTAGTGGAACCTCGGTTGGAGGTTATCTAACCTGGAAGAGGAGACGTAGGCGATTCATCGCCGAACTTCTATAACAAACATCCTTGTCATTTACCGCTTTATTTCTTTACGTATTTATTTATTTGCTTACTTCTTATTTTATTTTATTTATCGATTGGCTTAAGCCTTCCGCAAGCGCAAAACTCTTTTATTTTTCAAACTCATTTTAAAACGCTAAAGTAGCCAAGGAATCTCATTCACCCCCCTCTTCGATTCCAACAAGTGGTATCAGAGCTATTTGATTTTTGTTTTAAATCAAATCTTTTATATGGCTAATCTAGCTAATGAGTTTGCTCAAGGTCAATCGACAAATAGACCTCCACTCTTCACTGGTGATAATTACGGTTATTGGAAGAATAGAATATCTCTATATATCCAATCCGTAGATTATGACATATGGAAGATCATTGTGAAAGGTCTACACATTCCTTTAAAGGAAGTTGGGGGAATAAGTGTTCCCAAAGAAATGGACGACTTCACAAGAGCAGATATGATTTTAATTTCGCAAAATGCTAAAGCTATTAATATTTTACATTGTGCTTTAGATATGAAGGAGTACAACCGGATCTCGATGTGCTCAACCGCTAAGGAGATATGGGACAAATTGCAAATTTTTCATGAAGGAACCAACCAAGTGAAAGAGACCAAGATTGATCTTCTACAACTAAAATATGAGACATTTGAGATGGAGTCCGGAGAAGAAGTTGATTCAATGTTTAGGAGGCTCACCCTAATTATCAACGAGCTTGCTCAACTTGGAGAGAAGTACCCTCCAAAGCAAATATGGAGGAGAGCCCTAAGAGCATTGCCTAAGGAATGGGACGCAAAGAGGACGGCTATCCTCGAGTCAAACAAAGGTGAAAATGCCTCCTATGATCTTGATGAGCTCCATGGCACATTGGTGACCCATGAGCTTGAAGTGTCAACAAGAAGAGAAATAAAGGAGGAGGATAGATCCAAAAGAAATGGGATTGCCTTGGTTGGAAGGAAAGACCATTCCGATGATGAAGAATATGATGATGATGAAGAAATGATCTTGTTCACAAAGAAGTTCAAGAAGCTCTTCAACAAACATAGCAAGTCAAAGACCTCTAATGCTACCAAACATGAATCCAAAAATGAGGTAACTTGTTATAATTGTCAAGAAAAAGGCAATTATGCTAACAAATGTCATAGGAAGAAGAATGAGGACAAATGGAAGAAGAAGACGTTTATAGCCACATGGAGTGATAGCGACTCCGATAAAGAAGAAGCCACAAATCTTTGTTTAATGGCGCTTGGAGATGAAGGAGATGAAAGTGACGATGAGGTACCTTCATTTAATGAGTTATTAGATTCCTATCATGAACTTATTGATGTTCTTGGCAATACCAAGATGAGTAACAAATTACTCAAACTTGAGATTGCTAAGAAAGATGAAGAAAATAATTCATTGAAAAATGAATTAAATTCTTTAAAGATATCTTTTTGCAAATATAGTGAAAGTAGTCAAAAGATGAGTGAATTGATTGGCTTACAACGTTGTAGCTTTGACAAAGCCGGGTTAGGCTACTCAAGCTGTAAATCGGTATAAAACCGAGAAGAAATCGGTAGAAAACCGAGAAGAATTGTTCAGAAAGTATTTCTCGTGTTTTAATATTTCTGAATAATGAATAGGTTTACAAGAGTTCTATTAAATAGAACTTACAATTAGATCAAACTCAATCTAATTGATATCTTATCCTATTATCTAAAATTCAAATCTGAAATTCAAATTACAAATCTTTTATCTCTTCTACACTCCCCCTCAAGTTGGTACGAAAATATCTATCATTCCCAACTTGCTCACTTGATCTTCAAAGATTTGTCTTGACAATCCTTTTGTTAGAATATCTGCAACTTGCAAAGAGCTTGGGACAAATGGAGTGCACATCATGCCATCTTCAATCTTCTCTTTGATGAAATGTTTGTCGATCTCAATGTGTTTGGTTCTCTCATGTAGCACTGGATTATGAACAATGCTAATTGCTGCTTTGTTGTCGCAATAGAGCTTTACCGGTATTTCAATGGTTCTCATCAGTTCTTCCATAACTCTCTTTAACCACATCACTTCACATACTCCTTGAGCCATAGATCTAAGTTCAGCCTCAGCACTGCTTCTAGCAACAACACTTTTTTCTTGATTCTCCACGTTACCAGGTTACCCCATACAAAAGTGCAGTAGCCTGAGGTAGATCTTCTATCAGTGATAGATCCTGCCCAATCAGCGTCAGTGTAAACCTCTATACCCTTTTCTTCATTTTTTCCGAAGAATAGTCCTTTCCCAGGAGTTCCTTTCAGGTATCTAAGTATGTGATACACTGCTTCAAGATGTTCTGCAAAGGGTGAATGCACGAACTGACTTACCAAACTTACTGCGAATGCGATGTCTGGCCGAGTATGGGAAAGGTAAATTAGCTTGCCAACTAATCGTTGATATCTTCTTGTATCGACTGTAGTACCATCTTTAATATCTCCTAATGTTTGTTGACTTCTATAGGAGTATCTGATGGCTTGCACCCACTCATCCCTGTTTCATTCAATAGATCAAGAGTATACTTTCTTTGGGAAACTATGATTCCCTTTTTTGATCTGGCCACCTCCATTCCAAGAAAATATTTCAACGGTCCCAAATCTTTCATTTCAAATTCTTTTGCCAACTGTTTCTTTAACCTGTTCATCTCCTCTAAGTCATCACCTGTCAATATAATATCATCAACATAAACAATTAACACAGATATTTTGTTTGAATTTGATTTCCTGGTGAAGAGAGTATGATCAGATTCTCCTTGAGTGTAGCCCTGACTTTTAACACATCTTGTGAATCTTTCAAACCATGCCCTTGGAGATTGTTTAAGTCCATACAGAGATTTTTTTAGCCTGCACACCTTGGAACAAAATTCATTAGTAAAACCAGGTGGCGGATCCATATAGAGTTCCTCCTCTAGTTCTCCGTTTAAAAAGGCATTTTTTACATCAAGTTGGTTTAATGACCAGTCTAAATTAGCATCAACAGACAGAATAACACGAACTGTATTAAGTTTAGCCACTGGTGAGAATGTATCAGTATAATCAACCCCATATGTTTGGGTGAATCCTTTGGCAACTAACCGGGCTTTGTATCTTTCTAGAGATCCATCAGAGTTGTGTTTTGTTGTAAAGACCCACTTACACCCTAACAACAGGCTTACCACTTGGTAGATCAGTCTTTTCCCAAGTAGCGTTCTTCTCCAGTGCTCTCATCTCTTCCTGAATCGCTTCTTTCCACTCAGGTATTTTAAGAGCCTCCTGTACAGTATTTGGAATACTAGCTGTGTCTATTTGAGAGATGAAGGTAGAGTAGGAGGGTGATAAGTTTTTATACGATACAAAATTGGAGAGTGGATGTTTAGTGCATGTTCTAACCCCTTTTATTTGAGCAATAGGTAAGTCACTATCAAGAGTTGGAATGGTTTTGAAAGTACCTGGGGTTGGAACTTGATGTGTTGCAAGATCTGATATAGGGGCTGAATCCTGGTGTGGTAGTAGGACCATGTCTCCTCCTTGTTTTGCATGTTTTCTCCTGGTATAGACAATATCTTGTCTTGGGTAGACTTCTTCTGTATTGGTTTGATTATGTAGGTGCTCAGTTCTAAATTCAATTTCAAAATTTGATTTGTTTAAGAGATCATCTTCCTTTATGTTATATGATACCCCCTGAAGATGAAACGGTTGACCCTCGAAGAACGTGACATCCATAGAAACAAACATTTTTCTTGAGGATGGGTCGAAACATTTATATCCCCGTTGAGTTGTGGGATAACCAACCAAAATGCATTTAATTGCTTTGTGATCTAGTTTCGAGGTTGTCAAATCGTGATTGTGAACAAATGCCACGCTACCAAAATTTTTGAGGGGGATATCATAAATTAAGCGTCAGTGTGGAAAAGATTTTTGAAAAATGGACAGGGGAGTTTGAAAATTTAAAGTTTGTGATGGTAACCTGTTAATCAGATATGCAGCTGTAAGAATAGCCTCTCCCCAGAGGTAACTCGGAACCTTAGTATGGAAGCTAATGGCACGAGTGACTTCAAGGAGATGTCTATTTTTACGTTCAGCGACCCCATTTTGTTGAGGTGTATGGGGACAAGAACTTTGATGAATAATACCATGCATATTAAAAAAATCTCCCAACTGTTGATTAAAATATTCTTTTCCATTATCACTTCGAAAGATTTTGATATTGGTATGAAACTGAATCTGAATCATTTTATAAAAGGTTTGAAATGTCGAACCTACATCAGATTTATCGTTCAAAAGAAATACCCAGGTCATCCGGGAATGATCATCCATAAATGTTATAAACCACCGTTTTTGAGAAAATGTTTTAATCCGACATGGCCCCCAAACATCACTATGAATTACGGTAAATGGGGAAGATCGTTTATAAGTTTGAGACGGAAAAGATGACCGATGATGTTTGGCCAATTCACATGATTCACAATCAAATTGACTAATAAAAGTTTTATTGATGCATAAATCTGGAAACAACTTTTTCAAATACGAAATGTTTGGATGACCTAAACGATAATGCCAAAGCAAAATATCACTCATACGAGAAGAAAAAACAGAATTAAGACAAAGCTTATTGTCATGGTGTGCCAAGGAGGTAGCATCGAAGAGGTAGAGACCATGATCCTGTCTAGCACTGCCAATCATCCTCCACGAGACCAGATCCTGAAAAACACACAGAGACGAGGAAAAAATAATACGACAATTCAAGTCAATGGTGAGTTTGCTGATAGACAAAAGATTATAAGAGAGAAGAGGCACATGCAAGACATTTGTAACAGAATATGTTGGAGACACACAAATGACCCCTTCCCAGCCACCGGAGCAAGAGAACCATCGGCAATTTTAACACGTTGGTTTCCGGCACACGGGACGTAGGAGGAGTACAAATGTGAAGAACCTGTCATATGGTCGGTTGCACCTGAATATAAGATCCATACACTCTTAGCAACGGAATGGGCCACATTAGCGCAAGAAATACCTGTTTGGGCAAAGGAACATGAAGGAGGCGAAGGAGTGTTAGTAGAAAGAGATCCAAACAGCTTGTACAGGTGGTCTAATTGAGTCTGAGTGAAAGGAAGAGATTCAGGCGTTGACGGTGGCAAGGAGTCTTTGGCTACCATGGATGGAAGAGCATGACTCCCAAGGTTATGCTTGCTAGAGGCGTCGTATCTCTTCTTGAGATGAGGAGGTCGCCCATGAATTTCCCAACACGTCTCAATTGTGTGCCAGGGCTTTTTACACTTCTCACACCAAGGTTTTTTTCGCCCCTCCCGTCGAGATGCGTCTGATCGTGATTGCTGAATTACCAGTGCCGAACCCTCAGCCTCAGGACCACACGGTTCACGTTTGAACATCACCATGCGACGGGCTTCCTCTCTGCGAATTTCAGAAAATACCTCTCGAATGCTCGGCAATGGTGTTCGTCCCAGAATTCTGCCACGGACTTCATCAAGATCACGGGTCAGGCCAGCGAGAAAGACAAAAACTCGGCGACATTCAAGTTTTTTCTTGTATCGAGTGCTATCTTTTGGGTTTTCCCATTCATCGATGTCAAGCATATCAAGCTCTTGCCAAATCACCATCAATTCATTATAATATGTAGTTACATCTTGCGTACCCTGTTGTACTTTCCACATACGAGTGGTGAGTTCATAGAGTTGGGAATAATTTTCCAAGTCTGAATATGTGTGACGACGGCTTCCCACACATCTCGAGCAGTAGGAAGGAACATAAAAGGTTTGCCAATCAATGGGTCCATAGAGTTGACCAACCATGCCATGACCATGGAATTTTCGGACCTCCATTGAAGAAATTTCGGATCGTCTGGTGGTGGGGCAGCGGCGTCGCCTGTTAGGTAGCCAAATCTGCCTTTGCCATCAATTACAAGGCGTACAGATTGTGCCCATTCAAGATAATTACGTCCATTGAATTTATGGATCGTAATATGAAGGGAGGAATCTGAAACATGTAGTCCCATTGAGGGAGACACACCATGGCCGGACGACGAGGAGATTCCGTCGGTAGTGTCAAACGACGAGGCCGTGCTGGACATCGGCGTTCATGGTAATTGCTCACGATCAAAGTCGTGGCTCTCATACCATGTAAATCGGTATAAAACCGAGAAGAAATCGGTAGAAAACCGAGAAGAATTGTTCAGAAAGTATTTCTCGTGTTTTAATATTTCTGAATAATGAATAGGTTTACAAGAGTTCTATTAAATAGAACTTACAATTAGATCAAACTCAATCTAATTGATATCTTATCCTATTATCTAAAATTCAAATCTGAAATTCAAATTACAAATCTTTTATCTCTTCTACACAAGCAAATCAAAAACTTTTTCTAGCTTATTGGCCAAAGCATGATCCTCCTACTTGTAACTATTGTTGTAAAAATGGTCATACCAAGAACAAATGTAGATTTGCTAGAATCCAATACCAACCTAACAAGAGGTGGAAATGGATTCCAAAGGTGCCATTGAAAGCTAACCATCAAGGACCCAAAAATCAAATGGGTACCAAAGATCCTCCTTGTAAGGACCCTAATCCTTAAGTGCGGAATTAAGGCATAATAGAGCTAATAACAATGATCAGAGTATAATAAACAAGTGGAGTCTATGAGCTTAAGCATTTACATGCCAAAATAAAGGACTACCAAAAGGATTAATTACATTCCAATCAATGAATGTGTTCACTATAGTTTTACGCTACTCCTAGAGTAGGCACTATACAAAAGAATCATGTCCTTTCATCTACCAAAGATGCTCTTGAAGCTCACTGTCTCAACCCGTTCAAGCCCTTCTATCATGCCAAAAAGGTACCTACAAGGACAACCCCCCAAACATGAGCAATAATAATCATTCATATTCAACACAATATGAAGATAAAGCGTAATTGCATAATCAATATAAAACACTTCCTGTTTTCCATGCATTTCAAACGCTTCCCGTTTGGTTGTCCTTGTACCATAACTCATGAGTATAATCAACAGATTATTTTTTTAATGGCCAAAACATGTCATGACATCATATACCATCTCAACAGTACCAAATATTGGTCACCATTCCCTAGTCTGTCCATCACAGTGTATTTTAATGCCCCTCGCTTATTTACATATGAGCGGCATAGGATAACCTCGCTTCAACGGCCTGCGGGACTCCCACCCCTCGCCTCTCGTTGAGCGGCAAATACCCTTTCCTCGCCCCATATGATAACCACGCTCAAATGTGACATGCGGCGCTCCCACCCCTCGCTTCACATTTAGCGGAACCAAAACAAAAAGCGGCAAGCATTAAAATCATCAAAGGATGACCACGACTCATGGGATGTGCATCCAATAATCATAATATGCATCTATCATCAATATGCATAAATTACCATGTATATGCATCCACAATGCAATACCACATATGGCATAATCAATATGTATATGCATCCACAATGCAATACCACATATATACCCGCATCCACAATGCATAAACAATGAGTATATAAAATACATGTTACCGTTGGGTGCCCGTACGTCCACTACGTACCTTTCCAAAAGTGGAATTGGTCCGGCTTCAATTCCTCGGTTGTGTTGCTACCTGGGATGGTTCTACACAATCACACAACCCCATATTAGAAGCCAAATAAGAGTCAAATACCAAAAATTTGACAAAATAAACCATTTTCCAAAATTCCACAGGCGGCGATCGATCGCTTCCCATAGGCGATCGATCGCCTCAAAATTTACACAGCGGCGATCGGTCGCCCCAAACATGGCGATCGATCGCCATTCCTTTGAAAAACCTACTGCCTCTCGGCGATCGGTCGCCTCATAACAGGCGATCGATCGCCTAACCCGTAATTTTGGTACTGCCTTGCGGCGATCGATCGCCCCATTTCAGGCGGTCGATCGCCTCGCACAGACTCGCGATTTTTCACCATTTTTGCATACCAAAACCTTCCAATCCATCCCAATACTCAAACCAACCAACCAACAACATAAATATCAACAAGAACCACCAAAACATACTTCGAAACAAGTATAAATCCAACCTTTAAACAAACCCACAACAACCCTCACAAACCCATTTCAAAATCATTAAAAATCAAACCAAACTCAAACAAAACCTTACAAAATTAAAGCATGAGGTACCCATACCTCTTGGGGATCTCAAATCACCCAAAATGCTCCACAAATCAAGATTTTTGAAGGGTTCCTCTTCCACCCAAGGCTTGAGCTCGAAAATTTGGAGGGGAAGGGTTTGTGGATTTGATTTGGTAAAGTGAAATAAGAGTGGATGGGGTGGGGTTGGGTAAAAAAAAGGTGGGTTTTAATTAAAATGCATACCAACAATTCCATGGTGTATAAAACACCCCAACATGATATTTTTCAAAGCATTTACTCAAAATGCACCAAATACCATTCAAACACATGATTTCTAATAAATTGCTACTAAAGGCAAATAAATCATGCTTCCCATAATATTTACCCAACATGCACCACATGCACCCTAAAATGCAATCCCGGGTCACCCTTATCCACATGACCATGCATTTCCATAAGGTAAATAAATCCCAAAACATAATCAATTACCACATAATTAATCATGTAAACACAATTAAAGCCAAATAACAATTAACCATTTCGGGGATGTCACAATACTCCCCTACTTATAAGATTTCGTCCTCGAAATCACATGCACTTACCCTAACAGAAACTAAACATAAACTCATACCAGAGAATAGTTCCGGGTAGTGCTGCACCATATGCTGCTCCGTCTCCCACGTAGCCTCCTCGACACCCCTGCGATCCCACTGAACTTTGATCATCGGTATCACTTTGTTCCGAAGTATACGGTCTGCTCTGTCCAGAATTCTAACAGGCCGTTCTACGTAAGATACATCTGACTCTAACTGAACTTCGGAAGGCTGTAACACGTGAGACGGATCCGGCTCATACTTTCGCAGCATCGATACATGAAACACATCATGTATCCCAGATAAAGAAGGCGGCAAAGCCAGTCGGTAAGCCAATGTGCCAATGCGCTGCAAGATCTCGTACGGTCCAACATACCTCGGAGACAGTTTCCCGCGCATCCCAAATCGCACAACGCCTCTGAAAGGCGAGATCTTCAAAAAGACTTTATCTCCCAACTGAAATTCCAACGGTCTCCGCTGTTTATTTGCATAAGCTGCCTGCCTGTCTTGGGCCGCTTTCATTTTCTGCCTTATAATATTCATCTTCTCTTCCATTTCCCGGATCAACTCAGGCCCTCCGACTGGTCTACTGTCCAAATCATCCCAACACAAGGGTGATCTACACCGTCTGCCATAAAAGCTTCAAACGGAGCCATCTGAATACTCGCATGGTAGCTATTGTTATACGAAAACTCTACCAAAGGCACTGAATCCTGCCAAGAGGCATCGAACTCCAAAACACAAGCTCTCAGCATGTCCTCGAGCGTCTGAATAGTGCGCTCAGTCTGGCCATCCGTCTGAGGATGATAAGCAGTGCTCAATCTGACCTCAGTTCCCAAAGCTGACTGAAGGCCTTCCCAAAAATGAGATGTGAATCGCGGATCTCGATCTGACACTATAGAAACGGGGATCCCATGCAATCTCACCACATCTCTAATATATAACTGCGCCATCCTCAAGAATGTAAAAGTCATGCTATAGGGTATAAAGTGGGCTACCTTGGTCAATCTGTCCACAATCACCCAAATAGCATCGAAGCCTGAAGCACTCCTCGGCAAATGAGTCACGAAGTCCATGGAAATGTGCTCCCACTTCCACTTCGGTATCTCCAAGCTCCTCAATTCGCCGCCAGGTCTCTGTCTCTCTGCCTTAACCTGCTGGCAGATCAGACACCTCTTCACAAAAGCGACGACATCAGACTTCATTCTCTTCCACCAAAACTGACCACGCAGATCTCTGTACATCTTCTTCCCGCCTGGGTGGATGCTAAGTCTGCTACTGTGAGCTCGCTCCAAGATTCCCTTACGCAACTCCGGCGTACTCGGAACTACCCAGCGGTTACCCAATCTCAAAGATCCGTCGTCGGCCACTCTGAACTTCGTCGGCTGACCAAGATGCACTATAGACAACCATCTCTGAACCTCAGCATCTGATCTCTGAGCTCTCCTGATGTTCTCATAAATATCTGGCTCAGCTAATAAGGTAGAGACATACACTGGTGATGCATCTATATCAAAATCATAGCCGAGATGGCAATAGGAGGTCATCATAGCCGACAGATGGATGACGTCCTCAGCAGAACTCCTCACTTTCTGGCTCAAGGCGTCCGCTGTCAAATTGGCTTTCCCGGGATGGTACTCTATCTCACAGTCATAGTCCTTGAGTAGGTCCATCCATCTCCTCTGCCTCATGTTCAGCTCCGCCTGAGTGAATAAAAATTTGAGGCTCTTGTGATCCGTGTATATGGTGAATGAAGTGACATATAAGTAATGTCTCCAGATCTTCAGGGCGAAGATGATAGCCGCCAATTCCAAGTCATGAACTGGATATCTGGTCTCATGCGGCTTCAACTGCCTCGATGCATAAGCTACCACATGCTTATCTTGCATCAGAACACATCCAAGGCCTTGCAGTGATGCGTCAGTATACAGAACAAATCTGGAGTTCTCCGTCGGGATCACTAACACTGGCGCCGTCGTCAACCGGTGCTTCAACTCCTGGAAGCTCTCCTCACAAGCTTCTGACCAAAAGAAAGGTACACCCTTCTGAGTCAACTGAGTCAGCGGCCTGGCAATCTTCGAAAAGCCCTCAACAAAGCGCCGATAATACCCGGCCAAACCAAGAAAACTCCGGATCTCAGGCACAGAAGTGGGGGCAGCCCACTCCATCACAGCCTCAATCTTCTTGGGGTCCACTGATATCCCGCTGCTAGAAATGACATGCCCCAGAAACACTACACTGCTCAGCCAAAACTCGCACTTACTGAGCTTAGCATACAACTGATGCTCTCTGAGAATCTGAAGCACTGTCCTCAAGTGTTTCACATGATCTTCCTCGCTCCGGGAGTAGATAAGAATGTCGTCAATAAACACGATGACGAAATGATCAAGATACTGCTGAAACACTCTGTTCATCAGACTCATGAAGACTGCTGGAGCATTCGTCACACCGAACGGCATCACTAAGAACTCATAATGCCCGTATCGTGTCCGGAATGCTGTCTTCTGCACATCATCCTCTCTGACCCGAATCTGATGATACCCGGACCTCAAATCAATCTTGCTATACACCCTGGTACCTTGCAACTGATCAAACAAGTCGTCAATCCTTGGGAGAGGATACTTGTTCTTCACTGTAGCCTTATTCAGCTGCCGGTAATCGATGCACAGCCGCATCGAACCGTCCTTCTTCTTCACAAAGAGAACTGGTGCGCCCCATGGCGACACGCTCGGGCGTATATACCCCTTGTCCAAGAGATCCTGCAACTGTTCTTTCAACTCTCTCAACTCAGCCGGTGCCATCCTATAAGGTGCACGAGAGATAGCGGATGTCCCTGGCAACAGCTCGATCCCAAACTCAACTTCCCTAGCCGGTGGGAATCCTGGGATCTCTTCTGGGAATACATCAGCAAACTCTGCCACTACTGGCACATCCTCAACTCTCAGTTCTTTACTCTTCCCAGACGTGTCCACGGCATAAATAAGATAGCCCGTGTGTCCACGTTCCAACAACTGAGTCATCTTGATCGCTGAAATCAACGGAATCTTCGCACGAGAACCGTTGCCAAAGAAAGTCCACTGACTGCCCAACTCAGGTCTGAACTTCACTGTTCTCTGTCGGCAATCTACCACTGCCTGATATCTGTTCAGAACATCTATACCCAAGATGCAGTCGAAGTCTGACATACTCAGCACAATCAAGTCTGATCTCAACTCGTTGCCCTCAAAATAAATGAGGCTATCTGCCAAGAACTGATCAGCAACGACGTTTCTTCCAGCGGGTGTCGAGACAAGGAGAGGCGTGGGCAAAGGAGACGTGCGCATATGGTGTCGCTCCACGAATCCCACAGACACAAAAGAATGGGAGGCACCTGTATCTATCAAAACAAAAGCAGGGTACGTAAATAAATGGCACGTACCGGCAATCACCTCCTCCAGGGCTGCCTGAGCCTGCTCTCTGGTCAGTGCATATACTTGCCCCTGGGGTGGTCCTACTGTCTGACCTCCCGACGGACGAGGCCCAAACTGCTGCCTCTGCTGCACTGTCTTGTCCTCAAACCTTGGCCTGCTGCCCTGATACTCTGACTGTCCTCCCCGTGTGGGGCAATACCGAGCAATGTGGCCCATCTTGCCACAGACATAACATGCAGGACACTTGTTTGAAGAATGTGGCCCTCCACAATTGTTGCACCTCGGCTCTCCCGGCCTATCCCCTTGTGAAGATCCTCTATTGGCCGACCAATTACCCTTCTTGTTATCCTGCTTCTGTCCAAAGTGTTTCTTTCCACCATACCTTGAAGATGAAGAGGCACCACGGGGCTTAAATGGCTCACCCCGAGGCCTCAAACTGTCACTAGTCTGCCTCTGTTGCGGTACCGGTGGTGGCATGGCATAAGCTCCCACTCCTAGCTCAGCAAGCTCCGCTCTTGTGAGAGCGTCATCAAAAGAAGTTGGGTTATTAGTGATAACCCGGTCATAAAGCTCCGGTCGCAACCCTTTCATGAAATTTCTCATCTTAGCGTGTCCACTGGTGGCAATGTGGGGGACGTACCTCAGCAATGAAGAGTACCGTGTGGCATAGTCTGCCACTGTCATGTTCCCCTGCCTCAGACTTGTAAATTCATCCTCCTTTGTCTGTCTTGCTGCTGCAGAGAAGTACCGGTTCAAAAACCTAGTCCTGAAGAGAGTCCAGTCAATCACAGCACCCAGTGCTCTCATTTCCATTACTGTGCTCCTCCACCACATCAGAGGTTTCTTGGCTAATTGAAACTCCGCTAGCCTCAGCCAAGCCGTCACCGCACAAGGAGCCGATACGAAGATCTGCTCAAGTCTTTCTAACCACTCTTCAGCCTCTTCTCCGGACTCTGTCCCCTCAAACCGGGGCGGATGGTAAGATAGGAATTGTGTCAAGCTAATCTCACCCGGTAGCAGCAACTGAACCACTGGTTCCATTCCTACATCCGGTGGAGGTAGAGGGTTTGTCTGTCCAATACTAGCATTCATGCTCCCCATATCACCGACTTCCTCATTAGCAGCCATGCTGTAACACAAATGTTAACAACAATCCAAAGCAATATATATCATGTCGTTAGATAACAGGAGTGATATAAGCATGTTAGTATAACAGGATATACATCAATATGCACCACATGCATAAACATGCTCCAAATGTAAGCACCTAGCCAAACTTGCTAAGGCTACCCTTCACTCGTTCCCGGGTTCTCTAACCACTGCTCTGATACCACTAATGTAAGGACCCTAATCCTTAAGTGCGGAATTAAGGCATAATAGAGCTAATAACAATGATCAGAGTATAATAAACAAGTGGAGTCTATGAGCTTAAGCATTTACATGCCAAAATAAAGGACTACCAAAAGGATTAATTACATTCCAATCAATGAATGTGTTCACTATAGTTTTACGCTACTCCTAGAGTAGGCACTATACAAAAGAATCCTGTCCTTTCATCTACCAAAGATGCTCTTGAAGCTCACTGTCTCAACCCGTTCAAGCCCTTCTATCATGCCAAAAAGGTACCTACAAGGACAACCCCCAAACATGAGCAATAATAATCATTCATATTCAACACAATATGAAGATAAAGCGTAATTGCATAATCAATATAAAACACTTCCTGTTTTCCATGCATTTCAAACGCTTCCCGTTTGGTTGTCCCTGTACCATAACTCATGAGTATAATCAACAGATTATTTTTTTAATGGCCAAAACATGTCATGACATCATATACCATCTCAACAGTACCAAATATTGGTCACCATTCCCTAGTCTGTCCATCACAGTGTATTTTAATGCCCCTCGCTTATTTACATATGAGCGGCATAGGATAACCTCGCTTCAACGGACTGCGGGACTCCCACCCCTCGCCTCTCGTTGAGCGGCAAATACCCTTTCCTCGCCCCATATGATAACCACGCTCAAATGTGACATGCGGCGCTCCCACCCCTCGCTTCACATTTAGCGGAACCAAAACAAAAAGCGGCAAGCATTAAAATCATCAAAGGATGACCACGACTCATGGGATGTGCATCCAATAATCATAATATGCATCTATCATCAATATGCATAAATTACCATGTATATGCATCCACAATGCAATACCACATATGGCATAATCAACATGTATATGCATCCACAATGCAATACCACATATATACCCGCATCCACAATGCATAAACAATGAGTATATAAAATACATGTTACCGTTGGGTGCCCGTACGTCCACTACGTACCTTTCCAAAAGTGGAATTGGTCCGGCTTCAATTCCTCGGTTGTGTTGCTACCTGGGATGGTTCTACACAATCACACAACCCCATATTAGAAGCCAAATAAGAGTCAAATACCAAAAATTTGACAAAATAAACCATTTTCCAAAATTCCACAGGCGGCGATCGATCGCTTCCCATAGGCGATCGATCGCCTCAAAATTTACACAGCGGCGATCGGTCGCCCCAAACATGGCGATCGATCGCCATTCCTTTGAAAAACCTACTGCCTCTCGGCGATCGGTCGCCTCATAACAGGCGATCGATCGCCTAACCCGTAATTTTGGTACTGCCTTGCGGCGATCGATCGCCCCATTTCAGGCGGTCGATCGCCTCGCACAGACTCGCGATTTTTCACCATTTTTGCATACCAAAACCTTCCAATCCATCCCAATACTCAAACCAACCAACCAACAACATAAATATCAACAAGAACCACCAAAACATACTTCGAAACAAGTATAAATCCAACCTTTAAACAAACCCACAACAACCATCACAAACCCATTTCAAAATCATTAAAAATCAAACCAAACTCAAACAAAACCTTACAAAATTAAAGCATGAGGTACCCATACCTCTTGGGGATCTCAAATCACCCAAAATGCTCCACAAATCAAGATTTTTGAAGGGTTCCTCTTCCACCCAAGGCTTGAGCTCGAAAATTTGGAGGGGAAGGGTTTGTGGATTTGATTTGGTAAAGTGAAATAAGAGTGGATGGGGTGGGGTTGGGTAAAAAAAAGGTGGGTTTTAATTAAAATGCATACCAACAA
The DNA here is from genome assembly GCA_907163345.1 of Haberlea rhodopensis. NCBI lineage: Eukaryota > Viridiplantae > Streptophyta > Magnoliopsida > Lamiales > Gesneriaceae > Haberlea > Haberlea rhodopensis. Next base: position 6,089,101 of record CAJQUN010000017.1, read on the forward strand.
TTCCATGGTGTATAAAACACCCCAACATGATATTTTTCAAAGCATTTACTCAAAATGCACCAAATACCATTCAAACACATGATTTCTAATAAATTGCTACTAAAGGCAAATAAATCATGCTTCCCATAATATTTACCCAACATGCACCACATGCACCCTAAAATGCAATCCCGGGTCACCCTTATCCACATGACCATGCATTTCCATAAGGTAAATAAATCCCAAAACATAATCAATTACCACATAATTAATCATGTAAACACAATTAAAGCCAAATAGCAATTAACCATTTCGGGGATGTCACACTCCTATTGTTAATTTGTTTTGTAGGGACAACAATGGAATGGAGGATGAAAGCACAAGCAACTCAAAGGAGGAGTTTGTATTATTCACCACTATAGAAGAAGCGTGAGGCATAGGACCAATGACAAGAACGCACTCTTGTCATCGGAGGTAAAATTTATTTTATACATTTTAAAAGAGCAATTCAAAATTTAATTGGCACAAATTAATTGTGACCAATAAATATGAAGCTCAAATATTCATTGGTAGTAAAATGGATAACCCCTTAGCATATGCACATATAAATTGTTCTATTGCATGATGTATGCTTATCTTTTTATAGTAAGTATCTTGATATGTCTTTGATTCAAATTTGAATATGTTATGTGGAAATGTGCAACTATGTGATTAATCATGCTATAAGTGGTTAGATACTCTAATACTATCATGATCTTAATAAAATTATCAAATGTTGGTTTGAGAATTATAATTTTTTTTGGCATAGGTGCATGAACTCTTGGTAGAACATATCCACACTTTGCAACGTTTAGAATTCATGGTTGAGTGCCTTAAACGCATGTGTATTTCACTAATTGATTTGATCTAATAGCTATTACATGCTTGGTGAGGACCATGTGTAAAATTGTTAAAATATGGCTATGTGTCAACATATTTGAGCTATGTTTATTTAAATTTTATGCTTTTTGATTATCACAAAAAGGGGGAGAATTTTGTGATAAACTTGAACCTTAATACATGCATAGTTTAAGGGGGAGAGCTTGTGTATGCACTGTAAGTAATCCAACAAGCATGGAAGGCAGCGGAATAATAAAATATTGGATTACTATAACCGCGGATCTATACATAGGGATTCATATCGGATAAAGGAATCAAAGGTCTCACCCTTGTAGCGTGTTTGAGCAGATTCCACGAAGCAGCACCACGTCCAACGAGTCCTTCGAGCCACTAGTAAAACTTAGCGAGTTTTGCCTCTACGGTATCCACACGATCAAATCGGGAAGGGATAGTTTAAGAACAAGTTGCTAGACTCGTTCTTAGACCGGAACAAGAAGCACACTCGATTCTAAATCGAACGATCGCCTCAATTCAACAAGTTTCTCTTCGGCTATCAAGGAAGAAACCGAGAGCTCCTTGTCACGTGAAGGAGGCGGTCGTGAGCTTCTAAGTCTAGGTTAGTATAATATGAATTGTGTTATCAATAATAAAACATAACCTTGTATTTATATTATAAGATTTAATTAAGGTTTAAGGCTTTCTTAAAGCCTCATGGGCCCAAACCCATGATTTAATTAAATCCTTATAATCTTTTAATTAAGACTCTTCTTAATTAATTAATTCATCTAATGAATTTAATTTCCCTTATCGATTTAATCTTTTGTGCGACCCGATAGGATCTTGTAATGTTGGCAGTGACATAAAATCTCATTTTATGTCGCAAGCATTGAGCGGTATCTAGCAACACATCAGTGCTACCCAAATTACAAGAATGTCAATGACTCGACATAACCTTTAGAACTTGTGATAATATTAACCATGTAACTTAATCCCTTTGTCCTTTGTGTTTAGATTGAACACGAGTCATGGAATAGTCATACTCGTATATTCAATCTTTATTTCTTGATCCCCAAGTAGAACTAAAATAAACGAATAAGCTCGATATCTCATATCGACTCATTCGAGCATGGCCATGCATTTTAGTTCTCACTTGATCAAGGGCCAAACACATCTTCTGTTATATAGGAGGGACAAATCCTATCTCGATCAGTCAACATCCCTCTACATAATTCGTAGTGTATCCAATAGTCGCCTTTATAGTTTACCCTGTTACGGGTAACGTTTGACAATATCAAGATACATAACTCCTTATGTTGGGATCTCTGATGATCACAAGTCGTAAGGATTACATACATTATTATCACTATGAGAATTGCATATGACAATCATATAACTATACATGTTGCATTCTCATGGTGGGTCTGTCCAGTACATCGTTCTCTAACATGTACCCATGTGTTGATTTGATATCTCATATCAATGAACAATTCACCAATCAACACATACTAGTCTCTACGTATTATCATTATCCCTATTCCTGATAATACTTGACTAGGGACATCTTTAAGAATAATACAATATTATTCTAAGGACATTAACATATATATTAATTCACATTGCACAGTTAAACGAATAATATATAATAATGAATTACCATTCATAAAATCATAAACATTGTATGTCTTAAACAATTATCTAATGACTTGTCTTAGGGCATATCCCAACAAATCTCCCACTTGCACCAAGACCACTCAGACATATACCTAATGCCTAGAGATCTAGTATGACGATCATGCTTCTGCTGTGACAGTGGCTTCGTCAATGGGTCAGATACGTTATCATCTGTTGGTACTTTGCATATTTTAACATCTCCCCTTTCAATGATTTCTCGAATGAAATGAAAGCGCCGAAGAATGTGCTTGGATCTTTGGTGAGATCTAGGTTCCTTAGCGAATGTGATCGCTCCATTGTTGTCACAATAGAGTTCTATCGTATCTTTAATGCTAGGCACCACTCCAAGTTCAGAAATGAACTTCCTAATCCAAACAGCTTCCTTTGCTGCATCCGAGGCAGCAATATACTCAGCTTCCGTTGTAGAATCGGCTACTATTTCTTGCTTTGAACTCTTCCAGCTCACAGCACCTCCATTTAGGCAATACACATATCCAGATTGCGATCGATAATCATCTTTGTCGGTTTGGAAGCTTGCATCAGTGTAACCCATTACATTGAGCTCTTCCTCACCTCCATAAATCAAGAATGTATCCTTAGTCCTTCTCAAGTACTTCAGGATGTTCTTGACAGCAATCCAGTGACCTTCACCTGGATCAACTTGATATCTGCTCGTCATGCTCAAAGCATACGATACATCGGGACGAGTACATATCATGACATACATGATAGATCCAATAGCTGACGCATATGGAATCTTACTCATGCGTTGTCTCTCATCTGGTGTTGAAGGACACTGTTCCTTCGAGAGATATATACCATGTGTCATAGGCACGAATCCTTTCTTTGATTCTTGCATGCTAAACCTTTTAAGCACTTTGTCTATGTATGTACTTTGACTTAGGCCAAGAAGCCTTCTTGATCTATCTCTATAGATCTTGATTCCTAATACATAGCTGGCTTCTCCCAAGTCTTTCATCAAAAAGCAGTTCCCTAGCCAAATCTTTATAGATTGTAAGGCAGGGATATCATTCCCAATGAGAAGTATGTCATCTACATACAACACTAGGAAAATAATTACGCTCCCACTGACCTTCTTGTAGACACAAGGTTCATCTACGTTTTTGATAAAACCAAACTCTTTGATTGCATCATCAAAACGAAGATTCCAACTCCGAGATGCTTGCTTCAATCCATAAATGGATCGTTGTAGCTTGCATATCTTTCCAGCATCCTTTGGATCGACAAAACCCTCGGGTTGTGTCATGTACACATCCTCGAGCAGATTTCCATTAAGGAAAGCTGTTTTGACATCCATCTGCCAGATTTCATAATCATGAAATGCAGCTATTGCAAGTAAGATCCTTATGGATTTAACCATGGTCACTGGTGAAAATGTTTCATCATAGTCAATACCATGAATTTGTTTGAACCCTTTTGCAACCAGCCGACCTTTATAGGTTTGTACATCACCATCCATATCGGTCTTTTTCTTGAAAATCCATTTGCACCCTATGGGTCGTACCCCTTCAGGTGGATCAACCAAAGTCCATACTTGGTTTGCATACATGGATTCCATCTCAGATTTCATGGCCTCTTGCCATTTCTCAGAATCAGTGCCCATTATAGCTTGTTGATAAGATGACGGCTCATCCTCATCAATAAGTAGTAAGTCACATTGTTGAGTCACAAGAAATCCATATCTCTGTGGCTCCCGGTGTTCTCTTACAGACCTACGCTGGGCTTGTGTCTCTTGAGCAGGTACTTCTTCCACAACAGCTTGCGGAGCCTGCTCTGTTTCCATCTCAATCTCAGGTTCAGTGTTTTCATGTGGCTGAACTTCACTAAGTTCTATTTTTCTCCCACTGGTTTTTCTAGAAATAAATTCTCTTTCAAGAAATACACCAGTCCGAACAACAACTACTTTGTTCTTGGTGGGATAATAGAAATAGTATCCTTTCATTTTCTTAGGATACCCCACAAATAAACACTTATCAGATTTGGGTCCAAGTTTGTTAGTGGCGTGACGTCTAACGAAAGCCTCACAACCCCAAATCTTCATAAAAGACATACTAGGACGCTTCCCAGTCCATATCTCATATGGTGTCTTTTCCACTGATTTAGATGGAACACGGTTCAGTAAGAAAATCGTTGTTTCTAGAGCGTGTCCCCAAAACGATATCGGAATATCTGCATGACTCATCATTGATCTAACCATGTCTAACAAGGTTCGATTTCTCCTCTCGGATACACCATTCCATTGTGGAGTATACGGAGGAGTGAGTTGTGGGACTATCCCACACTCCTTTAGATAGTCATGAAACTCTTGGCTTAAGTATTCACCTCCTCGATCTGATCGAAGGATTTTGATACTTTTGCCAAGTTGGTTTTGTACTTCATTCTTGAAATCTTTGAACTTTTCAAAGGTTTCATGCTTATTCTTCATTAGGTACACATACCCATATCTACTGAGGTCATCAGTAAATGTAACGAAGTATTGAAAACCACCTCTAGCTTGTGTATTTATTGGTCCACATACATCACTATGTATTAGTCCCAATAAAACATTTGCCCTTTCAACATGTCCCTTGAAATGGGCTTTAGTCATCTTGCCCATTAAACAAGATTCGCATGTTTCATATGATTCAAAATCAAATGAATCTAATACTCCATCCTTATGAAGTTTAGATATGCGGTTCTCATTTATGTGGCCCAAGCGACAATGCCAGAGATAAGTCGGATTACAATCATTATTTTTAATCCTTGACCGCTTTATTTTTAAACAATTAATATTTCAAAGAATAGTGTGAAGCGATTCTACCGCAAGTGCACGGTTGTCAAGTTTTAGTATAGTGAAAATTAAGTAGGGGTTGTCGAATCCACATGGACTAACGTATAAGTACCAAATAAGATTAATAAAATTATATTTAGCCTATGATTAAAGAAGGTGATTAACTAAAGCAAACTTAAACTATGGAATGAAATTTAAACAAGAAACAATAAAATGAATGGTTCCGGATATGCAAAGGTAAGTCACTCGAGAAATTTATCAAGCTCGTCGTTCCACTATGTTATCTTTAATGATTCAACTGGATTCTCAAGTTATCAACCAATTGATTCTAAAGGTGAAAGGTTTTCGCTATTATTCGATACACTCTCTCGAGCTGTAAAGAAACTAACATTAAATTAGAATAAGTCACTCTCGTGCACCTATTTACTAATTCAATATTGCATAAATCCTCAAAACCTTGTTACTCTAAATCTCTCGATTCAAAGTTTTCACGTATGCGATATCATCTCTCGATCTCAATCGTAGCATACATCATAAATTAATAGAGCGTGTTACAACGTTATCTCTCGATCTCGGTTATAACTCTCAGATTCAATCAAAGTTAGCTAGGCTTTGATCTACACAATCAATTAATTTATGAACAATAGTAATCAATGCACTCAATCACAATTGAATCAATAATCAAACACAACGAAACTAAAACTCGATAGAATAAACTGAAAATATTTCAAATCAAATACAAAAGAGTTTAATCGTCTCTCGACCTCAAAAACATCAATTGAAAATCAAAATGAAATAGATTAGAGTCTAGAAATACGATAAACGACGGAATAAATCCGTGCGTAGCACCGAAATCTCTCTTGCTCCTTCCTTGCACTCCGGAATGAATTGGCTCGACTTTGGACGAAGAAAGGAGACTGAATCTCCTTCGGCGGCGCTAGGCGGCGACTAGGGTTCCTTATTTTCGAGAGAATTGGTCTCTGAAATGATGTATATCTTGTATGGAAATGATTCTCCCTTTTATCCCCCGAAAATCCATTCAAAAATGGAAGATAAGATTTTCCCGGATTTGCGTATCGATCGATCGAGAAATGCGTCCGATCGATCGGTGCACTGTTCACGTCAGCCTTTGAAACTCACTGCCTCGCTCGATCGATCGAGATTTCCTTCCGATCGATCGAGCCTTCGATAAAATTGGCTCTGAAGTTTCTGCCTTGGTCGATCGATCGAGACATAATCTCGATCGATCGAGACTTCGATTCATTTTCTGCTCAGCACACTGCCTGGCTCAATCGATCGAGAAATATTCTCGATCGATCGAGAATCCGAAAATCCAACTTCTTCATTTTGGTCTCTTTTTCGCCTCGGTTTCGCCCGTTTTCTTCAAATTAGCTCATTTCTTCCATTTCCAACGAATTTTCCTGAAATAGACAAATAAACACCAAAAAGCATAATGTCATCCAGGAAAAAGTATGAAAAATGGGAAGAAATTACAGCTAAAAACACTTAAAAACTAAGCCTATCAATCCTTTTAGTATTTATGTTATAGATAGGCATATCAAGATTTAATAAATAAAGACCATTCACCATTTGTGCACTAGCATAAAACATATCATTTAAATAAATAGAACAACAGTTGTCATTTATTATAAATGAAAACCCACACTTGTCTAAACAAGAAATAAAAATTATGTTTTTGGTAATGGATGGCACAAAATAACAGTCTTTTAAAATCAACGATAAACCAGAAGGCAAAGATAAATAATAATCTCCTATAGCTAATGCAGCAACTCTTGCTCCATTTCCAACTCGGAGATCAACTTCGCCTTTCGCCAACAATCTACTCTTTTTGAGGTCCTGCACATTTACACAAATGTGAGATCCATATTCAGTATCTAATACACATGATGAAGAAGTAGATAAATTGACTTCTATAACAAAAATACCTGAAGTGGAAGTCACACTTCCTTTCTTTAGATCCTCCAGATATACTTTGCAGTTTCTTTTCCAATGGCCGGTCTCACCGCAATGGAAACAGATCCCTTCCTTCGCTATCCCTCCCTTTGGTTTCAGTGCAGAAGACTTTGGCTTAGATTTAACAAAGACCTTCTTGTTCTTCTTGAAGCTCTTAGCTTTAGTCTTTCCTTTGCTCTTATTCACAATAAGAACATTTGTAGGTTTAGACTTCTTGCTATTTGCTTCAAAAGTTCTAAGCATGCAAAGTAACTGTGGTAGTGTCTTTTCTATTTCAATGATATTGTAATTTAAGACAAATTGACTGAAGCTTTCAGGCAACGATTGCAAGATCACGTCAGTGGCCAACTCTTGGTCCAAAGGAAACCCAGCTTCTCCAGATTCTCAATATACCCAATTATCTTGAGTACATGAGTACCAACCAGACTTCCTTCCACCATTCTACACTGGAATAACGCCTTAGAGACGTCATACCTCTCTTGTCTTGCTTGTTGTTGGTACAGTTGCTTAAGGTGCTCGATCATATCAAACGCCTCCATTTCCTCATGTTGCTTGTGTTGGGATATGCCCTAAGACAAGTCATTAGATGATTGTTTAAGACATACAATGTTTATGATTTTATGAATGGCAATTCATTATTATATATTATTCGTTTAACTGTGCAATGTGAATTAATATATATGTTAATGTCCTTAGAATAATATTGTATTATTCTTAAAGATGTCCCTAGTCAAGTATTATCATGAATAGGGATAATGATAATACGTAGAGACTAGTATGTGTTGATTGATGAATTGTTCATTGATATGAGATATCAAATCAACACATGGGTACATGTTAGAGAACGATGTACTGGACAGACCCACCATGAGAATGCAACATGGATAGTTATATGATTGTCATATGCAATTCTCGTAGTGATAATAATGTATGTAATCCTTACGACTTGTGATCATCAGAGATCCCAACATAAGGAGTTATGTATCTTGATATTGTCAAACGTTACCCGTAACATGGTAAACTATAAAGGCGACTATTGGATATACTACGAATTATGTAGAGGGATGTTGACTGATCGAGATAGGATTTGTCCCTCCTATATAACAGGAGATGTGTTTGGCCCTTGATCAAGTGAGAACTAAAATGCATGGCCATGCTCGAATGAGTCGATATGAGATATCGAGCTTATTCGTTTATTCTAGTTCTACTTGGGGATCAAGAAATAAAGATTGAATATACGAGTATGACTATTCCATGACTCGTGTTCAATCTAAACACAAAGGACAAATGGATTAAGTTACATGGTTAATATTATCACAAGTTCTAAAGGTTATGTCGAGTCATTGACATTCTTGTAATTTGGGTAGCATTGATGTGTTGCTAGATACCGCTCAATGCTCAACATTACAAGATCCTATCGGGTCACACAAAAGATTAAATCGATAAGGGAAATTAAATTCATTAGATAAATTAATTAATTAAGAAGAGTCTTAATTAAAAGATTATAAGGATTTAATTAAATCATGGGTTTGGGCCCATGATGCTTTAAGAAAGCCTTAAACCTTAATTAAATCTTATAATATAAATACAAGGTTATGTTTTATTATTGATAACACAATTCATATTATACTAACCTAGACTTAGAAGCTCACGGCCGCCTCCTTCACGTGACAAGGAGCTCTCGGTTTCTTCCTTGATAGCCGAAGAGAAACTTGTTGAATTGAGGCGATCGTTCGATTTAGAATCGAGTGTGCTTCTTGTTCCGGTTTAAGAACGAGTCTAGCAACTTGTTCTTAAACTATCCATTCCCTATTTGATCGTGTGGATACCGTAGAGGAAAAACTCGCTAAGTTTTGCTAGTGGCTCGAAGGACTCGTTGGACGTGGTGCTGCTTCGTGGAATCTGCTCAAACACGCTACAAGGGTGATACCTTTGATTCCTTTGTCCGATATGAATCCCTATGTATAGATCCGCGGTTATAGTAATCCAATATTTTATTATTCCGCTGCGTTCCATGCTTGTAGATAGGCATATCAAGATTTAATAAATAAAGACCATTCACCATTTGTGCACTAGCATAAAACATATCATTTAAATAAATAGAACAACAGTTGTCATTTATTATAAATGAAAACCCACACTTTTCTAAACAAGAAATAGAAATTATGTTTTTGGTAATGGATGGCACAAAATAACAGTCTTTTAAAATCAATGATAAACCAGAAGGCAAAGATAAATAATAATCTCCTATAGCTAATGCAGCAACTCTTGCTCCATTTCCAACTCGGTGATCAACTTCGCCTTTCGCCAACAATCTACTCTTTTTGAGGTCCTGCACATTTACACAAATGTGAGATCCACATCCAGTATCTAATACCCATGATGAAGAAGTATATAAATTGACTTCTATAACAAAAATACCTGAAGTGGAAGTCACTTCCTTTCTTTAGATCCTCCAGATATACTTTGCAGTTTCTTTTCCAATGGCCGGTCTCACCGTAATGGAAACAGTTCCCTTCCTTTGCTATCCCTCCCTTTGGCTTCAGTGCATAAGACTTTGGCTTAGATTTAACAAAGACCTTCTTTGCTTTCTTATTGCCTTTAGCTTTGGCCTTTCCTTTGCCCTTATTCACAATAAGAACATTTGTGGCCTTAGTCTTCTTTGTATTTGCTTCATATGTTCTCAACATACCAAGCAATTGTGGTAGAGTCTTTTCCATGTCAGTCATATTGTAATTTACTACAAATTGACTGAAGCTCTCAGGCAACGATTGCAAGATCACGTCAGTGGCCAACTCTTGGTCCAAAGGAAAACCCAGCTTCTCTAGATTCTCAATATACCCAATCATCTTGAGTACATGAGTACCAACCAGACTTCCTTCCACCATTCTACACTGGAATAACGCCTTAGAGACGTCATACCTCTCTTGTCTTGCTTGTTGTTGGTACAGTTGCTTAAGGTGCTCGATCATATCAAACACCTCCATTTCCTCGTGTTGCTTCTGAAGCTCAGAGTTCATGGTGGCAAGCATAAGGCATCCAACATCAAGTGCGTAGGCGATGTGGAGTTCGTTTGAGGCGATGACAGATTTGGACATGCTGAGGCTACGGCCTTGATTTTTGCGTTTGATCGCCTGAGGCGATCCGTGTAAAATGCTGACCGTTGGGGCGCGGCGATGGCTGAGGCGATGCTGGAGTGATTTCAGTCTTTTGTGTAGCAACGGCTAGTAGGAGCCTAGGGGGCCTCCTACACTATAAATATTGATGCTTTGGAGCATTTTGAAAAAAAGAAACAAGCCTACAAACTTCTACAAAGTCTTGATCATTATAATTTCAAATTGCATTGCAATCTCCATACATTGTTGTTGCATTGGAGTTTGTAATTCTCTTTTTGTTAGAGTCTTGTTGTCTTCGTGTGAGTACACCGTGAAGGTATTTTTGGTTTGATTTATTGTAAAGGTCCTCCAACACCAAAGCAAGTTGGTAAATTGTAAAGTCGCCAACAAGTAAAGTTGGTGCATGTGTTGTGGCTATCCTTGGAGCCCTTAAGGCCAAGAAGACTCGTGAAGAGTGTTGGTAGCTCGGGAAGAGCTTTGTGTACTCGGGAAGAGCTTTGTGTACTCGGGAAGAGTATTGTGCTCGGGAAGAGCGTTGTGTACTCAGGAAGAGTATTGTGCTCGGGGAGAGCATTGTAAACTCGGGAAGAGTTATGTAGTGGCTAACTTGAAGCCCTCAAGGCCAAGATCTTTTATTCTAGTGGAACCTCGGTTGGAGGTTATCTAACCGGGAAGAGGAGACGTAGGCGATTCATCGCCGAACTTCTATAACAAATATCCTTGTCATTTACCGCTTTATTTCTTTACGTATTTATTTATTTGTTTACTTCTTATTTTATTTTATTTATCGATTGACTTAAGCCTTCCGCAAGCGCAAAACTCTTTTATTTTTCAAACACATTTTAAAACGCTAAAGTAGCCAATGAATCTCATTCACCCCCCTCTTCGATTCCAACAAAAAGTGTGATCACCAATCAAATAGGTTGGGTATACACTACAAGATTTTACTTAAGGGGTTTTAATCTCATTCCCCTCGATAAACTTCAATATGATCTCTCGATTAACCATTTCATATGCGGATCCGCGGTTTCACATAATCACTAAAGATTATGCCGCTAGAGATCATTTTGTCATATAGTATTATGTCTAGACTTCTTTGCCAGGACTTGCCATTCACTTAATATTTTGTGCACCTTTTATAGCATTAAAGCAACACATTTTTAGTTGCATGCACAAGCCATTTTCCAATAAGGATTTTTCTCTAACAACTTATAAAGTCACTCGGCCGAAGAAGCTTTACATGTTTTGCATAGAGAATTTTCCACAACAGTATATCTTCAGTTTCGATAATCACATTACCTCCTCTGCATCATTTATCATATTAGGATATTTCATTCATCGAATTTTAAGCTTTATAAACTTATGAATCCAATTCCAAGATTTAATTTCTTGTAAACTAGGATTTAACTCAACTTTAATACCATGTATTGTTCTTGATGCACAAACGTCAAAAATGTATCGTCAACATTTTTCTTTGTTACTTGATGATTTCTACACTGCTTCCGACAATGAGCATATCATCAATATACAGGCATACCACTGAATATGCTTCAAGTGCGTCACATGTATCACACTTGTTAACCCATTTGACAACATGATTTGTCAAACTTTTCATGTCATTTATTTGGCGATTTTTATGACTTAACTTTGGCCTTTATATTTCTAGTTTAGCCCCGCACCCCCACATTTCAAATATTGTAGGAAATTCTATTTTCCTTCAATCACAAGGATTTTCGTCATTGCCTAAATGTGTCACTTAGGATGTGGTTAACTAATAGAATTGCAACCCCCCATAATTTTGTGGTAGTCTCGAATTGCATTTGCGTTCAAACTTTCGTGTTTCAAGTTCTAAGCGTTATTGGCTTAGAAATCCAAATTTATTTCTTGAAAATTTCGGATTTAAGCGTACTTGCTTATAAAAGTGGAAACTTGGATAATATTCTCAAACTAGGTTCACAATTTGCAATTTAAACGCACGAACTAGAAAACTTGAATTCAAGATTTTATATATTGCAAATTCATGTTTTAAGTGTACTAGCTTAGAAATTCAAAATGAACCAAATGTGGTATTACAATGCCTAGTCAAAATTTGTGACTTCGATTCATCACTTGTGTTTTAAGCGTACAAAGCTTAGAAACTAGAATTCAAAAATTAATTGTCTTGCAAATTCAAGTTTAAACGTCAAATTCTTAAACAACACAAGTATAATCTACTCACAATTTCCCATAGCAAACTTTATTTGCTAAGTTGGATTGCAATCTCATTCTTGAAGTGTTTAAACACCTCAACTGCCTCGGTTTTGCTTCGTAACAAAGAAGCCACAACAATATCATGTGCAAATGTTGATAAAGTAACATATTATTTTTACCACATCTCTAGTTTGCACAAACTTTTCATCAGAAATATCATTGTGAATTAACTCTAGAGACGTTGTGTTTCTTCTAAGAAATGAATTGATGATTTTGTTAACTTAGATCCCACTCAAGTATCATACTTATGTTTCAAGTTAACAATCAATGAAATCAATAAACTAAACATTACAATTTGTGTTGTGAACAATGGTTTAAATGATCCTAACAGTCATATCACAAATCATAAGATTCCATCCAAGAAGTAATAACATAAACTTTATTGCTCTCAACAAATATCGTCAATACATTTGTTTAGGATTACTTCATTGTTGGAGTTTACAACTTTCAAAGGTACACAATCTAATTAAATAGCAAGCACTAGATCATTCAATCATTTGAGAGGCGATCTTCTTCGGTCAAGCTTACTTGATCCATAGCCTTCCTACGATCGTCTTTATTGCGACAATCATTTGCCATGTGATTGGCTTTTCCACATTTGTAGTACTTGCCTTTGAACTTCTTCGCCTTTCCAGATTTGGAGGTCATGCCGTCAAACTTGCGCTTTGTTCCGACGGGTTTTTCCATTAAGTTCACTCATACTTCATGTTGGTGCCTATTTCCTTCCTTTCAAAATTTTTGTTGCCATCTTCGATTCTCAAGAAAACCAAAATGTCTTCAAGATTCATCTCTTTTCGTTTGTGCTTTAGATAATTCTTGAAGTCCTTCCATGGTGGAGGCAATTTTTTTAATCATTGATGCCACTTGGAATGAATCACTTAGAATCATTCCCTTCACATGAATTTCATGCATGATTACTTGCAAATCTTGCACTTGTGCCATAATCGGTTTTGTATCAACCATTTTGAAATCCAAGAACCGCCTAACGATGAATTTCTTCATGCCGACATCTTCAAATCTTTACTTTTTCTCCAAAGATTGCCACAATTCCTTGGTCGTCTTCACTAGGTAATACATGTTGTATAATGTGTTGTCCAGTCCATTGAGTATGTAGTTCTTACACAAGAAATCGTTTTGATTCCATGCGTCAATAGCAACCCTCTTTTGGTTGTCGGTTTTATCCTCCTTGATGGTAGGAGCGTCCTCATTGAGGAACATTGGCAACCCAAGGATTGTCAAATAAAACATCATTTTTTGTTGCCACCGCTTGAAGTCGCTTACATTGAACTTCTCGGGTCTTTCTCCATGATGAACGACAATCGTTGTTCCACTCGATGAAGCCATTTATTACAGATTTCGTTTTAAGATTGTGTGAAAACTTTTATGGATGTGTGTATTGATCGCTTATTTATTTAAACAGAAAATTCCAGTATAGCGATTATACAGCAAGTGCACGATGTCAAGTTTTAGTATAGTAGATTTTAAGAAAATATTGTCGAATCCACATGGACTAGAAAATAAGTACCAAACTCAATTAATTTAACTATATTTAGCCTACGATAATTAGTAATGAAAATTAGGATAATTTGACTAATGACACAATATTTCACCCAAACAAGTAGTAAAGAATGAGAATAAAATCAGTAGAGATAATTATCAAGACTTCGGTTCACCCATGTAATCCCCCACAATTCGCATATTAGTTAAGAATTAAATTCAAATATTCTAAGGTGACGAGTTTTCCTAATGCACTTGTTATACTTTGGTCCAGTTAAAACAAATCTAATACTAACGTTGCAATAAGCTACCCCCGTATCCTTATTGAACAATCAATTGAATGAAGATTTATGAAAACTACTAGCCTTCGATTTTAGTAAATCTATTGCTATCACACGTGTATTTGACTTTATCTCTCGATCTCAGTCTAAAATCCACGGCCTAATTTACTATATCGTATTGCAATATCGTATGGTCAAGTCAATCGCAATAAATAATCATTCAATGGTGACCAATCCCTCAAAAGCATGAACAACAATAAATTATGCACAAAGAAATATAAGAATCAATCAAAACTTAATTTAAATCATGGGTTCAAAATATTGGATCACCTAATTCTGACAACAAAACTTAGCAAAAATTATCATCAAATAAAATAAAAATGTTTTGCACAAATCTAAACATTAAAATCTGATAAAAATAGAGAACAAATTTTAGAAATACAAAAATAACGCTAGGCATCGACTCCTTGCGCTTCTGCGTCGTCCCGTCTCTCCCGGATTGTCTTCTTCTTCAATGGATGTAATGATAGATGATGAAGGTTTGAGATGGCGTTGAATGGAGGCTGATATTTTAGGGTGAATTATGAGCCAAAGGTCCCCTAAAAACGTCAAAGTCATGTCTTTTATAGTGGTGGGGGAGTTAACGTGTTCTTTTGACACAAAATAGCTAACAAGGAAACAAATCTCGATTTTTTTGTGCCTAACGATCGATCAGGTGAAATACCGATCGATCGCCAAAACATTCTTGAACCCGCGGAAGAAACACGTCCAATTCTTGCTCCTCATGCGACGGTGAATTAAGGCTTCTAGGCGGACTGCCAGATAAACTTATGCCCACTGTTTCCAAACCAACCTCCATTAAAAGTATTGTGTTTAACAAAAATCAAATAAGTTATAATATAATTAATAACAAAAATCAAATTAGTTATAATTGGACAAAATCATGTCCAATTCATGCTCCTCCTGCGACGGTGAACTAAGGTTTCCAGGCGGACTGCAGACAGGCCAGAGAAACAAACCTTTGCATACTGTTTGATCGGTCTAAATGTTTGGTATTGTAGTTTAATATTTTTTATTTAAAAGATTATTGTGTTTTAATATTGAGTTAGTCTTAGCAGGGACGGAACTAGAAAAAAATTTGGGGGCGAATTTGTTTTTGATAATACTTAAGGGCTAAAAAAATATTTGGGGATGCAAAAAAAAAATGCAAAAATTGAAGGTGAAAAAAAAATAAAAATAATTTTTTTTGGGGGGGTTTGGCGGGCGCGCCCCTCCCCCTCAGCTCGATCAATCGAGAAAGGCAGAAAAATCTCGATTGATCGAGAGACCAGAATCCTCAAAAATTAGGAAACTCGATTGTTGACATTTTGGATAGCCTTCATTATTATTCAGACTTTATATTAGATTTTGAGACTATAGAATATATTTTCTCTCAAACTTTTGAAAAACGACTCGAATAACAAAGACGGAAGCGACGCTCCGAAAAATAAATTTAAGCTCCTCATTTTGAATTTCAGAAACGATTATTTCTGAAAATTTTATTCTTTTAAAAAGTTGTTTTTTTAAAAAAAAACCCTACGTTGGCTACACAATCAATCATGGAGTGGCTAATAAACTTTGATAACGTATATGATGGGTCTTTCTGGTAATTGTTTCAAATTCATACTCATTTACGAAATAAATCAACTAAATTTGCTTTTACAGTTATACAAATACAAATTTATAAACACCACTTAAAGAGCTTTCATGAGTCCATATCCGATAGGGATATCATACATATACCATTTAAGTTGAGGGAACAAACATATAACACAAAAAATAGGGGGTAAAATGTAATTTTATGAGGTCAAAATGTAATTTTAAAGAAGAAAAATACAATTTCATATGTATAAATTTTTTTAGGAGGTAGCTGAACCTCCTAGAGAAAATATAGAATCATCCCTACATCGCCCATGGATGTGAGGAGCGACTAAACATAATACGCTTCACTAACCCTTATAAATTATTATTAAATAGAATTTGAGGGTGGATCAACTCTATCATTATATACCTTCAAATTTATATTTTATTTGCGAAATTAATCTTTTATAATTTTAAAACCTTATATATTTTCTACGATAAAGATTGGGCAAAGTTCAGGCCGGTACCTTATACTGAAACTTTATTCATCCTAGTCCAGGAAAAAAGTTGCAATTATTTAAGTCCACTTTAAGTTAAAATGACAAAAGTGTCCTTAATAAGAAAAGGCGGCAATCTCAGAAATTTTCATATCTTCCTTTCAGCACATCGTTCGAGCTCTTCCCTTCACCACTGGGATTCAAATCTCCTCGTAAATCTCTCTTGCCAGTTACGATTTCTTACAGTTGATTTTCGCTTCATCTATTCGATTTTCCGTTCCATCAATTCGTTCCAGATTTTTTTTTCAATTCTGGTATGTGTGTATATGTTTTTTGTGTGTAAATGTATATATATACCGTTTGTTGCATTTTGAGGTTCTTTAGTTATGATTCATTGATGTACATGCTTCTTTGCTCATTCTTAGAATTTACAGCTTGAAACTTACAACGAAGAAAATGACCCAGAGAAAAATTAATTGGTGCACGAAAATTATAAAAGGTAACCAGTGTACAAAAATTATAAATCGAAAATTATTAACAGTATCTGGTGCACGAAAGATTGAAAATCATTAACTGATGCACGAAAAATGAAAATCAGTAACTGATGCACGAAAATTAAAATCAGTAACTGATGCACGAAAATTGAAAATTAGTAATTGTTGCATGAAAATTAAAATCAGTCACAGATCCACGAAACAGAGAAAAAATATGTGATGCACGAACCATACAATTAAGTAAGTGATGCATGAACCATTTAATTCCGTTCACCAGTTATTTTATTTCGTGCACCAGTTGTTTTTTGCAAATTTTGTGCATCAGTTAATTAACACAAAGTTTGTGCACCAGTGTTGTATTTTCGTGCATCGGTGTTATATTTTCATGCACCAATGTTATATTTTCTTGCACTAGTTACTTTTTATAAATTTTCGTGCACCATGGTTATATTTTCGTGCACCAAAGATTATATTTTCGTGCCCCAAGGTTATACTTTTGTGCACCGGTTACTTTTTATGATTTTCGAGTGTTTATATTTTCGTGCACCAGTTACCTTTTTATAATTTTCGTGCACCAGTTACTTTTTATCGTTTTCGTGCACCAATGTTATATTTGGGTGCACCAGTTACTTTTATAACTTTGTGCACCAGTTACTTTTCTCTGGGTCATCTTCTTCATTGCAATATCTTGCTGTCAGGCTGTAAATTTTGAAAATGAGCAACAAGCACGAACACCAATGCATACCTTACTTCTTCATTCATATGCATCAGTCAAAGCCATGAGAGATTTTTTTTATAAAAAAAAAAAACATACCAACAGACTTTCGCTATTTATAATTTAGCATCGGTATTCAAATTTATAATTCACATACACACACATTATACATGTGCAGAGCAGATCCAAAAATTATATGTGCAGAGTAGTCCGAGATCATCGATTCAAAAAGATTTCAAATGCTATGAAAATTTAGATGCTTCGATTCAAACATATTTCATGTTAGGGATGAGGCGACAAGATGATGAAGAAAATAATGATCTGATAATCGACGAAAAATTTTAGCAGAAATTTTAAGGCATGGGGCAACGGAATGAGAAAGAAAAAAAGATTTGAAATTAGGTTTAGGGTGCTTTCAACTTAAGGGTATTTTGGTAACTACAAAATACCTTTTCAAACCAACAGTTAAAAAATTGGACTTATGTGAATATCATATTCTCCTAAGTATATTGTTTGGTAAGAAGTTTTTTTTTTTGCAGATTTATTTGTAATAAGTTTCTGTAAACAGCACATATTTACAATTTCCTCATAGATTAGTTACGCTATATGTCAAATAATTCGATGGGAGAGTTGTTGATTTCGTACCACTTTTCGGCCTAATAACATGTTTTGTAGAATTCGTCATTCAAAAGCGTTTATGCTTCAGTGAAGTCATCCTTGAATAATTGTTGATTCCAGCGTTAATATTCCTCAAATCGATAGTACCGTACTATCTGCAAATTTCCAAGTTTACATTTATAGAGTTATTTTTGCATGGCAATAAATGTATATCGTCTCCTTTCCGTATATGGTACTTGTGTATTTAATATGCATATACTTAGATTTTAGTTTAGCTCAACTTTGGTATTAACGACTTCTGCAACTATACTTAGGCCATCTCCAACCATAAACTTCATTTAGCGCAATTTTTGCACCAAAATAGTGTACTTTCTGCACCAAATACAAAACACATCTCCAACCCATCTACTCCAAACTTTACTCCAAAAAGAATATTCCTTATAATATTCCTTTTAATTTCATTTATAATAATTATTTTATTCAATTAATTATCTATTATAATTTTATTAATATATTACATTTACGTTTAGCAAATTTGTTTAATTGTTAATTCAATTTAATTTATTAATTTAAATTAATACAAATAATAATTTACTTATTTTACAAGAGTTGATAATAATTTTCAATCCTATTTCACCAATTTAGGAGGAGGATCCGGATCCGGATCTGAGCTACCAGATTATTAATATTTGATGATTGTATTTTATTTAATGTTGAATTATGGATGTTCGTTTTATTAATTTTACATGGTCTTAAATTTATAATTTATATATTAATCACAATTATTAGAAATAAATTTAATTTTCTTGTTTTTTAACAAGTTTATTTCTTTTAGAAAAAAATTATTTAATTAAAAAATATTTTTATAAATCTTAAATATATAAATAATTAATTAATATATTAAAATAATTATTAGTATTATTTATTATTTTAATTTTATTACTAAATAATTTAAAAAAATTACAAATTAAGTAAGAAACTCACGTTTTAGTTTACAAATTACAACCAATACATCAATTTTAATTATCTCATACCATAAAATAATAAACAATCATTTTAAACAAAAAATAAAAATAAAACCAAAAACTTTTTGGCGTTGCTACAGTGCCACACCAAATTTGGTGTGGCACTGTAGCGCTGCACCATTTTCACGCTGAAAATGGTGCAGCGTTGGAGGAGATTGGGGACGCCAAAATGGCATTTGGCGTCCCCGTTGGAGATGCCCTTAGATCTTCGATATGAATTGACCATTGGATAAAAACGTTGTATGTTTAAGTTAGTCGAACTTCAGCAGATTTGCTCAGAGTTTGATGAATCTTCTCTTCAAACATTTTTATAAATCTGTTGAGTTGAATAAAAAATAGCAGTGAGATTATTCATCTAGCTGAATTGTGTGTTTTTCATCTTCGAAATATATAATTCAATGCTATTCGTAAACCAAAATTTTAACATAAAACTTTTAACTTTTAAATAATGGTTTTATTCATTTTAAAAACTTGAACTCATTTACGGAAATCTGACAATTTTTTTTTATAGAAATTCAGATAATAACAAATATTTCGTATAAAAAATTAAAAACTTCTATTTTGTTTTTGTGATCAAGGGGACAGGGAATAATTTGTAGCCAACATAGCTCGAATTTGAGCATTTGCCATATTTGGTAAGCATGACAACTAGTGGGGCGAAGTTCTAGGTGTCAAAAAAAATATTTATGTAATAAGATTTCGATTTAATAAGCTAATTTAATATTCAATTTATATAAATTTTTGGTTTCGAGTTGATATTAAACTTCGATTGATGATATCCCCTTATGAAATATATCAACATTTAATGTGAAATATTAAAGGGAATAGCATAAATCCACCCACCCCAAAAGATATGTGAAGGACCAAGTCGATCTATTTTCATGTGCTCCAGTTTCCCTTTTGGAAAGCCGATTGAGTAAGTACTATTTCCTTCTGAATTCAGTGTTATTCCAACAATGGCGGATACCATTGTTCTTTATGCTTCGCCGTTGCACCTCAATTCCACGTTATTACTTGCAAAATTCATAGCCAAACACCACCCAGCCATCCATGTCACCATCCTTTCCACAGCTCCCACCTCCGTCGCTGACTCAGTCGTCTACGTGCCTTCAATCACCTACTACCACATCTCCGAGCCTCCCCTTCCAAATCACGTGACTGACCCCGTCGAACTACAGTTCGAAATCTCACGTCTCAACAACCCTCTATTACGTGAAGCCATTCAAGAAATATCCAAGAATTCAAGAATTAGAGCTTTTGTCATTGATTTGTTCTGTAATCCAGCGTTTGAAGTTTCTAAAAACTTGAATATACCCACTTATTTCTATGTCAGCAGTGGCGATTTTTCAGTTTGCCATTTTCTTTACCTTACTACTATTCACGAAATCGTTCGCCAAGATATAGGAAGATTCAATGATTTTCTTGAGATTCCTGGGTGTCCACGGATTCACTCATCAGATTTTCCTAGGGGAATGCATTTACGAGAAAGTAACTAGTATAAACAGTTTCTAAACGCCGGTATAAACTGTAATACAAAATTTAATGGATCTTAGGAAAGTAGCAAGCAAAATCAACAAATGGTTTTGTATTAGAAATGTCGAGGTGAGATTTATAATCTCTGTCCTTAAGACAATATTGCCCCGCTACGGTGCTAACGGTTTGCTATGACAATTTGTCTTTCAATATACAACGACTATGACTTGTGATAGGAGCAGTCCAAATCACAAGTCATCAAACCACAAAGGTTCAAAGCACTCAACAAGAAGAAATTTGATGAACAAATTAATTGCTCACAATTTGATCTTTTGTATGATGTAGATTTCGAAAATCTTGTTTGTAACAAGTGGGGAATGTCCTATATATCCAAAAGACACCATTTGGATGCACCATGTCAATGAAAAAATGCACCCAACGTGAATGGACACATCATTTCACGCAAGGGACGAAAATTCTGACTACCTCGATCGATCGATCGAGCTATAGTGCTCGATCGACCGAGCATAACATTTTTTTTAATTCATTTAGTTTCCAACAATCTCCCACATGAATTAAATTAATGCATGTATGCAATTGAGTGCTTTGACGAACTATTATGGCATCTGGAGAGATAGCTTGCAGCTTTGAATCTTCCGTAGTAGTTTACTTGACTTAATAGTGAACTTATAGTCTTGAAATATTTAGTCGTTGATGTAAACCAAGACAATTGAACCCACGTCATAACAATTCTAACCTTTGTATTGGTTTCTTATGGTTGTTCATTCCGACATTGGACCACGCTTGGTTTCATAAGTGCTTTTCATCTTTGAAGCGGCCACACTTCGCACTCACGTAGGTGATCTCCTAGAAGAGTAACCCGCTGTACTCCAGCATATTCTTATATGTCTTAGGAATCATTAAAGGCATTTTGTCTATCCTCGTACCCCTTTTGTAGGCTACACCCCTTATCATAGGAATGAGTTGGAGAATGATCTCCAAGGTGTTTATATAATCACATAATTTAATTGTCCCTTTTGAATATAGATCTTGGGATCTCTACTCAACAAAGTTGGGTATCCACTATGAGATTTTGATTATAGGGTTTTAACCTCATTCCCGTCAAAAAACTTCCATATGATCTCTCGGTTAACCAATTTATGTGCGGATCCGCGGTTTCACATAAATCACTCATGATTATGTCACTAGAGATTATTTTGTCATATAACATTAACGCAACATATTTTAGTTGCATGCACAAGATTTTTCTCTAACAACTTATAAAGTCACTCGGCCGAAGAAGCTTTATATGTTTGCATAGAGAATTTTCCACAACAGTATATCTTCAGTTTTGGTAATCACATTACCTCTTTATCATTTTATCCCTTTAGGATATTTTCATCATCGAATTTTAAGCGTTGTTAACGCGTTATGTCTTACCAAATTCGAGACCAGATGAAATACTCAACTTTAATTCACAATTCATATTTTAAGCGCATAGATTCTCAAAAAAATTACAAGTTCAAGATTTTATTTCTTGTAAACTTGAGCAAAGCTTAAAATTTGAAACTCGAATTAATCATTGAGATTTCATTCTTCAAATATCTTGAACTTTAATTTCAAGCATTGTTCTTGATGCACATACGTCAAAATGTCTCGTTAATATTTTTCTTTGTTACTTGATAATTTTTAAATTGCTTACTCAATGAGCATATCATCAATACACAAGCATATCTATGCTTCAGATGTATACACATTTGTCACACTCGTTAATCTATTTGACAACAAGATTTTTCAAACTCTCTATGTCTTTTATTTGGCGTTTGTTATGACTTTACTTTAGCCTTCATATTTCTAGTTTAGCCAAGCACCCCCACATTTCAAATATTGTAGGAAACTCTTCTTTCCTTCAATCTCAAGGTTTTTCATCTTGCCTAAATGTGGTACTTTGTATGTGATAGAATTGCAAACCCCCTACAACTTCGGTATAATCACGAATTGCACTGGCGTTCAAACTTTCGTAATTCAAGTTCTAAGCTTTATTGTCTTACAAATCCAAATTCAAGTTTTTATTTCTTGAAAATGTCGGATTTAAGCGTAGTTGCTTACAAAAGTTGAAACTTGGATAAAATTATCAAACTCGGTTCACAATTTGCAATTTAAGCGCACTAACTTAGAAAACGTGAATTCAAGATTTTAAATCATGCCAATTCATGTTATAAGCGTACTAGCTTAGAAATTGAAAATGAACCAATTTGAAATATTACAACGCCTAACAAAATTTGTGGCTTCGATTTATCACTTATGTTACAAACATCATTGTGAGTTAATTCTAGAGACGTTACGATTCTTCTAACAAATGAATAACGATTTTGGTAACTTAGTGTCCACACAATCAATAAATTTAGCATTACAATTTGTGCTGCGAACTAAGTTTAAATGATCCTAACAATCATGCCACAAACCATAAGATTCAATACAAGAAGTAATAACATAAATTTTATTGCTTTTAACAAATATCATCATTACATTTATTTAGAATCACTCAATTCTTGGAGTTTATAACTTTCAAAGATACACAATCTAATTAAGCGGTAAGCGCTAGATCATCAAAATCATTTGATAGACGATCTTCTTCAGTCACATTTACTTGATCCATAGCCTTCCCACGATCGTATTTATTGCGACAATCATTTTGCCATGTGATTGGGTTTTCCACATTTATATCACTTGCCTTTGAACTTCTTTACCTTTCCAGATTTGGAGGCCATGCCGTCTGTGATGTCCAGAATATTAATAATCGTTCATTGGATTTAATCAGTGTTTATATTATATGTCAGGATTTAATTATTGGGAATCGTAATTAGGTCCGGAGCCGGAATAAAATGAGTATGGGTTGAATTGTTGTACAAATTAATTAAGATGAAATTGTAATAATAAATTTATACCTCATTTTTCTTTCATCTTAATAAAACAAGAGCTAATATATTACCTGAAGGAATGAGATTAAGGGAATGACAGAATTACTCTTTTTCCCCCCTCTTCACATCGATCCACTCTCCCCCTTATCCATTCCCCTTTCGATCGAAACAACAAGAAAGCGATGGGTTACCAGCGATTTGCTCAACGATTTCTTCAAGGTTTGTGGATGATTTTGTGTCGTTCTTTCCAAAGTTCATCTTTCCATTATCCTAACTTGTTGGTTCGATTTATTGCTGCGATTTTTGGGGAGAAGAATCGATCAAATTTTTGGGCTTGAGGTCTTGATTCTCATTTGGTCGATTATTCATATTTTTCGCTTGATTATTAATGTATAGAAAGGTATTATGACATGTGGATTGCTTTTTGGTTGGGTTTGATTTTTTGCTGTGTCGATCGCATTTGCTGCTGGGGGCGAGAATTTGCTGTGGTATTGGGTAATCTTTGTCGTTGTGTCTGAAAATAGTGTTGATGGTTTACTGTTTTTCGATGGTTATGCGTAGGGTGAACTTCTAGTTTCCATTTTTCCCTCTTGCTCGATGTCTCCAGCTGTGTTCCTTCGATTTCTGTTGTAACCATGAACTTAGCTTGGCAATTGGTCATTTTTACGTCAGTTGGGTTGTATTTTAGATAGATTGATCATGGTTAAATGTTGATGCAAACCTTTCCCTACGTTTCACCCCTTTCCCTGCTGCTATTGCGACGTGAAAAACCGCATCTGTGAGTAGAGTTTCATGTCTGTTATGAAATATTGGCTCGATGGTTTTAAGATTTTTGAAGCATATATATGTGGTGTGTTCTTGCTATGTGTGTACGTATGTTACATCAATATATGTGAGTTTTTATGGCTATGTATGAGTTTTTAGCTGCAGTGTATGTGAATTAATAATTCCAAGTTCAAGTGGAGTCTAGTTTCCTAAATAATGTTAGATAAAATCTTACAAGCTAGAATTATGATGGCTCAAGAAAGTAACACTGATCGTTCGAATCTAGTTATTAAGCCATTCATTGGATTATTGATATTGAGTTGCTTGGTATAACATGAACAATGGTTTATGTTTAACAAGCTTTGGTATTTGTCGTAAATGGAACATTGAGCCTAATAAATTATGATTTCTCTGAATATTGTGATAATTAAGAAAATTGTACCCTAATTATACGAATTTCGTATATGAGTCTTTAAATAAAGAGCATCAGTTAGTAATTGAATATTGTCTTAACAAATGAGTTATTGAATTTATGTACAACCTTCTCGGGTCTCCGACCAAAGAGAAGGGTAGCTTGACTGTAAATACTGACGATAAGGTACGTAGTAACGTACGAGCAGGTATACATATTATGCAGTAATTACATATTCTTATATTTATGTATTGTTAAATATCATGATGGAACATAAGAAATTGACATGTGTGTTGAGTATGACATATGTGGTATGGTGGATACGTAATTGTACGTGATCCGAATATATGAGTAAAGAAAAGAATATGTATACAAATATAGGTGGTATGGTGGATATATAATTGTACGTGATCCGAATATATGAGTAAAGAAAAGAGTATAAGTGGTATGGTGGATACGTAGTTGTACGTGATTCAAGCATACGAGTTGAGTATTGATTCCTTTGGATTTGATCAGTATGAGAAAGTGTTGAGAATGAGATAGATTGATAGACAGCATTGCATTGATATGGAATTATTTGTGATTGAACATAAATAATAGATTTTGGTTGTATTGAATTTATCGTGTTGATGAGTATCATATTTTAAATAATGATACTGAACTTGATTTTATGACAGTATGTGAGTTTGAAACAGGGACAGTGCGTGGAAGCTATACAGATTCAAAACTATACAGGGAGTACATTTTTATAGATTTTCAATAATCTTAAATGGTGATATCATGATCTTTATGCATTGTTATGATATGGGTATTGTAATGTTGGTATGCTTACCTTGTGTGGGGACTGTTTCTATTGAAACAAGTACTACAGCTAAAAAGTTATTTTGGCGTAGCAAGCTCGAGCTTGGTTGGATAATATTGCCTCCGGAAGTGTAGTATGAGATTGGGTAAATGATATACGTTATTTATGCAATAAGTTGGGTTTTCATTATTCGTGGCTCGCCTGTGAGCACCCAGATTCCTGTATATGGTTTGTATGCATATTTCGAAGTTTCTCCTTATATTTGGTGTTAGATGTATTATAGTTTGGAGAGATATTGTGCATTAGGAATCGAGTAGATGAACGATCCATCCTTATTGTGATTATGGGAGAATTGATTATTGTCTCTTTGCTGATTTTTGGGAAGTCAAGTTTAAGGGGAAACTTTGCCCAAATTTTATAAAAGTCATAGGGTACATATGAAGCATGAAATGATTCTTTTAAAGAATGAAAAGAAATTTTTACATACACAAATGACGTCATAATTGCATTATTGACGTGACGGGGTGTCGGGGTCTTACATTAGTGGTATCAGAGCAGTGGTTTGCTCTTTGAGGCTGTTGAGGGCCTAGGAACATGTTGATGGAAAACGGGTACCACATACTTATGCATGATGGTAAAATAGTGTTGTGTGACACACAACTATTTTGCTTATGTGCGTTTATGATATAAGATTGTGAATGTAATGCGTTATTGCTAACCATGATGGTTGCAGGAATCGTATGGGATAACATTAATGATAATGTCTTTTAAGATGCGTGATGAATGGCATGTCACGCTGACGGTAATTAATGTCGATGGGGAATCAGAAGATGGGAACGATATACAATATCCGGGGACAGAATAAATGGACTATGTGATGTAAGGATTGGGTATGTGTATGTCATAAATGTAATGACGTACTAATGCTAATTCAAATTATCTCTGTGTATTGTATTATGTATTGGTAATGCAGATATGCCCTCACGAGTGCTGGACGATATCGATAGTAACGAGTTTTCAGTGTGGAAAATATTATTTGAGATTTTCATTTAATGGTATGGTGGGGAATTTTTCACTAATGATGATATTGATGGTTCTAGTGGATGGTGAATTGATGTGGAGTTGCTGTTTTGGGGTCGCCACTGATGAGCGAGCGATGTGGTCGTCGCTGATGAGCGAGCAATGTGATATTGGGTCGCCACTGACAAGTGTGCGATGTGATTGGGTCGCCACTGATGAGTGAGTGATGTGGTCACCGCTGATAAGCGAGCGATGTGATATTGGGTCGCCACTGACGAGTGTGATTGGGTCGCCACTGATGAGTGAGCGATGTGGTCGCCACTGATGAGTGAGCGATGTGGTCGCCGCTGATGAGCGAGCGATGTGATATTGGGTCACCACTGACGAGTGTGCGATGTGATTGGGTCGCCACTGATGAGGGAGCGATGTGTTCGC
Organism: Haberlea rhodopensis; assembly: GCA_907163345.1. Lineage (NCBI taxonomy): Eukaryota > Viridiplantae > Streptophyta > Magnoliopsida > Lamiales > Gesneriaceae > Haberlea > Haberlea rhodopensis. The sequence goes on from CAJQUN010000017.1 coordinate 6,116,336, forward strand.
CGCTGATAAGCGAGCGATGTGATATTGGGTCGCCACCGACGAGCGTGCGATGTGATTCGGTCGCCACTGACGAGCGTGCGATGTGATTGGGTCGCCACTGACAAGTGAGCGATGTGGTCACCGTTGACGAGCGAGCGATGTGATATTGAGTCGCCACTGACGAGTGTGCGATGTGATGGGGTCGCCGCTGACGAGCAAACGATGTGTTATTGGGTCGATACTAGAGAGAGCACACGACGTGTATATTGTTATTGGGTCCATGCTAGAGAGAGCATGCGACATGTATATTGTTATTGGGTCGATGCTAGAGAGAGCATGCGATGTGTATATTGATATTGGGTCGATGCTAGGGAGAGAGCATGCATCGTGATTATTGTCAGGATCAACACTACTGAGAGTGTGCAATGTATTTTATGTGCCTCCACTATAGAAGGAGGGTGATGGATATATGTTGATTTAAATTGTCCTTGTTGTTTCAACATATTGTGATGATCAAATGTACAGGTGAAAGCGATCATGGAGAGAATGGATGAAGAGACATTATTGTTTTCTTTCATTTTATTGCAGTGGTGATGCAACAGTAGGGTGTGATTGACATCGATATATTGATGACATTTATTGGCGAGATGATGGTATGATTATATTGTGATATTTGAAATTTATAATATTTGCCGATATCATATCGAAGCGATGGAAATATTGTGAATGCCGCTAATATGTCGAGGTGATGAATATTTTGGACGGTCATGTTATTGATGCTGAGTATATCAATTGTGTATTGATATGAAATTATATTTTGTGGAATATTGATGTTGAGAACATGGACAATTTTAAGGATCAAGTGTGGATCCACTGTGTACAGTAAGTGTTATTACATCTTATTGTTTTAAGAATGTAATTTTATTCATTGTGATTATGGATATAATATGTATGCCAGTAGTGGATTTGATATTGTGCATGCCCGTAGTGGCGATGAGATTGTGCATGCCAGTGTTGGCGATGAGTATTGCTATATTGCTATTGTGTTAGCAATAAATATTGTTATACCGCTATTGTGTTAGCGATGAATATTAATGATATGTTGATTGCAGATAGCAGTGAACGTTGTGTTATACAAACCATATTATTGTTTCTTGGACACATGAGTTGTAGGCTCGAGAGAATATTGGAATATTCCAAGGGAACGAGGAATTGAGGTAAATCATTTCGTTTGGTTTAACATGTTTGATTTATGTGGATTGTGAACTATCGCGATTGATTGGTATGGTTTATGAGAACCAATTTAAAGATGAGGAAGAATTGAGAAAGAAATTGAAATGACGTATAGTATTGATATGTTCATTGATTAATTGTGCAGAGACGAGATAACAGTGGGGTAATGATGATCAGATTGAAATGAAATTGGTTTATGAAAACATGATTGTTTTGTATACTGTGAGATTAATGATCTGTTAATCATGTTATGTTGAGTTAAATGTGACATGTTGGAATGAGATTAATGAACGGGTTATGATATGACATGGAACGTCACGGGATGACGTGAGATCGCTACGAATGTCCTATGTGGACGTGTGATCATTGTGAACGTTGCGGGTCGACGTAGTAAGTACGAAATTATGATGTTATTCTCTGGTATATAATGACAACACTAATAAATAATCATGGATTGATTAATGATGAGTTAGACATGATGTGAGACAATATAATAATGTCATAATGAGAATACATGGGATATATGACCATTCACTTTAAATGATTGATCATTTTGATATTGTTTCTAGTACTTATTTTACATCAGATGACAGATGGGTGATGATATATGGAGAGGTTGATGTTTAAGGGCTCAAGAGTACCCCTGCTCCCTACGGGACAATGGTGGTGTGCGATATGATGATGTTGGAGTACATTTCATACTCTGCAGCTACACAGGTATGAGATTATTTGTACAATATTGATCTCGATACATTGGTATAAATATGTTATACACAAATGATTTGCAAGGAAAGCATAATATCATCAATGTATATTTCAAAGTGGATTAAATGGATGGCTGTGTATGGGATAAACCCCGGAAAATTAATAATATTATGTATGTGTGAAAATGATTACCAAAGAGCATGTGGGTGTTGGAAATTCATGAAGCGACCTTATAATTATGATATAAGGCAATTGATGATTGAATAATATAAGTCTTGACTTTCATGATTTGTTAACGGTGGTTTTTGATGATTAAATTATGAGGAGGCGTTCATGAAGCGTAATTGAAGTTACAAATGGCAGCGAAAGATATTAAGGAAGTTAAACTTGTGACATGATCGGTGTTAAATCGAGCGTAATTGAGGTTGAGGTACATGATTTTGTTCAAAATCTTATGAGACGAGGTTAGTATCACTTTGACACTGTTTAATGTTTGAGATATATGTTGCATACATGATGTGTGATTCTTATAGATTTCTCCTATTGGTGAATCATAACTTAAGATTACATCATGTATACAGACTAAGAAAACACGGATAATGGTTTTTGATAATTTTTAGTATGTGGATACTAAGTTTAGTTGACGGAAGATACTCGCATGCTAGTAAACGATAATTGAGCGTACAATAGTGAATGTTACTGGATAGCTAAAATATAATGAAGATTAATTGAGCGTACATGACATGGTATTAATATATGCTAGCTCATTAGATGCTAATATTGGGATACAGTAAAGTGACGTGATTTGCAGTCTTGCAATCATTGGTGTTATGTGGCACGTGTGTGAGCCGTGATGATTGGAATGACTGTCATCCTACAGATGGTCAAGTCACTATCTTGAGCTGTATAACGGTACGTAAATTTTACAGTTGTCGTTTATAGTACGCTTGCATTTGAAATTCGAGGTCGAAATTTTATTAGTCGGGGAGAATTGTGATGTCCAGAATATCGTTCATTGGATTTAATTACAGTATTTATATTATATGTCGGGATTTAATTAGGTCCGGAGCCGGAATAAAATGAGTATGGGTTGAATTGTTGTACAAATTAATTAAGATGAAATTGTACAAATAATACATTTATATCTCATTTTTCTTTCATCTTAAATATTAATAAAACAAGAGCTAATATATTACCTGAAGGAATGAGATTAAGGGAATGACAGAATTACTCTTCCCCGATGGGTCACCAGCGATTTGCTCAACGATTTCTTCAAGATTTGTGGATGATTTTGTGTCGTTCTTTCCAAAGTTCATCTTTCCATTATCCTAACTTGTTGGTTCGATTTACTGCTGCGATTTTTGGGGAGAAGAATCGATCGAATTTTTGGGCTTGAGGTCTTGATTCTCATTTGGTCGATTATTCATATTTTTCGCTTGATTATTAATGTATAGAAAGGTATTATGACATGTGGATTGCATTTTGGTTGGGTTTGATTTTTTGCTGTCGATCTCATTTGCTGCTGGGGGCGAGAATTTGCTGTGGTATTGGGTAATCTTTGTTAGAGTGTTGATGGTTTACTGTTTCTCGATGGTTATGCGTAGGGTGAACTTCTAGTTTCCATTTTTCCCTCTTGCTCGATGTCTCCAGCTGTGCTCCTTCGCTTTCTATTGTAACCATGAACTTAGCTTGGCAATTGGTCATTTTTACGTCGGTTGGGTTGTATTTAGATAGATTTATCATGGTTAAATGTTGATGCAAACCCTTCCCTATGTTTCGCCCCTTTCCCTGCTGCTATTGCGACGTGAAAAACTGCATCTGTGAGTAGAGTTTCATGTCTGTTATGAAATATTGGCTCGATGGTTTTAAGATTTTTGAAGCATATATATGTGGTGTGTTCTTGCTATGTGTGTACATATGTTACATCAGTATATGTGAGTTTTTATGGCTATGTATGAGTTTTTAGCTGCAGCGTATGTGAATTAATAATTCCAAGTTCAAGTGGAGTCTAGTTTCCTAAATAATGTTAGATAAAATCTTACAAGCTAGAATTATGAAAGTAACACTGATCGTTCGAATATAGTTATTAAGCCACTTCATTGGATTATTGATATTGAGTTGCTTGGTATAACATGAACAATGGTTTGTGTTTAACAAGCTTTGGTATTTGTCGTAAATGGAAAATTGAGCCTAATAAATTTTGATTTCTTTGAATATTGTGATAATTAAGAAAATTGTACCCTAATTATACGAATTTCGTATATGAGTCTTTAAATAAAGAGCATCAGTTAGTAATTGAATATTGGCTTAACAAATGAGTTATTGAATTTATGTACAGCCTTCTCGGGTCTCCGGCCACAGAGAAGGGTAGCTTGATTGTAAGTACTGACGATAAGGTACGTAGTGACGTATGAGCGGGTATACATATTATGCAGTAATTACATATTCTTATATTTATGTATTGTTAAATATCATGATGGAACATAAGAAATTGACATGTGTGTTAAGTATGACATATGTGGTATGGTGGATACGTAATTGTACGTGATCCGAATATATGAGTAAATAAAAGAATATGTATACAAATATAGGTGGTAAGGTGGATACGTAAGCACATGCTCCTCAAAATAACATGCACATCAATCAACTATATAGAAAGAGGACTTCAACACTATTATACAGTCCATATACACGCTTTCGAGCAACAAATCAATGAATCAATTTTCAATGCATAATTGATATGTACCATCAACCGATACTTGTACCATAATCCTGCGAGCACTATTTTCCATGGGTTCACGCTTCCTTCCCGAGACAGCGCCGTACCTGTTATACATATTTCAACAGAAACAGCCTCCACACAGGGTGAGCATACTCCAACTCAATAATCATTCACGCATCAATATATGAAACTATAATACAACAATTTAATTATTCAAGACCCATAAAATACACTCCCTGTACAATTCCGAATCAGTATAGCTTTCACAAACTGTTCCTGTTTCAATCTTATACACTTTCATAAACATCAAGTTCAGTATCGTTATTCAAAACATGATACTCATCAATGCAATAAATTCAATAAAAACATAATTCATCATTTATGCTCAATTATAAAGAATCTCATATAGAGGGCAACTCTGCTTATCAGTTAATCTCATCCTCTACCGTTTCTCATATCGATCATGCCAAAGGCATCCATGCCCAACTCCATATCCGGACCACGTACATTTACGTGTCCACCATACCACGTATATCAAATTCAATTAACATATTCGTTTCCTTATAGAATAGTCATCACAATTCAACAATACATGAATACTGGAATATGAAATAATTCATATTATACCTGCTCGTACGTCACTACGTACCTTAAAGTCGACAACATGAACAAGCTACCAATGATATCCTGAGTCCCGTGGGGTATCTATATCGAATATCAATTCAACAACTCAATGACAATAACCAATATATCAATAAAGTTATATCGTAATCAGATCCAACTAATCATATCATTCATGAACTAAAATCCATTTAAACTTGAAATCATTAATACTCTAACATGTACATAGTGAGCCATCAATCAATGTGATAAAAAACTAAATAGGAAATCGGTTTCTGGTCTAAAACCTAACAACTAACAGAATTTTTTCATCAAAATATTAGCACAATTTAATCCAAACCACATCATAATTTTGATCAATTCAGCAGTACCATTCGAACCAAAACATTAGCCTACTTCGAACAAACATAACAGCCTAATTTGAGCCAACATAACAGTCAGCAACTTCGAACCAACACAACAAGATTTTGGGCCAATAGGCAGCAGAATTTTAGAATCATAACATGGATTTTCGAACCAAAGATAGCAAGTTTTTCGAACCCAAGCAGCAGTTTAATTACAGCAAAATCAAGAGCATCATTTGATCATGACACCAGCCCCATTTGATAAAAAAAAACAAGGGAAATCAAAATGAAATTAAAGCCAGTTTCTGCAACTAAATCCACCTATGTTTAAACTAGTTAAAATACCAATACAAGAGGTAGAAATCGATTAAACAACAATCAAAATCCATCTATGATAGTAGCAAAACCGATCGTCGTCCCCCCTCCCCCCCACCCCCAAAACCAGAATGAAATTCGAACCAAAACCTATACAACCATCTAGTATAACATTGAACCGATTTACAGTAAGATTTTTGAGACCTAATCAACCTAAAATTCAAGCTGTAACCATAGAGTTTGCACCCCAAAACCGTGCACAAACTCGCCAAAAACAGCAAGAACACGCGAGCAAGAATCGATCCCAACAACACAATAATTCAAGGGATAAGAAAGTGAACTCACACACACGATACCTTGAAGAAATCGATCCTGTAACAGAAGAGAAAATCGCATCTTGCAAGTAAGGGTGAAGACGACGTGGAATGGGGAGAAGGAAGAGATGCCGGCTTCCTTGTGTGTGTAAGATGGGAAAGTGTGTTTGTTATGTCTAACCCTAGGTTAAATCTCAATCCCACAATTATATAATCCTCACCCTTGATTAATATTTTTATTTAAATCTCAAACACAAATAATAACAACATTATTATTATTAAGAATCCCCAAGAATTTTAATTTACACTAAAATTTTACCACTGGATTATTTTTTCTGGCTCCGGACCAAAATAGTATTCCCAAGAACTTAAATCTATCAATTATGAAATAATTTACATCAACTATCCCAATTAATTAAATACAAATGATTTTGGGCATCACAGTAGGAATTTGCAGACATCGCCTATTGACGTTGGGGATAATGCACCGTTACATTTTGGTGGTGCATGCTAGGAAACTGACCTTATAGATAGTAGGGAAAATAATGTTGCAGATGCACGTGATGAAATTGAACAATCATGTCATTCATCTCCAGAATTTGATTATGACCACCGAAGACGTAATGTTAAAGGCAAAGAGAAGTTGTTATATTCCAGTTGGTCATCAATTATTAGTAGGGTTGGTCAAAAGTTTAGTGGTGGTGTAGAAGCGTTTCGCGTGAATTGAGTAAATATTCGGTGGAGGTTGGTTTTGATTTCAACTATGTAAAAAACAACAAGGTTAGGGTAGTTGCTGAGTGTGGGAGAAAGCACGATGAAGGATGTTGTTGGTTTGTGAATGCAAGTATCTCAAGAGTGGATATGTCTTTTATATAAAGAAATCGGACAACATACACACTTGTGGGCTCATAATGATCAAAGACAAATCTAAAAGGACGAGTTCTGTTTTAATATATGAAGTGTCTTCAAATCCTAAGTTCTCTGCAACTGATGTATCGGAGTTAATAAAAAGAGATTATGGCTTGGATATCACTTAAAGTAAGGCATGGAGAAGTGTGGAGAATGCTAGATCTATTGCTTCTGGAAATTATGATGAGTCGTCCTAGGAATTGAATTCGTACGTTGATGCGGCGAGAACGATAAATGTTGTAAGTTTTATTGAGCTTGAAGTTGATGACAACAACCAATTTTGCCGATTGTTCGTTTCATTTCGTGCCAGCATTGACGGGTTTAAACATTGTCGTCAAATGTTATTCCTTGATGGAACGCTTTTGAAATCTCGATTCAAGGGCACCCTCCTGTCAGCGACATCGAAGAATGGGAATCAAGGTACACTACAATAAGTGATGCACGAACATGAATCTTCACTGGTGCACGAACATAACCTAATGGTGCACGAATCTTATTACAAAACAAGATTCGTGCACCAGATATTTATAAAGCCGTGCATCAGTTAATTTATGTAAATTTCGTGCATCACGCCTTTTTCATGCATCAGTATATTATTTTTTCGTGCATCAGTTAATTTATGTAAGTTTCATGCATCAGTTACTTTTATATAAGTTTCATGCATCAGTTACTTTTATATAAGTTTCGTGCATCATTATATTATTATTATTTTGTGCATCAGTTAATTTATGTAAGTTTCGTGCATCAGTTACTTTTATATATGTTTTGTTCATTTTACTTTTATTAGTTTTATATAAGTTTAGTGCATCAATTACTTTTATATAAGGTTCTTGCATCATTATATTAATTTCGTGCATCAGTTAATTTATGTAAGTTTCGTGCATCACATCATCAGTTACTTTTATAAAAGTTTCGTGCATTAGCTACTTTTATATAAGTTTCGTGCATCAGTTACTTTTAATAAGTTTCGTGCATCATTGTATTATTTCCGTGCATCAGTTAATTCATGTAAGTTTCTTGCATTAGTTACGTTTATATAAGTTTCGTGCATCAGTTACTTTTAAAAGTTTCGTGCACCCGTTATACATCACCAGTCTCCTTCGTGCATCAGTATATTATTTTCTTGCATCAGTATGATTTGAGTTCGTGCACTAGTGAGATTATGTTCATGCACCTATAATTGGGATTTCTAGTGAACGAAAATCTATTGCATTTAACGTAGTGATGTTTTATTTTGCAGGTTTGTTCCTTTGGCTTTCGTTGTTGTGGACTCCGAGAACTACGATAATTGGTTTTGGTTTTTATCTTATTTGTGCAAAATTTTAGACAATGGGGAAGATGTTGTATATATATCCACTCCTAATATTGATTTGATGGAGGCGCTACCTGTTGTGTTTGGAGTTTCTCTGAAATACTTTTTTGTTTATATCATTTAAATTGCAACTTGGGGCGATATGCTGGTACTTTTCAAATAAGTTTAGAGAGAGATTATGTTTTTTGCTCGATGAATGTGCTTACTCGCCGATAGTGGCTATTTTTAATGAAAAGCTAGCTGTTTTCAAACGAGAAGGTGGATCATGGAAGATTTCTTACAGGGACTTTCTTTGGATAAGTGGACTAATGCATACTCTACTGGGATGAGGTATTGAGAGATGTATTCCAATGCAGCGTAGTCATTCAATTCATGGATATTAAAGGCAAGGGGTCTTCCTATTACACATATGGTGGATTCTATTAGGGTTAAGTTGATGTGCTTGTTTTCGGATAGGAGATTAATGGCACAACGATGAAGTGGGGTATTGTGTGCTCGGATGGAAAAGAAATGGACATCTTATGTAAATAAAGGCGTGCAAAGAACAGAAGAATTCAATCTAAAGGTTCTAAAGGTGAAAACATTAGATTATTGTGTTGTAGTCGTTGTAATAAACATGGCCAGGATAAAAAAACTTGTAAGGAACCTATTGGATGATTTATGAAAGCTTTTGAAGACATTTATTTCACTATAATGTTATGCAGTATGAGTTTGTATTATGATGTTCTAGAGATTTAGATAAACAATATTATGTTGAGTTCGCGCACCAGTTATTTTTTCTTATCCTTTTACAAGTTCGTGCACCAATATAATGTTAGTTCGTGCACCAATATAACTTGAGTTCGTGCACCAATATAACTTGAGTTCGTGCACCAGTGACTTTATGTTCATGAACATGTTAGCTTATGTTCGTGTACCAATATAAGTTTAAATGTTCGTGCACCAATATATTTTTATTTTCGTGCACCATTGAGGTTTTGTTCGAGCACCAGTATAATATATTATTGGGCACCACTTTAATTTATGTCCGTGCACCAATATCTAGTTCTTGAACTAGTATATACATGTTGCAGTCATCAGTTACCTGAATTTAATAAGAACTACAAAATATTATACATTTTGAAGAAGTTAGAACTAAAGAACTACGAGTCTTTTGCATCTTGAATTATCATTTTTGCCATCTTAACCCGGTAACCAGTATTATAATCCAAGTTTGAATGTTTTGGCACTGGTTGCCATCTCATAACTTTCTCCATATTCATGCAGACGAATATGCCACAGTCTATGGAGTCAGGCTTCTGCTGTGTTGCTTCTTTGTATGGCTCAATATCATAATTGTGTTCGCTCTGACTGTGTTGCACACCCTCTGATATGTGGTCCTTCTGTATAATTTTTCCATTTTTCATTGACGTATTCTTTCTGTAAATTTAAGAAGAGTTCATATTATTTTGTTAATTTACTTATAGCATTTGGACAAAGCAAACTAAAAATATTTTACCAAAATTACCAGTAGTTTTGCCCTTTCAAAGTAATAACCAGTTTCTTCTTCCCTTCGTGGCCTAATAGAATTGTAATGCGTCCATTGACATTCCTGAATATCAAATACCAGCAATGTCCAGTGATAGCCAGGTGTGACAAGTGGGTCCTCACGACCGCACGTGTGTTATTCGGAAAATCAAGAAACGGTAATTCATGGCATCGGCTAGCTTGTCATCAATTTGGTGTTTTGCAACATCTTGGCAGTACACCGATTTTGAAATTTGTACAATGTACAACTGTCAAGATGCAAAAAAAATTTGATACATAAAAATTTTAACAAAAATTAAATTATTAGGTTGAGTTTTATTACCCAGCACATGCTGTCAAATACATATGATAACTTCTTCTCTCCTTTTTTCGCCATGAATCTGTTGATAATGATGGCCCAGCGGTCAATAATATGAGAGTCATGATAAGATATTGTCACAATTTAAGTAAATATTAACATCTAAATAAGTGCACAAATAATTTGTTAATGACTTAAGAGAAATGGCTAATGTAAATCACTTACATCATTGGATGACAGTCTGTTGATAATGGCGCCAATATCTCTAACGTGTATTGTCTATTCTGTTATATTGTCCGTCCATATGAGTCCCCTGCACAGAATGATGAAGTCCAAAAATTTTGTTTCGAACAGTGTTTATAATAATTTTTTAAAAAAATTTAAGGCGTACCATTGTCCATGCTCCTTGTTAACTACCATTATGAAATCTCTTTCTACTTTTGCCAATCGTTTGAAGGCAACATTTGTTGTTTTAAAAACGAATGATCCATCCTTATTCTTTTTCGCACTGCTCACCTTATCTTCAAAATCATCATCATCCTGCGATAGTATGATGTCCTTGCTTACATTATTTTGTCCTGCCATAGTATGATGTCCTTGCTTACATTATTTTGTTTATCTTCTTCTTTCGTTTCTTCATTTTGTTTTGACCTCTTACCTCTTATATGCTCAGGGTAAGTGTGGTCCTTATCTTTTTTGTTCATTCAGTCCATTCGGTTCTTGATACGTTTCACCATCGATGCCTATTCCGCATTTTCTTTGACGAGTTTCTGAATTTCGTCATTTAGCATCTGAGTAATTGCTTTTGTGTTGCTCGGCTCGTTCTCAAGTTGTCCTTAACATGTTTAATTCTTCGAATTTGGTCATGGAGCTGTACAGTTATATTCTCAAGACCTTCCTTTTGTTTCTTATGTTCATCAAATCTTGTATGCAAGTCTTTCAGCTCCTCTTCCTTCAGCATAAGTATTGTTTTTGATTCCTCAAGTTGTATCCTGATTTCTGTTTGTTCAAGGAATTCTGTTGTATGCATTACTTCCTTCTCTTGAACAAAGGAATCAAATTTTATTTGTAATTCCTGCAACTCCATTTCATTTGTAAAAAATGCTGCCTTTATTTCTTCAAGTTGCATCAATACCTCTTCATATTGAGGAAATTCTGATTTTTGAGATGTTTCCGTCGGCTGCAGACTTTCAGTATCCACATCTTCTGGCTCGTTATTGACAAACACATCCACCAAGTTTTCATCATTGGATATGTTGTAGTCATCGTATAAATTGTCATCTGTATTATGCTCACTCAGATCAATCGAAACCTCAACAATTGTGATATCTGGTATAGATGCATAAAACAGGATTGTTGACTCATTCGGATGTTCTTCTGTCGTAGGTGGTTCATCAATTATTTGTTGTTCTGCAGGTTGTGGTTCAGCAATTGTTGGTTCTTGAATTTGTTGTTCTTGGTTGTCCTGTGTATCTTGTTGGGTTCAATGAGAAGAGATGGGTGATTCTGGTTTTTCGCTAACAATGAGGTACAAAAGTTCGCCTTCTTCAATTGACATTGGCAAACTTATTTCCTTTATTTGCATCCAAAAGTTTATAGTGGTATAGATTAGTAGTATAAAGTTTCAAGCACCAATATTAGTTCAAATGTTCGTGTACCAGTATAAGTTCAAACGTTAGTGCATTTATAAGTTTCAAACACTAATATAAGTTCAAATGTTCGTGCACCAATATAAAAATGTCCGTGTACCAGTACAAGTTCAAATGTTAGTGCACCAATATAACTTTCGTTCACCAATATAAGTTCAAATGTTCATGCACCAGTATAAAGATGTACGTGCACCAGTATTAAAATGTTGTTCATCAATATACCAGTATAAGTTAAAATGTTAGTGCATCAATATAAGTTTCAAACACCAATATAAGTTCAAATGTTCGTGCACCATTATAAAAAAGTTCGTGCACCAATACAAGTCAAATGTTAGTGCACCAAAATATAACTTTCGTTCACCAATATAAGTTCAAATGTTCGTGCACCAGTATAAAAATGTCCGTGCACTAGTATAAGTTCAAATGTTAGTGCATCAATATAAGTTTCAAACACCAATATAAATTCAAATGTTCGTGCACCAATATAAAAATGTCCGTTCACCAGTACAAGTTCAAATGTTGGTGCACCAATATAACTTTCGTTCACCAATATAAGTTCAAATATTCGTGCACCAGTATAAAAATGTTCGTGCACCAGTATAAAAATGTTCGTGCATCAATATAAGTTTCAAACACCAATATAAGTTCTAAAGTTCATGCACCAGTATAAAAAAGTTTGTGCACCAGTACAAGTTCAAATGTTAGTGCACCAATAACTTTCGTGCATCAATATAAGTTCAAATGGTCAGGCATCAATATAAAAATGTCTGTGCACCAGTACAAGTTCAAATGCTAGTGCACCAATAGAACTTTCGTACACCAATATAAGTTCAAATGTTCGTGCACCAATATAAAAATGTTCGTGCACCAATATAATTTCCGTGCATCATTTTACTTTTACAGTAGATTAATGTGTTATTATACATGCACCTTAAGTGATTTTACATACATAATAAATGGAGTTCACGAATACTTACGTAAGCACGATCAAGCTCCTTGATTTTAATTGACCGGAGCTTTTTGTGTAACTCTTCAAGATCCCATTTTATGAACCTTGGGACCAAGTTCACATCCACTAGATCAATCAGGTTTGTCCTCTCGCATAGCCAATACTACACATAATTATGAAACAATGTTAACAACAAAAATTAAAGAAATTAATTTCAAGCGGGGATTACAAAACGACTTATAGGTATTAGTGGAACACATACAGAGTGTTTTTTTTGTGTTCGATTGAACTAAATTGAATAACAAATTCTTTAATATGTGTTCTGACCAGTTGTGTGTGCAAATTTTATCCAGGTCATCCATCAAGGCAGTGTACACCCATGTCATGTTTGATGATTTTGTATAGATGAAGAATGTCGCCAGCAAGTACATAGTCACCAATCTGGCAACATCATGTACAGTAGTAGAATCCCGCCTTGATACTTTCGATGTCAATTTCTTGTAAATCGAGCTCTTGCTCATGCTATAATCACTTTTGGACTCCTTCTCAGGGAAGCACCTACTTAAGAATGATGTGCATGGATAATCTACCAACTACATATCAATGTCTTCAATGACATCCCTTATTCATATTGATCGCCATTCTGAAATCCCCAAATGTGAATTCAGACGAATCTTTATTGAGCAAGAAATTATTTCCATAATTGGGAGATCATGCTTCTTGCCATGATCAAGGACCACTCGGTCAGTCTAAATTCTATTCACAATCAGGCAAAATGGTGTTCGCGGCAACACTATTAAATGTTCTTCTCGCAGTTTAAGTTTCTTTAGGTCTGAAACCACCGCATGCATGTTTGCTCTATAAAAAATGCGAGAGGACAAACCTGATTGATCGTCGTTGAGCGGCAATCCATCGCAGAGATTTGAATTTTGGCAGATTGTTCTTGCGATCGATCGTGGCCCCTGTTTTGTTGTTTTTTTAAATTTGTTGAAAAGTTGGGATTTTGGAGATGTAATATTTATGTGGGGATTACATAATGGAAATCGATATCTTGGGACCAAGTTCACATCCATTGGAGCTTTTGTGTAACTCTTCAAGATCCCAATTTATGAACCTTGGGACCTAGTTCACTTCCACTGGATCAATCAGGTTTGTCCTCTCGCATAGCCAATACTACACATAATTGTGAAACAATGTTATCAACAAAAATTAAAGAAATTAATTTCAAGTGGGAGTTACAAAACGACTTACAGGTATTAGTGGAACACATCCAGAGTGTTTTTTTGTGTTCGATTGAACTAAATTGAATAACAAATTCTTTAATATGTGTTCTGACCAGTTGTGCGTGCAAATTTTATCCAGGTCATCCACCAAGACAGTGTACACCCATGACATGTTTGATGATTTTGTATAGATGAAAAATGTCGCCAGCAAGTACAGAATCACCAATCTGGCAACATCATGTACAGTAGTAGAATCCCGCCTTGCTACTTTCGATGTCAATTTCTTGTAAATCGAGCTCTTGCTCATTCTATAATCACTTTTGGGCTCCTTCTCAGGGAAGCACCTACTTAAGAATGATGTGCATGGATAATCTACCAATTGCATATCAATGTTTTCAATGACATCCCTTATTCATATTGATCGCCATTCTGTAATCCCCAAATGTGAGTTTGGACGAATCTTTGTTGAAGCAAGAAATTATTTCCATAATTGGGAGATCATGCATCTTGCCATGATCAAGGACCACTCGGTCAGTCTGAATTCTATTTACAATAAGTCAAAATGGTGTTCGCGGCAACACTGCTAAATGTTCTTCTCGCAGTTTAAGTTTCTTTAGATCTGAAACTACTGCATGCATGTTTGCTCTATAAAAAATGCAGATCTATTCCATTATTTAGTTATATCTTGGTTGCTTGGCGAGGGCGGAGGCGATGCTGAGATGAAAACAATAATTAAGAATACATTAGTGATTATATACTACACTTTGACACTAACAAAATAAAAAAAGATATTGATTTCCATTATGTAATCCCCACATAAATATTGCATCTCCAAAATCCCAACTTTTCAACAAAATTTAAAAAAAACAACAAAACAAGGGCCACGATCGATCGCGAGAACAATCTGCCAAAATTCAAATCTCTGCGATCGATCGCCGCTCAACGCCGATCAATCGCCAACATCCACTGCCACCTCGCCATCAATCGCCAACGTCCCGTGATTCGATCGCGAACACTGTTCATCATCACTAATTTTTAGCAATGTGTCACGATCGATCTGCGCCAACGCAGCGATCGATCGCGGCCTGTGATTTTCCAAAACTATTGTGCTTCAATGATGTTTTTCACACCCAAACTCAAATCCAACACCCCCAATACATTCACTTCAAAAACACCATTAAAACTCATAAATAAACTCAATACATCATTTTAGCAAAAATATCCAAAAACCCCAAAACCCAAACCCATTTCCATACTTCACCAAACACCACAAAATTACTACCAAAACGAAGATAAAAGGCGAGAGGAAAAATATTACCCAATTATCTTAAAGAGATTTTGCCCCAAAGTCGAGCCTTGCTCGATTCCTCCATGGGAGAAAAGGGAAAGGGAAAGGGGGAAGGTGTGGGGGGGGGGGGGTGTGAGGAGGAGAGAGGAGTGAAGTGGAGAATGATGTAACATCGAGTCCACTTGGTATATATAGTACCAAGGCTTTCAAATACTCGTACCAAAACTCACTAAAAATCATGTGTGTTCAATAATTATCTCTCACTCCCTTAATTACGTCGCAAACCTCAATCCAAAGCTCCCGAAACTACAGATCTCACTACCAACACAATTCCAAGGTTTAACACCTCAAAGAGAATAAAATCTCAACCCCTTGGATTCAACAACCCCGATACCGGATTAAAATCATTGGGAATCTCAACATCGTAATTATCTTCACAATTAAAATCCATCAAGGATTATAATCACTTCGGGATTAACACAATAATTTTCGGATATTGCATTTATCCCCATTAATCAAATTCTGTCCTCGAAATTTGCGCACGCGTACTCCCTGCTCCACCGAGACCACACAAATCAACCCAAATGCGCAGTATCGATTCATGAGTACGTCATGAACGAAACACTAACTACGAGGACATCGTCCTCGCACCAAACTCTGGATGGAGACATCCTCCCAAACCATCACAATCTTTAAAAGATGTCAACATACATCGATGTTAACCACCCAAAAGCAATCAGTCAACCTTAGCTGATATCTACTCGAATCTTGATTCCAACATAGATATCACCTCAATGGCATCTCCATAACTTGGCCTCCGATGTCAAATACATATCGCTACGAAGGAAAGCCCCAGCACACAACAATATACTCACACTAAACTCGGTTTCTGTTCTCCAATTCCATCAAAAACAATGGAATCTTACTCATCAAAGGAGTAGTCGTACCATTCGCAACGCGAATCGGCAACCCACAGCCACCGATCAACACAAAACATGTCTTCACATATGTCAACATTAATGTGTTCCAAGAATCACATCTCGGCCCCAACGCACCATCTAAACTCCACAAGTCTCAAGATTCCATAGTGGATATGCAAGAAAATCAATTGCATTCTCACAAATCGACAACGACACCCAATGAATTCGAATCCTGGTCATCCTTGTTTATCCTTAGAATCAACAATTCTAAAACAATGATAACTATCGAAATAGCTAACAACAAACTTCCTCAACCACAAGCACGATAATATTTTCCCAAAAGAGAGTCAACCAAACTTCATAATTTATTCCTCAGAATAAATTATTCTATCGAGATTACTAATCAAGTATAGTACAACATATTACCAAAGATTCACCAATCCAGGCACACTAACCAGTCACCCAAGCATAATAATGATGGCCTACATATACACATCGCTATATATGCTTCAACGCCAACTACACCACATGCATACTCAATGTACTTGGCTTGGGTATCTCCAATCATACTCACAAGCCTCAAACACAACTGTCAATCAACCAGTTATTCTCACACAGTAGAGAATACTGATTGATGAGTTAACGACTATTGGTGTGAATTCAACTCTGACACCATGAGCACCGGCTCATCAAATCTTTTAAAGATTTCCAATAGGTATATCAATATATCTTTCCTTACAAGGAAGGTGTCATACACCCAAGACTCTCCAAACTCGAACCACCGTTCTAACAATCTAGATACATTTATACTAAAATGTATCCCTGAACCAATAAATAGATAATTAATTCAGAATAGTGCAACAATGCCACTATCACCAATTACTCTCAAACTCGTATACACGACGTATACAAACTCCAATAATTCCGTATTAATATAATAGTACTCAGATACTTTCAAGCATCTATCTAGGGATGTCTCCTCGTACTTCTCACAATAACACAAAGCCATTACCTGGTCCACCACCAGTAATGCTTACTATGGTTGATAGATAATCAACCCGCAACTGATACCAACTGTCTCCATGGCAGCATTGCTCTAAATTTCTCCAAGAGCTATAATCGATATAGTAGTGTTACCACACTAGCTATATCCACAACTCCGATTACGTTTCACAATTGCATCCTCAATGCAAGATTACTCAAATAGATATCACAATAACTTGTGGACACTCAAGTTGGTACTCTCAACAAAACAGTGCTGCCCCAACACAAGTTCCTTGACGCATTTAACGTAAGACGCTCTCTTGAGGTATCTCTTACCTCAAGCTCAAAAGCATTATAGTGACTACACTAGTCCATTATAACCTCTCATCATATCATCATACGAGCATACTCGGTTCCGACATGCGGTATAGTGGCTACATCGAGTTCATTATATTACTGCAACAATAAATCTTCATACATGGCTAGCAAATCGCAGCCTCCTAAGGTTTACGCAAAACCTACCGACGTGTCATACCTTCAATCCCGGTATATAATACCGTATCATTCTCATACCACTACCACTATCACAATTCACGAATCACATCATGAATTACTTATTGTCGTAAAAACAATTAGAGATAGTAGATCACTATCTAACATTTCTCTAATATCAATATACGACGGACATCCAATGTCCCCAACCGATCACATCTCGATCCTAACTCATTAGGATGTATCTATACATTCACACATGTATATGCGATCAAATCCATTATACACAACATCGTTATAGGTAGGTTCCTCGACCACTACATACACCACAAGTCGCTTGGTCATAGCAAATTAAACGAGTATACCCAAAGGTACCACTACTCGCAACACATTTACCTCAACACATGATGCAGTACACTTATCTGTACGGCACAACCATTTATCCATCGAGCAAACCAGCTTGACCTAATGGTTTCGTGTCAACCTCTGACACAAATCATACAATTTAATACATACATCTATATATGTATTATTCATCGCAACGGCACAAGTCAATCCTCACCCGCCATACTGTATCATCGTAAAATACCTCGTCAACTTGTGACTGTACATGTTAATCCGTGACATTTATAACATCCTCGTCAACCTGTGACGGTACATGTCAACACATGACAACCACAATATCATCGTCAACTCGTGATGGTACATGTCAACACATGACATCCACAATATCCTTGTCAACTCGTTATGGTGCATGTCAACCCATGACATCCACAATATCCTCGTCAACTCGTGACGGTACATGTCAACATATGGCATCCACAATCATTGCTAATACAATAGCAGCTCATAAATATTCATCGCCCAACGACGGTACACAATCCACACTCGTCGTTCAATGGCGGTACAATTCCTCGCTACGTATGCAGCGACACAATCCATCGCTACATATACATCGGCACAATCCATCGCTACGTATACAACGGCATAGTCCGTCGCTATGTATACATCGGCATAAACATGGACTCAAGAGGCGACTCACATGTATGTAGCACTTTGTTCCTTTCGGACTCAAGAGGTGACTCACATCACATGTAGCACTTTGCTCCTAAACTCATCGCTTCGACGTGACAGCGGCAACATAATATCCCTCGCTTTAAGTTATCAGCGGCTCAATGATATCCCTCGCTTTGACATATCAGCGTCCTGCTCTATGATATGACAGCGACAAATACCCTGATTCATCGTCCGATAAAGCAGCGACAAATATCCTTTCATCATCGGCTCAATAATATCCCTCACTTCGAATTATCAGCGGCTCAATGATATCCCTCACTTCGACATATCAGCGACCCGCGCTACGATATAACAGCGGCAAATATCCTGATCCAGCGCTCGACAAGACAATGACAAATATTCGGATCCATTGCTACTCAACACATATGCATCATTACAATGATCTCAATATACACAAATCAACATAATATCTCCCTACTACGTTATATCAGCGGCTCAATTATATCCTTCGCTTCGACATATCAGCATCCTGTGCTAAGATATGACAGCAGCAAATATCCTGATCCAGCGCTAATCGATATAACCGTAGCAGTTACAATAATTGCAATACATGTGTACGCACAATAACGATATCAAGCATTCATGCATCACAATAATAAATCAATCTCAATGCATGCATATACCTGCATCCTCATAATCATAAGGCAATCATACCTGGTCATCTCATCTTCTGCCGTCACATATTGACGGTACAACATTGTCTACCATTCCCTGTCCTCAGACAGCACATCACGTTTCTCATTCTCTTATTTTAGTACAAAATCATATTTCTTAGAACTTATTACATAAAGTGCAAATCATTTAACTCAATATCTTTTCATCGTATTCCTTACGACCCTTCAACCACGATGGTTAGCAATAACATATTTTTTTTATGATCTCTTATCATAGATGCACATAAGCGTATAAAACTATGTCACGCTGATATAAAACCGCAATCATGCGTAACCTATGTGCTATTCATTTTTATCAACACATTTCTAGGCCCTCAACAGCCCAAAAGAGCAAACCACGCTCTGATACCACTAATGTAAGGCCTCGCTATCTTAACCCAATATTAGTGCATTATCACATATATTAGTGCATACATTCATGTCATTGAATTCTTATACATGATTCACTAACAATGTCCTGACAACTATACTTTTTTTTTGTCATTAATCCTCTTCCCATTCAATTCCCAATACAATCCAACTAGCACAAGTATACACTATACAATTCACCAATCTCATATTCTCAATTCATCATGCAATTTCCCTTTAACTAATTGCATGCAAAACATAAATGAGAAAGAGAAATCTCATAACCTTTATACAAATCATATACACATATGGTAATGCTCACAAACGAGCACTGAATAAATAAATGTGTATCTATTGTATAAACACGTTACCCAATATCAATATTGGTACCTCAGCCCTAGGAGCATTGTCACCAAGTTTTAGTGATGTGTCGTGATAGATCGGTGCCAAAGCCGTCATCGAACGTGACCTGCGATTTTCCGAAAATTTGTGCTTCAATGGTGTTTTTCACACCCTAACTCAAATCCAACACCCCCAACACATTCATTACTTACACCATTAAAACTCATAAATAAACTCAATACATCATTTAGTAAAAATCTCCAAAAACCCCAAAACCCAAACCCATTTCCATACTTCACCAAACACCACCAAATTACTACGAAAACGAAGATAAAAGCGAGGGGAAGAATATTACCTAATTATCTTCGAGAGATTTCGCTCCAAAGTCGACCTTTGCTCGATTCCTCCATGGGAGAAATGGGAAAGGGAAAGGGGGAAGGTGGGGAGGCGGTGAGGGGGAGAGAGGAGTGAATTGAAGAATGGTTGAACACCGAGTCCACTTGGTATATATAGTACCAAGGCTCCAAAAACCCGAGTTTTACATACTCGTACCAAAACTCGTTAAAAATCATGCGTGTTCAATATTTATCTCCCACTCCCTTAATTACATCACAAACCTTACAAAGTTCCCCAGACTCCAGATCATACTACCAACACAATCCAAGGTTTAACACCTCAATGAGAATAAAATCCCAACCCCTTGGATCCAAAAACCCCGATATCATATTAAAATCATCGAGAGTCGTAGCACCGTAATTATCTCATAATTATAACAATTAAAATCCATTAAGGATTATAATCACATCGGAATTAACACAATAATTTTCGGATATCACACCATGTTTGTGCAATAACACAAGAAGAGGCGGAAAATGCGAGTGACATCGTGGTAGGTACCATTTTACTTAACAAATTGCATGCCTACGTATTATTTGATTGTGGTGCCACACACTCGTTTTAATCAAAAATGTTTGCTAAGAAGTTAAAACTTAAACCAGTAATGCTTGATAAACCATATAGAATAGCAACTACCACCAACGAAACACTAGAAACAAGCAAGATTCATAAAGGATGCAAATCGGTATAAACGAAAGGACATTTAGCGTCGATCTAATCCAACTCAATATGATAGAATTCGATGCCATATTGGGAATGGACTGGCCAGCTAAAAACCATGCAGTAGTTGAGTGTCGTGGTAAGGACATCAAGTTAATGACCTTAGACCACGAGGAAGTCATTTATCATGGTAGAGCTAAGGAGCATAAGTTATTACTATATGTGGCACAAACCTGGAGAGCCATGAAGGACGGCGAGGAAGTGTACCTGGCTACAATAAATGAAATAAAGGAAGAAACGTGGCTGAAATTGGAAGATATCCCGGTGGTACAAGAGTTCCCAGACGTTTTCCATGATGAGCTGCCAGGACTAGTACGAGACCGAGAAGTGGAGTTTGAAATCAACAAAGTGCCAAGCACTGCACCAATCTCAAAGGCACCTTACAGTATGGCCCCAGTTGAATTGAAGGAGCTTAAAGATCAACTTCAAGAACTCTTGGATAAGAAACAAATCAAACCAAGCGTGTCTCCTTGGGGAGCCCCAGTTCTATTTATGAAGAAGAAGGATGGAAGCATGATGTTGTGAATTGATTACAGAGAGCTTTATAAGTTCACAATCAAAAACCGATATCCCCTACCGAGAATAGATTAGCTCTTTGGCCAACTCAAGGGAGCTAAGGCCTTCTTAAAACTTGATTTGAGGTCGGCCTACCACCAGCTGAAAGTTAAGGCGAAGATATCCCGAAAACCACCTTCAGAACAAGATAATGGACATCACGATGTGATGTCATTTGGACTGATTAATGCACCCGCAGCATTCATGGGTTTTATGAACCAAGTATTCAAGCCATTTCTGGATAAATTTGTCGTGGTGTTCATCGATGACATTCTTGTATACTCATCAAGCTAGGAAGAACATGAGGGGCATCTTCGTCTTACCCTTAAAGCCTTAAGAGAGAAAGAACTATATGCCAAATTCAAGAAGTGTGAATTCTGGTTAGAAAGTGTCATATTCTTTGGACGTATCATATCAGCAGCAGTCTTGTCAGTGGATCCTAAAAAGGTGGAAGCAATTATGGAATGGCCAAGACCAAAGACAGTGACAGAGATTCGAATCTTCTTGGGACTAGCCGATATTATCGAAATTTTGTTGAGGGTTTCTCTTCGATAGCCATACCCCTCACCAAACTCACTCAAAAAAACTCTAAATTCACCTGGAGTAAAGAATGTAAGGAAAGTTTGAGACAATGAAGAAAAAGTTGGCATCTATGCCTGTACTGGTGCTACCTACCGAGGATAAGGACTTCACGATCTACAGTGATGCATCAAAGGATGGTCTAGGGTGTGTACTTACAAGATGTGATAGTGATGCCTATTCATCAAGGCAGCTCAAGCCCTACAAGAAAAACTACCCTCGCATGACCTTGAGTTAGCAGCCATCGTATCCGCCTTGAAAATATGGAGACACTATCTCTATGGTGCCAAGTGTGAAATTTTCACGGACTATCAAAGTCTCAAGTACTTATTCACTCAGAAAGAATTGAATATGAGGCAAAAGTGATGGATCGAACTCTTGAAATACTATGACCTCACAATAAAATACCATCTGGGTCAGCTAATAACGTCGCAGATGCACTAAGTTGGAAGGGCACTGGAAAGATGATCTTGGCATCCCTTTTGGTTCAACCTTGTCTCCGAGAAATGATAAAACTGAAGCAGAGCCAATATCCAAAACTGAGTAAGCTAAAGAACAAATTAAGGAAGGTAAAATATCCAACTTCACCACAGACAGTGAGGGAATCTTATGGATGGAAGGAAGGTTGTGTGTGCCAGACGTAATGACCTTAGACAAGAAGTGATGGCTGCAGCGCATAAGTCAAAGTTCTATGTTCACCCTAGAAGTACAAAAATGTACAAAGACCTCAAGGGAAGTTTGTGGTGGAATGAGATGAAGAAGGATGTTGCTGGATTCGTCGCCCGATGTCTAGTATGCCAAAAAGTCAAAAATCGAGCACTAAAGACCCGGAGGACTACTCAACCTCTCCAGATTCTAGAGTGAAAATGTGAACATATCTCCATGGATTTTATGATGGGATTACCGAAATCAAGACAGAGTCACGATGGGATATGGGTGATTGTAGATAGGCTCACTAAATCCGCTCACTTCCTACCGGTCCGCATGAACTACAACCTTGACAAATTGGCGACATTGTGCATGGACCACATTGTACGATTGCAAGGAGTTCCAGTGAGCATCCTATCAGACAGGGATCCCAGATTGGTAACCCGGTTTTGGATAAGTTTTCAACGAGCTATGGGGAGCAAAGTGACACTTAGTACGTCTTACCATCTCCAAACCGATGGCCAGGCAAAAAGGACCATCCAGACTTGAAGACATGCTGAGAGCTTGCACCATGGATTTTAGCATGAATCAGAGCGAACTACTACCTTTGATAGAATTCGCATATAACAATAGTTATCACAACAGCATTGGAATGACACCATATGAAGCATTGTATGGGTGCAAATGTCGATCGCCCTTATACTGGGACGAGAAAAAGCTATTACCGGACCTGAACTAGTTCAAGTCACTACTGACAATATCACTATCATAAGAGAAAGACTCAAGGTAGCCCAAGATCGACAGAAGAGTTGGGCAAACATGAAAAGAAGACCGTTGGAATTCAACGTTGGCGAAAAAGTCTGTGTGAAAGTTTCACCTATGAAGTGAGTCATCCGATTCGACAAAGCGGGAAAGTTGAGACTAAGATATATAGGACCGTTCGAGATCCTTGAGAAGGTGAGAACACTAGCCTACAGAATAGCACTACATCCAAGCCTATCATGAATTCACGATGTCTTCCACGTGTCACAGCTAAGGAAATGCATTGCTGATCCTAGCCATGTACTCGAAGCAGAACCACTGGTAGTTCAAGGAAGCTTGGCTGAGATTCTGAAGTACGAAGCCATTCCAATTCGGATCGTGGATACTAAAGATCAAGTACTAAGGCGGAGAACCATCCCATACGTCAAAGTTCAGTGGTCAAATCACACGGAAAGGGGAGCCACATTGGAACTAGAGGAAAATATGCGCAAGAAATACCCCTATCTTTTTAATAATCAATAATCAAGATAACTCAAGTTTCGAGGACGAAACTTCTAATAAGAAGGGAGGAATGTGAAACCCCACACTAAAGACATTGGATGTAAAAAAAAATTAATGACAGTGGATGGAAATTAATGACATTGAAGATAAACATAAAAAAATTGGAAAAGCGTTTTTCGTGACATTGAGGTGCAAATTCCTCTATAAATGATCGATAATTCATTATGCAGAGGATTTACATTCAGAACAAAGAACACATTGAAAAGTACTTTTATTCAAATAGATGTTCTGGTAAAGACGGAAGAATCTTGCTAATATCTTGCAACCCAAAAAAATCAGTTCAATCTGTTTTAGAAGATCAACCAAATACTAGAAGTGGGTTTTTGCTATATGATTATCATTTGTTTTAGAAATCATAAAGTATGTTTTAAAGTCTCGTATGAACATGAAAATGCAAAGAATATGTTTTTAAATCTAGAAGTATGTCATATGATATGAACGAAAGGCCTGTGCGGAGTAAAGTGCTACGTGTGTAGGAGTTACCTCTTGAATCGGCGGGGCAAAGTGCTACGTAGTATGGAAGCCACCTCTTGAACATACGGGGCAAAGTGCAACACATACGAGAGTCGCCTCTTGAACCCAAAGAGCAAAGTGCTAAGCGCACGAGAGCCACATCTTGAGTCCTACGAGTCGTGATATGAATATGTGTAAGATATGTGTTTAAGTGCACAGAGCCATATGTTTTGATAAGAAATGTTTAAAGAATTATGATATGAATATATGTATGTTTTTATCATGTTCAAACGGCCAAAACTTGCTGGGTGTTTACCAACACTCATCCCCTTACCTCCCCTCCCAGATAAATAGGAAGATCGAGTCGAGGAAGATGAGCAAGAGGGATTCTGGGAATGGTGATGCATGACAAAAATCCAAGATCCTATTTTCATTTTAGGCTTCCGCACTTTTAAGACACTTTTATTTCTTAAAGTTGGAAAAAGTTCTTTTACGAAATATTTATTGTTTAATATAAAAGAATACCTTAATAAACTTTTTATTACAAAAACATCATCGTTCAACTTAAAGTTGCCAGAAAATCTCATAAATTGATTATTTACTTCTGGTTCTACCTGCGTTTTTTTAGAGAAATAATATAAAGAACAACACAATCAAAAACTCAAAATCTATTTTCTTTATCTGAAAATCAGGTGCACTTCTCAGAAGCATTCCTAAACACTTCAAAAAGTATGAAACTAGATTTGATCATGATTGAAATATAAGAGTAAATACTACAGTTGTTTTTATTATTTCATATTTTTAACAAATATACTATAAGCTTTTAGTATCTTACCCCATCTTTAACCATAAACGTTATTTGAGGAATAGAAGAAATAGATAAAGCCCGTCATTGCTTATACTAGTATAGTAAATATTAAAATGTAATATTTATACAGCGGAGAAAACCACCTTATGGGCGCTACAAGCTTAACACGGATGGATGTTCAAAATGCAATCCACGTGAATCCGGAGTAAGCGGTATTCTACGATTATGTGGGAATGGGTTCGTGTAGAACTCATTTGTATTTTAAAGGCCTTCAAATATGCCTACAGAACAATTTCTTCCCATTTGTGGTTGGAATCTGATTCTTTAGTATCTATTTTGATAATTCGAATAAGGAAGACTAATTGGGAACTCTGTCATATTTTATGTGAAATTCAAGCACTTGTACTAAAGTATCACATTTATCTTTTTCATGTGCAGGTGGAAGGCAACTTAGTGGCTGATGAACTTGTCAACATAGCAATGATTGATCGACAATTTCAGATCATGCACGAGGACACAATAGATTGTAAAATTAGAGGTTTATGTAAGTTGAATAGAATTGGCTTGCCTTACTAAGGTTCAAGACAAATTTCGTGTAAATGCTTTAATCGAGAGGTTTTGGTATTGTTCCTCTTTCATGTATTGTTCCGCCTAACCCCAGCTACGACACTAGCTATTTTTAATAAAAAAATATTAAAATGTAATATTCTTTACATGTTATTGTGTAATGTACATGTTCTTCAATATATTCATGATCAAATTTTAGGGGTTGGTTAGGGGTGTCCAGAAATAGAAATCGAATGTGTGATAAGATTGTGATTTATGATTTCAAGTAAACCACGGTGTGTAACTAATATTTCTATTCAAGTACAGGATTCTTATGACTTCATATTCCAGGTTTGTTTTTATAGGATTCATGTGTTTACACACAAACAACTATTGTAATACAACATGAATAATGGTTAAAGCTGTCAAAATATATTGGGCTCATTGGGTTTACCCAATCCAACCCACCAAATAGACGAGTTTGATCAAGGTTTTTTAGGCCTGCCTAGAGGTAGGTATAAACGGGCCAACCCGTTTGGGTTGGCGGGTTGGGTGGGTTGGCGTGCGGGTACAGGTTGGTTCAACCGGATTTTGAAGGGGGCGGGACTGGGCCCGGGTTTGGCCAAATACGCCCGAACCCGCCCCGCTATACATATTAATTTTTTAAAAAATTTAACATCGAATATACATTTAACTTATTTGGTTGAATCATATCGTGACAATATTAAATTGTATTTTCAAAACTATGTGTTCATATTAAAGAAATTGGACATATTGAAGGGAATGAAAGCAAACTAACAAATATTTGATAGCTTAAAGATAGTTCTACATGACTTATTATAAATATTTACTAGAGAAAAACATGAAATTAAATCACGATACTCAATTTTTGTGCTTCAAAATTGATTTCTAACTAATAAAAAAATTTATTCGCGGGGCGGGATGGGGCAGGGCTTTTTACTGTAGCAGTGCGGGTCTCGGCTTTGGTCAAACATGTTCCATACCCGCCTCATTGTCACACGTGGGTTGGGCCAATTAATTAATAAATAATCATAGTTTAATTAATTAATTAAAATAAGATTTACTAATAATTTTAATCATCATAATTTAATTTAAATATATTTTATTTTTATTTTTATTTTTTGGGATTGACGCTAACTCGCAACCCACCGTCGGTTAGGTTGGGTTGGGTTGAATTGAAGGTTTTCCAAACCGTCGAAAGATGGGTCTAAACATGCCAACTAGTTTTTTGTCGGCTGGTTAGGCAAGCTAGCTTATTTATATTATGCTCGCCCTTTTTGACATCTAAAATCTTAAACCTCATGTTTCTTATAATAATTTATAAATCAAATATTAACAAAAATAAATAAATAAAAGAATGTGACGAAGATCACACTGATATTTCCTGCGACAAAATTACATTGGAAAACGCAAAGTAATATAGATAGTTGAATTCTTTATCATGAATAGATCCTACATTTATATACACACATACATACATGGAAAATATTTCATTTGTTTGAACATGAATTTAGCCGTGTGTGATATGAGGGCTTACCTCAATAGATATCACCTTTCACGTTCGAGTCCTACAAATCACTCATCTTCATATGATCCAAAAAAAAAAAATTAGTCGTGTATCGCCACAAGCCATATGGTTAGTAGCAAGTGGCCCTCAAAATTTGATACTCAAAATTTGATAGTGACTCGAGTTCGAGACTTAACCTTGGATACTCGAAAAAAATTTAGCGGTGTGTCATTTCCCCTTATTACACACGTCCTATGTACTTAATCCCATTTTCAGTGTCGGCCATTTCTAATCAAGCATGTCGAATAATAGGTTTGTCCAGAATTGATTACTGAGCCATCAAAACAAATATAAAATAACTATTTGTCAACATGGATTACTCAGTCTTTCCAATCCCCAATGCAACAAAAAATTATTGTATTTTTTTTGTCTTTTTCCAATACAAATATGGAATAAAATTTATCTAAATCATATAATTTTTTTAATTGTATGATATTTTATATGATATAAAGGACCTGCGCTATGTTCATGGATTCATTTTCAAGCTAATTAGACACATCATGGGTACAGAGGAAGGAAGTTTGAAGATCTTCATGTTTCCATGGCTAGCTCATGGCCACATTTCTCCATTTCTAGAACTTGCCAAGAAACTCTCCCAATACAATTTTCAGACCTATCTTTATTCAACTCCCGTAAATTTGAGTTCCTTCAATAACAAAATCACAGAAAAATACTCGCGTTACATTCATCTAGTGGATCTTCATCTTCCCACTTCACCCGAACTCCCCCCTCATTACCACACAACCAATGGTCTCCCGCTCAATCTCCATGCAACTCTAAGAAAAGCATTGAAATCATCGAAGCCCGGTTTCTCAGATCTCTTAAAAAATCTGCAGCCAGATTTGGTGATTCATGATGTTATTATGCCATGGGCGGGAGCCATAGCAACTCGGCACAAAATCCCGGTAGCTTCGTTTTTCACTTCTGGTGCGACCATGGTCTCGTATTTCTGTCATTTGATGAGGTATCCAGGGGTTGAATTCCCTTATCCGGAGATTCGTCTCACAGATTTCGAGCTTTCGATGGCGACAAAGACTAAGGATTCGTATGAGAATGAGGAAAAAGACTCCGATGACGAGGTTAACTATGAGAGAAAAGATCAAGGGATTATCTTTATGAATACTTCTAGAGAAGTAGAAGGGAAATACATGGATTATTTGTCCGAAATGATCAAACGGGAAATCACACCTGTTGGAGCAATGATTCAGGATTCAAGTACGAGTGGAGATGAGGGGATTGAGGTCATAAGTTGGCTTGACAAGAAAGAAGAAAGTTCAACTGTTTTTGTGTCATTTGGGAGTGAATATTTCTTGAATAAAAAAGATATAGAAGAGATAGCATATGGGTTGGAGCTAAGCAACGTGAACTTCATATGGGTTATAAGGTTCCCCAAAGGTGAAGAAATGGATGTACAAGAGATATTGCCCAAAGGGTTTCTTGAAAGGGTGGGAGAGAAGGGAGAGATGGTGGAAAAATGGGCACCACAAGCAAAGATTTTGAACAACACAAGAATAGGTGGATTTGTGAGTCACTGTGGTTGGAATTCATTGATGGAAAGTATAGATTTCGGGGTTCCAGTTATAGCTATGCCGATGCATCTTGATCAGCCGATGAATGCTAAACTTGTGGTGGAACTTGGTGTTGGTGTGGAGGTGAAGAGAGATGAGAATGGGAGGCTTCAAAGAAGAGAGATTTCAAGAATGATTCAACATGTTATAGGTAAGGAAAATGGGGTTAATTTGAGGAGAAGGGTTGAAGAACATAGAGATAATATCAGAATAAAAAGTAGAGAAGAGATGGATGGAGTTGTGCACAAGTTAATGGAACTTTGTGGGAGGAGTGTTGATCAGAGAAAGCTTATTTGATGAGGAAACTTGGTGAGTTTTTGGCTTTTGAAAAGATTAAATTTGTGATCCTCAACTCATCCATGTGATTTAAATATTTAATAATATGTATAAATTATATTTAGTTTCATTTCTGTCTCATGAATGTAAAAATTATGCTATCTAGACAACTAGATGTCCTCTTCTTTTTTAAAATCGAAGAGAATTCAAAGACCTACAACTTTTATGTGAAGACCGACATCAAATTCGAAATAAAATATGCCTAAAAACTCGAAACACAGTCTGCATGAACATGCAGAGTCAAAAATGAGCACTTAAAGTAAAATCAACATAACTTTTATTTCAGAGATCCAAATCGCATGCTTCTTTTTTTAAAATTGCATAAAATTAAAATCCCTACAACTTTTATTTGAAAACCGACAACAAATTCGAAAGTCAAATTTGTCAGAAGTTCGTAATTCTGCACTGCATGTGCATTTTCAGCACATGCAGAGCCAAAACTGGCACGCCTTGGTAAAATGAGTATATCTCACTCATTTTACGTCCAAATTGTCTCATATTTTAACCACAGAAAGATAACTCTAATACCTATACTTTTTTATTAGAACTCTAAGTCAAATTCAGACGTAAAGTAAATCGAAAATTTGAACTCATATATTGCATGCAACATGAAAATCAGCAGATTGAAGATTACAACATCTTTCTTGGCTAAGGCCTACAATTTCACCCCTAACCTTGACCCTAAAAAACAAAAGTTAGAAGAAAAGGTTTATACCTCCTTAATCTTCAAAGTTTGAGGTCCAAGACCACCCAAGTTGCTGCCCTAGCAAGAAAACTCCACCATCCTTGCAAGATCTCTCTCAAAATGGTTCAGAACTTGAATTTCTTGATGCCTTCTACTTCTCCCATCTTGTAGCTCAAAGTTCTTCTATTGCATGTGATATGCACTCAAAATTTCAATAGAATTTGGTGGGATAATGGCTGATTATTTTCGAAATATGGAGGAGAGAAGTAAGAAATTGTTGGGGAAAAATGAAGAGAGAGAAATAGTGTTGCATGGTAATTTTTTAGCAAAATCAAATCTGAAATAAGGGTTATGGGCGTGGCTTTCCATGCCATTTTGCATAGTTTTTAATGTATTTGATGTATTGTGGAATCCATATGTCAATACATCACTATCTTGCAAGACTAATGATACAAAATCATATATTAAACATGAGTTAAATTAATTAGTGGCATGTGTTCTCCAAGTGCCATGTGATCATGTACATGCTCATGCACTAATGGTTGTCCCCTCTCTTGTAAACGACTCGAGTTCGAGTCCGTTACCCCACTAGTTATGCGTTGGGAAAAGTTTCATTTGATAAGTATATAATTTTAGCTTGTGCTATGATGCTTAATGTGGGACAACACACTATATAATTTTACCGCACAAAGATTCGATTCGAATTTTCTTTTTTTTAAGGAAGATAATAAATTGAGTTGGGAAGAAACAATAAAAAAGAGAGAGAGAGAGAGAGTAAGGCACCACATGTTTCCAAATAATAAAAAGAAGAAAAGAGAAACATGTATCTCCATTGAAAAAATGGAGAGCTTGCAATTACGAAACAAAGAAAAAGGAGACTGCACCTATTTTTTTATTATTATTATGAAAAATCAATCAATATCGGCTGTTAAAAGTGGACTTTTCAAACAAATATTGGATACATGGTCGCGATGACGTTAGCTATTTGTGGTAAATTCACATGTTGAAATGGATGTGCAAATGCAAACACGATTTAACGGCAGTCGGTGAACGGAACATCGATTTAGTGGTCGAAACATCGATTTTGCGGGCATCATAGAATATGTTTTTAATTTTTTTTTTCGAATTTTCGAATTTTTTTGATTTTTTCATCAAAAAAATGTCTAAATTATCTAATTGCTTTAATTTTAAAAACCTCAGCGAAAATGTCAATATGCTAGAATAATAGACACTGTGACGCCTTCTCTGATCGTATCAGTGGACCATGAACGGATATAGCACGTGAAAAGATGGAATGAGTCTGGGAAAGAAAATTGAGGAGCCTAGCTTGATATTAAAAAGGAGAAAGAACCGAGAAAGAGGAGAAAAGAGGGAGAACATATTTATTTAGAGGGAGAAAGAGGGAGAAGGAAGCAAGGGAAAAACATTGAGGAGGAGGATTGGCAGTCCAAGCAAGAAGGAAAAAGGGAAAAGCGATGGGTCAACTATCGGATTTTATTATTTGATTGACCTTATTTTTAAAAAATTTATTGTGTTTAATGTTTTTAAAACATCACACTGTTGAATGATTTTATATATTATCATTGAGATCGACCGATAAAACTATAATATAATAGAATAAAATATGTTGATTTAGATTCAGATCGAGATATAAAACCAAATATATGTGTAATGTTGTTCTAGATTCCTTTTCCCCTGTTTCGATTGTTTATCCTTTTGGGGTATCTCTCCTCCAGGCTTTATATCATTCTTATGTTTTAATTTATGTGCATCTTCCAAGTTGATATTTTAGAAGCATTGCTCGGCAAATCATCATAATCAATGGATGCTTTTTAGCCAGTGATATATTTAGAAGCATTACTCATGGGATTGGGATGTTTGGTCCATGTTTAACCCTAAAATTGGGTAAGTGATTATGCTAGGGAGGTTCAAGCTTGTTCGTAATTTAAAAGTTTACTCATGGGATTGGGATATTTGGTCTATATTTAAACCTAAAATTGTCTAAGTGATTGTGCTCGGGAGGTTCGAGGTTGTTCAGAATTTTATTAGTTTACTCATGGGGGCGGGATGTTTGGTCAATGTTTAAAACTAAAATTATCTAAGTGATTGTGCTCGAGAGGTTCGAGCTTGTTCGGAATTTTATTAAGTCTAGTCACGAGATCGGGATGTTAGGTCCATGTTTAAACCTAAAATTGCATAAGTGATTGTGCTCGGGAGGTTTAAGCTTGTTCAGAATTTTATAAGTTTACTCATAGGAACGGGATGTTTGGTCCATGTTTAAACATAAGATTGTCTAAATGATTGTGCTCATGAGGTTTGAGTTTGTTCAAAATTTTATTAATTTATTATTTGATTGAAGTCCATATTTTTAAAAAAATTATTGTGTTTAATGCTTTTAAAAACATCACACTGTTGAATGATTTTATATATTATCATTGAGTCGACCGATAAAACTATAATATAATAGAATAATATATGTTAATTTAGATTGAGATCGAGAGATAAAATCAAATATATGTGTAGTGTTGTTCTAGATTCTCTTTCCCCTGTTTCGATTGTTTATCCTTTTGGGTATCTCTCCTCCAGGCTTTATATCATTCTTATGCTTTAATTTCTGGGTCTCTTCCAGGTTGATATATTTAGAAGCATTGCTCAGCAAATCATCATAATCAATGGATGCTTTTTAGCCAGTGATATATTTAGAAGTATTACTCATGGGATTGGGATGTTTGGTCCATGTTTAAACCTAAAATTGGGTAAGTGATTATGCTAGGAGGTTCAAGCTCGTTCGAAATTTTAAAAGTTTACTCATTGGATTGGGATATTTGGTCTATATTTTAAACCTAAAATTGTCTAAGTGATTGTGCTCGGGAGGTTCGAGGTTGTTCGGAATTTTATTAGTTTACTCATGGGAGCGAGATGTTTGGTCCATGTTTAAAACTAAAATTATCTAAGTGATTGTGCTCGGGAGGTTCGAGCTTGTTCGGAATTTTATTAAGTCTAGTCACGAGATCGGGATGTTTGGTCCATGTTTAAACATAAATTGCCTAAGTGATTGTGCTCGGAAGGTTCAAGCTTGTTTAGAATTTTATAAGTTTACTCATGGGAACGGGATGCTTGGTCCATGTTTAAACCTAAAATTGCCTAAGTGATTGTGCTCATGAGGTTTGAGTTTGTTAAAAATTTTATTACTCATGGGATCGGAAAGTTTGGTCAATGTTTAAATCTAAAATTGCCTAAGTGATTGTTCTCAGGTTGTTCGAGTTTGTTTAGGATTTTATTATTATTTTAGCACAAAAATAAGACGTGCTGAAGATTGGATGTTTGGTCAGTTGAACTTACATAAAAAAATATTCATTACTTTCAAAGAAAACATTCCATAGAGGAACACAACATTACACTATGGCTCGAATAATTCAGTGGAGGCTTTCCAAAGCATCCCCTTGATCGAGAAAGTCCTTTGGAGTTCCCTCGAGTGGATAACTCCTCGCCTCAAATTGATGAGCACAAGCTTCAAACACATGCTCAAAGAATTTGGTGGCACGGTCAGACACCATGTTGTTGTACTCCTCGGATTCAAGAAGTCAACCTTCCTCTTCAGCCGAATTTTTCTACCCGATCATCAAAGGTTGATTTCTCTTGTTCGAATTTCTCAGATATGATCTTCTTGGCTTCCTCGAGATCTGTTGACGTTCGTCGTTCGTCTTCTAGAGCCTTCTGGGCCTCATCCCGAGCATTCTTGACAGATATATATTGCCCCTCGAGTAGGCTCACGTTCTTCCGCAACTCCTCACACATGTTTTGGAGTTGGTCAATCTCCCGACGTTGAGCAGTAACCTCTGACAGAACAGAGTGGAATCGGGTCAGGTGCTGACCCGCCATCATGTGAGCCTACACAAAAATGTAACTGGTGAATTACCCGAACATAGATACTTAGAAAATTTTGGATAAAATAATGTACCTTCACAAAAGAAGTGGAAAAGTCATTCACTAGGTTGCAGAAAGTCAGCTACCCGATATGCTTTTGGTCGAGATTATTGGGAGAAAATGAAAGAATAGATTGGGAAACTTTGTGACTGGTTTTTTCAAAAAAAGGATATTGGGAGAATAGTCCATGAAGGCATATGATGCCTCGGAAACCGGAGGTTACCCGGGGCAGCAGAAGCAGTTTGGGATGAAGCTCGGGGTTCAGAAGGGGAGAGTTGAAGTCATGGCTTCTTTGGCAGGGGGAGTTTTAGAGGAGGAACGACGGCCCTCGAGGGCTTTCCTTTTACGAGGCCAAGTAACCAAAGGTTCTCCTTCCGGTTGATCGGTGATAACAATAATTGGAGAAACTACGGGCACCGTCAAAATTGGTTCAGCAAAAGAAGGTGTTGGATCCTTGGACCCCGACACCTACCCAGAGGCTTGACTCTTCTGGGCCTTCGCCTTCAAGTTCTCGGTCATCCTTGCCTTCATCACTTTTTCCTCTGCATTAAGTGAACTACGGGATTAGTCTGAGCAGAATAATTAAAATTTACAAGAGGATAAAAGTGCTCAGATCGCTCACCGAGGGGCACGTGCAATGATGCACCCTTCGGGCTCAGCAAGAACAAGTACTCTAGTCTGTCGTCAGTCAGCTCTGCAAGATTGTAACACTAGTCGCCAAATTTACGACTAACAGACAAGTACAGTTCTCTCTCAAGGTGACCCTTGATTGACTTGGCCCTCGGGAGGATCTCTCTCCACACCAATGGGGCAATCCCACAGCTAGGATGGTGAGAAAAATGTAGAACTTTTTCCAGTTTTTATCGAATAAAGGTAGCTCTTGAGGAAACCAACCTCTGTTCATGAGGAAAAGTATAAGAGGCCGACCTTTTTCATTTAGGGAATTATTGGCTAAAAGAAACAACAAAATAATTAGCAATTTCGAGGAAGAAGGTAGGAACAGGAAAACGTAGATCCCCTCAAAATTGGTCTAAGTAGAAAGAACAATAACCCTCGGGGGGTAAGTGGGGCGCGATCCTGAGAAGGGAACAATAATAGATGTATCTTCAGAGATCTCCCATTTGGCTCGAATTCGGGAGAGGTGTTGGCTGGTACGAAGCCTTTATTCAAAAATTTTGAACCAGGGGACCTAGGCTGCAACCAAGGCCTGTTCAACATCGTCTTGTTCGTTCTCCCTCCGAAGGGCTGAAGAACCAGAAGAGCTTAGTGTGTCCTGGCTATCAGAGAAGGAAGAAGTTAGAGGAGGAAGGCTGGAAGCTCCTTCTCCCATATACATGCCATATTGATCGATTTCTCGCATGGATGAATCATCTGAGGAAGAAGGCATACTTGCTAAATTCGTGCTCAGGAATTCTGAAGAGAATTTGCTCGTTTGTCTGATGCTAGCTCGAAATCAGATTGAAGCAAATGTTGGAAAAGGATGAGATATGATCTCATATTTATAGGGGGACTAGTCGAACCGTCGTTTAATCAACACCGTCAAATAAAACTCGGATGAACTGTCACATATGGATTTTGGGATACCAAACGTCGTGAAATACTTTTGAATATTGAGCGGGAAAAACTCTCGAGAGAGAGAATCGGAACCCGATTTTTACCCTCAATGTTCTCGTATTGCCTTACTTCAGGAGGTGAGGTGATATCATAGTATGAATCAGTCTCTTCGGGTAAAATCACATACAAGCACCGAGCAAGAAATACCTCGAACAAAGAGTCTCGAACATAGGTTACCCGAACATTGTCAATACCTGCTCGACTTATTGATCAACTTGTAGCGTAAGACCCCGGACATAACTAACAATCAATGGGTGTAAACGTGCTTTGATGACGCACGGATTTCTCAGCCTCATCTTGAGCCAATAACGCCACGACCGGAGGAGATCGTATCCCGGATTTGACGCGCATTAACTTCCAGATTCAACACTATAAATACAAGCATGTGGTGCCATTGCATAGGGTTTGACTTTCTGGGAAAGAAAATATTTTGAGGAGAGCATAATGTATTGTCTGTTCGGTATCGTTTAAATTCATTCTCCAAATATTGTATCAAAGTCCTGTAACAATCAACGTTCATAGTAGAAAATTTATACTGGACAATGTCACATGCCTTTTCCCTTCATTTTACAGAGTTGTCCACGTAAAAAATTGTGGTGTCTCTCGAATAGTTCAGTGGGATAAGAGTTGGTTTTTGTGATATAATTGAGCAAGATCACACCATGTGCATAACTGTTAGTTTAACGAAATATGAAAAAAGTATTTCTAATCCAAAGGTTTGTGATATAAAAAGATATGTAGCTAATATAAAAAAAATTTGTCTTTGTAGTTGCTATCGTTGGAGGCCGCAACTCAATAAAGCTCTCGGCATATGTTATTGTCGTAGCCAAATCATGCACTTGTTGGCGTTGGAGCTCTTGTTTTGCCCACGCCCATCAGTATTTTCTCAATTTTGAAATACATTTTGCAACTTCAAACAAGACCAAGTGAAAAATATATAGTAGATATAATGCTTCAATGTGATATTGAGTTCATATTTATGAATTGAGCCTAAAAAATGAATAACAATTTTTTTTTTAAAAAAAGGCCAACCCTGGGCCAACGCCGAAACCCACGGCCCATTTGGGCCAGCCCATATAGGCCCGTCTAAAAAATGTTGGCACAACCCACCTATTTTGTGGGTTGCGTGAGCCTGACCTATTTTGACACTACTAAAACGAAAATGGTGTAAGTGCCGAAAATAAAAATTATAGAGGCCGTATATGCCAAAAATAAAAGGGAAATGTTTGAGGGATATGTGCGAAATGTAGGAAGTTTAGGGGCTATAGCAAAATATCCGGAGAAGTTCACGGGGTGAAAAGCAAATAACCCATATTCTTTCTTTTGCCAACAATATAACGAGCAAAATTTTTCAAAAATCTTGCACCATCGTTAAGCTTTGGAAAAGCAAATAACCCATATTCTTTCTTTTGAGGCTCAGTCTTGTGACTATCTTGAATATGGTTATGTTGTAGATATCTGAAAGATACAAAATATATTAGATTATTTATGTAAGCACTGCATTTTAGGAGGGCAACATCAAAAAAAATCATACAAGATGAGTAAATGCACCCATTAATGACAAAACTTAGTTGAAACTCCGCCTAAAAAGGGTAAAAAAAAATTATTCAAACTTGTCGAAATATAATTAGGCCCTGACCAAGACTTTATGAAATTGTGATAATTAATCAAATTATAAATTTAAATTAAATAGAAGCTTCTTCGCCTTGTTACATCAAGACGAGAAATCGAAGACCGTTACTTTTTCTATTGGATCTTCGTGTCATTATGGGACCCGCTCAAGTTCTATAACCATTTGAACTCTTTACAAATTATTGACTGATTCTAAATATGTAAATTACCATAAATTTGTGAGACTTATCTTTCTGTCAAGGAATATCTCTGATGAGATAAAGTAAGATATGAAGTCCAAATAAAAAATGAAGATTTTTTTACTGATAGAAATTCTTGGAGAAGACTGAAGCATATGCACGATCTGATTTGATTTTTATTTTTTTTGTTCTTATAGCCGACTACAACCCGTTGTTTGTTGGACATATTATAAATATATAATCTATTTGATAAGTTGGTGTTGTGTGAAACTTAGTATAAGAGTGCACCGAGTGGAAAAAAGAGTGTACTATTCCAAAGGAGCAAAGTCCACAATGGGTTTCAGTCAAACATGCGTCGAAAAAGAAAGCGACCTGATCAAGGAATCAGCATAGGTCTCAACTTAATTTTTTTTACCCTAAATTTCTTTTCCAAAATATGTTTTTCACTCTAGAAATTACATTTATTTCTTAAATATTATATTTTGTCTTCCCTCGTTAAATTATATTTTGACGCTGTAAAATTTTTGTCCCCTCATTTTTTTAATTTGATATTTTTTCTCTTATAACAATCTTGCTTCCGCCCTTGATTACATACATGTAATGGAATTTTTTTTTAACATAAACGGGTATAATATATTAAAATATATTATCTCACAAGTTTGAACTCTTAAAGCAAACAATATTTCAACTATTTTCATAAGTCTAATCAAATGATTAATTTATTCCATATATATATGGAGTGCCCACTCCCCACAATCTTATGTTTAAGAACCAACTCTTTCTCCTAAAGCAACACCATCCCATTTCCACCTCTTTTCTGAAATTCTAATGGCTTCAAAGGAGCAAGAACCACCATTCATCCAACCTTCAGTCGCCAATGGCCACACACACAGAGACACGGAGTCGACCACCACGGCTTCCCACGAGGCCAGAGAGCAGCGCAAAGAGAGACGCCAA
Source organism: Haberlea rhodopensis (assembly GCA_907163345.1). Classification (NCBI taxonomy): domain Eukaryota; kingdom Viridiplantae; phylum Streptophyta; class Magnoliopsida; order Lamiales; family Gesneriaceae; genus Haberlea; species Haberlea rhodopensis. Next base: position 6,155,075 of record CAJQUN010000017.1, read on the forward strand.
AAATGCTTACTCTACATAGTACTCTTCATCATTTTCCAATCCGTGGTGATCGCGGTGTTCACACTGACCATAATGAAAATCAGAACTCCGAAATTGAGCGTGCGTTCCGCAACGCTCCATGACTTCAACGTCGACAACTCAACAGCAAAGCCATCGTTCAGCACGGGGATGAACGTCGAGCTTCGCATCAAGAACTCTAACTTTGGTCGCTTCAAGTATAAAACCACCACGGTTTACTTCACGTATCGGGGCACGTCGATCGGGGAGGCATTGGTGAGCGAGTCTTATGCGAAATGGAAATCTACGAGGAGATTTGTTGTGGCTGTGGACTTAGATTTTGGTGGTGCCCGATCTGATCCACAGCTCGCTAGTGACATAAATAACGGGGTCGTGCCCATTTCGAGCCATGCTGGACTAAGGGGAAGAGTGGAGCTTTTGTACGTGATGAAAAAGAGCAAATCCAGTGATATGAATTGTTCTATGGAAATTCTGATTGCTACACAACAGTTGGGGAATATTGTATGCGGTTGATAGTTATTTTAAAATTGTATTATTTTTATTATATATCAGTTTTGTCATTTTTTAAATTTCTTTTTGCCCCTTTTCATTTTTAATTTTTTTGTAATGATACTCTTGGTTTATAAAAGAAAGGTCAGTAATACAACAAAGTAGGAAGTCAAATATGGATGGCCAACTAAAAGATTGCGATATTATAGCACCTTGTGGCTGCCGTTCCAAGTCCGAGTGGAAATTATTGACTTTATATTTTTTTGTTTAAAAAAATATATGTATTGAAAAATGAGAGTACTATGCATGTGTGTGTATAAATAAGATATTCTACGAATATAAGAATCTAATCTACGATCTAATATCTTAATCTACAATTGCGTCACCTGCAATTTCTGAGCATAACTCTTTCTTGCTCGATTAGAGTCTCCTCCTGATATTCCGTCAGAAATCATATTTATAGTTCCTCGGTTATGAACATTGTTCTGGGCCACCTCCCCAACAGCTTGGATGTCATCCTCTTGCCTCTCTCCTCTTATGCCCACGGTACTTGCCTAGGTGCTCCCCTCCCCGGATTAGCATTATTGCGAGGAGGTGGATTATTGAAAATTGGCACATCATGGGGTTCTTGCCTTCCCCAAGATCTGTTAACTCATCCTCCTCGGAACAGTCCTCCTCGGAAATGTCCACATCAGCCTCTCTTCGGCCCGCTTTGATTCATGGTTACTTCTCGAGGAGGTCTCGTTGGGAGATACTGCTCGAAACTCCTTTTCGGCTGTTCCAGTTGTTTATCCCTCTGATTTAGTTCATTTCCTGGTTTCGCCTCTTTTCTTTATTTCATTTTCTGGGATTTTTCTAAGTTGATGTATTTAGAAGCTCTTCCCAGCAATTCGTTGCAATCAGAGGGTGGTTTTTTAGCTAGAGATCTGAACAGATCTCCTTAGCGTAGCCTTTGAGTAAAGGCGCTGATGAGTATCTCCGAGGTGACATGAGGGACGTCGAGCATGCTTGATTGAATCTTTTCAGGAAGTCCCGTAGATACTCATTTTCCATATGTTTGACTCCGAACAGACTGAGAACTGTTCTCTTGCAACTTCTGCCGCTCGCGAATTGATGTAAGAACAGCTGGCTGAATTTCGGGAATGAATCTATGATCCCTGATGGCAGTTGATTAAACCAAGATTGAGCAGCCCAGCTAGGGTAGTGAGAAAAACTCGACACTTCACTACATCTGAAAGTTGGTGAAGGAGCGAAACGTTCTCAAATTGTGACAAATACTCGGGATCTGCGCTGCCATCATAATTCCCCACGTTCAAAGTTCGGAAGTTAGATGGTAAAGGATCGTCGACAACTTCAGGAGCAAATGGTGTGCTACTATGCACTGGGTAGATATGCCCCTCCATCTTATTGCTCATCTGCTGCAACTCATCTTTCAAATCCTCCATTTGATGGTGCAAAATTTTACAACTCTCTTTTCCTATCTGATTGGAAAGTCATAAATTTCTTTCGTATCTTCTTCTTGTTCTTCTGAAAAAGCAAGATCTTTTTCCTTGCTTGTTCCTTCCTGCTGGGGTGGGGTCATAAATTGCTTTATGACCTCCCCTACAGTTTTTGCAATATTTCAGTCAATTGTTCCACTTGCAATCCCATAGTAGGAAATGCTTGGGGACCAGTTGGAGGAGCGTTTTGAGATGATTCCACATCATCCTCCTCGCCTTCAAGTATTGGGGACGAATATGAAGGGAGATTTGGGATATACCCCCTTGAACTTTGCCCACGACCTTCGCTTCTAGCCATGTCTTCCTTAATTTATACAAAATTTCTTTTCTTCAATGTCTTAGCTCTATAATTTCCTATAGAGGGCGCCAATAATGTGATCTTAAATTCTCTGTGTTCGGATAGAGTATGTGTGACAGAAAATTAATAAGAGATACCACATTTTTTTACTTGGAAAACCCTCAAGAATTAAGGAAAAACCACGGGACTTTGTCCAGTATAAATTCTTCACTATAAATTTTGATCTGGTACATGACTTTGACACGAAAAATGAATAATAATCTTTTAAACAAGAATACTAGCCAATCAAAGGAAAGACTGACAGACTCTTATATGCTCTATTCAGAGGCTTTTCTTTCCTCCTAAAATCCAAATCGTTTAAGTGTGATGGTATGGTGGTATTTATAATGCAAAGCACGGTGGTTGAGGAACGTAGAATCCGGTACATGATCTCCCTCGATCACGACGTCATGGGCTCAAGACGTATCCGAGAAATTCGCGCGCCACTAAGGCAAGTTCGTCCGCACCCTAAGTTGTCAGTTACGTTCGGGTCACCCTGTAGTTTTGACCAAAAAGTCGAGCACGGTTTAATAGCGCTCGGGGTTCTATCCTCGTGATATTTTTGTTCGGTACTTGCGGTAAATTTTACCCGAGGAAATTGATTCATCATATGACATTAATATATATATTTTTATATATATATATATGAGATTGTATAATAATAATAATAATATTGTATTAGATGGTGAAATTGCATTAATATTACAAGAGTATTGTGAGGATAAATGGAAAGTTGCAAAAAATATGAAATGAGATTTTATCTTGTATAAGTCAAACTGGATAAATGCATATATTCATACTTGGGTATAACTAAGTGCAATTATAAATGAATTGGATAAACCAAAAGTTTTGATTCCGGATTTTAGTTTTTGTTAAGAGTTGTCACACATTCAATTTATATTAGCTCTTTAAACGATACACGGGTTACTTCACTCATTACCAATTGGTGTTTGAATTTGAACCACGTCTATTCTTAACATGATATCATAGCAAGCTTTTCATGTAATTGACTATTACAATTGCATGATCACCTTCACCCACGTTATCAATCCATGTATTTGACTTTTATAATGTCACAAGTGAAGAGCATGTTGAAAGTTGTCCACATTAAAAATTTACAAGTTATGTTAGTCATTTATAAGAAACATTGTTTACTCCACTAAAATATGTTACATTATCATTTCCCAAAATTTTGTTGATGAAATTATTGATCAGCAACCAATTAGGAACCTAGACAAAGGGACATATATGGTTGATGAATGTCGGGAAATTTACCTATAGTTTTCTTGTCTCACGGATGATGTCGCACTTGAGCAAACCACGCTTTTGCTTGTGTCTCTTATCTGATAAATTGATAATATTGATTGTGAAGTTAACACTTTCTAGTACTAAACAAACAAACAAACAATCAAGGCTTAAAATTCCTACTTAAATGTATTATTAGTCTAAATATCTAAATAATTGCGTTTCGGAAATTAATGGCATAGTCTCGAACCAATTTAAACATAAAATTCATAATTTAAACATATATTTTGGTAAATACAGCTTTTTTATATATATTTTTGTAACCAAAGCATAAGCAGTTTTAATATAATGTTTAGATACAATTTTGAAAATATTTTTCCGTATATTTTTATAAAAAAGCTAAAATAGAAGTCTAAAATGATAATTTCATTAAAACATTAATTTTTTTTAAATGGGTTTTTTTTTAAAAAAAACCTTCTATTCGAGAAGTTAGGGTGTGCGTGGATGAGTTTGTGTGAATATGCATAAAAACAAATCACCAAATATAATATAATCAAGTTATTAAATTATTAAACCGCAACTGCACAATAGATAGCATAACTGCATGGTTCTGGTGAGTGCGGGTGGTGGGCGGGTCAAACGGAAATAAATTACAATTAGTACATTTTACATATCATTAAAAAAAGCTATTCATCGTCGATGAAAACAAAACATTACTAAAACTAAATAAAAGATATAGCCGCATAAAACAATAAAAATCTAAATTAAATGAACGAAAATACTATCCAATCATAATTATCAAATTCTTTGTAATTGAAAATCAAAGACAATTAAAGCCGTAGATCACCAAACAATTCACAATCATCATAAAACTTGATATATTCAAAGTATGTACTAAAAAACTAATTAAAAATTCAGTTTAAAAATTATAACTTACAAATTAAACCCTTAAAAATTTTAATTTTATAAGTAAGACACTTTGATATATAAATATTCATACGGATTGGGTGGATATGCGGGCGGATGTGCAATAATCCACTACTAACCCACATAATTGCGGGTTGCTAAATTTTTCAACTTTAACTTCTTCTTCGAATGATGAAACGGGTGAATACGATGGGCGAATTTGAGAAAATTTATTCTTTCTTTCTATAATATATTATAGAAAGAAATTAAGTGTGTTCGGTACTCCTTGGAACGAAAAAATAGTGTCCCAAACATTGCATCAAGTTGCCTCAATTTGAGAAATTTGATTATTTCTATAATAATATTATTAATATGAAGCCATAACATACGGGTATCGAATTAATAAGGGTGTCGCTATACAAGACAAATATCCAACGAATATAGGGAAGTTTATCTGTCGTGAGGAAACATTATCTGTCATGCGAAAACATAAGACCGTTGTGTATGCATTTGAATGATGATGATATACATATCACCACGAATTTGCCTGGAAAATCATATGGAGCATTGGATCATGGTCTACTTTCTATATAAATAGTTTTTTTTGTTTTTTCCTTCTGTGGCAACATAATCTGCCACATTATCAACATAAATCAGTGACAATATCATCAACAACAGTTTAACTAATTTTTCGGAAGGTGATTGTCACATAGCGCGATTTATATTGCATTAAACATGGAGTTCTTTGATTCATTCCTTGTGAGATGAGTGAGTTATCGGGATAGAACGATCCATGTATCATAGGGATTTCAAGGAGGTGGATTCGAAGTCAAGTGGCGGTAACGAAGATGTAAGCATGTTCATTATTGAAGCATCATAGTACCGATTTGTTCTTTGCTATCCCATGGGTAGATCCTCTTGGAAATTTGAGGCTTAATGAATTGAAATCAAGCAAAATAACAATTGGGACCTAATGAATTGAGATTAAGCAAGGCTTATTGATTTGAAATTAAGCAAAAAAGACGCAACGAAAAGTCGAATTCTTAAGAAAATGGTGAAAATGTGAAAATCGGGCAAAATGGGGGCGCAAAGCGGGCGCCCTAGGCATCTCTAACTGCCTGGAATTTCTAGGCAGTGAGGGAGGCGCTAGGGCGCCTGGCGCCTTTGTGATGTCCTTTGGACAAGTATATATACAACACATAACATGCTTTTTGCAAGAATTAAACACAATATATTGTGATAGAAGGCAAAATTAAGATCATTGTGCATAACATTCATATATTGTTCTTGGAGAAGATAGTTTACAGCATTTGTTGTTGTCGAACTTGTGATTTGTAGTGCAACAATCATATGTTGAAGTCGTTCTTGGGATAAGATTGTCATATTCCGTACACACCTTGAGCGGGGCATAATCTTCTTGAAGACAAAGTGTTAAACACTTCCCTCGACTTCCTATTATCATTTTTCCAAGCCCGTTGTTACATCAAAGAATTCATATGGAGAAGCACCGCTACCAACCAACAAGTTTAAGAAGATTTTTGTTGTGAAAAATGACACCCACATCCACTAATGCTCCTACGACATTGGGAGAAAATCCACAAAACTTTACCGGCGTAGACTTCAAGAGATGGCAGCAGAAAATGTGTTGGAATCGAAGAGGGGGTGAATGAGATTCCTTGGCTATTTTAGCGTTTTAAAATGAGTTTGCAAAATAAAAGAATTTTGCGCTTGCGGAATTCTTGAGTCAATCGATAAATAAAAAGAACAAAATAAATAAATGCGTAAAGGAATTAAAGCAATAAAAGAGACAAGGATTTGTTATAGAAGTTCGGCGATGAATCGCCTACGTCTCCTCTTACCGGTTAGATAACCTCCAACCGAGGTTCCACTAGAACAATTGGTCTTGGCCTTGAGGGCTCCAAGTTAGCCACACAACAACTCTTCCCGAGTTTACAAAGCTCTTCCCGAGCACACTACTCTTCCCGAGTACACAAGCTCTTCCCGAGCACAATATTGTACACAAAGCTCTTCCCGAGCTACCAACACTCTTCACGAGTCTTCTTGGCCTTAAGGGCTCCAAGGATAGCCACAACACATGCACCAACTTCACTTGTTGGCGACTTTACAATTTTCCAACTTGATTTGGTGTTGGAGGACCTTTACAATAAAACCAACAAACACCTTCACGGTGTACTCACACGAAGAAACACAAGACTCTAACAAAGAAAAGAATTACAAGCTCCAATACAACAACAATGTATGGAGATTGCAATGCAATATGAATTCAAAATGATCAAGGCTTTGTAGAAGTTTGTGGACTTGTTTCTTAGCTTCAAAATGCTCCAAAGCATCAATATTTATAGTGTAGGAGGCCCCCTATGCTCCTACTAGCCGTTGCTACACAAAAGGCTGAAATCACTCCTCGATCGCCTCGGACATCGCCTCGGGAGATCACCATCGCCGCGCCCCAACGGTCACCAAATAACGCACATCGCCTCAGGCGATGAGTCGATCGCCTCAGGCGATCCAGAGCAAAAATCAAGGCCGTAGCCTCAGCATGTCCAAAAACTTCATCGCCTCAAACAAACTATCCATCGCCTCAGGCGTTCGTGCCATCGCCTCGGGCGATCTCCCCTGCGTGCATGCCCGCGCATGCCTCGGCGTCGCTTCAATCGATGTGCGGGGCGATGTCGCTCCTGGCTGCCATCGCCTGGGGCGATGGTCACCATCGCCTGGGGCGATCCAGCCCACAACATGCACAATCGATTTTCTTCATTCCAACCCACTTTTCATCACTTAATCTGCACACTAAGTAGATGTATTAGTACAACAAACACAAGTTTTGTTGATCATCAAAACTCAAAGATAAACCGGGGATAAATTAACGCATTAAACACAACCATGTGTTTAAGGCTCAACAATCTCCCCCTTTTTGATGATCACAAAACTTGATAAACTTGAATAAGTAATATGCATGAAATGTGAGTACAAATGACTCCCCCCCTTAACAATTGCATAGCATATACAAGTTAAACAAGTAAATCATAAGGAAAACAACTCTCCCCCTCAAACCATGCATATACAAGCTCTCCCCCTCAAACTATGCATGTATTAACCTCCAAGTTTATCACAAAATTCTCCCCCTTTTTGTGATAATCAAAAAGCATAAAATTTAAATAAGCATAGCATAATTATATGTTGCCACATAGTCATATTTTAACACTATACACATGTTCCTCATCAAGCATGTAATAAGCATAACAAGCCTAAGATTAAATCATAGAGATGAACCACAAACATGTGTTCAAGGCAATCAATAATAAATTCCAAGTGTTGCAAAGTGTGCATATGTTCTATCATGAGTTCATGCACTTATGCCCAATTATCATTAAAATTATCAATGCATCATTAGATAAGATTATTAATCACATAATTGCACATTGCATATTCAAATTTAAATACAAGGCATGTCAAGATACTTACTATAAAAAGATAAGCATACATCATGCAATAAACAATTTATATGTGCATATGCTAAGGGGTTATGCATTTTACTCCAATGAATATTGAGCTTCATATTTATTGGTCACAATTAATTTGTGCCAATTAAATTTTGAATTGCTCTTTTAACATGTATAAAGTAAATTTTACCCTTGATGACAAGAGTTAGTTCTTGTCATTGGTCCAACGTCTCGCGCCTCTTCTATAGTGGTGAATAGAATAAATTCTTCGTTTGAGTTGCTTGACCCACATCCTTCATCCCATTGTGGTTCCTACAAAATAAATTTACAATAGGAGGATCTTTGGTACCCATTTGATTTTTGGGTCCTTGAGGGTTAACTTTCAATGGCACTTTTGGAATCCATTTCCACCTCTTATTAGGTCGGTATTGGATTCTAGCAAACCTACACTTATTCTTAGTGTGGCCAATTTTACAACAATAGTTACAAGTATGAGGATCATGCTTTGCTTTGGCCAACAAGCTAGAAAAAGTTTTTGATTTGCTTGAGTAGCCTAACCCGGCTTTGTCAAAGCTACAACGTTGTAAGCCAAGCAATTCACTCATCTTTTGACTACTTTCACTAAATTTGCAAAAAGATATCTTTAAAGAATTTAATTCATTTTTCAATGAATTATTTTCTTCATCTTTCTTAGCAATCTCAAGTTTGAGTAATTTGTTACTCATCTTGGTTTTGCCAAGAGCATCAATAAGTTCATGATAGGAATCTAATAATTCATTAAATGAAGGTACCTCATCGTCGCTTTCATCTCCTTCATCTCCAAGAGCCATTAAACAAAGATTTGTGGCTTCTTCTTCATCAGAGTCGCTATCACTCCATGTGGCTATAAACGCCTTCTTCTTCCCTTTGTCCTCATTCTTCTTCCTAGGACATTTGTTAGCATAATGGCCTTTATCTTGACAATTATAACAAGTTACCTCATTTTTGGATTCTTGTTTGATAGCACTAGAGGCTTTTGGCTTGCTATGTTTGTTGAAGAACTTCTTGAACTTCCTTTTGAACAACATCATCTCTTCATCATCATCTTCTTCTTCATCCTCGGAATGGTCTTTCCTTCCAACCAAGGCAATCCCATTTCTTTTGGATCTATCCTCCTCCTTTATTTCTCTTCTTGTTGACACTTCAAGCTCATGGGTCACCAAAGTGCCATGGAGCTCATCAAGATCATATGAGGCATTTTCATCTTTGTTTGACTCTATGATAGCCGTCCTCTTTGCGTCCCATTCCTTAGGCAAGGCTCTTAGTGCTCTCCTCCATATTCGGTTTGGAGGATACTTCTCTCCAAGTTGAGCAAGCTCGTTGATAATTTGGGTGAGCCTCCTAAACATGGAATCCACCTCTTCTCCGGACTCCATCTCAAATGTCTCATATTTGAGTTGTAGGAGGTCTATCTTTGTCTCCTTCACTTGGTTGGTTCCTTCATGACAAATTTGTAATTTGTCACATATCTCCTTAGCGGTTGAGCACATCGAGATCCGGTTGTACTCCTTCATATCTAAAGCACAATGCAAAATATTAATAGCTTTAGCATTTTGAGATATTAAAATCATATCCGCTCTAGTGAAATCATCCATATCTTTGGGAACACTAATTCCCCCAACTTCCTTTAAAGGGATATGTGGACCTTTCACTATGATCTTCCAAAGGTCATAATCCACGGATTGGATGTATAGAGATATTCTATTTTTCCAATAGCCGTAATTATCACCCGTGAAGAGCGGAGGTCTATTTATCGATTGACCTTGAGCAAACTCATTTGCTAGATTAGCCATATAAAATATTTGATTTGAAAACAAAAATCAAATGGCTCTGATACCACTTGTTGGAATCGAAGAGGGGGGGTGAATGAGATTCATTGGCTACTTTAGCGTTTTAAAATGAGTTTGCAAAATAAAAGAGTTTTGCGCTTGCGGAAGCCTTGAGTCAAAATAAATAAAAAGAACAAAATAAATAAATGCGTAAAGAAATTAAAGCAATAAAAGAGACAAGGATTTGTTATAGAAGTTCGGCGATGAATCGCCTACGTCTCCTCTTCCCGGTTAGATAACCTCCAACCGAGGTTCCACTAGAACAATTGGTCTTGGCCTTGAGGGCTCCAAGTTAGCCACACAACAACTCTTCCCGAGTTTACAAAGCTCTTCCCGAGCACACTACTCTTCCCGAGTACACAAGCTCTTCCCGAACACAATACTCTTCCCGAGTACACAAAGCTCTTCCCGGGCTACCAACACTCTTCACGAGTCTTCTTGACCTTAAGGGCTCCAAGGATAGCCACAACACATGCACCAACTTCACTTGTTGGCGACTTTACAATTTTCCAACTTGCTTTGGTGTTGGAGGACCTTTACAATAAAAACCAACAAACACCTTCACGGTGTACTCACACGAAGAAACACAAGACTCTAACAAAGAAAAGAATTACAAGCTCCAATACAACAACAATGTATGGAGATTGCAATGCAATATGAATTCAAAATGATCAAGGCTTTGTAGAAGTTTGTAGACTTGTTTCTTAGCTTCAAAATGCTCCAAAGCATCAATATTTATAGTGTAGGAGGCCCCCTAGACTCCTACTAGCCGTTGCTACACAAAAGGCTGAAATCACTCCTCGATCGCCTCGGACATCGCCTTGGGCGATCACCATCGCCGCGCCCCAACGGTCACAAATCACGCACATCGCCTCAGGCGATGAGTCGATCGCCTCAGGCGATCCAGAGCAAAAATCAAGGCCGTAGCCTCAGCATGTCCAAAAACCTCATCGCCTCAAACGAACTATGCATCGCTTCAGGCGTTTGTGCCATCGCCTCAGGCGTTCAATGCCATCGCCTCGGGCGATCTCCCCCTGCGCGTATGCCCGCGCATGCCTCGGCGTCGCTTCAGTCGATGTGCCGGGCGATGTCGCTCCTGCTGCCATCGCCCGGGGCGATGGTCACCATCGCCTGGGGCGATCCAGCCCACAACATGCACAATCGAGTTTCTTCATTCCAATCCACTTTTCATCACTTAATCTGCACACTAAGTAGATGTATTAGTACAACAAACACAAGTTTTGTTGATCATCAAAACTCAAAGATAAACCGGGGATAAATTAACGCGTTAAACACAACCATGTGTTTAAGGCTCAACAAAATGTTTTTTATATCTTACTACTTTGCACTTGGCAAAGTTTTTTGCAAGATGATCCGCTTATCATTGGCAAAGAAGAAAAGGGTCCTCATAGGAGGGACGTTGTAGATGCATGGAATCAAAGTGATTTCCTAGAACTACATCCTTGATGGCCTTGATGATGCACTATACAATGTGTATTGTCAAGTCTGAACCGCAAAAGAATTATGGAATATGCTTGAAACAAAATACAAGGCGTAAGATGACAGCCTTAAAAAGTTTATAGTTGGGCGCTTCTTGGACTTTAAAATGGTAAACTCGAAATCCGTAATGAGTCAAGTGCAAGAACTTCAAGTCCTCTTGCACGAGATTCATGCGGAAGGAATGAATATAAGCGAGTTCTTCCAAGTTGCTGCTATTATTGAGAAACTTTCTCCGTTGTGGAAAGAATACAAGAATTATCTAAAACACCAGATGAAGAAAATGTGACTCGAGTACTTGATTGTTCCATTAAGGGTTGAAGAGGATAATCGCAAGTCGGATATCAACATGAAGAAAATGAGTGCAAGACTCAATGTTGTGGAATCAAGCACTAATGAAAGAAAAGGAAAAACCATGATGGCAACAACCATGGAACTCTAAAAGGTTCAAGGAAATTGCTTTAATTGCGGGAAACCAAATCATAAAGCAAAGGATTTAGGCGATCGAATAAAAACAAAGTGAACTTGACTCAAGACAAGTCTGTACCTATAGATATGTCCGAACTTGACTTGATCATTGTGATATTTGACTCAAACTTGGTAGATAACCCTAATGAACGGTGGGTTGATAACAGCGCTACAAGACATATATACTCCAACAAAGAAATGTTCTTAACCTACACTCCAATTTCAAGAAGAAAACTCTACATGAGAAATTCATCTATGTCTGAAATTGTGGGACTTGGCAAGGTTGTGTTGAAGATGATTCTAGGCAGTGAAGTGACTCTAACTGATGTACTTCATGTGGGGGACATCCGAAAGAACTTAGTGTTGTGGTCGTTGTTGGTCAAAAGTGGTTTTAGACTAGTTTTTTATTCTATTAATTTTTTACTCACTAAGAGTGGTCATTTTATAGGGAATGGGTATCTAGAGAAGAGCCTCTTCAAAATGGATGTAATGGCGGTTCCGTAACTTTGAAAGCAATAAAGTAGATAACTATATTTACTTGGTTGAGTGTTCTAATATTTGGCATGTTTGGTGGAAAGAAGCACAACTCCTCTACGGATCTATGTAATCTAAAGTTTGTGCAAACTAGATTAGGGAAAATGTACTTGGTTACATTCATCGATGATTGCACAAGATATTGCTATGTATATCTTTTGAGAAGCAAAGATGAAGAACTTGAGGCTTTTATGAATTATAAGAATGAGTTTGAAAATCAACTTGGCCAGCGAATAAAGAATAAAAAGTGATAGAGGAGGAGACTATGGCGTGTTGTTTGACGAATTTAGTTCACAATTTGGCATTATACATCAAACGACTGGCTCATACTCTCCTCAGTCTAATGAAGTCACTGAGAGGAAAAATATGACTCTAAAAGAAATAATGAACGCGTTGTTGATAAATTCTGGCTTACCCGACAAAAAGCCTTATGAGATGTGGAAACGACATAAGCATTCCTATAAATATCTCAAAGTGTTGGAGTGTTTGGCTAGAATACCAAAGCCAAAACAAGTACAGATAGGGCCAAAACGGTCGATTGTATTTTCATAAGATATGCACACTTTATAATCAAATCGGATATTCCTGATATGAATGCAGGAATGACAATTGAATCAAGGATTGTCGTATTCTTTGAGGATATCTTTCCTAAAAAGGAAAGGAAAGAAGTAAGTTCGCATAAAAGAAATTATGAGATTGCAAATGAAGGTTCGGAAGAAACCGAGGAACCAAGACGCAATGAAACTGAAAATGAAGGTTCAAAACAAACCGACGAACCTAGACGCAGTAAAAGGGCTAGAAAAGCAAAGTCGTTTGGTCAAGATTTCCAAACTTACATGTTGGAAAATGAACCAAATACATTGAAAGATGCATTGTCTAGTCCTAGATCTCCTTATCGGAAAGAGACCATCAATTCGGAATGGATTCAATTATGCAAAATAATACTTGTGATTTAGTTGTTGCTCCTCCGGGTACCAAACTGTTGGGGTGTAAATGGATTCTAAAACAAAGTATAATGCAGATAGAACAATTGAAAAGTACAAGGCTCGATTGGTGGTAAAGGGATTGAAAAAAATTAAAGGTCTTGATTTCTTCGATACTTACTCACAAGTGACAATGATAACATCCATATGTGTACTCATTGTTATTGCTGTGTTGCATAACCTAGAGATACATCAAAGGATGTTAAACGTCCTTTTTGAATGGTTATTTGGAAGAAAAAATTTATACAACAACCTGAGGGTTTTATAGTTCCTGGACAAGAAAAGAAGTGTGCAAACTCGTTAAGTCATTATATGGGTTGAAACAAGTGCCTGAGCAATGGCATGAAAAGTTTGTCAAATGGCTTTAGAATAACAAGTGTGATAAATGAGTATACGTCAAAGGAACCTGAGAAACGTTTGTTATAGTATGCCTATATGTTGATTACATGCTAATAATAGGAATTAATCATGAAGTGATCATTGAAACGAAGAAAATGTTGACAAGACATTTTGATATGAAAGATATGGGCATTGTGAATGTCATATTAGGGATTAAAATCTCTAGGACACAAGAGGCAATTGTCATATCTCAATCACATTACATTGAGACTGTATTGAGAAAGTTCAATGCATATGACACTTCTCCCGTAAAGATACTGATGGACTTAAGCATGCATTTAAGTAAAAATCATGGTGAACCGGTGTCTCAATTGGAATGTTAAAGAATTATTGGAAGCTTCGTGTATATTATAAATTGTACTCGCCCGGGTACCGCTTGTGCTATGAATAAGCTGTTGGGATATGCTCTAAGACAACTCATTATATGATTGTTTATGACATACAATGTATTATGGTTTTATTAATGGCAATTCATTATTATATATTATTCGAGTATCTGTGTAACATGAATTAATATATAAGTTAATATCCTTAGAATAATATTGTATTATTCTTAAAGATTTTCCCTAATCAAGTATTATCATGAATCGGGATAATGATAATGCATTGAGATTAGTATGTTTTGATTGATGAATTGTTCATAGATATGAGATATCAAATCAACACATGGGTGCATGTTAGAGAACGATGTACTGGACAGACCCACCATGAGAATGCTACATGGATACTTATATGAACGTCATAAGCAATTCTCATAGTGATAATAATATATGTAATCCTTACGACTTGAGATCACCAAAGATCCCAACATAAGGAGTCATGTATCTTGATATTGTCAAACGTTACCTGTAACAGGGTAAACTATAAAGACAATCATTGGATACACCACGAATTATGTAGAGGGATGTTGAGTGATCAAGAAAGGATTTGTCCCTCCAATATAACAGGAGAAGTGTTTGGGCCCTTGATCAAGTAAGACTAAAATGCATGGCCATGCTCGAATGAGTCGATATGTGATATCGAGCTTATTCGTTTATTCTAGTTCTACTTGGGGATCAAGAAATAAAAGATTGAATATACGAGTATGACTATTTCATGACTCGTGTTCAATCTAAACACATTGGACAAAGGGATTAGGTTACATGGTTAACATTATCACAGGCTGTAGGTTATGTCGAGTCAATGACATTCTTGTAATTTGTGTAGCCTTGATATGTTGTTAGATACCGCTCATTGCTTGTGACATATAATTAGATTTTATGTCACTGCCAACATTGCAAGATCATGTCGGGTCACACAAAAGATTAAATCAATAAAGGGAGATAAAATTCATTGGATGAATTAATTTAATTAAGAAGAGTCGTAATTATATATTATATATATATGTGGATTTAATTAAATATTGGTTACGGGCCAAATGGCTTTTTGAAAGCCCTTTAATTAAATCTAATATAAAATATAATATGCTAACAAGACTAAGATTAAGTGTTAATTTTATTCAAAACCTAGTAGCCACCAAATACTAGCTCTCGGCCGCCGCCACTCTCCTACAATCCTCACGGTCGCCGTCGTCGTGAATAGTGAGATTAACGGCCGTCGTCGATCGATTTTGAATCGTGAGTTTAGTTTCGGTTTAAGAACGATTCTAGCAACTTGTTCTTGAACACCTTTTTGATTCGATTGTGTGGATACCGTAAAGACAAATGTGCAAATCTTTGTTCGTGACTCGAGGTGTTGCAACGAGGAATCTGCTTCAAACACGCTACAAGGGTATGATTCTTATCAATCTCGATATGATTACTTTGTATAGGTCCTTGGTAGGAATCCAAATTTTATTTTCCACTGCGTTTGCTTGATCGGATTCCTAACAGTGGTATCAGAGTCGTGTACAAAGCTCATATCGGATTTATGTGATTAATTGTTTAATCATGTTTTGGATCTTTTGCATGCTTTAAAACTGTATGATTCATATATGATATGTGATAATTGATTTTATGGAAATTATCGCAATATTATATGTGATATAATTGATGGATCGAAGTATACGATAATTCGCGCGCAAAACCGAGCCTTGACTCGTGTATGGTTCGGACCATAGCCTAGATACGGCTTACAAGCCAATTTTGGCTCGTGCACCGCCTAGCTAGGGTTCACGGCAACATGCAAGGTGGCGGCTGCAACCACATGGGCTAGGGTTTCGAACCCTTGGCTCCATTGGCTCTCGGCCGCCGCTGCACATGGCTAGGGTTTCGAACCCTAGTCTCGTGCATGGTTGGGCCGTGTGCTAGGTGGTGTGCGTTTATCGTGTACGCCCAAATTAACCCCACTCAATCCTCAAGATTGATAACAATAATGTAGTAGCGTGAGTAGGGATCGATCCCACGAGGAGGTGTGAATTCTTGTGTTAATGAAAATCAAATCAAAACAATAAATTAAAGATGGGGTTATGAGTGATTGAATTATACTACTTAAATTAAAATTAAAGATTAAACTAATGAAAGCGATTCTTGGTATCGGTCGACTCTTCCTTGGAATTATCATCTATTTCATCGATTCACAAAAGACTCAATTTTTCATATGAATATTCATCGTTGGACGTTTAATCCAATAATCAAAGTCCTATCTCACCTTACGTTTAGTTAAGTAGCCCAAGCGTTCTAGTTTAACCCTTATCAAACAATCAATCAAAATACAAGCGATTAAGATTTAAATCGATGATAGCATATGAACTAGTGAGATCGATGAAGCTAAACAACATAATCCAAGCGTCTATGTTTAATCTAGTCAAGTGTTCTTCCTAAGAATTTAACAAACTCACAAGCGGAAATTCATCAATCTTAGTTGCTTCGTAAATTAGAGGGATCAAACGATTCCGTATTTGATATCTAATTTAGCATTAGATTTCATGCAAGTTATTAGGTTGTCAATCCAATAAACAAACACAACAATCATATCAATAAAATTCAGAAAAACTCTTGATACTCAATAAAATTGATATATAAAGCGTATGAATCTCCCCAAGATAAATAATTCCAAGGATTTGTCTTCCTCAACCAAGAATTAAAAACTAGCTAGACATAATCTAATAAAAACAATAAATAAAAGCAAGGGAAAGAATACTAATCCGATCTCCGCTCGTCGAAGTGTCAATCCCGCCTTCGCTTCGATCTTCGTAGCGTTCTTCAACAAAATTGAGAGAAAAATTATAAAACTATCCTAAACTACTCTACCCTAGCTATCTAGCTGGTTAAAAGGTCTGAATTTCGAGTATATATGTATTGGGAGGCTGATGGAGTAGGTTAGAATCCATGTGGGAAGGAAAGAAATCAAGTTTTTTAATTTTCCAAAAGTCTTCAGGCGTAATTACGCGTATAATGGCGTAGCTACGCCTAGACATGCCGTAGCGTTGGCGTAATTACGCCTGTGAATGGCGTAATTACGCCTGTCCATCATTTTTCTGGCGAGTTTTGTATTTTGGCCATAACTTTCACATACGAACTCCAAATTCGACGAGTCAGCTGTCCACGCGAAGATAACTCAAAGTTCTACAACTTTTATATGGACCACATTCTCAAAACGTGGCTGGAATACATAGAAATTTGAGGAGAAAGGAGCAACATGTGTCTTTGATTCCGGTTTTTTCCTCTTTTCTTCAACTTTATTGCTTCTTTCATCATTTTAGCTTGATTTCTTCACCTTTCCCTACATTTACACAAATATACGATTAGGTAGCATATGTATCAATTTATCCATCAAAATATACCAAATCGTAGATAATTAAGCGCAATAGATGTGTCTATTTCTAGTCACATCAAACACCCCCATACTTAAACTTTACTCGACCTCGAGTAAATCAGACAAAACTAAAATCTTTTTGCTTGGCTCATAGCATCAAAACAAACTAACTTGTCCTCACTTTTATGCCTCAACAATTATAAACATGCATAGTAATGAAAGGCGGTGAAAAATTAACAGTGGAACAATTTCAATCCCTATACATTTCATACTCAACAAAATAGTGAACGTGTGTGTGTGGTCATAAACAAGTGTTGTGTACAAATTATAGTTCCAAAATATGTAAATCCACAATAGTTCAAGTCATACACTAACACAAGTATAAGCTCACTTGCACACTCTTCTCCACTATCTTAGCTACTTTGCAAACATAAATCAAGTAGGTCTTTATTAGCTTGTAGCTTGGCCTAGGTATTGGCTTATGAAAGAAAGGGTAAGGATATTCAAACAAGAGAGTATGATGAAATGCACACTAAAAGCTTCTCTTCTTGTATGAATTTTCAAACCTTGTTCATTTTTTTCAAGGTTTATTTCAACATTTTTCTTCTTTAGTGCCTTGGCTCCCCTTGGAGTCATATTTTTATCTATTTTCTCAAGGCATTCCTTTTTCTTTCATGCATTCCATTCTTTTGACAATTAAGCTCACAAATATACTTCAATGATTCCCAAGTGCATTTGAATGAAATACATCATACTCCCTTAAAATGTATGGATTAAAATCACATTTAGGCTCATTAGGGAAGGATGATAAGCTAGTCAAGGAATGTTGAATGGGGGTCTTGAGTATGCTTAGCATACTCCCATTCTTTTACATTAAGGCTCAAAAAGGGTACTAGAGATTGATTTTGTTTACATGGTAGGCTTGAAAGGCTCAAACGCATCAAAGATTGCCTATATCACTTTCATGTTTGCAAGTAGTCTAGACATACGCCTCAAAGAGCATGTAGTTAAGTTCTAGCATGTATTAGAGACTTCTTAAGACTATCACAAAGTTACACAATCTTCACTAAGCTATGCACACTTCACAAGCCATGACAATAATGTGCTCAAAATATTCAACTACTAAGTTAAAGTAAACTTTGCATTAGAGTTCAAAGTGTTCCAAGGTTAACAATTCACCTATGTTCAAAAGCATGCATGATATCAATTAGGTTTCATCATGGGCTAGTGATTCTAAGCATGTGCTCATTACTAGCTATGAGCTCAAAATTTTTCAAATTTTTCGATTTTTTTTTTTATTTTTGTAATAAGAAAAACAATAACACACTACTAATCTCTCCCCCATACTTAAATCTTACATTGTCCCCAATGTAAGGCAAAAATAGAAGAAAAGAGAAAAGTCTAACTAGTAAAGCAATAAAAATAAAAGGGAGAAAAGAAACTAACTCCCTTTGGGTTGCCTCCCAAGCAGCGCCTCTGTTTAACGTCGGTGGCCCGACGCCAGTTCTCTCGCTTAAGGCGATGCCTATTCGCCTTGCACCTCTTGGAGGGTTTTTGTCTTTTCACTATGTCGCCTTCCTCCAAAGAAGTCAGTTGAGGTCGATCAAGATCTACCTCGTGGCATCCTTTAACTTGTTGTCCCCTATGCTCGCCTTTGGGAATCCCATTCTGGTGAGATTCCTTGTTATCCACCTCAATCTCTGTTTGTTGTTCAAGTATTGATGGCCTCAGTACCATCGTTGCTGGAGTTTCTACCTCTTTGCCACTGTCCAAGGTGTTGTCTTCGAAAAAATAGTCCCAAGGATCCATTTCAACACTGTACTCTATCGCCGACTCCTCTTCCATATCACTTGATTCATCTAAGTATTCAACATAGCTCTCAGTTGGAAACTTACCTTGCGGAGTTGTAGGATATACAAGCTCATTTTCTTCTATTGGCACATGTATCTCCACTTCTAGCTCGGGTGGCATCAGTACCACCTTCTCCATAGTCTCCTCTTCTTCATCACTCCATGATTCGAATGCAATCATGGTCTCCTTTTGTGCTGCTATCCGATCGGCTGATCTTATTATTTGCTCCATTTGGTTACCCAAATTCTGAGTGCTAGCCCTGAATTCCTGTTGAAATTGCAAAGTACTATCATTAAGTTTTGAAAGAAGATCCTCTAAAGACTCACCAGGGGTATGGTATTGAGGTTGTTGCGGCCATGGCGAATATTGTGGTATGTATGGCGGTAGATAGGACTGCATGTAAGGTGGAGGTGGGCTCATCCATTGATTGTCATAGTTGAGATTGGGATGATCACTCCAACTTGAGTTGTATGTTCTTTGTTCACTCCCTACGCCAAGTTGGTGCACAAGATACGCCAATTCGTCTAGTCGCCTATAGTCCTCCATGAAAAGATCCAATTTTTAAGAAATCAACCTGTAAGCACGAACAAACAAGAGTAGCGGTGTGGGGGAAAGAAAGAAATTAAACGAAAGAGAGAAAAAAAACAGAAAATATTAACACAAAAATATACAACGCCTCCCCGGCAACGGCGCCAAAATTTGGTGTGCGTTTATCGTGTACGCCCAAATTAACCCCACTCAATCCTCAAGATTGATAACAATAATGTAGTAGCGTGAGTAGGGATCGATCCCACGAGGAGGTGTGAATTCTTGTGTTAATGAAAATCAAATCAAAACAATAAATTAAAGATGGGGTTATGAGTGATTGAATTATACTACTTAAATTAAAATTAAAGATTAAACTAATGAAAGCGATTCTTGGTATCGGTCGACTCTTCCTTGGAATTATCATCTATTTCATCGATTCACAAAAGACTCAATTTTTCATATGAATATTCATCGTTGGACGTTTAATCCAATAATCAAAGTCCTATCTCACCTTACGTTTAGTTAAGTAGCCCAAGCGTTCTAGTTTAACCCTTATCAAACAATCAATCAAAATACAAGCGATTAAGATTTAAATCGATGATAGCATATGAACTAGTGAGATCGATGAAGCTAAACAACATAATCCAAGCGTCTATGTTTAATCTAGTCAAGTGTTCTTCCTAAGAATTTAACAAACTCACAAGCGGAAATTCATCAATCTTAGTTGCTTCGTAAATTAGAGGGATCAAACGATTCCGTATTTGATATCTAATTTAGCATTAGATTTCATGCAAGTTATTAGGTTGTCAATCCAATAAACAAACACAACAATCATATCAATAAAATTCAGAAAAACTCTTGATACTCAATAAAATTGATATATAAAGCGTATGAATCTCCCCAAGATAAATAATTCCAAGGATTTGTCTTCCTCAACCAAGAATTAAAAACTAGCTAGACATAATCTAATAAAAACAATAAATAAAAGCAAGGGAAAGAATACTAATCCGATCTCCGCTCGTCGAAGTGTCAATCCCGCCTTCGCTTCGATCTTCGTAGCGTTCTTCAACAAAATTGAGAGAAAAATTATAAAACTATCCTAAACTACTCTACCCTAGCTATCTAGCTGGTTAAAAGGTCTGAATTTCGAGTATATATGTATTGGGAGGCTGATGGAGTAGGTTAGAATCCATGTGGGAATGAAAGAAATCAAGTTTTTTAATTTTCCAAAAGTCTTCAGGCGTAATTACGCGTATAATGGCGTAGCTACGCCTAGACATGCCGTAGCGTTGGCGTAATTACGCCTGTGAATGGCGTAATTACGCCTGTCCATCATTTTTCTGGCGAGTTTTGTATTTTGGCCATAACTTTCACATACGAACTCCGAATTCGACGAGTCAGCTGTCCACGCGAAGATAACTCAAAGTTCTACAACTTTTATATGGACCACATTCTCAAAACGTGGCTGGAATACATAGAAATTTGAGGAGAAAGGAGCAACATGTGTCTTTGATTCCGGTTTTTTCCTCTTTTCTTCAACTTTATTGCTTCTTTCATCATTTTAGCTTGATTTCTTCACCTTTCCCTACATTTACACAAATATACGATTAGGTAGCATATGTATCAATTTATCCATCAAAATATACCAAATCGTAGATAATTAAGCGCAATAGATGTGTCTATTTCTAGTCACATCACTAGGCTAGGGTTTTCGAACCCTTGGTCCGAGACATGGCTGCAACCGTGGGCTTGCTAGGGTTAGCAAGTCCATGGCTTGAGATGCACCAAGTATCCGTGGCATGTGATGTCCCGAGCATACGATAATTTTCATAAGATTTTATTTTTACAGTTTTAATTGGAATTAAATTTTAAAATGTTTAGAATTTAATTCATTAATTGTTATAGCATGTTTTATGTGTTGTTTGAGCATGGTGCATGGTTATAGCCCTATGACCTATTAGATAGGATTTTGTGAATGTTTGTAATTTAATACGGCCTGCGTGTCGTGCCTTCTCTATTTTTCTAAATGTTATACCTCCCCTATGTTCCCCTCGAATGCAACTCGAGGAATTCTCTATATCATGTAATTGTTATATAGTATAGTTTATTTTGTTGATGGAGATCAATGAAGATGGACAAAGGTGCCGGGATGAGGAGGTCATTCACGTTTTATTTAAGTTGATGTATGTGATGCATGTTTATCCTATAATGTTTATATTGATAATTGTTATTCATATATGTAGATATGTATATGCGTATATGTACCAGACATATTTTTAATTATCAATAAAATCATGAGATCAATAAATCCCTCTAATTATTTTAAGTTTTAGATGACTTCCAAAATTAAAAGAACTCGTCAAGACTTCGATTGAACATGTGTGGGTTTGCCAAAGAAAAGCACCGTGACAATCTTGGTAAGGCGCGAAAGGATAAAAGTGATAATCGTTTTACTTTAAATTGGGTCCGACTTAACTAGGTTATCTCAATAGGATTGGGAACCTAGAGGCATGGGGTTGGATAATAATTCATTAGATGATTGTCAAACGTTACCTGTAACAGGGTAAACTTTAAAGACAATCATTGGATACACCACGAATTATGTAGAGGGATGTTGAGTGATCAAGAAAGGATTTGTCCCTCCTATATAACCGGAGAAGTGTTTGGGCCCTTGATCAAGTAAGACTAAAATGCATGGACGTGCTCGAATGAGTCGATATGTGATATCGAGCTTATTCGTTTATTCTAGTTCTACTTGGGGATCAAGAAATAAAAGATTGAATATACGAGTATGACTATTCCATGACTCGTGTTCAATCTAAACACATTGGACAAAGGGATTAAGTTACATGGTTAACATTATCACATGCTGTAGGTTATGTCGAGTCAATGACATTCTTGTAATTTGGGTAGCCTTGATGTGTTGCTAGATACCGCTCATTGCTTGTGACTTATAATTAGATTTTATATCACTGCCAACATTGCAAGATCCTATCGGGTCACACAAAAGATTAAATCAATAAAGGGAGATAAAATTCATTGGATGAATTGTCTTAATTATATATTATATATATATGTGGATTTAATTAAATATTGGTTATGGGCCAAATGGCTTTTTGAAAACCCTTTAATTAAATCTAATATAATATATAATATGCTAACAAGACTAAGATTAAGTGTTAATTTTATTCAAAACCTAGTAGCCACCAAATACAAGCTCTCGGCTGCCGCCACTCTCCTACAATTCTCACAGCCGCCGTCGCCGTGAATAGTGAGATTAACTGTCATCGTCGATCGGTTTTGAATCGTGAGTTTAGTTTCGGTTTAAGAACGAGTCTAGCAACTTGTTCTTGAACACCTTTTTTATTCGATCGTGTGGATACCGTAGAGACAAATGTGCAAATCTTTGTTCGTGACTCGAGGTATTGCAATGAGGAATCTGCTTCAAACACGTTACAAGGGTATGATTCTTATCAATCTCGATATGATTACTTTGTATAGGTCCTTGGTAGGAATCCAAATTTTATTTTCCGCTGCGTTTGCTTGATCGGATTCCTAACATAAGCTAAGCCAATTTACGAAAAATTCAAGTAATGTCCATTGGACGGCATTAATAAGGGTACTTAAATATTTAAGATAGACCTTAGAATATGGATTATATTATAAAAAAATATCTGGAAGTACTAGAGGGATATAGTGATGCAAACTGGATATCTGATACAAATAACTCCAAATCCACAAGTGGCTATGTATTTATCATTGGTGGTGGGGACATGTCATGAAAATCCACTAAGCAAACTTGCATTGCAAGATCCACGATGGAGTCAGAGTTTATAACTCTAGACAAAGTCAATGAAGAGGTGAAATTGCTTCATAATTTCTTGAAATTTTTTCATGTTGGTCGAAGCCAGTGCCAACAATTATGATACATTGTGATAGTCACTCGACAATTGCTAGGGTACAAAACAGTATGTATAACAGAAAATCTTGACATATTCATCGTGGACATAATAGTGTACAACAATTGATCCCTAATGGAGTTATCGTAATTGATTATGTGAAATCAAAGGATAACTTCACGAATCTGCATACAAAAGCATTAAATAGTGATCAAATGTGTGAATTATCAAGAGGAATGGGGTTAAGACCAACAAAATAAATTTTCATAGTGGTAGCCCAACCTTGTTGACTGGAGATCTCAAGATCTTGGTTCAATTGGACAACTATATGAAAATATGAGTTAGCACTCGGGAAAATTTTCCCAACCCATTCATAGGATGAAGAGTACTAGAGACCTACCAAAGTAGTGTGGTTAAGTTTGATACTTCATATATTTGATAAAGTGGAGTATGGTAGGATACTTTATTATGCGGTTACATGTGTAAGTGTGAGGATGGGTCACCTCGATGAAACACTTAAGCCAAGATGTGATCCATGGCCAAAACGGGTACAAGCGAAAAATTAAAGCAAATAGAGAAGTTATTGTGTAGATACTTCTTGGCTTAGTAAATCCAATAGTATTCTCCTAAGAACGGTTTAAAGTCAAAAACTACATCTCCTGAGGCAATAATTTTTCATACGAGAGATAAATTGAGGCTTAATGAATTGAAATTAAGCAAGAAATAAATCGAGGCTGAATGAATTGAGATTAGCAGGGCTTATAGATTTGAAAGTAAGCAAGAAAGACACGAGTAAAAGTCGAATATAAAGAAAAATGGCGAAAATGTGAGGGCCTCCCATCTGGTGCCTAAGGCGCAAGGAGGCGCCTAGGGCGCCTCCTCACTGGCTGGAATTTTCTAGGCAGTGAGGGATGCGCTAGGGTACCATCGCCCCTTTTCACGCCAAATTTGTGTCCCTTGACGATGGGTTCGACTTTTCTTGAAAAATCACTCACAGATGGTATATTTTGATGATGTCCTTTGGACAAGTATATATACATTGCGTCCCCATTCATTTTAAACATACTTTGTGCAAGAATTAAACACAACATATTGTAAGAGAATGCAAAATTAAGATCATTTTGTATCACATTCATATATTGTTCTTGAATAAGAGAATTTGTAACATTTATGGTTATAGAACTTATAGTTTGTAGTACAACAATCACAAGTTGAAGTCGTTGTATCTTGAAAGAAAATTGACATATTCCATACGCATCGTGAGCTAGGCAAAACCTTCTTAAAGACAAAGTGTTAAAACTTGTATCGACTTGTTATTGTCATTTTTTCAAGCCTGCTGTTACAACAAAAAATTCTTGCAGAGAAGCACCGCAACTATCAAAGTAAGATCCAACCACATGTATGATTGGATATATCCTATAGAACACTACCCAATAGAATAACCAAAAACATTTTCATAGTCCCTATACCCTAAGTTTCTATTAACTGATAATATGATAGACAGAAAGAGTGTAAAATAATAATAATAATAATAATAAGAAAATGTATTTATACCAATCACAGTATTATCACTGCAAATTCCAACCAATCAAATCAAGTCTATTTTTTGAGGCTGTACTTGCCAAAGAAATTGTTGAAGCCGAATAGTATGACCAAAAACTCCAGCACATGGCATCATTTATCGTTTACAAATATCACCTAATATGAATCTAGGAAAATTTAATGTTACTCCATTATTACGATAGATCCATCATTGATTTTTTAATAATCGGACAAGACAAGGAAAATGAGGCCTGATTTTCGCAGTCATGATACCCCCGAGACACCATCAAACTAACTATTAACATATTGTCGTTAGGGCCAATATCAAACCAGCTATCAGTATGCATCCATATTGTTTCATTTTCAGTACCATAACAAATATAAAAACCCAATTATGGATTAATTTAAACCATTTGCGCCACAATTGGTTTGCTGAACTAGGATATATGAGAATAAGTGTATATACTTCTTTTATTTCAATAAATCAAGTTGGGTTTGTACGGTTTCATTGTTGATGCCCTGAAGGGCACTGCCCTCAGGGGCATCATCTACCATCCATATAAAATCTTTTTTTTCTTTTAATAAAAATGATTTCAAATGAACGGTGATGATGCCCCTAAGGGCACTATCCTTAAGGACATCATCAAACAAACCGATTTGTACCAATATTACAAACATATAATATTCACATTTATTATATTTATTCTGATGAATTATTTATCATATTTTATCTTAGTCTAATCACTTGTCACTTGAATTGATGTGTTGCAACAATGTCTCCTCAGAGCATGTCATCATTTTAAGTATATACTAATTCGATGAAATTAAAAGGGATGAAATCGATTGTCAAGACAATGGCCTAACGATCGTCACCTTCCTCTCCACATAAACGGTTCTAGTGTTGATCCATCCTTCACTAGTTTAGATTTTTTTTATAAAAAAAAAAAAGGATGAAATCAGAACTTGAATTTTAAAAAACTATCATGAAATTGGAGAATTGTTAATGTACTATATATCAACTTGGAAACATGTCTTTGTACGTGTTTGATATAAAGAGAGACATGGAGAGCCCATCAAGATTAACCAAAAAATTTGTTAAGTGAAAGGTTTATTATGCTTTTGAGCTCAAATGGGGACAACTTAATTATTTGCAAAGGGCATAAAGAATAGGTTTGATTCACCCTTCTCTCTTTACATTCTGTTTGTTTGGATAAACTAATTATGCCTCTGAAAATTTTACGTGGGAAAGTGGGGATAGCTACAGTTTTATGTCTTTATTAATTTTCCTTTGACCAAAATATAGTTTTGGTCTCTCTTCTATATATATGTGACAGTGCAAAACTTGACGTCGGATGTGTACGTAGGGACGAATCTAGCTTTTGTAATGATGGGATAAAATTGTAGGGTTTTTATTAAGGGTTAAAACTTAAAAGTGTAGGTTTTTTAAATATGAGGTAAAATACATTATAATTTTTTTAACATATATATATATATTTCTTTGAGATGTTAATTTACTCCTACGTGTACATGATGCATCTGGTGCACTGCGGTTTGCTTCATTTAATGTAAAAAAGAAACAACTAAACATTTATCCCACATACTTGTGGTAGGCTATAACAATAATATAGAGAATCAAGACAGGTCGAACACGTGTATCAGTATTCTCCAAGCGTTTCTATCAGTCAGAATATCATCTACAATCCCCTTGAACTCCAAGTTTATGTGTATAACTTCGAATAGTGTCTTCTTCGGTCATCCTCTCACTCTCTTGAAATGGTCAAAATTCATAGACTTCGTTCGACGCACATATGCATTGTTGGAATCAACCTCACCTTCTTTTAATTTAATATATATTTTCAAAAAATAATAATATAGTCTTTGACTATATAGATATATATATATAATTTGTAAAAAGTTATAGTAGTCAATGCAACAATGATAATGTCATGCATAGAAGAATACATTATGTGCATGAAAAACAGAAAGTCACATGAAATTTCATGTAGGGTCCTTGCATGCAAGAACTTCGTTTTATTTGTTATTGCACGTCCCTATGTTTTCGTGAATATAATTACTGTCACATCTTCATAATCAATTTTGTCGTTGAATTATGTGCCAGAAAGTAGTGCACGCTCCCAAATGGGACAAAATAAATAGGAAGGGTGGAGATACTGCCAGAGCAGTTTTTGTTGCTTACAAAGCAACTTTTTATGTTTCCCAATTTTACCCCTGGACCCACACTCTTTATTTCTTGATTTCATAGATGGAAACTTATACTGCATTGTCAATTTGGCATCCTTCCCTTCAAATGATGCTGCATGAATTCAAGCAAGTTTCCATAAGTCTAATTACCAATAGATTTTTTTTATTTTTAACAAGTTTTATGTCATATATTTAACAATAAATAGATATTAAATATAAATAAAACTCTAAAGATTAGAATACTATAAATAATAATTATTTTTAAAATTATCAAAACTTAATTAAAATTTTCGTCATAAAATGATTAAATATATTACAAAATAAAATAATAAATAATATAAATCAAATAAAAGTTTTAAAAAAAAACAAAAACAAAAAGTTATTGGCCAGAAATAGTGCAGCTACAGTGATGCACCAAAAAACATCATTTCTGGCGTAGCATAAAACCCCACGCTATCCTCACGCAAATGATAGCTTGGGGTTGGAGTACGTCATTTTGGCGTGTAACTGGAGAAGCTCTAAACCACAAAAACATAACATTAATCATTTTTAACAACACATTATACATGTACCAAGAAACTACAACTTAACAATACGGTAAGCTCGATTGGCACCTTATTCAATCTGAAATGACATAGGAAACAATATAAAATAACTTAGAGAAAATCATAATCTTGTCTAATATAATTGTTTGGTCGAGGAACTATAGAATTCGGGGCACAAATATATTCGCTTGGACGTATAAATAATATAAAAATGATGTAAGTTTGTCAAATATGATTTATTAGGTATGTTTAACTTTATATTATCATTGTGCATATATATGTATAATTTTCTTTCTTAGCATATCCATTTGCACATTGACTAATTTTTTAATTCAAAATCAACTATTTAATCAGAACCACGATAATGTTTTTCTCGAAAAAAGGTTTTCTTATCCATAATTTGATTTACAAACACAAGCAAATGTATAATGATAATAACCGAGGTATTAATTTATTATAGTAAAATGATTAGAAATAGTATTCTTATATTAGTAGAGTTGTTTTTCATCGTGGGATTCAAATCTTTGCTCTCATTGATGGACAAGCTTGGTTCAACATGTTCTCGTTATTTTGGCATGTGATTGGAGAAGCTCTAGGCACAAAAATATAGCGTGGGGTTTTATGCTATGACAGAAGTAGCGCAGCACTGTAGCTACGTTATTTCAGGCCTGCAATTTTTTTAGTTTTATTCTTTTAACTTTTAAATTATTTGTTATATTATTTTATCGTTTTTAATATATTTAATCGTTTTTTGAAGAAATTTTTAATTAAATTTTGTTAATTTTAAAAGTAATTATTATTTATAATATCCTAATCTTTAGAATTCATTATTTATAAAATTAAATTTATTGTTAATTATATGACATAAAATTTGTTAAAAATACGAAACCTATTGTTCAGCAAGTTTCCGTTCAGGCATGAATTCAAGAGATAAGTGTGGTCCTTGGGGCTAAAATTGGAAATTTCAAGAAGTTGCTCTGGAAGCAACAGAAACTGCTTTGGCAGTATCCTCACCCAAATAGGAAATGTTGTAAATGGTTCACGATAAATAGTCGAGTCGGATTGTGGTTTGATACAATCCACTTCAAGTCGGAGCTGAACAAAAATAAAATTTGGGGTGCGAAATAATACTCAACGGCTAAAATAATTTTGGGTGTGAAAAAAAAATTTTGAAAGTTAAGGGTAAAAAAAAAATCATTAGAAACAATTTTTTTTTGGACCGCCCACTTAGGGATGGCAACGGGTCGGATTTGGCCAATCCCAGAATCCACCCCACCTCAAAAAAAAAATCCATGACCCGCCCCGCCCCGCCAACAGGACCCGCCCCGCCCTGCCCCGCCAGGACCCGCGACCCTGCGGGTTCAACCCGCGGACCCGTTTCGTTTTTTTTGTGTTTTTTTTGCGGGGTGCTTATAATGTTGGTGGTCATGTGCTCAGTGTAAATACGATTGAGCAGTCAATATTTAATTATTGAACACCTTGAATATGAATTGTAACTAAATTAAACAATAACAAAAAAAAATACATCAATCAAAACTCAAAAATGAAAACTACATCAAATTAAAGAGTTAGCATTTACAAACTAATTACAATAGATTTCCATATTCTTCATCATCTTCTTCCCCATCAAACAATGAAGGACAAGCTGATAAATCACCTACAGTTGAATAAGCACATACAAGTCGAAAATGTAGAACTAAATTTTATTTTTTAATAATTCATATGTATGCGGGGTGGGTCCGGGTTGGGTCCAGCCAATCACAGGACCCGCCTCGCCCCGCCTCATAAACCCGTTGATCGGGTCCAGACCCGCCCCGGGACCCGTTTGATCGAGTCTAGACCCGTCCCAAACGGGACGGGTTCAATACGGGTCCGGGTTTAGACTCATCCCATTGCCATCCTTACGCCCACCCCCAGGTCCGGCCCGGACTACAAGAGTCGAGGGTCATTCTAATATTTTAAAGATAAAATTTGAATTCTTATTTCGGAATAAGATCACACATGTTTCAGTCTATTAAATCGCACTACAGCTCAAACATTATATTTTGATCACCCTATTAATCATAACAGTTCTCATTCGCCAATAAACTCGCTCCTAATAACTGCATCAATTATTAAACCGTACGACAACACAAATATAGGATACTTCGACCAATCTATTATAGATAAATTTTGAATTCTTATTTCGTAATAAGATCACACATGTTTCAATCTATTAAATCGTACTACAGCTCAAATATTATATTTTGATCACTCTATCAATAATAACAATTCTCATTCGCCAATAAACTCGCTCCTAATAACTACATCAATCTATTAAATCGTATGACAACACAAATATGAGATACTTCGACCAATCTATCTATGTAAGTGACTATTGTTCCTTATTTTATTTTATTTTTTGAAACCTGACTACTGTTCCTTATTGATGGCGTTGTGATCGCTTATATGTCAAAATTATTATTGCAATGTTTCACTTTCCTTAATTCCAATACAATTAATATAGTTACAAACTAGAAGATACGGTTAAATTTTATAAACTAATAAATTTGGGATCGGTAAAACATATTAATTTAGCGAATATTAAATAATTGATAAATTAATAATTAATAATTTAGAGATTAATTAATTATGTGATTGATATATCGATATAGAATAGATGTTAAATATCTCTTGAACTACCTTGAAGAAAATAATACAACTACAGAGATGTTAACTGATAAGCATATAATTTAGAGTGTCGTGAGAATCGATAAAAGTGGTGAAATTGGATATGGTAATTCTACAACAAAGCTCCTTTGAAATGAAGCTCTTAAAGCAATGTTGATATTAAATATTTTTTGTTGAAATATGAGAAAACTCCACAAGAAGTTCTTACTATGTTAAGAAAAATCAGATGTGAGATTCGAAGTGACATTAATTTCAATAAAAAACACTAAATGACAATTGAGTCCTTTTTTATGAAGTTTTTATAGATTGATCATAAATATAGTATGTATTAAGGAATTATTAATTTTGCAAGTTGTACCCAAGTTGGGTCGACCAAAAACATTATCTAAGCAATATTATTAATTAGTCGAGTATTAAATTATCAAGGTTTTAAATGTACATGTAAATTGGATATTGTTAGTATAAAAAATCACTCTAAATTAGGGATTGCAATCTAGTTACATGACTCGAGACAGAGAAAGACAATACAAACATGGGAAAAATACAGGCATGTACAATATGGTATAACATTATTCACTCTAGTCTGGGTAAAAAAAATTTAATCACTTAGGTCTATTTTATGTGTAAATGACAATAGTACCCTTATGAGAAAAACGGTTGTATTCTTCCCCACTCCAAAAAAATTTCATTTCTTTTTCTTCCATTCCTCCCATTATCTCCGATCGTCCCTTCAATTTTGTTCCAATCTCTCCCAATAGTCATCGATTTGCATCCCATATTTCAATTTTCACTGTGACGGCAAAAGACGCGATTATTGGAAATATTTAGATGTTCCAATCTCTCACCCCTTACGTTGCTTCCATTATCGCTGCGAAGGCAAAGACTCAGAGGAAACGTCTGGACAAATCTGGTAAGCACGGACTTGTAAAATTAACTGCTCGGACTTTTAAAATTAACTGCTCGGACTTGTAAAATTAACTGCTCGGACTTGTAAAATTAACTGCTGAGCATAATGTGATAAAATGTGTGCACCTGGTTTGTTCGTGCATAAGTTATGTTCGTGCACCAGTTAAGATTTTTTCACCAGTTAATTTTTTAATTCCGTGCACAAGTTACTTTTATATGTCTGTTCATCAATTACTTTTATATAAGATATAACTGGTGCACGAAACCTATACCAAGTAACTGGTGCTCGAAACTTATATAAACTAACTGGTACACGAACTTATAAAAGTAATTGATACATGAACTTATAAAAGTAACTGGTGCCCGGACTTGTAAAATTAACTGTTGAGCATAATGTGGTAAAATATGTGCACCTGGTTTGTTCGTGCATCAGTTACATTCGTGCACCAGTTAGTTGAAGATTATTGCACCAGTTAATTTTCTAAATCCATACACAAGTTACTTTTATATATTCGAGCATCAATTAATTTTATAAGTTCGTACACCAGTTAGTTTAAGATTCATGCACCAATTACTTTTTATAAGTTTTGTGCACCAGTTACTTTTTTTCTTGGTCGTCTTCTTCATTGCAAGCTTAAATTTTAAAAATGAGCAAACATGCGCGAAATTTTGCTGGCAGACTGTAAATTTCATGTACCAGTTCAAAAGTCACATTACTTTTTTTAATTTTCGTAATCTTCTTCCATATCCCACCATCCTTATTCTTCTTCGCGTTGAATAAAAAACCATCATTATTTTCGTAATCTTCTTCAAATTTTACCAAATAGAAATTAAATAAAAACGAGATGAATCCAAACTTTATACATCATTTGCAATCTTATTCCAGATCCCACCGTTCTTGTTTTTCTTCTTCCATTTATGCAGAAAATGAAGACCTTTTTTATCCTCCGTAATCGCACCTCTCCCCGCAGTTATTCTCGCGGAGTGTACGTGTGAGGATGACGAAGAAGACCAAACGAATCCCTTGCATTAAAATACAAGAAGAAAGGTTGTGCGGTTGGTGAAGACGGTGGCGATGGCTGGTGAAGACGGTGGCGTCAGGCTGGTGAAGACGGTATAAGTGGTGGAGGTGGAGAGGAAAGATAATTAGGTGAGATGATGGGTATATTTTATGGGTTTGAAATTCTAATTATGTTAGAGATTAAATCAGAGGTATTTTAGTAAGCCAAAAAAAACTTAAATAAAACAAAAGTTTAGAAAATATACCTACATGAATAAAATTTTCACATCCCTATATTTTGATGCAAAAATATTTTTTTTCCAAAATTTATTTACAATATATTTCTTCACATTATACCTCCCTACAATTCCCTCTAAAAACATATAACTATTTAAATGTAGACATCTTAAATGTGGCAAATGTTTGCATAGAAAAAGCTCTATTTTTTAAGCAAATTCATTTCCCCCTTTACAGTCTTTCAAACTTTATTTCTTTTCCCTTTTGTTTTACACCTGGTTTTGCTCAATAACTTTTCTCCCCAAAAAAAGAATAAAATAAAATACACCTTCGAAGATTAAAAAAATTTATATCATACGTTAAGGAAACATATTAATCTTAATATAATTTAAAAATAAAATTTATATTTTAAAATATTATGTATATAATTATACATTTTTTAAATATTATGGATGGAGTATCGAGGAAACAAGTCAAACCTTTTTTTAAAAAAAGGTTGTGACTCGTTCTGCCCTTTAGCTAAAGCCCCACCACAAAGTCTGACCCCTCAGATTTTTTTATTTATTAGGGATAGACTGGTAAAAAGCAGAGGCTGAAAGCACAAACACTTCACAATTTTTTTCTTTGTTCTTTTATTTATTAATTCTTCTTTTTTTCTTTTTGGCTCTTTTTTTCACTTTCTTTTGGAAGTATCTTGTCACTTTGTACCGTGTGTTGTTTTTCCAAATTACCAATCATATAATTTTTTTAAAAAAATTATAAATAAAATTAAATAAAATTTTTTATATGATTTATATCTCCAGATTTACATTATAAAATTTCCCAATTTAAACTAAATATTTTAAATTTAATATTTGAAAAACATTTCCTTGACCAAAGTCATTTTCAAGAATATCTTGGAAAAAATTTAATTTTTTTGTATTATAAGGTTTCATTTTGACAAACTAAATAATTTTCTGCACACTATAAAACTCGAACTCGAGTTTGTAAACTCTTACTAATTGTGTTAGGTCCATGAACTTTATTATAAGGTATTTTGGTTTTAGTGAATTCTTTGGAAGCATGGTCATCCCCCTAAATGGACCTAAAATTCAAAAGCCTGAGCTCTGCCCTAATTCAGTATACCTGTGGTACTCTGACCTATACTGTGTTTGGCATCATCTTTTTTATCCACTTTTTTACTTTATTCTTATGTCTCACATGTTCCTCCTTTTATCTTCTTCCATACATGACGTTAGCTATATGTACAAATGATCATTGACCCGTCGTTTGTTCATGTAAATTATAATTTAATATAAAATATTATTTTATAAATAATAGAATTTTGTGTAAAAACTAATTGTCTTTAAAATATTTTTCTTTCATATTTTATGTTTAAGTTTTTATTTTATTAGTTTTTAATAACAAAAATACAGTGGAAAAGGGGTTTTTTTTAGACCCCTTTTTAATATCTTAAATGCGGTAATATTAGTCAAAGTTTTTAAGTATATGACTAGACTAATATTATTTGTATTTAATATTTGTTTCAAAACTTAAGTGAGTGTATTAATTATATATTTTTATTAACTTTTACTGACTTTTAAAAATCTAGAAGTATTCAATCCAGACTTTTATATATTCCATAAAAGTATAGTAGTATTCAAAACAGACTTTCATGGAGTTTTTAAAAGTCAAGTGATATTCAAACTTAACTTTTTAAAACTCTATAAAAGTCTATACGTATCCAAAATCTCATAGACTTTTAATGACTTCTGTTGAAATTTTTAGGTACAAACTTTGATGCCACATGTACATCCCAAAAGGTTAAAAATTCTCCATCACTCCTAGTAAAGATTTGGAATGACTTTTAATTACTAATTACCATCATCTATCTTTACATTTATTTTCATTTCCGACGTGATCACCTCCCCATTGGCTTTTCCTCTTCTATTTTCTGCATGTACCCTTTCTTTAAATCCTAATGTGTGGCTGTGAGTCTGTATATCTATGTGTACTATATAGAATATGCAACACAGAAACGTGAAATTGTGATTAATACCGAAAGAATATTCATTTATTATTTTCACATATTATTTTTTTATCCAATATAATACTAATATTTGCACAAGTATTTTGATAAAATAGCAAGTTAATGTGCTCAACTTTATATTAGATGATAGATTTTTAGAACGATTGTATGTGTCTGTATCTATAAACAATTATAATAAATATTGTTTCTAAAAAAAGGTATTTATAACGATATAAATCATCATGTTTAATTTAAAAAGTGTGTTTTAATAATTTTTATAGTTGTCAAATATCAACAAAAAATATTTTAAGTTTATAAAATTTTATTTAATAGGAAGCTTTTGTTTTATTACACAAAATTATAGATTACAATTATAGCAATATTGACTGAATCCACAAAGTCGTCATCTTGAAGATGCAAAAAGTTGTTCAATCTTTGCCATGCAAAAGAATTGAATAGAGATTTTTTTCATATTTTTTGTTGTTAAATAAGTAAAATTTGTTTACATTAATAGTAAAAAAATTATAAGTTGAAGAAGTTATTTATGTTCAATTGTTAGTTCAAAAAAATCAATTATAAGTTATAAAATCTATAGAGTCTATAAAATTCTTTTATAATTCCGTGTAATTCTATAAAAGTTATTAGAAATCTATCAATTTCATAAAAGTCCATCATTTAAAAGTCATTAAAAGTCGATAAAGTCCATAGAAATCTATTGAAAAATTATACGAGACTCTATACATATCTTTTTATAACTCCATAAAATTCTATAAAAGTCAATAGAAATCTATCATCTCCATAAAAGTTTATCATTTAAAAAAAAACATTAAAAGTCAATAAAAATCTAGATTGAATATACCTCCCTTAATTTCAAATCTTATAGTATGATGTTAAGCTTAATCTTTTGAAAAATATTTACAATATATAAACTCAATTCTTCAAAGTTATATTTTAAAAATAACTTGACTGGCAAAATGACATTAGAATTAGGAGTGACGGGATAATAATAAAATTTATATGCTATTAAAAATAAGAACTATGTAAATATACGCTATGTAATTATTTTTTATTCAATATTTTGATATGTCTTACTATTTGAAAAAAGTTGTGTTAAATTTGTGCCAAATTATGAAATTAGGATACAAAAAAATTACAAAAAAGAAATATTTTCTGTTGAAATTATGTTTCAATAGAAATCAAACCAGGACATGTAAGATTCAGTCCAGGGAAATGCATTTGCTAATGCTTATGGTTAAATGAAGTTAGAAACAACACAATTGAATAGGTCTACTATGATCAAGCGTTTACCATCATACTAAAAAATATAGTTGGTAACAGAGACATGACTTTAATCCTTATACAGTGACAGCACAAAGCTCCGTACTAAGCGACATGTAGACAAGATGAGTCGCATCTTATAAGTACCAATAAGCCTGACTGTTACGCTAATAGACGACATGTGAACGTACCTTCGTCCACGAGTGTACAGAAGGTCTTGTTGGGCAAACACTGCCCCAACAATCCCCCCATGAAGTGCTTCTTGGGCGACTCGAACCCATGACCTCGCTCTTATACCAATTGTTAGGATCAAATGTTTACCACTATGCTAAAAGTTATAGCTGGTAGCAGATGCACAACTTTATTTTCTTATATACTAGTAGCGCAAAACCCCGTACTAAGCGACATATAAACATGACAGGTTGCACCTTATATGTGTCAATGAGTCAGGTTGTTAAGTCAATAGACGATAGTTGACCGCACCTTCGTCCACGAGTGCACAAAATGACTTCGCTTACCGATTGAATCGAACTTTCCATAATTAAATTTATTGTATCAAAATCATTGTTCATATTTAAAATTAAATTAAGTGAAATATTTTTTTCCAAAAAAACAAATTAAAATAGTTGATTTCACATTATAATCGAACTAATGAAATCATTATAATTGCACCAAATAAATTTGATTTATCCAATTTTAAACACAAAACATAATATAACTGAATTAATTAATATTTTAAAAATTGTATATTCATTCAAGAATAATCAACTTATTAAATTAAATATAATCGAACTTCGACTATATATATGACAATCGCGGTGTTAGCTTTTTTTTTTTAAATGTGGCTTTTCACTCTCCTTTCGTTAGCTTTTCTACCATATTCAACTCTCAATTTCTCTCTCTCCATGGAAGCGCTTGGAATTCTCAAATTCTGGCGAAATTCAGCCACCGGAGATGAAGTACATGGCGCGGCGTTCGTCACCGACGAAGAAGAAACTGATGAAGATGACTCATTCTTCGATTTGGTTTTCAAATCAACTCCCAGCTGCGAAGGAGGCAGCGAAGGTTTGAAGAAGGATTTTCAGTTCATAGAATCTCCGAGAGATGTTTTTCTCAGCAAAAATGATTTCACAATCACGAAGCCTTTGTCTCCGGCTGTTACTCTCGTTCGATCGACCACGAAGTTCAAAATCTTCATGTTAGGTTTAAAAAAAACGGCGAAACGCGAGAAGGTCGAATCCTGCGGTGATTTGAAGGCGAGTCCGTTGAATCAACTCTCGAAGTCTTCGAAAATTGAACGGGGTAACCATTTGTGTAGGGTGAATGAAATGCCGATCCAATCGGTTTTAGGTAGAGAGAACAGTTTAAGAAACAAACTGAGAGAAAATGACGATGATGAAGCTTTGTCGGACGGCCTCTTGCCCGTGAAATCGATTCCAATGTATCTGAAACTGATTCGACCTTTCCAATTGAAGGCATCCAAGAACGTGAAGTTTACGAATTTCGTTGCGCCGTCACACTCTCCGATGACAGCGCCGGTGAATTTTTCTCCGAGCAAATTCTCCATGGGAAGTAGATCAGTAGGAAATTTTAAGATCGTGGCGAGAAATTTGGTG
Source organism: Haberlea rhodopensis (assembly GCA_907163345.1). NCBI lineage: Eukaryota > Viridiplantae > Streptophyta > Magnoliopsida > Lamiales > Gesneriaceae > Haberlea > Haberlea rhodopensis. The sequence goes on from CAJQUN010000017.1 coordinate 6,192,796, forward strand.
AAGAGCCGATCAGCATCAGCGGCTACGTCGATGTCTGTAGTGCCGCCGTCGGTCAGCCGTAGAGACGACTCGTTGCTGGAACAGCATGATGGAATCCAAGGAGCCATACTTCATTGCAAAAAATCCTACAATTCGACATCATCGAAAGGTACATACAAAATAAATGTCGATCTCAATAATAAATAATATAAATTCTATAAAATAATTCACTTCTTTAATGTTTATTTTTTTTAATTTTTTAATAAAAATCTCAGAATTTTCGCAATTATTTCGGTGTCCAAATGAAGAGCAGAAAAGACGCAGCATTTGAATGGGTTTTGAATGACCATAGAAAACAGAAGCAGCGGGAATACAGGCTTACGAAGAGATGACGTCATATTTCCAGAGATATGATGATAATACGTCGTTTTGTGAAAATAGGGAGCAGTGAAAATCTGAAATGACCGATGGGAAATATTGAATGTTTAACGAGTAGAAAAGTTGTTTTTGTTGTATAAAAAAAGTAAGTTATGGCATTAAATTGAAGATATTGAATATGGACTTAATCCTCTCCCTTTACGAGGGAGGGTTTGGTTCGGGTTCGAGTTCGAGTTCAAGATACCAAATTTCTTCATCTCACTAAGAAAAACAAATGAATATAGACTTTGAATGTAATGGTGGTTTTACTTCAACAATAAAAGTAAGTAAATGATTATGTGATAAGATAAACTTAAAATTTAAAATAAAATTAGAAACAAAACTATATAATAGATAAATTTACTTCAATCTTTTAAAAAGTCTAAAAATATAGCTCATCTTGTGTTAATTTCAAAAATAACATCGGTCAAACTTTTTTTTTAATTCATGATCTTCATCGACTAAAATCACATAATGCAAATGCTGAACAATCTTATTTTTGGTAAACATTTATAATTTTTCTAAATTATTCCCTCCATCTTGGTGAAATCCGCGTTTGTGAGTTCAATTATATGAATCGTCGAACTTAGGAACTAAAATATCATTTATTCATGTGTTAGATTCTTGGGTACAGTGGGATGTATGATTGTAATGATAAACAAAAGTTGAAATATATAGATAATTAATATAAATTTGTTATTTTTCATACATGTAGAGTAGTACAATATGAGTATATTAAATATTTTAAAAATAAATTTCTTTCACATGATAAGATATCGACTAAAAGAAATTTATTTATAAGTGTATTTGAAGCAAAAAGCGTGAAGCATGGGAAGCCAACGGTGTGGACTGAGGCTGAAACGGTAAATAAAAGAAGTCGCCTTTGAAGTCCAAGTCTAAGTCGTTGTGTGAATAATGCGATTTTCGATGGAAACAGTCAAAGCGCAATTAATTACTTGAATTTTTTGTTAGATCTCAAATTCCTGGAAATTATTGGTTCTCTTTTCGTGAATTTCACATATTTTATTGGATTGGGGACTTTTCCAGCCAAAATTCAATGCGATGAAACTTACCTTGATACTTTTCAGTTTATGGTAGTCCAGTCCACGCAATTACGCAAACACCCCTATTGGAATATAAAAAATTACATAATTTAAGTATTTAAATAACTTTTACGTTTTTACCATCACTTTTTTTTTTTTTTATATATTCATCATTATCTGTTTTTATTTTTATTTTCACATCTCCTAACTTACACATTACATTTAATTAAAAATATTCATCACTACCCAAATATAACATATTATAAGATTATATATATAATAAGACAATCCAATATTTAAATTTTAGATATCCATAAACATTAAAAAAATCAATCACTTAAAAAACTTAATTGATTTGATTAAAATACAATCAACTTTATACAAACAAAACATAAAAAGAAAACAATTATTCTTATATACATTTTTAACTTCCAAAAAATAAAACCAAACATATTTACAAATAGGGAAAATTTCGGGCCGGTATCAGAACATAAAAATTTTTTCGGCCCAGTCCACCAAATTATTTGTCTTTCATTTAAGTCCGATTGAGCGCAAATTACTAAATTACCCTCGTCTTCTTCCCTTACATTCAACGTCGAAAACTTTCTGCATATTTACAATCATCGCGCCTCTTCTTCTTCTTCAACGCTAAAAAAATTTCCAGTCATTCCTCCAACATTTTCAACGATATCGTTCAAAGAATCCTATAAGTTTTCAAAAATTTAATCGAAATCGTACAAGTAAATTACTGTAATTTTGCCAAACCTTCTGAGGCGAAAACCTAAAATGGCTCCAAAATCAAAGAAGATTCCTCAAACCAAACCACCAACAAACATCAAGGGAAAGAAAAAAGGTGCTCCAAAATCTGGTAATCATTGATCTAGGGTTTTCACATATTAAACTATTTCTTAATCATTAATCTAGGGTTTCCACATATTAAATATTTGTTTGCTACTGTAAGTTCTTGTGTCTATAATGCATGAGTACTATTGAATACCTTATTAACACCACATTTAGAAATGTTTGTAGTTTTTGTATTCTTAATTAAAATGAGTCTATCGGTGCATGTGTATTATACATGCACCGATATAAAACATTGCATTCATATATAACATGTAAATATTTTATACATTTGTTTCTATCGGTGCATGTCATATACATGCACCGATAGTTCTTTACATGCACCAATTGTACATACATGCACCGACATGCACTGTTATAAAACATTGCATTTATCCAACATGTAAATATTTGACATTTGTTTCTATCGGTGCATATGATATTCATGCACCGGAAGTTCTTTACATCCACAGTTGTTTTCTATCGGTGCATGTGTATTATACATGCACCGATATAAAACATTGCATTCATATATAACATGTAAATATTTTATACATTTGTTTCTATCGGTACATGTCATATACATGCACCGATAGTTCTTTACATGCACCAATTGTACATAAATGCACCGACATGCACTGTTTTAAAACATTGCATTTATCCAACATGTAAATATTTGACATTTGTTTCTATCGGTGCATGTGATATACATGCAACGGAAGTTCTTTACATGCACCAATTGTACATACATGCACCTACGGGCTATGTACATGCACCGAAGAAGTCAATTTTTTAAATTCATTGTTTTAGTTTTTTAACTAACATATAATTTTCTCTCAGTTACACCTACATCATCACCAAGCTCAGAAGAAATTACAAAAAGATGGAATAAACAAACCACATATCGGGCCAACCTACAGGCAGTTATAACAGAGATAAAGGCACTTGAACTCAGTCAAGTTCACATCAGAGTGCTAATGAAGACACCGTTCTGGCCTTTACTGAACTCCATTTTTTCCAACACAATTGTCCTCGATCATTGCAAAAAGCGTGACATATTAGTAAAAGACATCATTGGCTGCTTCAACAGAAATACTCAAGATTTCACATTCGGATCATATACAATGAAAATCAGGACAAATGATGTGCGTATACTCTTTGGAATAAGAGATGGTAAAGAAGACAATGATATGCAGCTTCAGGATTACGAACGTACAGAATTCTTATATAGATGCTTTCCAGAAAAGAAAGGAGATAAAAAAGACATAAGGATGAGCAAGAGTTTAATCTACAAAAAATTGAAAATAAAAGCACAAAGCAACATTGATACTGATGTCAATGACGTTACTCGTTTGGTGACCCTATACATTCTTGCAGCCTTTTTCATATCAACAAAATCATCGAACATTCCATGGGCGTACACATCGGTTGCTGAGGACCTGGACATGATTTGCAGCTACGACTGGTCCAAACACATATTGAATACATTGCTCAACAGCCTGATGTAGCCTGACTCTGAAAAACACTCCGGCTGTGTTCTACTACTACCTGTAAGAAGTCTTTATAATCAATCTTTAAACAACAATTATTTCTTCATGTTTATATAATAACATCGATTCTATATAATTTGCAGTATTGGTTATGTGAGAGGACAGAGCTCATAAATCCTGTCCAGCCCAACCTTATCCCAAGGTTCCTTAAGTGGAATCTTGAGGATTTTTACAAAAGGATTCAAAACATTGACATCAAAGAGCTCGCCCGTGATTATGTAAGTTTTTTGTACATTCAATTTAACTATTTTGGTGCATGCAATTTAACTTGTTCTGGTGCATGCAATTTTCGATACTGGTGCATGCAATTATATAACATGCGATGCTTGAATAAATCTTTATAATGATAATGATTTTACTTGAAACCAAACTAACGATGCATGTAAATACACAAGCATAAAACAAAGTTGCATTTATCAAACATGAACAACTTGAATCAATCGGTGCATGTAAATACACATGCACCAATTCACATTTTTTTCTATCGGTTCATGTGATTTCACATGCACCGGTAGACCATTAGTTGCCTTTATCCAACATGTGAGGCTTGAATATATATTTTATAATGATTTTACTTGATATGTACTAACGATGCATGTAAATACACAAGCATTAATTATCATTTTGTTTCTATCGATGCATGTGATATACATGCACCGATAGTTCATTAGGTTCATGCAATTTAACTACACTGGTGCATGCAATGAAACTATGCTGGTGCATGCAATTTAACTAGACTTCCAACAATTCAATTGCAGATAGTAAAAAAACCTCTGCAAATTTCTGTTGAAGAAGATGAAATGCTGAATAAAGCCATTGTTTGTGCTACAGAAGCTCCAATGACATATCAACTTCCCAATTTGAATTCAAACATTAAAACAGCTGAATGTTGACAACAGCGGACTCCACCATTGCCGGAGTCCTCATGGAACTGAAGCAACTAAGTACAGAGGAAAATATATACAATGATGAATACATTGAAATGGAGGGCAACATGGTGGATGTAGCTATTGATGAGGAACCAGCCCAGAACGAAGAAAATGTCGCCAATCTGTCTGAAGAAATGAATGAACTTGATGACACACAAGCACAAGATATTCTTCAAGCTGCAGTACTTGTAATAGAGATTGAAGAATTGAAGGCGAAGCTCATGACAAAGGATAATGAAATAACGGAACTGAAGAACATTCTTGATTCCTTTGATCATGAGCAAGAAACAATTCCAACACCGCAATTTTTTGAATATGCGGAACTAACAGCCCAGCTGGAAGAAACAAAAACAAATCTTCTTCTGAGAGACGAGCAAATCAAAGAAATTAAAGACAATTACGAAGAGATGAAAAAAAAGAAAGATGAGCTCGAAACTATCACAACACAGCTCTATGCGGACCTTGAAAGGGTAAATGATGAGAATAATTCACTGAAAAATGAGCTTCTCAATGTCAAAGCTGCCTCCTTCATCATTAATGAAGAACAAGAACAGATCCTTAAAGAAAAGCAAGAACAAACATCCCTTGTCAAGAGGATCAAGAAAAGGGTGGACATGCAGCAAAAAATGGAGTTGGACCACACATACCCTGATAAGAGGAAGGCAAAGAGGACCAAGAAAAATGACGAAGAGGGAAATAAAAAGTTTGCAGAAGTGGAATCAATACAAAGTCTGAAAGACAAAGGTACAACTAATGATCCCGTAGATCTAGAGCTGAGAGATGATGATTTCGTCAGCGACAATAAACAAAAAGGGAAGGCGAAAAAAGATAATGGACCGCTCAAGTTCAAAACCACAATGCCTGCCATGAAGCTCTTACCAGCGGATGAAAAGACTTACATAATGAATATAAACAAGAACCATGGAAAATGGTACGTGTAATTTAATTAAACAACACTTCCTTGACACTGACTCTTCAACTGTGTGCGGGGGACTTATCTGGAAAGACAAATTCACCAACAGAAAGTTATTTGTATCGGATATTGCTGAAATCCTTCACGATGTACCTCTTGCCAACGATGTAAGTCAATTGCATTATACTTTTCTAATGGTTTTACTTGATAAAAAAACATTAATTCACATTTGGTTAATCGGTGCATGTAAATAACATGCACCAATTCACTTTTTTTCTATCGGTGCATGTGAAATCACATGCACCGAGAGACCTTTAGTTACATTTATATAACATGCAATGCTTGAATAAAACTTTTATGATGATTTACTTGTTAATTACTAACGATGCATTTAAATACACAAGCATTAATTAAAATTTAGTTTCTATGCGTGCATGTTAAATCACATGCACCGATAGACCATTAGTTGCATTTATCAAACATGTAAACATGCACCGACATAACATTAGGTGTATGTCTCGCACATGAACTACTATATATATCTGTGAAACTGATTGATCATTACTTACAGATGATTGAATCAACCGGTGCATGTAAATAACTTGTAGCAAATCAAATTTGTGGTATCGGTGCATGTGTTTTCACATGCACTGGTAGACCATTATTTACATTTATCAAACATGTAAACATGCACCGACATAATATTAGGTGTATGTCTCGCACATGAACTACTATATATATCTGTGAAACTGATTGATCATTACTTACAGATGATTGACCGTTGGGCGATTATTGTAAATAACCACATTGCCAATAACGGAAAAAAGAAGATAGCCTATGTGTTCAACAGCATGTGTTGGGTAATAAAATTCAACTATTAAATATTTTTTTTCTCATTAAACAAAGTGCACTCATACCATTCAACTTTGGATATTAGTATATCATGCAATTATTTCATACAAATTCGCAGCAATACGCAGCACTGATCTCACTAGGAAGCTACTACAAAGACTCAGCAGAAAACAACATTGATAAATTCCTACCAGAGGCAATGTCATATAGGTTTTTGGTTTTTCCAATAAACACCCCAGGCAAAGAAGACCACTTAAAAACACCAGGATACCACTGGACACTACTTGTCTTTGATATTCAAGAGTCAGTTTGGACTCATTACAATTCAATAAGGCCACGAATTGAGGGGGAGACAGATTATTACTTTGAAAAGGCCAAATTACTGGTAAGGTTTACTTTAAATACACTTATTTTTTTAAATTCAATACTTTTTATAAAATTACCAGCTGATAACAATACTTCTTCCAAAATATAGAAAGTCTACGTTGAAGAGAAGATGAAGAAAATCATTCAGGAGTCTCCCATTTCAGCAGGCATCACCTACAGTCCAAGTGAAGATACATACGAAATCATAACATTCAAAGAAGCAATGCAACAAAAGGGTGGCTCGGCAGACTGTTCCGTGTTTGTTTGCATGAACATGGAAAGAATTATGAGAGGACAAGAAGTGCCCAAGCATTCAAATGTAGATATAAATAGTATTTATAGAGCAAAAATGGTGAAAGTCATCCTCCAAAATGTATAAGACAACGATTAATACTTTGTTGTATATATATTTTGTATTGTAAATGTATAATTTTGTAAAGAAACAAACTTTTGTTATTGAATAACTGTACAGACTTATATTGGTGTTTTAGTTGGTTAATGATAAACTGGACAAAAATTGAATCCTACAAGTGCTCTTTGTTTAATTTTTATTGTGTGTGTCCCTTCGCATTCACCGAATGAGACTAACGATTCATGTAAATACACTAAAATAAAACAAAGTTGCATTTATCAAACATGAACTACTTGAATCAACAGGTGCATGTAAATAACACGACCTCTTCAATTTTTTTTGTATCGGTGCATGTAAATCACATGCATCGACAGACCATCAGTTGCATTTATCTTACATGCGAGCTTGAATATATATTTTACAATGATTTTACGATGCATGTAAATACACAAACATTAAGTAAAATTTTGTTTCTATAGGTGCATGTGATATACATGCACCGATAATTCATTAATTGCATTTATCCAACATTTTCAATAGGTGCATGTGAAATCACATGCACCGATAGCCATTTAATTGCAGTTATATAACATGGAATGCTTGAATAATCTGTCTACAGGTGCATGTAAACTAACATGCATTAACATTTTGTTTCTATCGGTGCATGTATATCACATGCACCGATAGAATACACATTTTCATTTATCCATGTTCAACTTGAATCTTTTGGTGCATGTATATGACATGCACCTATATGTGAAACTTAAATCTATAGGTGCACGTAAATTACATGCAACTAATAAATTGTATGTATTTGTATCATTATGTTAAATAACCAATAACAAATCAAACAAATAATTTCTACAATTAAATTTTGTTCAACATAAACTTAGAAAAAGCATCAAATAGGTTCCTCACAAGTCTTCCTATTATGTCCGTATTTTTTACACCGACTACAACGCAACTGTCGAATGTTTTCACCTTTGGATCTAATTCTCCTCTTCTTTAGACGACCCGGTTGCCTTTTTGTTTGTGGTGGTAAAGTATTCATATCCGTGACAATCTGAGCAAAATCATCACTTGAACGTCCTGGAATCGGAATTATAAATCCTTCATAGCAACTCTTATAAGTACGAACATGGAAATATACATCAACAACTTCATCTATGGCCATCTTGTTCCTCCTAAATACAGCAATCGCATGAGGACATGGGAATCCATCAAGCTGCCACTGATAGCAAGTACACGTACGAACATCAAGGCGCACAGTAACTGAAGGATATGAAAACACCTCGAAACAACAGTCAGTAAACATCTTCACATTCCATGCACGACCTTGATTTTCGTAAAAAGACCATTTCTTTTCCATCTTCGCGCACAGAACCCCACTCCATCGTGCAGCCATTGATCTCCTATCATAAAACCAGCTCATCAGCTTAACCCGGATACAATCCACCATATGAGTAATAGGCAGACCCCTTGCCTCTAATATCCACGAATTGAAAGACTCTGCTGCATTTGAATACATCTCTACATATCGCATGCCGCATGAGTAAGCATTTGTCCATTTCTCCAAAGATAGACCCTGTAAAAACCCTTCTACAATTGAACCACCTTCTCGTTTCAAAATAGCAAGCTTCTCTGTGAAAATAGCCACCGTCGGCGAATATGCACACTCATCCAACAAGTAACACATCCTTTCCCAAAACTGGTTCGAAAAATGTTTGCCAGCATATCTGTCCCGGAGGTTGCATTTCAAATGATAAAGACAAAAAAAGTGTTTTGGAGAAGGTCCAAACACAACCGGTAAAGCCTCCATCAAACCAACATTCCGATCAGATATATAAACAATATCTCCACCATTATCTACAATCTTGCTCAAAAAGATAGAAACCAACACCAATTATCAAAGTTCTCTGAGTCCACAACAGCAAAAGCCAGGGGGAACAACCCTACAATAAAATAATCAAAACATATAAAGCAAAAAATACAATTTATGTTATATGATGCACTTATATAACCTTTAGTGGTACATTTAGAGACGACAAGTTCTATCGGTGCATGTAATATACATGCACCGATAAATTTTCGGTGCATGTAAACTACATGCACCGATTCTCTATTACATGCATATGTAGTACTAAATGATAGATAATCCAAGTTCTATCGGTGCATGTAATATACATGCACCGCATTCGATCCGATTAATTTATATATAATGTAGCATTTTTTTACGCACAAGTCTATCGGTGCATGTAATATACATGCACCGACAGACTTCGATGCATGTAAAATCTCATTTATATTATAATCTTGTAGCATCTTACCTTGATTCCCATCCTTTGCAGTAGCTGACAGAAGTATGCCCTGAAAACGGGATTTCAAAAAAGTTCCATCAAGAAATAACATAGGGCGACAAAATTTAAAACCATCCATACAAGCACGAAACGACACAAACAAACGGATGAATCGGTTACAGTCGTCAACTTCAAGCTCTACAAAACTCCCAACATTAGTCGTCTTCACCGCATCGATGTACCACTTCAACTCCTTGAAACACTCATCATAATTTCCAAAAGCAGTAGACCTAGCCTTCTCCACACTTCTCCATGCATTAATGTATGTTATATCCAACCCATAATCTTTTTCATTAACTCCATTACAGACCTAGCAGAAAAGTTTGGATTGGAACTGACTCGTTCGCAAATAATTTCTGATATTAAATGTGAAACAATCCTTTTTGATTTGTCTTTCATGACTCGTAGACCACACATGTGAATGTTGTTCGATTGTTTTATGTAGAAAGAACCATTTACACGTGAAATGTTGGCACTCACAAACCAGCCACACCCATCAACATGCTTCCTAGAACATTCAGCAACTACTCTATCTTTATTATTTTTCACATAGTTGTAATCAAATCCAACCTCCATGGAATATTTACTCAACTCACTTCGAAACTCTTCAACACCACCTCTAAATACTTGACCCACCCTACTAATAATTGATGACCATCCAGAACATAACAACAACTTCTCCTTGCCTTTAATATTGCATCTTCGATATATGTGCACCACCTGATTCTATTGATGGGTGTAAATCACGGGCAGAAATAGACTCTATAGGTTCATGTATATTGCGTATACCGCTTGACTCTGTCAAAAAGTTTATACCACAAGCAATTCTGTCTACCGGTGCATGTATGTCACATGCACCTCTAGACACAATCGGTAAACTACCACCACATTCATCAACAGACCTCAACAATGAAGCATTACAATCAACAACATGCACTGTCAACAAGCAAAGATTGATCATCTTACACAACAAAAACATATTTCTCATATCAATCGCATTACTCAAACAACAATTAGGATGCCCATCGATTTAGTATTTGAAACAAAATTCATCGGCATTCATATCACACCACTTAGCAGATGCACAGCCTATTAAATCACTGAATTCGAAACCGGGATTAACATTCAAAACCAGTGTTTCCTCTCTAAATTTCAAAAGAATCATGATTTCATTATCCATCAGAATTAACGATAAAAATCTCAGGAAAATTTGATCAATTAACAGTTAATTGAATATTTGACAGATCGAACAATCTAAAATCAGAAAGCTAATTAAAACACGATCGAAATCAGCTGCTCAATAAATTAGATGAAAAAAGTTTGGGACAACGATAAACGTTCTGTTAGAAATATCAAATTTTTTATGATGGTTTTTATTGCTTGCAACAGGGGTAATTTAGTAATAAAAATAGACCAGTTAGATTATGGTTTAATAAATTGGACTTATGTGAAATATATTTTTTAAAAGATATATTTAGTTGAAAAGAAAATATATCGCTAGATTTAGTTGAAACAAATTTTGAAAAGTGGTACCTATGTGTAATTTTCTCTTACAAATAAGTTAATATAAATTAATATTGCATTGTCTTTTATGAATTATGGATAAACTTATGTTATTTTGAACAGAACGAGGTTCTCTGAATTTTATTATTGTTATTAAATCGTGAAATATATGTAATTTACATAATAATTGTAATTATTTTCATCATGGCCCAACAAGTACCCACTCAAAATTCAGACCCAATAAGTGCCATACAAAATTTAGACCCAATACGTACATACAAAATTCAGGCCCAATAACTTCTGGTCTGCATCAAACTGTTTTTGCTTAAATAAGGGCACAAAAAGACACACCAAATGTGCCGGCCCAAACATCGCAAAGCATGACATCAATTGTGTAAATAATTGGGGAAATTGCATATTGGTGATATTTTCAGAAAGTTAATTCAAATAAGTCTGGTAAAAAATAATATTTACAAAAAATACAGGTAGGAGAGAATTAAATTCAAATAAGTTCATTTTTTAAAGAGTTGGTTTGCAAATGTATTTTTTAGTTCCCAAAATACCCTTAAGTTATAAAAAACTCTAAACCTAATTTCACATTGACACTTTACGTCATTCAATTTCACCCTCTGCACGTAAATCTCCAATTTTTTGGCGATTCTCAGATCATTATATTCATCATCATCTTGTCGCTTCATCTCGTCGCCTCGACCTAAAAATTATTGCTAAAATGTTATGCACATGAATTATGTTTGAATTGAAGCATCTAAATTGTTCGTAGCATTTGGAAACCTTTTGAATCGAAGAAGACATCGGACTACTCTACACATATAATTTCTGGATCTGCTCTGCGCATTCCATCATATGTATGTATATTGTGTGTGTATGTGATTATAAATTTGAATATCGATGCTAAATTTTAGATAGCGAAAGTCCGTTGGTATGTTTTTTTTTAAAAAAAAATCTCTCATGGCTTTTGACTGATGCATATGTATGAAGAAGTAATGTATGCATTGGTGTCCGAGCTTATTTGTTCATTTCCAAATTTTACAGTATGACATCAAAATATTGCAACGAAGAAGATGACCCATAGAAAAAAATAATTGGTGCACGAAAATTATAAAAAGTAACTGGTGCACGAAAATATAACATTGGTGCACGAAAATCATAAAAAAGTAACTGGTGCACGAAAATGATAAAAAAGTAACTGGTGCACAAAAATATAACCTTGGTGTACGAAAATCATAAAAATAACTGGTGCACGATAAAAAGTAACTGGTGCACGAAAATTATAAAAAGTAACTGATGCACGAAAATATAACATTGGCGCACGAAAATACAACGCTGATGCACGAAAATACAACACTGGTGCACGAAATTTGTGTTAATTAACTGATGCACAAAATTTGCAAAAAACAAACTGGTGCACGAAAAATAATAACTGGTGCACGAAATTAAATGGTTCGTGCATCAGTGATTGGTTTTAATTTTCATGCATCACATACTTTTTCTATGTTTCGTGCATCGGTGACTGATTTTAATTTTCGTGCATTTATTACTGATTTTCAATTTCGTGCATCAGTAGCTGATTTTAATTTTCGTGCATCAATTACTGATTTTTCGTGCATTAGTTACTGATTTTCAATCTTTCGTGCACCAATTACTGTTCATAATTTTCGTGCACCAGTTATTTTTTATAATTTTCGTGCACCAGTTATTTTTTATCTGGGTCATCTTCTTCGTTGCAAATTTCAGACTGTAATTCTAAAAATGAGGAAAGAAGCACGGGCACCAATGCATAATAACTAAAAAACCTCAAAAGACAACAAACAGTATATATATATACTCTTACACACACAAACACATACCGGAATTAAAAAAAAAATCTGAAACGAAGTGATGAAACAGAAAATCGAAAAGATGAAGAGGAAAACCAACTGTAAGAAACCGTAACTGGCGAAAGAGATTTACGAGGAGATTTGAATCGCAGTGGTGAAAGAAAGAGATTTAACGAAGTGCTGTAATAGATTGAACATTTTTTAGATTGCCGCCTTTTTCTTATTAAGGGCACTTTTGTCATTTTAACCTAAAGTTGACTTAAATGATTGCAAGTTTTTGTCCTGGACTAGGATGAATAAAGTTTTACCATTGGGTACCGACCTGAACTTTCCCCTAAATAATTTGACATGATATCCCTGTAATTGGATATCCCAACAAAACACAGATTGAAATATGTATATATAATATGCAATCTCATAAATGCAAATGACGTACTCCCAACTTTAATATGATAGTATCCACATGCACAAACACAGGATAACAAAATCATAGAGTAGATACATACAAACCACATGCAGATATAAACCAGCTCACAGGCGAGCCACAACTATTTTTAAACATAAATATTACTTCATAACAACTTCTCTTTATATTTAACAAGGACTATGTGACTCAAAAACAACCAGCTCCTAGTCCTGCCTTCAATTCATATGTCTCCTCTAATGCTTAGGCATGTTACCTTTTTCAACTCATTTAACTCTTCCATACAACATATTTCTTGAGATAATTTAATTTTGAATGAGCTAAAAGAGTTACATGAATAATTATCGAATTGTGATAAGAATATTACTATCATATATTACACTTGCGTATCCAATTTGAAAACTAATTCTTCAATGGCAAATATCCCCAAAATTAAACACAAGTATCAAGAACATAGCGGCAGTAGCCATTATTATGCGACCTCTAATTCAATCGTGTCGAATTCAACACCTCTCAAACAATGAAAACTTCGTTATTCCGACCAGCACTCGATTCGGAATTGTTGGTTATTTTTATTGATATTTATATATAATCATGTAATTTATTTTTAGAGATTAAGTATTTTTTTAACAATCCTGACAATGAGTTTCAGGAAATTCGAACTCGAGCCATTACAGGATATGTGGGTGACCTGATTGTCGAAATTAAGTGTTATATAGCTTATTTAGTCGAGAGAAGAGTAAAACATTTGTCATTTAGGCAATACTATCCCACGATGATACTCACCTTACTCGATAATTTGTTTGTTTTTAGATATGACGGTTATGATTTCAAAATTTAGTATTACAAACATCGAAATCTGCAAGACACACAAGTACTTATGAGGGATGATGCCTCATCATACTTTGGGTTTTAGTGAATGCTCACAAGATATTGAAATATCCGGTTGTCTGGAAGCATATGAGATGTTTCGGGAATTTAGATGCTACAATCAGGTATAGTATCAAGGGTTAAAATCATTTGGGACAGTGGATCCCACACAAATGCATATAAAATGCTTCTGGAATTTCGAGGCTACAGGATAGCTCAAGGGACCCATTGTTCCAAATGATTTTCAGCCCTTAAACATATCTTAATGGTAAAACCCTAAGAGTGGCATCGAAATTCCCGAAGGTTTCTGTCTGTTATGCTCACGTAATCGTCAAAACTTGAATATTTTGTTGGATAGAACTGTCTATTGATGGTGGTAGTAAAGGTATTTCGGAGATATCTAACATTGGTATTGGCTCAAATTTCAGTACTAAACTTCTTTTTGGGACAGTTAACCAAAATCACCATCTTTTTGGAAAGAATGAAATAAATCGTGCCTTCGGGAAATTGACATATAATATATTAGGATTGTGAATGAAAATTCATATTAGTTGGATAACAATTAAAATATTATTTTTTATGAGAAAAAAATAATTTTTTTTATAATTTGTATATCTGATAGGCCGAGGGTATGTAGGAGATATTATTTTCTTTTAAAAAAAATTATTATTGTTTTTATTATTTTCGAAAGTGGCCCCAGATTAAGTGAAACAATGAATTATTTAATCATCATCGTCATTGAATAATAAAAATTTTTAAAAAAATGAAGCAAGCAAACAAACAAATCTGAGGAAACCATAGGGATAAGAATTATCACCATGTCCGCTCGTAGGACCATCAATTTTTTTTCAAATAAAATATGAAAAAAATAATTATGCGTAAAGGGGAAATAAATTGATAAATTGGCTAATAATCCGATCACATCTAAAATATAATAAATTGAGATTAACGTTGAGAAGTATATATATATATATATATGAAACTTTTTTTATTGTTACACATTGATATGATCCGTTATTTTTCGTATGTGGTAGAATTAAGTATTTATGAAAAATAAAGGAGAGACACCAAAATTTTTACGTGGAAAACCCTCGAATTGTGGGAAAAACCACGGGACCTAGTCCGGTATAATTTGTACTATCACAATCTTGATTTGTTACAAGACTTTTGACACATACGATCACAGAATGACTATATGAAAATATCTAAAAAATAACAAAAATGACCGAACAAAAATAAATGTGCTCTTTTCGGAGTCTTTTATGCCTGAAAAGTCTAACCCCCAAAATGAGATTTTCAGCTAGTATTTATAGGCTCAGTTTCGATGTTTACTTGGCGGGAAAGTTTAGGAACCTGTCTCCTTTGATTGTGGCGGTAATGTGGCTTGTGTGTCCGGAAAATTCGCACCTCATTAACGCACATTTATCCCCGCCGGGATCAATCTCTGATTGCAGATTCTTCATCTTCAATTTTTCTTCTTTTTCTTGTCTTTCTATGACTTTGTTCCACCTTTTTCTCGTTATTTTATGTCATTTTCCTTCTCATAGAACTCATCATCACTTGGATTCCTCAAAATGCAAAACAGACAAAAACACATAATTTCGATCGAAAAACTAACATCAATCCAAAAGAAAGGAAAGAAATAATAAGTGCAAAAACACACTTCAAAGCTTAGCTTTTTCTAGTCCCGAAAAAAATTAAGAACAAAAGAAAAGAAACAAACATGAAAACAAAACAAATTCAAAAGATTCAAGTTGTGCAACGATCAATCATGATTGGCCTCAGAGATTAATGGTCTAGTATTCAACTCAATTTTCATGTCTCCCTCAATCAAAAGATATTTTTATTCACATGTATCAATAGGGCTTTTCACGGTATCATTTTTTTCAACTTATTGTCCCGTAGAAAAAATAGGCTTATAACAAGAATGGACAACACCAGTCAAGGTAATGAGACGTGTGTGAGTGAATGTCAACGCATACTCATCAAAATGTCTCTCGAGAGTCCATGGGCTTAACTTTTGTAACATTCTCCACTAGTATATTGGAAGAACATGGCTCGGTCAATAGGTCTTAATTGGCTCATAATGTATGGCATCGGCACATGGTTCAACAAAAAAGGTAAAAGATCGAGTAAGTCCGAAATGTGTATTGTGCACTCCCCTTTCACTCTTCATTCTCCTTTGACTAGAAGCCCGAGGAGGGTTTAATATATGTTCGGTACCACCCTGTTCGGTACCACCATATTCGGTATACGACTGTTCGGTACCACCCTGTTTGGTATATGACTGTTCGGTATCACCCTGTTCGGTATATGACTGTTCGGTTCTTGAGAAGATTTTACCCGAGGAAGCCAATATGTCATATGACATCACACATGTTTATTGAAATTTCTCATTTATTTTTTTCTGAATATTGGTTTCGTATTTTTTAACTCAACTTCTCACTCTTAACTAGTACCGTTTTTTATTGAAAGTCTCCAACGAAAATTTTATGACATACAACATTACATTTGTTTCGTCTCCACTATTTTTCCCGTTTGTTTCATCTCCACTAATTTAAATTTTAAATCTGGAACAAAAAATTTTTTGGGGTATAATGAATCGAATGAGGTTACCGACATTCCCGTACATAAGATGGGTTGATTGACCAGTCAAAAAAATATTATGTTGGAAAATGGGGAAAAAAAAAAATAAAAGTGTAATATTTATAGAGCATGCGCAAGACTTAAATAGCTTTAAAGAAATTAGAAGGAATGGGTGCAGCTTTGATGGTTACAGGCTTTAATTCCTGTGTAACATTTATAATGGCTATAATGATGTTGAAATATATTGGTGTTGACCCATTGAATTCGAGTTGATATCTTTATATAGATATATATTAAATAATGTTTCGATTTATATATTTTAATTTACAGCATAGTAATGTGAATCATTCTCTTAAATTTATATAAACTAAGGTATTATTCATTTAAATATATGAAGAGTGATATTTTAATGTAATTTGGAATGTGAGACTTAGCTATACGAAAATTCCCACATAATTCAATGAGAAATAACTTGTTGGATTGAGCGAAGACGAAATTTTTAAATTTGTATATGAAAAATAATAATGATCAACAACTTATATAAATAAAGTGTGTATTAAACGTGTAAGTTTTAGTAATAGTTGTAGTCAAACAACTCAACAACAAACAGTTTCGTGACATTGAGGCATACTTTTTTTTTTCTTTCCTGGTTGAGTGTTCAAGTCTTATAATTCCAAAGAGGCGTTAAGTGTTGTAATGATCTATCATCTAAGACGTAACAAGCCTGACACATTGACATCAACCCGATGCAGCATCTCATATTCATCTATCGCTTAGTACAGAGCTTTGCGCGAGGACGAATAATCATTATACAGATGGGGTAAAAAAAAATTTTACTACACAGTGATTTTTTTTTCAAAAAATTATATTTTATCCCCCTAAAATTATGTTCTGACCCCTCATTTTTTTTGCCTTCCAATTATTTATGTTATCATTTTTTCCCTCCTAAACAATAATTATAAACTGCTTTGAGTTGGCAGGTGCCACTTATAAGGAAATAAAATTTCGCATCTACTATCAGCTATTTTTGGCCTAGTTGTAAGCACTCGACTTAACACTTGGTATCAGAGCGAGATCATAGATTTGAGCCAACCAAGAAACAGTTTATGGAGATTCTTCTTAGGAAATGCTGGAGTGTCTGAATAAGGGACGATCTGGAATTATATACTCTGCTATTTGAATTATATCATAAAATTGTGACACTCGATCATTAAGAGTAGGTGTGGCAAAAGAGACGATCTGGAAAAAAAATGATATTATTGGACAATAGAGATAAATTGTGTTTGTGATATATCATAATATTGTTTATTTCATAAGTAAAAGCATTTACAATGAATCATTACAAAGTGGATGTCGGCTTTTGAAAAGATTAGCAATATTATATGGATTTGATAAACAATTATGAAATAACATGTGACTCCATTACTTATGTACTAATTGGATTTGAGGAACCATCCCAAATAGGAATGGCAACGGGTCGGGTATGGGATGAGTTTCGCCAATCCCACGACCCGCCCCGCTACACATAAAACCCGGACATGTCCCGCCCCGCCCGCCCCGCCCCGCTTAGACCCGCGAACCCGGCGGATTTACCCGCCCCGGTTCCAATTTTTTTTTTTTTTTTTTTAAAAAAAAAATTTAGCTAGAAATCAATTTTGAAACACAAAAGTTGAGTTTTGTGATTAAATTTTATGTTTTCTCTATTAAATATTTATAATAAACATTGTAAAACTATCTTTAAACTACTAAATATTTATTAATTTGCTCTTATTTCCTTCAAAATGTCCAACTTTTTTAACATGAACACATGAATTTTGATAAAAAATTAAATAATGACACTTTATTGTTCAATCAAAGAAGTAAAATGTATAATCAATATCATATTTTTTTTTAAAAAAAATTAAAAATGTATAGCGGGGCGGGTCCACGGCGGGTTCGGCCAATCCCAGGACCCGCCCCGCTTCCAAACCGGGTTGAAGCGGGTCCAGACCCGCCCCGGCGGGGTGGGTTTAATGCGAATCCGGGTTTGGACCCGTCGCATTGCCATCCCTAATCCCAAAATTCTTAAGGACCACATTTCCCTAGATGGATTATAAATTCTGAAATTTGTCCAAAGCTTTCATAAAAATATTTAATAAAACAGCAACTTTTATGTGCCAGTAAAAATATCATCTTAAAAATTTAGTAAAACCAATTAATTCACTAATTTTTGTTTGGGTTATTTTGAAAAAAACTTAGAAACTCTATAGTAGTAAAATAATTTTTGAATGATAACTTTGGACTAATCAAGAATTTGAACTTACCTTTGGATATTCTTTTACTTTTAGTTGAGCTTTAGTTTATTTTTGAAAATCTTATATTTGAACTTCTGAAATTTATCTATTATGAAGTGTTTACTCTCAACAAATAAAAAACAAGTGTAAAATATATTTGATTTTCTGAATTAGAACGAAAATATTCGAGTTGAAGTAGGTGTAACTTGTATAGAATAGATATGCAAGAAAGTCGATTACGCTAGTTTGGTAACGTACGACGCGTCAAGTGGAATCCATGGATTTCGGTCATTTCACGAGAACGAGAGGACGACTGAGTAAGACCTGGCTCGAAGTTATATGCAAAGATTTGGAGTTCATTAGTATTAAAGAGGATATTCTGACCGAAAGAAGCTTTGGAGAAAACTGACGAACGTGTCCACCCGACTTGATTCTCTCTATTGTTCATGTAGGCTTAGTTGTTGTTGTTCTTTAATTAATCTTCATATTTTTCGAGTCGAAATTGAAAATAATTTTGAAAACATATATGCGGAAACTAAAAATACTAATATTTTGCTTGTAATATATGTTATGTTCCTCTAAACAATTATTATTCATAATAATTATGTATAAGTAGGCCAGAAATCTTGAATCTTACTCCTAAAATCCACAACTAATTATTATGTCCAAAATAATAACTCAAAAGAAACTTGGTTACTAAATAACCTACATTCATAGAGTAAGCTGCAATTAAATTATAACAATAATGTAATAATTATATTTATGTTTCATAATCGGATTTTTAGCAGCTAGCTAATAAAACGTAGGAGACAAATAAACTTTGCAAGAAGAAATACTTCATAAAATTCGAATTCTGAGTTCGAAAAGTTCAAAGACAAATTTCTATGGCCAACAATTTTTCACAGATAATTCCACACCCCAAAAAAATAAAAAAATAAAAAGATTCTTTTTTCTTCCCATAATTTCATGAAAAAACAAGAAAAATGGATGAACTATGGTTAATCTTCTTGACACCTTTCATCATCTTCATTCAACCTTCAATATTTCATTTCAAGATCCAACCATGGCCTAGTTTATTCTCTTGAAATAACCAAATCTGCCAAAAAGATATAAAAATCTTGATCATAAATAAGAAGAAAAAAAAATCATAGACAAAGCAGACAAATTAAAACTTATACATTGATCCAAGAATTTAATCGAGCATTTAAGTAGTCTTAGGGCGAAATTAATTACCACGAGTTCTTTTACAATGAAGCACAGCTTCATAAATAGAGCTCTCAGAATCACAAGACCTGCGCCAATTATCATCTACAGAGTATGTTACACTGCTACTCCTAGGAGATGTTGCAGCAGAAAATCCCCATTTCTTGTTCATATTTCCAAATTCATGAATCCCTCTCCTCTTACAAAAGAAAGGCCTAAACAAGAACTTCAAATACTTATGAAACCAGTGCTTCGACAATCTTCGACACCTCCTCAATGATATATAAAGAGCCCTACTCGAAGAATGCAACGTATTTTGAGCTGAAATGGGTACAGAAGTTGTAACATAACAATCATCGGTACCAAGTCGATCCCTTGTCGAGTCCTTAACAAGAATAGGCACTAAAATGCCGTTAGATATAACTTCATCAGCATGGACTAGGGATAACGGTGATTCGGATACAGGGAAATCAAACCCGAAATCTGACGAAACTCTGATGAATCTTTTGGAAGGTGGCAATCTTGGATCCATTTCTATGAAGGGAGCTTCATCATGATAGTAGGAAGCATCATCCGAAGCTAAGAATGAGTCGGGGTCGAACGGAGTAGGGTTTAAGTTAGCTAGCCAACTATATGAGAAGCTTTCGGTGGAGGGAGATTGAAGGGTAGTATCCATGGAAGGTTTTGTGTGAAAAGATTACTGGGAGAAAAAGACCAAGTGCTATTTAGATGTTTTAAGGTAGTATATTGTACAAGCTAGGTTGTAAAGGAGGTGTTTTTTCTTATGGTCCTACCATAATTCATATGTACATATGATATATTTTTACCAGACTTATTGTGTTTTTCTTATTATATGTGCTGACAATAATATTTGTGGTTCTCAAGCTTCAGACAAAGTGTAATTAATAATTGACAAGAAAAGAATGGAGCTTCTTGTTTTCTTCTTCTTTTTTATTCTTTCTTTGGTGTTGGGTTTTCATACCCCGGCGTCATAATCAAACGTAGCGGAAAAGAACATAAACAGATCTGACCCGGGGACGGATCGATCACACCTGATTCATATATAATATACAAATATCATAAATATAATGCACAAAAATGGGATTACTAATGAACAACGAAATCAATCTACGATGGTGATCCTCGAGTCCAATCAACCTCACTAGATGTACAAGCTCAGCACCAGTACTAGTTTGATGTTAGCTTTTGTGAGAGAGAGTAAATTGGTTGAGAGTGGTTGATTATTTTAACCCTAGATACAAATGTTATATTTATAGTTGTAATCAGCTAATTGAGCCATGATTAATATAAAGTCCATCGGGCCAACTTTGGTTTGTAGGGCATTTATGCTAACATTTGGCCCTTCAATGTAAGAGAATTAAGGATCAACTCGGAACTATTATGATAAGTGAGATCATAGTATGAGGTGCTTACTCAAAAGTTAGCTATTGGTGTTAACAAATGAAAGAAGTCACTCTCTTGTAGTCGAAGAATTTGTGTAAATAAATGAAAATAAATAATTATGCACAAGTGTTAGGATCGGTCCGGAGTGTTTAGAGGGGGGGTGAATGAACACTCCTTCTAAAAATTAATCCTTTGTGATTTCGTTCGGATTAGTGAAAGAAATCTGCTTCTTAATCAATTCTTGTACAGAACAGCTCACTGAAAGTATAAGTGCGGAACGGTCTGTTCTTGTATATGTAAGAACGGCTCGATGGCTAGTATGAAAGAACAAGTGCAGAAATAAGATACACAGGATATGTTTCTGGAAGTTCGAAGGCGGTGTAATCCTTCTACGTCTCCCCTTCTTCCAATTAAGGAAGGTTTATACTAGAAGACTTTGATTTATACAATCCTGTTGTACAAACCCGATTCAGACTGGATTTACCTCACTACCAATCTGAAACTCCTAGTCACTCAATCTGCTCAGACACACTCTGTCTGACAGTTACAATAAGTTTCTCACTTTCTGATTTTCAATACAGAATACACAAAAAGCGCACAGTGATCCTAAATGATCAAATGTTACAAGGTAAACGTGCTTAAGAATGATTTCAGCTCGAGAGCTTCTGAGCTTGTAAGCTTGTGCTGTTTTTGCTTTCTTGTGTGTTTTTAAATTGATCAGCGAGAGTCAGTAGTGAGTGTACGTCAGTTCCTTTGTTGTTGCATCCTTTTATAGTTGAAGGTACCAACGACATTATTTCCCTTAATGTGCAACTTTGACTCTGCTTAAACTCTGAGTAGGCTTCAGTCTTCTTCTTCAGGATACTTGCCGTTGTTCATACTTTCGGCGACTGTCAGGTAAGCTCTTCTTTGTCTTCTTACCTA
The DNA here is from genome assembly GCA_907163345.1 of Haberlea rhodopensis. Classification (NCBI taxonomy): domain Eukaryota; kingdom Viridiplantae; phylum Streptophyta; class Magnoliopsida; order Lamiales; family Gesneriaceae; genus Haberlea; species Haberlea rhodopensis. The sequence goes on from CAJQUN010000017.1 coordinate 6,215,419, forward strand.
ATATGGCAATCTTCAGTCTTTGGTCCTTTGTAGCATAAATTACGACATTAAATGCTTCAATAAATAGCCATTAATGATTCGGACTGAGGAGTCATTCTGTATGTATCCTAAGCTGCTCTGATCTGATAAAGATAGAGATCGATCTGAAGCTTTGGTTGAGTCAGTCTGATATTCATCGATCCGGTCTGATAAGTAATGTGACTTATCAGCTTGTTCTGTTGTTGAGCTATCGATCTGGTCAGTCTGATTACCCTCGATCCGGTCTGATATGCTTTGTCATCTTATCAGCTTGATCTGTTTTGGGCGATCGTTCTGGTCAATCTGATTTCTCTCGATCCGGTCTGATATGTTTTGTCATCTTTAAAATCTCATCGATAAGATCCGGGACTAACAACAAGAGATATAGTTTTCACTCTCTTTTCTTAATTTTTTCAATAACAAATATGTATATCCTATGATGCATGGAAACTCCTGAAATTTTTTCTTGCAGTGTCATACACTTAGGACACCGACACCATCGGACAGGTATCGGACACGCCACGTGGCGTGTCCATAATTTAAAAATAAAAATTAATTCGGACACCGGTGTCGAACGCTTCGAGAGGTGTGTCGCACTTACAAGATGCATGTCCGACTAGGAAAGGATGCTTTTGGGGGTTAGTGTACAATTTAAAAAGTTTTTGACTAATAAATTTTGATGTATTTGTTAAACTTATAGCAATTGAAGTAATATGCATGTATAACTGGTATCAGTGATATTATTATGATTGTAGTGACATTAATTTATTTATGCGCTTATTGAATTTGGTAAGAATATCTTTTGTGTTATATTTTATGTTGGAATCGAAGAGGGGGGATGAATGAGATTCATTGGCTACTTTAGCGTTTTAAAATGAGTTTGAAAAAATAAAAGAGTTTTGCGCTTTGCGGAAACCTTTAGTCAATCGATAAATAAAAAGAACAAAGTAAATAAATGTGTAAAGGAAATAAAGCAATAAAAGAGACAATGATTTGTTATAGAAGTTCGGCGATGAATCGCCTACGTCTCCTCTTCCCGGTTAGATAACCTCCAACCAAGATTCCACTAGAACAATTGGTCTTGGCCTTGAGGGCTCCAAGTTAGCCACACAATAACTCTTCCCGAGTTTACAAAGCTCTTCCCGAGCACACTACTCTTCCCGAGTACACAAGCTCTTCCCGAGCACAATACTCTTCCCGAGTACACAAACTCTTCCCGAGCTACCAACACTCTTCACGAGTCTTCTTGGCCTTAAGGGCTCCAAGGATAGCCACACACATACACCAACTAGACTTGTTGATGACTTTACAATTTTCCAACTTGCTTTGGTGTTGGAGGACCTTTACAATAGATCAAATCAAAAACACATGTACAATAGATCAAATCAAAAACACCTTCACGGTGCACTCACACGAAGAAAACAAGACTCTAACAAAGAAGACAATTACAAACTCCAATACAACAACAATGTATGGAGGTTGCAAAGCAATTTAGAATAATGATAAACACTTTGTAGAAGTTTGTAGGCTTGTTCCTTAGCTCCAAAATGCTCCAAAGCATCCATATTTATAGTGTAGGAGGCTCCTTAGGCTCCTACTAGCCGTTGCTACACAAAAGGCTGAAATCACTCCTCGATCGCCTCAGCCATCGCCTCAGGCGATCTCCATCGCCGCACTCCAACGGTCAGCATAAATCACGCATCGCCTCAGGCGATGTCCCGATCGCCTCACCCAATCCAAATTAAATTCCAATGCCGTAGCCTCAGCAGCCTAAAATCTTGCATCGCCTCGGGCGAAGTACAGATCGCCTCAGGCGTTCAACGCATCGCCTCGGGCGTTCGTGCCATCTCGCCAGGCGATCTCCCCCTGCGCGCAGTCCTCGGCATCGCGTCAGTCGATGTGCGGGGCGAAGTGTCAAATGGTTGTCATCGCCTCAGGCGTTGGTCATCATCGCCTGGAGCGATCGTCCTCGCATGCTCGCCTAGCCATCGCCTCTGTCGATGTGCATGGCGATGCCTCGCCTGGCACCCATCGCCTGGGGCGATGATCACCATCGCCTGGGGCGATCCAGGCCAGAATATGCACAACCGATTTTCTTCATTTCATTCCAACTTTTCATCACTTAATCTGCACACTAAGTAGATGTATTAGTATAACAAACAAAAGTTTGTTGATCATCAAAACTCAAAGATTGACCGGGGATAATTTAACGCATTAAACGCAACCATGCGTTTAAGGCTCAACAATCTCCCCCTTTTTGATGATCACAAAACTTGATAAACTTGAATGAGTAATATGCATGAAATGTGAGTACAGATGACTCCCCCTTAACAATTGCATACACTACAAGTTAAACAAGTAAAGCATCAAACACATAACTCTCCCCTCAAACTATGCATACATAAGCTCTCCCCCTTAAACTATGCAAGTATTAAGGTTCAAGTTTATCACAAAATTCTCCCCCTTTTTGTGATAATCAAAAAGCATAAAATTTAAATAAACATAGCTCAAATATGTTGACACATAGCCATATTTTAACAGCTTTACACATGGTCCTCACAAAGAATGTAATAGCTATTAGATCAAATCAATTAGTGAAATACACATGCGTTTAAGGCACTCAACAATAAATTCTAAATGTTGCAAAGTGTGCATATGTTCATGCATTCATGCCCAATAAACACTAAAATTATCAATGCATTATAACAAATCATATAATTGCACATTTTCACATAGCATATTCAAATGTGAATGCAAGGCATATCAAGATACTTACTATAAAAAGATAAGCATACATTATGCATCAAGATAATTTATATGTGCATATGCTAAGGGGTATTCCATTTTACTACAATGAATATTGAGCTTCAATATTTATTGATCACAATTAATTTGTGCCAATGAAATTTGAATTGCTCTTCTAAAATGAATAAAGTGAATTTTACCCTCGATGACAAGAGTTCGTTCTTGTCATTGGTCCTACGCCTCGCGCCTCTTCTATAGTAGTGAATAAAACAAACTCCTCCTTTGAGTTGCTTGGCCCTTCATCCTCCATCTCATTGTTATCCCTACAAAACAAATTTACAATGGGAGGATCTTTGGTACCCATTTGATTTTTGGGTCCTTGAGGGTTAGCTTCCTTTGGCACCTTTAGAATCCATTTCCACCTTTTGTTAGGTTGGTATTGGATTCTAGCAAACCTACACTTGTTCTTGGTATGACCACTTTTACAACAATAGTTGCAAGTAGGAGAATCATGCTTTGCATTGGCCAACAAGCTTGAAAAAGATTTTGATTTGCTTGAAAAACCTAACCCGGCTTTATCAAAGCTACAACGTTGCAAGCCAAGCAATTCATTCATCTTTAAACTACTATCACTAAACTTGGCAAAAGATGTCTTTAAATCAAGCATTTGATTTTTCAAAATAATATTTTCTTCTTCCTTCTTAGCCAAGTCTAGCTTAAGCAATTTGTTGCTCTTCTTGGTTTTACCAAGACAATCAATGAGTTCATTATAAGCATCTAATAATTCATCATAAGATGGTACCTCATCATCAACCTCTTCATCTTCATCTCCAAGAGCCATTAGACAAAGATTTTTGGCTTCTTCTTCATCGGAGTCGCTATCGCTCCATGTGGCTATAAACGCCTTCTTCTTCCCTCTGTCCTCATTCTTCTTCCTAGGACATTTGTTAGCATAATGACCATTTTCTTGACAATTATAACAAGTTACCTCATTTTTGGATTCATGTTTGGTTGCATTAGAGGTCTTTGACTTGCTATGTTTGTTGAATAGCTTCTTGAACTTCTTTGTGAACACGATCATCTCTCCATCATCATTATCATCTTCATCCTCGGAATGATCTTTCCTTCCAACCAAGGCTATACCATTTCTTTTGGATCTATCCTCCTCCTTTACTTCTATCCTTGTGGCAACTTCAAGCTCATGGGTCACCAAAGTGCCATGGAGCTCATCAAGGTCATATGAGGCATTTTCACCTTTGTTTGACTCTATGATAGCTGTCCTCTTTGCATCCCATTCCTTAGGCAAGGCCCTTAGTGCTCTCCTCCATATTTGCTTTGGAGGGTACTTCTCTCCTAGTTGGGCAAGCTCGTTGATAATTTGGGTGAGCCTTCTAAACATAGAATCCACCTCTTCTCCGGACTCCATCTCAAATGTCTCATATTTGAGTTGTAGAAGATCAATCTTGGTCTCCTTCACTTGATTTGTTCCTTCATGACAAATTTTCAATTTGTCCCATATTTCCTTAGCGGTTGAGCACATTGAGATCCGGTTGTACTCCTTCATATCTAAAGCACAATGCAAAATATTAATAGCTTTAGCATTTTGAGAAATTAACATCATATCCGCTCTAGTGAAATCGTCCATTTCTTTGGGAACACTAATTCCCCCAACTTCCTTTAAAGGAATATGTGGACCTTTCACTATGATTTTCCAAAGGTCATAATCCACGGATTGGATGTATAGAGATATTCTATTTTTCCAATAGCCATATTTATCACCCATGAAAAGCGGAGGGCGATTTGTCGATTGACCTTGAGCAAACTCATTTGCTAGATTAGCCATATAAAATTTTGATTTAAAAACAAAAATCAAATGACTCTGATACCACTTGTTGGAATCGAAGAGGGGGGGTGAATGAGATTTCTTGGCTACTTTAGCGTTTTAAAATGAGTTTGAAAAAATAAAAGAGTTTTGCGCTTTGCGGAAGCCTTTAGTCAATCGATAAATAAAAAGAACAAAGTAAATAAATGCGTAAAGGAAATAAAGCAATAAAAGAGACAAGGATTTGTTATAGAAGTTCGGCGATGAATCGCATACGTCTTCTCTTCCCGGTTAGATAACCTCCAACCGAGATTCCACTAGAACAATTGGTCTTGGCCTTGAGGGCTCCAAGTTAGCCACACAACAACTCTTCCCGAGCACACTACTCTTCCCGAGTACACAAGCTCTTCCCGAGCACAATACTCTTCCAGAGTACACAAGCTCTTCCCGAGCACAATACTCTTCCCGAGTACACAAGCTCTTCCCGAGCTATCAACACTCTTCACGAGTCTTCTTGGCCTTAAGGGCTCCAAGGATAGCCACACACATACACCAACTAGACTTGTTGATGACTTTACAATTTTCCAACTTGCTTTGGTGTTGGAGGACCTTTACAATAGATCAAATCAAAAACACCTTCACGGTGCACTCACACGAAGAAAACAAGACTCTAACAAAGAAGACAATTACAAATCCAATACAACAACAATGTATGGAGGTTGCAAAGCAATTTAGAATAATGATAAACACTTTGTAGAAGTTTGTAGGCTTGTTCCTTAGCTCCAAAATGCTCCAAAGCATCCATATTTATAGTGTAGGAGGCCCCCTAGGCTCCTACTAGCTGTTGCTACACAAAAGGCTGAAATCACTCATCGATCGCCTCAGCCATCGCCTCAGACGATCTCCATCGCCGCGCTCCAACGGTCAGCATAAATCCCGATCGCCTCAGGCGATGTCCCGATCGCCTCAGGCGATCCAAATTAAATTCCAATGTCGTAGCCTCAGCAGCCTAAAATCTTGCATCACCTCGGGCAAAGTTGTAAGGACCCTAGTCCCTTAAGTGCGGATTAAAGGCATATATAAAAATTTCCATGCATAAACAGAGTATAAAGGTTATGTTGATGCCCTGAGCTATTAAATTACAGTGCCAAATAAGGTTTCAAAAGGGATTAATTACATTCCCAAATCAATGAATGCTAATCCTATAGTTTTACACTACTCCTAGAGTAGATACTATACAAAAGAATCAAGCCTGCTACAAAGAGCACTCCTCACTAGCTCACCGCATCATCCCGCCTTAGCCCCTTCCGCCCAAAAGTACCTACAGGAACAACCCCAAAACCATGAGCATGTATATAAATCATATTCACAATAATATGATCATAATTCAATGCATAGACCGTAAATGTAATTCACTTCCTGTATTTAATACATTTAAAAGCTCCCTTGGTTGTCCCTGTATCACAATAATAATCAAAGGATTATGATGCCAATATGCATGTCATGACATGTATCCATTCCGTGTATACCAATGGCCAATTTCCAGTCTTATTATATCAGTGGCATAATACCCCTCGCGTTTATATGACAGCGGCATTAATACCCCTCGCTTCGACATATTAGCGGCATAATATCCCTCGCATCAATATGACAGCGGCATTGTCCTTCGCTTCGACATATTTGCGGCAAATATTCTTCATCGCTAAATATGACAGCGGCAAGTATTCTATCATCGCTTCGACATAACGGCGGCAAGTATTCTATCATCACTGCAATATAATCTCGACTCACAATATATATGCAACCGTAATGCATATCCAATCATATATGCAACCATAATGCATAACCAACCACATATGCAACCATAATGCATAAACAAGACCATGTATGCAACCATAATGCATAACCAATTCAAAGCGTAATAAATACGTTTTACCGCCCGATGCTCGTACGTCTCACTACGTACCTTGGTTCCAAAAGTGGAGATATCGTGGACTTTATCTCCTAAGCTGTTTGGCCACCTGGGATGGTTCTACACATTCACACAAATCAATATTAGGAGCCAATAATAGTCCAATATCAAAAATTCCACAAAAATACCCAAAAATGCCATATTTTGCCTTTCGCGATCGATCGCCAATTACGGGCGATCGATCGCGAAACCTTACTGCCCGAAGCCAAAATTTTCACCCTTCGGCGATCGATCGCCACACTTGGCGCGATCGATCGCCAACCTCGCCGATCGATCGCCCAAGAGTGGCGATCGATCGCCATGCCTTCCAAAAGTGTACTGCCAGTGCGCGATCGATCGCCTGAAATGGGCGATCGATCGCCAACCCCTGTAACCCGAAAATCCACCATTTTTGTTCCAAAATTCCTCCCAATCCATACCAACACTTAAAACATCAAACCAACAACATTAATAACAACATAAACCTCTAAAATACACCTTAAAACAACCATATATCCAACCCCCAAACAAAACCACACCAACCCATAACAAACCCATTTCAAAACCTTTCAAAAACCATTTCAAACTCAATCCAAACACAATAAAAACAATAGGGAGGTATCCATACCTCTTGGGGACTCTAAATCTCACAAAGATTTCCACCAACAAGCTTTTTGCAAGGATTTTCCCCACCACTTTTAACCAAAAACGAAAATATGAAGAAATGAGGGTTTGGAGGGATGATTTTGGGGAAAAGTAAGAGTGATGGTTGAAAAGGGAATTGGTGTACAAGTGGGTTGATTAAAATCAATTGCACTCCACAATTACCATGGTGTATAAAACACCCCAACATGATATTTAAAAGGCATTTTACCATAATGCACCAAAATCATAATTAAAACATGATTCGCCAAAATAACCACAACCCATCTCATTAAAACCACTATAACCCCCAATTACCCATCATGCATACATGCACCCTGAAATGCTCTATCGGGTCACTCCTACCGTGTGACTAAGCATTTCACCAAGATAATTAATTCCCACAAATAATTTAATTATCACATTAAAATCACATAACATAATTAATGCCCAAAATGCAATTAATTATTTCGGGGATATCACAGAAGTCCAGATCGCCTCAGGCGTTCAACGCATCGCCTCGGGCGTTCGTGCCATCGCGCCAAGCGATCTCCCCCTGCGCACAGTCCTCGGCATCGCGCAGTCAATGTGCGGGGCGAAGTGTCAAATGGTTGCCATCGCCTCAGGCGTTGGTCATCATCGCCTGGAGCGATCGTCCTCGCATGCTCGCCTAGCCATCGCCTCTGTCGATGTGTGTGGCGATGCCTCGCCTGGCACCCATCGCCTGGGGCGATGATCACCATCGCCTGGGGCGATCCAGACCAGAATATGCACAACCGATTTTCTTCATTTCATTCCAACTTTTCATCACTTAATCTGCACACTAAGTAGATGCATTAGTATAACAAACACAAGTTTTGTTGATCATCAAAACTCAAAGATTGACCGGGGATAATTTAACGCATTAAACGCAACCATGCGTTTAAGGCTCAACATTTTATTTGTATGTGATTGCTAAACTGTGTTAATTAAAGTATTATGCATTTGATGTTAGAATGTGTGATATTATGATGATTTCAGTGACATGCATTTATTTATACGCTCTTGAATTTGGTAAGAATTTTTTTGTTGTTTTTACATGGTTTTAGAATTTAAAAAATGTGAATTTTAATATTTTGTAATATAGTACATGTATAATATCTATAAAAATATGCGTATGTCCCAACCGTGTCGTATGCTAAGTCACATAAGTTCGATGCACGGGCAGATGTGTATGCGCGAGTGCGTCAATTTATAAATGTATCGGGTAAAGCTTCTCATATAGTTGGCTAGCTAACCCAGGTAAATTAGGCTGGAGGGAAATTTTTAAATGTGCCGGGTAAATCTTCTCATACAGCCTAATTAGGCTAGCTAGCCAACTATATACAAGGAAATCAAACCCGAAAGACTGGGATAAGGTGATACAGCCTAATTTGGATGTTCTATTTGGTATGAGTTTGGAATAAAATGTGCCGGGTAAACAAAGGATTAGAAGGGAAGGAGACCCGTGTGGGTAAGACCTGGTTTCCTTAGGGAAGAGTAGGATAAAACGAGGCGAAAGTGGGACCGTGGTCGGATATCTTTGGAGTTAGTGAAGTATGCGAGGAAAGGAGTAAGGAAACTTAGCTTGGGCCGACCTCATAAGGGGCGCATCTGTATACTTGTTGTAGATTCGAGGAGTGGGGGTCAAACCTGGAGGGGCACATCTTCTGTCTCCTGAGGTGCTGACCTAAGAGTGAAGAAAGCTTACAGAATTAAGGTCAGGCCTCCAATCGGATCTCCCGACCTCATGCCTAATGAGCTCATGTCGGTCCATCCAGAAGTCTGTTATTTTAGGACGATATCTTGCAAATCTCATGAAATTTGGGATTACTACTGATGTGATTCGAGATTTTTGAATACAAGGTAGAATAAAGTGTTAATGAAAAATAACGATAAACACACCAAGATTTTTTTACGTGGAAAACCCTCAAATTGAGAGAAAAACCACGGGACCTTGTCCAGCATAAAACTTCACTATAAACGTTGATGATTTACAAGACTCTTTTGACACAAATAACAATCGCTCAATGACTTGTACGAATATTTTAGAAAAATAACAGAAAAGACCGAACAGACATAAATTTGCTCTCTTCGGAGTCTTTTTGCCCAGAAAATCCAACCCTTACTATGATGACATCCGCGGGTATTTATAGGACTGTTCCCAGTGATTGGCTCGTGGGGGATCCGGAACACGATGTCCTCTGATCGTGGCTTAACTGGAGCCCAACGTGTCCGAGAAATCCGCGCCCCAGTACTGCACGTTTATTCATGCCGGTTGATTTGTTGGTTATTCCCGGGTCTTCCGCTAATCTTTGACCAGAAAATCGAGGAGGGTTTAGCAGCTGTTCTGTTCGGTGTCTTTATGTTCGGTAAAACCATGCTCGGTGCTATCTGTTCGGTGTATTCTGTTCGGTATATGACTTGTTCGGCTCTTGAGGGGATTTTACCCGAGGAAGTCAATATGTCATATGACATCACCTCACCCCCCTTAAGGAAAGCAAGACGAGACTTTTGAAGTCTTGTTTTATTGTCTTCGGGTAAAATCCTAAACTTAACCTGCTCGGGACATTTTTGCCGCCCTTTTTTCCAGCTCAAAAATTTCAAATGCCACGCGACGTTTCGTTTCCCGAGGCACCTTTATGACCGTTCATTCCCTTATTTTTGGACGGTGAAGATTGAATGACTGTTCATATGGTCCCCGCTATAAATACCCATCCATTTTCTTCATTTGTCTTTACTTTGCTGCATTTTGCTTCCGAGCTAGCACCAGACGATCGAACAACTTTCCCCAGCAGTCCTTCTTTTTTAATCACCAAGTATGGTTTCTTCCTCCACCGACTCTTCATTGCAGGCGATAGATATGTTCAATGAGGGGGACGCTCTTAGCCCCTCTCCTCAACCCTCTTCCTCTTCTTCTGATAGTGACAGAACTCTAAGCTCCTCTGCCGCGTCAGCTGCTCGTATACAGGAGCAGAGACTTGCTACAGAGCGAGATTTAGTTAAAGCCCGCATTCCCTGGTTCGAGATCTTCGAGTCTGAGGTCAAATTGACTCAGCACCTCACCAATATCCGAACTAAATGGGGGATTTTCGAGGGGACTTCTATTATTGCTCCCCCTTCTGGATCTCGTCCCCACTTACCCCCTAAGGGGTATTTTCCTTTTTATATAGACCAGCTCCGAGGAGGCCTCCGTTTTCCTATCCCTCATTTCTTTATTGAAGTAGCCTCCTACTTCTGTGTTTCCCTTAGTCAATTATTTCCCAATAGTTATCGATTATTAGCAGGCTTTTTCATAGTACTTTCTTATCTGGGTTTTACCCCTACTCCCGAACTTTTTCATTATTTTTTTCAACTGAACAAGAAAGAGATCGGGCTCTTTTACTTTTCCTCCCGGACAGGGGTTGGTTTCCTCAAAAAATACCCCTCGTCCATAAAAAACTAGAAAAACTCTTACTTTTTTGTTCGCCCGCTCCAACCTTGGGATTGCCCTATGGAGTGGAGGGAAAATCTCTCGAGGGGCAAGTCAATCAAGGGTCACCTTGAGGAGGAACCGTATTTGTCGGTTCGTCGTGCACTTGGCGATCAGTGTTTTAATTTGATGGAGCTGATTGACGACGGACTGCTATACTTGTTCCAGTTGAGCCCCAAGGGTGTATCCTTGAAGATGCCCCTCGGTGAGTGCTTTTCAAGCAGTCTTCTGCTTTTTTACTTTCGACTTATCATGTTCGGACTAATATTTCTCTGCTCTTTTCAGAAACAAAAATGATGAAGGCTAGGATGGCCGAGAAGCTGAAGGAAAAGAGCCAGAAAGGCCAAACTTCTAAGGCTGCTACTACTCTTGCCCCTCCCCCGTCCGTCGAGATTTTGACTCCTCCTAAGGAGAGGGCTTCTCCCGAGAGGACTCAAGCTCTTCATCGTCGGAAGAGGGCTACTCCCTAAGGTCCAAGTTCTTCACCCCAAGCACCTCCCATTAAGAAAACTTCTTCTTCCCTTATCCCTTCCGAACCTCAAGCCTCCTCTCAACCCGCTCTCGGTGTTTCTCGGCCTACCTCGAGATACCACATCCCTTCATGGACGTATTCTCCCAATGTTCCACTACTGAAAAAACCCGACCCTAAAGCCTCCCACTCCATTTTGTGCTACACCCCCAACTCAGCAGACCGTAAGTACCTCGGGGAACTGGCTTTCAGCAACTTGGTGAACGACTTCTCCTCCTCCTTTACTCAGGTAATACTTTTACCAACTAATCTGCTTCGCTTCTCTTTTTACAATACATTTCGTTACTTTAATTTTGTATATGCTCCGATGCAGGCCCACATGATGGCGGGTGAGCTTCTCACTTTTTTTCATTCAGTTCGATTGGCTGATGAGCAGAACCAGAAGCGCATCAGGCAGTTAGAGAGTATGGGTGAGGAGCTGAAGAAAACAGTGAGCCTTCTGGAGGAGCGGCACTTGGCCCTGGTGTCAGCTAGGGACAAAGCGGAGAAGGCCCTGGCAGAGGAGCGGACAAAATTCGCCAATCTGGAAGGTGCTAACTCTACTTTGTCGGAGCAGTATAAATCCCTGGCTGAGCAACATCAAGCTGTCTCTGAGCAACTTGCTCAAGAGAAGTCTTCCACTGCTGCTCGTGTGGAAGAACTCTGGCTCTCGAAGAAAGCTGAGTTTTTGAAGTCTCCAGAGTATAGCAACATGGTGGCTGACGGTGCTTACAAGTTTTTTGATCATGGCTTTGAAGCATGCGTCAGCCAATTTGGATCTCAAGGCTATCCTCCTGAAGGAGCCTCAAAAGATTTCCTTGATGTAAGTGCTGCTTTGGAAAGCCTCCCCGAGGAGCTATTTCACCCGTAGAGTAGAGCTTTTACCATTTCTTGTATTTTTTTCGTTTATTAATAAAATTATTTACTAAAATTCCGAACAAGCCTGCTACCCCGAGCATAAACACTTAGGTAATTTTAGGTTTAAAACGTGGACCAAACATCCCGATCCCACGAGTAAACAACTAAAATTCCGAACAAGCTCGCTATCCCGAGCATAAACACTTAGGCAATTTTAGGTTTAAAACGTGGACCAAACATCCCGATCCCAGGAGTAAACAACTAAAAGTCAGAACAAGCTCGCTACCCCGAGCATAAACACTTAGGCAATTTTGGGTTTAAAACGTGGACCAAACATCCCGATCCCACGAGTAAACAACTAAAATTCCGAACAAGCTCGCTACCCCGAGCATAAACACTTAGGCAATTTTAGGTTTAAAACGTGGATCAAACATCCCGATCCCACGAGTAAACAACTAAAATTCCGAACAATCTCGCTACCCCGAGCATAAACACTTGGCAATTTTAGGTTTAAAACGTAGACCAAACATCCCGATCCCACGAGTAAACAACTAAAATTCCGAACAAGCTCGCTACCCCGAGCATAAACACTTGGGCAATTTTAGGTTTAAAACGTGGACCAAACATCCCGATCCCACGAGTAAACAACTAAAATTCCGAACAAGCTCGCTACCCCGAGCATAAACACTTGGCGATTTTAGGTTTAAAACGTGGACCAAACATCCCGATCCCACGAGTAAACAACTAAAATTCCGAACAAGCTCGCTACCCCGAGCATAAACACTTAGGCAATTTTAGGTTTAAAACGTGGACCAAACATCCCGATCCTACGAGTAACATGATGATAATTTAACGTTTAAACGTGGATCAAACATCCCGATCCCACGAGTAAATTTAACGTTTTAAATGTGGACCAAACATCCCGATCCCACGAGCAAACCGATGATAATTTAACGTTTAAACGTTGACCAAACATCCCGATCCCACGAGTAAACCGATGATAATTTAACGTTTAAACGTGGACCAAACATCCCGATCCCACGAGTAAACCGATGATAATTTAACGTTTAAACGCGGACCAATCATCCCGATCCCACGAGTAAACCGATGATAATTTAACGTTTAAACGTGGACCAAACATCCCGATCCCACGAGTAAACAACTAAAATTCCGAACAAGCTCGCTACCCCGAGCATAAATACTTAGGCAATTTTAGGTTTAAAACGTGGACCAAACATCCCGATCCCACGAGTAAACAACTAAAATTCCGAACAAGCTCAATGAATCAAACGCTTTTATTTTATTACTGCTGAATTCATAATTAAAATAACAAAGAAAGATTACACAAAATATTTCTTCAAGTTATGAATGTTCCAAGGCCTTACCAACTTCCGGCCTTCATGATCCTCCAGCCTGTAGGCTCCTCTTCCAATTACTTCCTTGATTTTGTAAGGGCCCTCCCATTTGGGTGCCAACTTTTTCACCTCACCAGCAGGATTTGTTCTTCGTAACACCAAATCCCCGACTTGAAATGTTCTTGGGCGAACCCTTCGGTTATAAGCATTAGTAATCCTTACCTTATACAGCTCTGTTCTTGCTACAGCTTGTTCTCTCAGTTGACCAATCTCATCTAACTCTTGCTTTCTTCTACCCTCATTCTGCTCTGGATCATAACATTGTATTCGGAGAGATTCAACCCCAATTTCTGCTGGAATGAGGGCCTCCGAACCGTATACCAGACTATACGGAGTCTCCCCTGTAGATACCCAAGGAGTTGTTCGGTAAGCCCACAAGACTCCCGGTAGTTCATTTACCCATTCTCCTCGGGCCCCTTCCAGTTTCGTCTTAATCCCATGTAATAGAATGCGGTTAATAACTTCGACTTGCCCATTTGACTGTGGGTAGGCCACTGACGTGAATACTTGCTTGATTTTCATATCCTCGCACCACTTCTGTAGTTTCTTTCCCTGAAACTGTCTTCCAATATCAGAAATTATTCTCCTCGGTATTCCAAACTGACATACTATGCTTCTCCATAGGAATCTGATAATTTCCTCCTCAGTTATTTTTGCTAAAGGCTCAGCTTCCACCCATTTCGTAAAGTACTCAACTGCTACTAGGAGGAATTTTCTTTGTCCCGTGGCAAGAGGAAAAGGTCTGACGATGTCCATCCCCCATTGATCGAAGGGACAGGAAGTAATACTGTTATTTTGGACCTCTGCGGGTATATGAGATAAATTTGCATGTTTCTGGCAATTGTTACATTTTTTAACAATTTCTTCGGCATTCTCTCTTATACTGGGCCAATAGTATCCTGCCTGAAGGGCTTTCTGATATAACATATTACTTCCCAAATGATTCCCACAACAGCCTTCGTGAATCTTCTTTAGCAAATGTTCTCCTTCTTGTACTGATGTGCATTGCAAGAAGGGAGCTGAAAATCCCTTTTTGAAAAATTTACCTTCTGCTAACACAAAACGCCTCTCCACTCTCTTCACCCGAGCAGCTTCTTTCGGATCTAATGGCAACACCTTGCTTTTCAAGAATTTAATGATATGCTCTCGCCAATCGGATATAATACAAGGCTCCAAATTCATTATACTGTTGATAGCTATGTGCGAGACCAAAAGATCTTGTACCAGTACTTTCCTGTTCTTCCACTCATGAATGGAACTGGCCAATTTTGCAAGTGCATCTGCTCGGTTATTATCTTCTCGTGGTATTTGCTTCAATTCCACTTCCTGGAACTGAGTCATTAATACTTGAGCCTTCTCCACATATTTTTCAACTTTTCTTCTTTCACCTTGTATACCCCATTTACCTGATGAACAATCAGCATTGAATCCATGAACACTTTTACTTTCCAAGCTCCGGCGTCTAATGCTACTCGTAAACCTGAGAGGAGAGCTTCGAATTCGGCCTCATTGTTTGAGGAATGAAAACCGAATTGAATAGCTATGGCAATTTCCTCTCCTTCTGGACTGATAAGTATAATTCCTGCACCGCTTCCTATTTGAGTAGATGATCCATCTACAAATAGGCTCCAATCTTTTTCTTCACGAGTATGAGTCAATTCAACCAAGAAATCCGATAAGGCTTGAGCTTTTATGGTAGTCCGAGGCTGATAAGAAATATCAAACTCACTCAATTCTGTAGCCCATTTCACCATCCGTCCTGAAATTTCCGCTTTTGACAAGAGCCTTCCTAAGGGAGTGCTCGTTACCACCATGATAGAGTGAGATAGAAAATACAGCCGAAGCCTTCTTGCAGTGATCACGAGAGCCAAGGCTAATTTTTCAATTTCAGGGTATCTCTGTTCGGCTCCTTGCAAAGCTCGACTGACATAATATACCGGTTGATGCTGCCCTAATTTCTCTTGGATTAACACCGAGCTGACAACTTCCTCGGTTACCGACAAGTAGACGAGGAGTGTCTCATTGTGCTCAGGTTTATTCATTAAGGGTAACTGAGCTAGATATTCTTTCAAGTCTTCGAAAGCTTTCTGACACTGATCATCCCACTCAAACTGCATTCCTCGCCTTAATGCTTTAAAGAAAGGCAAACTCCTATCAGCCGATCGAGATATGAATCGACTAAGCGCCGTTATTCTTCCTGCTAACCTTTGTACTTCGTTCAAGGTCATAGGAGGGTTCGTTTCTCGGATTGCTTGGATTTTCTCGGGATGAGCTTCCACACCTCTCTCTGTCACCATGTATCCTAAGAATTTTCCACTATGAATTCCGAAAGTGCATTTGGCGGGATTTAATTTCATGCCAAATCTTCTTAAAGTGGAAAAGACCTCCTCCATATCTTCAATCACATTTTGGGCCTTCTTGCTTTTGATCAGGACGTCATCAACATAAACCTCCATGTTCCGTCCTATTTGATCTTTGAACATCTTATCCATCAGTCTCTGATAAGTGGCCCCATCATTTTTCAATACGAAGGGCATTACGACGTAGCAAAAAGTTCCTCCCGCTGTGACAAAGCTAACCTTGGACTGATCCTCGTGGGCTAAGGGGATTTGATGATATCCCTGATAAGCATCCATAAGACATAACAGCTCATGCCTCGCAGTAGAGTCCACTAATTGATCAATCCTCAGCAATGGATAACAATCTTTGGGACACGCTTTGTTCACGTCCCGAAAATCTACACACATCCTCCACTTGTCTCCTGCTTTAAGTACTAGAACCACATTTGAGAGCCATGTAGGGAAACTAATCTCTCGTATATGGCATGCATTCAGCAACTCCTCTACTTGTTTAGCTATGACGGCATCCTTCTCGGGTCCAAAATGCCTTCTCTTCTGCTTAATTGCCCGAGCACTCGGGTCCACATTTAGATGATGCTCAGCAATCTCAGGTTTTACCCCAATTAAATCAGAGGTATTCCAAGCGAACACATCCACGTTATCTATTAAGCACTCAATCACCCTTTTCCTCAATTCTGGATCCAACTTGGATCCGATGCGAGTAGTTTTTGCCGGGTGACCTAACTCGATACTCATAAATTCCTCCTCGGGAACTATCCGCTCCTCCGCCTCAGGCTGTCCATGTTTCCTCTTATTATTTCCTCACTCCCCTTCTTCTCTATTATTTCCCTTGTCTTGCTTTAACTCTTGCACATATCATTTTCTTGATGAACTCTGACTTCCCCTTACTTGTCCAACTTCCTCTCCTACTGGGAATTTTATCTTCAAGTGGTAAGTAGAAGCAACCGCTTCGAAGGCCGTTAATGCCGGCCGACCCAATATTATATTATAGGAGGAAGGTGCATCCACTATGAGGAATGTGATCATCTTCGTCTTTGTCTTGGACTCCTCTCCTAATGTGACGGGTAAAGACACTTGTCCTATAGGACTTATGACTTCTCCGGTAAACCTATTCATTTTTTGTACAGCTATACTTCTCAATTCCATATGTTTCAAAGTATTAAGGAAGAGCACATCTGCCGAGCTGCCTGTATCGACGAAGATTCTTTGCACATTGTAGTTGGCCACTGTGGCCGAAATAACCAATGCATCCTCGTGGGGAAAATAAATCCCTTGTAAATCTGCAGGTCCGAAAGCTATAGAAGGACTCTCATGAGTATGACTTGGATTAATGGATAACACTTCGAGTCTTCGAGCATAACTTTTTCTTGCTCGGTTAGAATCTCCACATGATGTTCCTCCCGAAATAATATGTATAGTTCCTCGGTTAGGAACATTGCTCACGGTCCTTTCCCCGGTAACTTGATTTCCTCCCTCCAATCTTTCCCCCCGTACTGCCCAAGGAACTGGCTGAAGTGCTCCTCTCCCTGGATTAGCATTATTCCGAGGGAAAGGAGCACTGCTCCTCAGGTCACCGTCAGCTCCTCGCATTATACCCATTCTTCCTTCATGAACGTTCCCTCCTCGGGTGCTTCCTCCTCGGAATACTCCTCTTCTATAAGGTCCTCCCGACCCCTCTTCGGCATAATTTGGTTCATGGCTACCTCCCGATAAGATCTCATCGGTAGGTATTGATCAAAGTTCCTCTTAGGCTGTTCCAGTGGCCTCTCTTTCCTATTGACTTCACCACCATTTTTTATTTCCTTCTTCTGTTTCATCCTCTGCGCTTCCTCTAAATTAATATATTTATAGGCACGCCCTAGTAATTCATCATAATCCGACGGTGGCTTCTTGGCCAACGATCTGAACAGATCCCCCTCCCTCAACCCTTGGGTGAAAGCGCTGGCTAATATTTCGGACGTCACATGCGGAACATCAAGGCATGCTTGATTGAATCTTTTCAAAAAAGCCCGCAGGGACTCTTTATCCATCTGCCTGAGACCGAACAAACTCAAGGCTGTTCTCTTGCAACTTCTACTGCTCGCGAATTGATGGAGGAACAACGAGTTGAATTTAGGAAAGGAATCCACTATTCCTGATGGTAATTGGTTGAACCATGATTGAGCAGCGCCAGCTAGGGTAGTCAAGAACACTCTACATTTCACCCCATCTGACAGCTGATGAAGGAGTGAAGCATTCTCAAATCGAGACAAATATTCCTCTGGATCCGTGCTGCCATCATAATTCCCCACACTTAAAGCTTTAAAATTAAGAGGCAGAGGATCATCAATGACTTGAGGAGTGAATGGGGTGCTCCTCCTTGCCGAGTTAATACGACCTTCCATTTTATTGCGCATTTTTTGTAACTCCTCCTTTAAATCCTCCATTTGATGGTGCAAAGCCCTATCTATTTCATCATTTGAATGATTAGGAAAATCTTTCAATTCTCCTACCTCCTCCTCCGACTCTTTATAGATGTTGAGTCTTCCTCTGCTCCCTTATTTTCTTCCTGACAGGGGGGGGGGGGGGGGGGGGGGGGGGTCATAAACTGCTTCATAACTTCTCCGACAGTTTTAGCAATCATCTCAGTTAAATGTTCCATGGGTATTCCTCCGGTGGGTAATACTCGTGAAACATTCTGAGATGATCCAGCCTCCCCTGCTCCTTATGGTTCTGGGCATGAACGTGGGGGGGTTGTTGGTTTATCCCTTCCCGACATTGGCCCTCGTCCTTTGCTTCTAACTATTTCGCCTTGGATTCTTAATGAAATATCATTGCTTCAACGTCTTTACTCTTTGTTCCCACAGACGGCGCCAATGATGTGATTCGAATTTTTTGAATAAAAGGTAGAATAAAGTGTTAATGAAAAATAACGATAAACACACCAAGATTTTTTACGTGGAAAACCCTCAAATTGAGAGACAAACCACGGGACCTTGTCCAGTATAAAACTTCACTATAAACGTTGATGATTTACAAGACTCTCTTGACACAAATAACAATCGCTCAATGAGTTGTACGAATATTTTAGAAAAATAACAGAAAAGACCGAACATACATAAATTTGCTCTCTTCGGAGTCTTTTTGCCCAGAAAAATCCAACCCTTACTATGATGACACCCGCGGGTATTTATAGGACTGTTCCCAGTTATTGGCTCGCGGGGGATTCGGAACACGATGTCCTCTGATCGTGGCTTAACTGGAGCCCAACGTGTCCGAGAAATCCGCGCCCCAGTACTGCACGTTTATTCAAGCCGGTTGATTTGTTTGTTATTCCCGGGTCTTCCGCTAATCTTTGACCAGAAAATCGAGGAGGGTTTAGCAGCTGTTCTGTTCGGTGTCTTTATGTTCGGTAAAACCCTGCTCGGTGCTATCTGTTCGGTGTATTCTGTTCGGTAAATGACTTGTTCGGCTCTTGAGGGGATTTTACCCGAGGAAGTCAATATGTCATATGACATCAACTACAAATCAGGGATTTAATTAGATTCTTTATCATATTGAAAAGAACCAAGAGTACTAATTATGGAAGGAGGTGTAGGTCCGAGTGTTCTCTCTCTTGTTTTTATTTCCATGATATTGACTGGAACACCAAAAAATCTTTATGACCCTCTTCTAACAGTTTTCCGTGTGCAGGAGAGATGATCAATTTTTGAGAGATTTATTGTGCTTAGAAACGTTGCCACGCATAGGTAAACTATGTTTTTAGGTTTGGGTGACCTAATCTAAATAGAAAAATATAAATCTTTTATATTAAAAATTTTGCTGATGAAAATTAATGCACCAAGATACATTATATTTAATTTCAAAAATTATGTTCCACACATTTCTTACCTAAAGCTTTGTAGGAACGTTGACAATACAAAATAATATTTTCTCCACATAAAAAAAACTATCCATCCGCTACTATTTTAAACATAACAAAATAATAAATTAATTTTAAAATCTAAAACAATTGAATTAAATAAAACAGAAAATTATTAGTAGACATTCATTGATATTCAAATTAATTTGCTGAATATAACAACACGTTAAAATCTTAACACACCAATTTCAATATTAAGACTCACCAATTATCATATATGTCTAACTAGTCAAAGATTACAAATCTAAAAATTTATTCAGAAACAATCAAATATCCTTCAAATTATTATTTTTGGATTATATCAGAATATCCATATGTTATTCCTTGCTAATAAGTTTAAAAAATCCAATTTTTTAGGTTCTAATTCCTTAAAAAACTATAAAAAAACAAAATTCTCCACACCATAAAATTAATATCAGATAATGATTTCAAATCTTCAATTTGTATAAAAAAAACTCAAACATTCCACGCCACTTGTTAATTAATATCATTTTAACGAGAGAAAATATTAATGAGAAAAGAAATTTATAATTAACAACACATACCTTGTTCTACACACCATATAATATAAAATCCATTGATATTTGAAGATATTAAATAAAATAATAAGGTGTAAAAGTTTAAAAAATAAATATAAAAATGACTGGAGACAACAGTAGGCAATCAAACCATTTAATAAATGAATCAAACAGTTTAGATATTGGATTGGGAAAAAAAAAATTACGGTAAAACAAATTTAAAGCTCATGTTGAGTTAATCCATAAAAAAATTAGAGGAATTAAACATAGGTATCACTTTTCAAAACTTGTTTCAACTAATTCTAGCAAAATATTTTCTTTTCAACTAAATACATCTTGTAAGAATCTTCTTTCAACTAAGTCCACTTTTATGAAACCATAATCTAATTAGTCCTTTGCTATTCCTAAAACATCCTTGTTCTAAAAACCAATTTATAACAGTTGAATTATATGTTCATCGTCGTGAGAGTTGGTGATGGTCGCGTGTTCTGGGAAATCAGCAATGGTGGTTAGGCGACGAGTATGGAGCGGTGGCGCTGTTGTGGTGGAGGCGGCGGCGACTCCTTTTCAATTTGCCAAATGTCATTCTTCTTCAACCACGGAAAACCGACGTTTTGTTTCAATTTTATTTGTTGTTTTATGGTAACTGTTTTATGGTATTTTTGGATTTACGTAACATTGAACTTTTATTTCAATTTTGGTGCAGATTATGTGTCTGCTAAAATGTCTCTTTAGGTAAACAATTTTTTTTAGCAAATTTGGAAAAGATAAACAACATATCATCTATAAACAACATATCATCTCATTCCAAAAGTTTTGATTTATATTTTTCCACTTTCATTTGTTTATGTATAACATACCAAGTAAAAAATAGACTCTAAAATTCCATTTTCATTTGTTACATATTGTTTTGGTTTCTAAACTTTCAGACATCATGTCACTACATTAGTGGAATGATCTATAATAACATAAACGATGCGTATATTAAATTCCTGACAATATATCAGTGGGGTAACACAATCTTATCTTCCCAAAACAAGCAAGCAACACATAGAGATATATGTAAATTACATGCACCACTAGTCTACCGGTGCATGTAATTTACATGCACCGGCAGACTATAGGTGCAAGTAAATTACATGCACCGGTAATTTACATGCGCTGGTGCGGCAGACTATAGGTGCATGTAAATTACATGCATCGGTAATTTACATGCGCTGGTGCGGTGCATGTAAATTACATGCACCGGTAGACTCAAAATTTGCATTGTTTCTCAAATTAGTATCATTTACTCTTTTGTACAAGCGCGGAGAGAGTATAAGGTCCTTTCAGGTCTTCATCACCAGTATATTGTATCTTTAATTTGTTATAAGATCAACAAGCAAGCAACATATAACGGTGCATGTAATTTACATGCACCAGTAGAGCGGTGCATGTAAATTACATGCACCGATAGTCTACCGGTGTATGTAAATTACATGCATCGGTAGACTCAACATTTACATTGGTTCTCAAATTACATAATAAATAAGTATCATATAGTAAGTGTTAAAGACGATCACAAATAACACTTAAAATTAAGACATGTTTGTGTAATATATTATCATTTGAAAAATAATAGAATTTTGTTATGAGATTATGCAGTAATTTATCATATAGTATATACTCATCCATAATAAAAATTTAATTTCTAAAGTAATATATTATATCTTTAATTTGTTGTGAGATCAATTGTAAAAATTATAGAATGAAAAATTAATTCACATTTTTTTGATTTGATCATTGTTATTTAGTAATTAGATAAAAAAAATCGTATATTAGTGCATCTCCGCCTATCGGTGCATGTACATTATATGCATAGATAGATTTTAGCAAGTCGGTGCATGTGAATTACATGCACCGCTGAGTCTATTTTGGTGCATGTAAATTACATGCACCTATAGACTTATACTATATTTAACAAAAAACATAGCCTTTTTCTATATAATTTGAATATGTAACATTTTTCCTTATTAAATTTTTTTAATTAATAGAAAACTGAAATAGAAGGCTCGGGATTTGAAATAACAAACTGAATAAGAAAGCAACACATAAGTCTAAAGATGCATGTAAGTTACATGCACCAATGAGTCTATCGGTGCATGTGAATTACATGCACCGATAGACTCATGAACTGTCTGTGCATGTAAATTACATGCACCAATGGTTTCAATATCATTACATTCTCAAAATTTTCATTCAAACAATTGATCGAACATCTCAAATACATTATAATTTTGAGTTTTACATTAAAAATCTTCAAACAATCATTACAATAAAATTGAAACTCATAATAAATATAAAATTTTCATTCAAATGTTTGATCGAACAATTCAAATACGTTATACTTTTACGTTTCACATTAAAAATCTACGTACAAACATTACAAAAAAATTGAAATTCATAAGAAATATAAAACAAAATCAACACAATCGGTAAATAGATGATAAATAGAAGAATGTGATGATTTTGTCTTCTTGCACAACCTTTCTGTTTTCGTTTGACCAGTGCGCGCAGCTCCGACGCCATGGGAGGAGCGACAACTTCAGACAACGGCGTTGGTGGTTGGGACATGTGGCTGATGTGAGGGTTGGAGACTAGGGTTTTGATGTTGAAGGATTTGATCCAAGGAAGGCAGAAGACTATTTTGGTCATTTTGACCAAAATTAGACCTAGTTGAAAGAAATTTTTTTGGGATGACTGGAACGAAAAATCTTTTATCAAATAGTATCGGTCCGAAATTTTCCCAAAAAATTAAGGGTAAAAAATAAAAATAAAAACATGAGTTAAAGCTCATGTTGAGGTAGGCCTTAGTGTAGAATCGTCAGCTCTACCAGTTTTTCCAGTATCATCACTCTATAAGTTCTATTAAGATTCAAATATGTAACAATGTATAATAAAGGTTAAGGCAGATTTAATGTAACAAATATGAATCACTTTTGCTAAATATTGCATATTCATTGAAGATTTTTTTTTATTACATGACTCAATCCGCTATATTTTAACGCGGCTGAATCAAGTTGAGCAGACAAATCAAAACCCTCAATAAGGAAAAATCCAAAAATTTCTTGGCAATGGAAATTTCAAGGTTTAACATCCACCACAAAGCCGAGTGGTGGTGATTTCAAATTCCTCTTATTGATGCTTTAAGGCTTGTCTTTTACTTTAAAATCCAGCCGCTATTACTACACTCCCAAACAACCTAGACAAACAAAAAAACCAGACAGAGGTCCCTCTTGTTTGTCTGATAAAAAGGTAGACATCAAAATAACACTATTAGGCAGCAAAAAAAAAAAACAGAATCAGGAATTGACTTGAAACATATTGGCCCCCCATCATGTTCTCCTTTTGAAACAAACTGCTTTTTTTTTAATCAGAAATTATTGATATATCATCCTCTGCTATAACATAAGTTTCAAGATTAATAAAGACAGAAACATTAAGGATAACTGCAAATATAATAGTGTAGTGTTTCTAAACCAACCAGAGGTATTGTGGACAATTTCGCTGGCTTTCAAAATAATCTTGATTTTCCAAGTAAAAAAAGATATTACATCGACCCATGTCATAGCCGTATGACAAGATAGTATACACAGGAAACATAATCGTATTCACACTAAATGGCGAATAAAATGAGTGATGAGTTGTGCAAGAGAAAAAATGACATGTTGCTTGCACAAAAATAGCATCATGGGCTCCAAGAAAAATAAGTGGTACGGATTGGGAAGGCCCAGGGATCATGATCAATGTGGTACCTTAGTGAATTTGAACGAGAACATGTATTTTTAATCAACTTCGCAGGTTAAACATGAATTTACAAACCTTGCATGCGATGTATACATGAAAAATCAGATCACACATGAAAGGTTTTGGTGATTAAAATCAACTCCAATTATATTTTATACTACATTAAACAATAATAGAATGAGACCTGTCCCAGGAGAGAAAAGGACATGTATTTCAGAAGTATCCTGTTGCAGTATTTTACCTTCAATGTACAAATTCAGATGATGAGAACAACCTCAATCATCATCCTCAAAATCAATTACCATCCTCACCCGTCTTCTTACTACATTGTCTTCTAGTGCACGGACAGAATCTGTGTTCTCATCAAAATCCAGTAACTCATCAACAAGCTGATCATCGAAGAGTGGATCCTGTGAAGTGTTAGGATTATCAAAAGACTTGATCTCTGATGCATTTAGACTATCTAGTCTCATTGTTTCGGATTCTGAATCACTTGAGTAGTTTACATTTGTGGTGTTAATATTTGCAGCATCAATCTCATCCCTGGAAAAGAGTGCTTGTTAAAAAAAAATTACCAGCAATAGCTGACAAAAATTTGTAAAAAAAATTCAGTAACTGAAATGTGGTTTGATTTCATCAAAGCGACGCCACAATATTATCAATACAACTTTTCATTGTTCCAAAATTCAGTGGAACAAGTTTAAAATGAAAAAAACTTGTGTTGACGATTAGACATTATAAATAGTGAGAACTGCGAAAATTAACTTAGTTTCTCTAAAATCACAAAAAAATTAGTTTCTATTAAACAAATTTACACAAAGAAATTGAAAATTATAAGGCTACTTGCAGCAATCAGAAATCAATTATGAACCAAATGAAAAGTTTAAGAGAGAGCAATTAAGTACCTTTCTGAAACCTGGATATCCCTGAAGAAGTTATCTTCAACCGCGTTCTTCTTAGTTGAATCAGTCATAAGCTCCTCCTCGTCACTCTCTGGTGACATTTTCTTCTTTTTTCTGCACCAATGCCAAAGTCTTTGATAACATCATAAAAGAAGATACATCTTTTTTTACAATGAGGAGGGTTTACAAACATTCGTCCATGAGTTGTAATTTTATTTGACATCAATGCATCTCAAAGCAAAGAGTAGGCACTTACAAAAAGATTGAAACCCTGTGAAAATGATACATGAACTATTCAAAATTCTGAAGAGCAAAAAATGATTCTTGCATTCAATGTAGAACTGTGAGAAAATACATGAATCCATAACCGCAAAGGACATACTAACAGCTTATCATAAGTCTTCATCCCCACAAGAGGGGTAATTCATTAGGAAGAATGCTTGTTTCTCAATTTATAGTTTATTATCAGAATTAAGGCTGTTGTAGAAGTATAATATAGCTTAATAAGAATTATTTGTTGGTTAGACATAAACACCAAGGAAGAACACAGTACTAAGTTCCAGAATAAGTTCTTTATGATCTTCGACTACATTAATAATTCATTATATTTGTCTAGATCATGTGAAACATGCCGTAAGCAAAAGTTCGGCTCGTCAATGCCTAAATACATGGTCTCGGATTTCAATAGCTGTTTTAGATTAACTTGCAAAAGGAACATACCATACAATGAATGCTGCGCTAAAAATGGAAAAAATATCAATATTTTTTAGCATCCTGTATGCGTTTTTGGTTAATAAAACTACTTAAATGGATTAACAACTCCAAAATACATAGTGCGAGGGAGGGAAGGAGACATACACCAAAAGAGAGCTGAGCAATTCATCATCCTTCACTCCTTCAGATGACTTCCGTGCGACCTTCTGATTTTGTCCTTCAGATGACTTCCGTGCGACCTTCTGATTTTGTCTTTCATTATTATGATTTCCATTAGGCTTGTGTTCGCTCCTTAAAAGACAAAATGGAGGTCTTATTATTTTGATCTGCATCTTACCATATGTAACATTCTACTTTCATTTGGGAAATTAAAATTATAAATGAATTATGTCACGAATAATTGGTCTGTGATACTTGTTTATATTACAAAAATCAGTTTTGCATTAATTTAACAGAAAAAAATGCTATTTATATTGCTTCAAATGCGAAAAAGCCAAGTATGCAGATAATTATCTCATTTGACTAATTAAACAATTACACAGAAAATGCCTTTTTAACAATTTGGTAATTGGGGAAAAAGTCGGCATCCTAAATTATGTTGCTTCGAATATATTTTATTCACTTATCCCAAGAGTTCACAAGGGGTTTTAGAGGATGGTGAGAACAGTAAAAAAAAATCTACATTAAGACTATAATTTGTGTTACCTATTTCGTAGAGACGACAATGTTTCATCACCAGATCCCCCTGCACTTTCTGCGGGCATGTCATTAGAACTCTCATCCCTCAAATGAAACTTAGTTTTCGTTTTGTGTGGAAAAAGGCCAAGTTGCTTTAGTTTGCGAGAGACCTGAGCTGCAGAAATGTTGCCCATATCATCTAGTTCATTAGCAATCATGTAACTGCACCTCCTGTGAACTTTAAACCTTCAAGAAAACATTCTCCCTCAGATTGATATCATATAAATGAAAAACATAGAAATGGTATTAAGACATCCATTTAAAATTGCACTTACTGCTCAAATAACTCTTTAATCTTCTGCTCCTGATCTACACTAAGCGTGTGTACTCTTTTTCTGGAGTGGTTGAAAAAGAAAATGGAGTAATCAATCAACTTACAGAAAATGAAGTCTTCAAAATCTCCATTCTCTTCAATACAGCAGACACCCATAATAGTTGCTCTCAGGCGTGTGCACACACACGCACACATGGATATATATGTGAGAGAGTTTAAAATGCTTGAAACAGACTTACATGGGTTTTCTCGATGAAGAACTTTTCTTTATGATAGATAAATTTGGTTGCATGGTATTCCTTGGAAGATTTCTACCGCTAGACTTAAGTTGATTAATGGCACCAGAGTTCTGCTTCTCTCTCTTAGCTGGAACTTTAAATCCAAGCTGTTTAAACGTCTTGGAAATTTGCATTGTTGAAATATTTCCAGTTGGGTCTAGCTCTCCGGCAATGAGCTGACAGCAATCTGAGTTATCTTTAAACCTAGCACGGCCAGGAAGTAAAACAGTTCCGGTTTGTAACGTTAAAGCATCAATACTAATGTGAAAAACACACCAAGTTGGCAAAATAATAGCCACAGCATAAAGATGGAATCTGTTTTGGACTACTTTTCCAACAACCCAGAAGCAGGTTAAATCAACAAGACATCAAACAAGGAATCACATGATTTCAGCAACAAAATATTAATTGACAGTAAATTGATTCAATAAGAAACCTCTGAGCAGTAGTAACACTCAGCCAAAGAAATTATCTTTTTTTCCGAGAGAGAATCTCCCAGCATAAGCTAACAATACCAGAAAATATAAAGACTGCCTCTCGCTCTCTCTCTCTCTCTAGCAAACTCTGGCCTTATATAGTCTTTCTTCCCACATGCAAATTCTTCCCTCTTCACCAAGCAACCCTCTTCTAAATTATACTTGGATGATTGTACTAACTTTTTAGGCCCAGTTTATACGGAACCATAACAGAATCTTACTCCAGATTGAGCATTATAGGTAGGGGTTATGAGCACTTAGATAGTCTAATTTGAACCACCAGAACCAAGTAAAATGTGATGGACATTCAGTCCATTCAGTTCTTTTACTGATTGCACAAGGTTTTACAAGAATGATTCTAGATATGAGAATGAATAAGGAGACTAACTTCTCGTAGAGATCGTAGAGTTTGCGTTGGAGTTTATCATCAAGAACAGGGTCCCCTCCTTCTGGCATTCTGCCAAGCTCTTCTTCACCGGAATGCTCTTCCCTAAAACAGAAAATAAAAGATAAGTAGAGCGAGTTTTAGAAATGGGGAAAATCAGAAGTCTTGAAGAAAACCATACCTATCAGAAATTTCGCTTACATGAATCCCTTTCTTTAGAATTGAGTTGATGCTGTCCTTTCCTTCCCCTAAACTTTGCCTGATCATCTGAAATTTGGCTTCAGAAGCATCATCTATGCTGCAGGTCATTCATGAGATTCTCAGCCAAATAGAAAAAGCCTTCTTCAACTTTCTAATGTCATTAACTCATCCAAATCATCATTGCAATTCATCTCAAATGAAAAAGAAATCAATATGGAGAAACTAAATGTTCCAATAATAAGTTATATCAGCCCCCAAATCACCATGCTTGAACTGGTATTCATTTTTATTAATAGTAGTTAAAAGCTCACAACACGAGCACCTAGTCTCAAGGCTCTGCGTCGATAAGAAAACCATGGCCTTGGAGCTCTTTAGAGGCTCAAAGCGCCCATTAAGCGCATCTCAAATGTAGAGACTGTAAAACAAGATGAATTTCAAGATAGTAGCAATTCTTTTCGCTTATAGATTACTTAGTATTTGTTCATTACTTTTTTATGGTTCTTAAAATACATACTAAATTATATTATAGGATTTTTTCTTTTTAATTTATATTATAGTATATCATCCTTTATTATGCTCCACTTCAATAAAGTACACGCTTTCCTTGCTCATTGTGCTTAGTTCTACCACACCTATGACTATGAGCCTTAGTGCACCTTGCGCTTCCAATAACTATGTGCTACTGAAAAATAAAATGCTAAAACGTGTCCTGATTGGTTCCGTTTTACACTAAGAAGTTTAAACTACCATTTAGTGTTTATAAATCTTACTCTTGGAATTCATGACGCGTCTCTTCAAAATCATCATCACCAAGTGCATCGGCTATGTTCCTGCGAACCCATTTTTGCGCTTCAACAAAATGATTACCGCCATCAGTGGTGCCACTTCTGACCTCCCAATTTTCATTTTTCATATGCTTGAGCTCTTTTAACATGGAGTCACAAC
Source organism: Haberlea rhodopensis (assembly GCA_907163345.1). NCBI lineage: Eukaryota > Viridiplantae > Streptophyta > Magnoliopsida > Lamiales > Gesneriaceae > Haberlea > Haberlea rhodopensis. The sequence goes on from CAJQUN010000017.1 coordinate 6,244,346, forward strand.
TGATGTAATGGCATTCTTTTCGTGTCTTCCAAAAGAGAACTTCTACTGAAAGAAGGGGATAATTCTTCATTTTCCGTAGCATTCTCCTAATGAAGCTTGTGAGAAACGTAACAATGTTGTCATATTCTTTGCATGGCTTTAACTTTTGCTCCTCCAGGATTTCGTAAAATATTGTGAGGAGTGATAACTGTAAATTTATGTAAAATAACATAAATTCCAGATATTTCTCAATATCAACACTATATTTTCCAAAAAAGACTGCAGCTAAAATTATCATAGCATTTTTACCTGGTATAGCATTGGAGAAAGTTCCAAATCATCACATATTCTTTGAAGTATGCTTAAAATGAAATGATTCGTGCTGATGGGATTGCTCCTATAAAATTTTAGCAACCAACATAGCTTCCAAATTATGGTGTTGTTTGCAAGAGCAGAAACCAAAGAAGATACTTTAAAGTCAACTTCATCGGTTAATGCTAGCTGTTCATCATCTGAAGATTCATCAGCTCCAAGATAAAGATCATCATTATTATCATCGGCAACTCTGTCTTCTGTCTCTAACTGGGTGCTTTCCCAATTAGCAGGCTTTGATGCAGGTTCATCAACCTTATCAGAATCCCCGACACTTTCATCTGGTCTTGTTGTAAAGTCTGGAGAGGTTACTGTTTCCTTTTCCAACATGTTGACATTGTCAGATGGTTCGCAGATGGAGGTACCAACCTCGTTCCGAGCGGCAGCATTATCAATACTTGGTTCATGATCGGTTTCCTTCTTGGTCATTGTCTTCTTTGTCTTTTTCTTCCTTGCCTTTCTAGAGACCTTCATGATAATAACAGTTCTAATAATTGAATAATGCTAACTTCTATAAAGAAATTGTAACTAAGAATTCTTTGAAACAGAAAAATAAAATACTATAAATGTCCATCATGCCATTGTTCTTCCTTTTCGTAGCTGGAATGCTACCAATAATAGAGAAGTTTTCAGTTCTTTTCTGTCACCAAGGATAATTTGACTTCAGATACAAATTCATAACATATTTAGGCTGCCCTCATAAGCATAAAACAGAATGAGATGAACATGGAAATGATAATAATTTATAGCAGTTGCTTCTCAGATCCACCTGAACTTTAGCATTACTAAACTGTGATGTCATATGCTTGGACCATGTGCGAGGTATTCATCATTAGTAAACCAGAGTTGTAACTATATCAGCTAAAAATATCCACACTTTAACTCAATACAGTTCATGTTGCATGTATGGGAGAGTGAGTTGTGACTTAACAAACACACAATTTTATGTGTTTGTATAAGTAACAGAAAACCTATTAGAAGCATTAATGGAATCAATGCAATGAGATAAAGGATCAACATCCCTCACTTGATGCTGCAACTAAAAATTTAGGAACAATCAGCTATTTAGATTTTGTGAAGACACCCAGACATCTCAGTACCCACACAAGTTCCCCATAAAATCTCATTCTTAAAGACTGCACATACGAACCAATCCACTTTCCAAGATATAATGAAAAATATGAATGTTTCAAGTTAATGATTTTCTTTTCTTATGCAATTTGTCAAGAAAAAACTATCGGAAGATGAAATCTGGAAAAGAAATCGCTATTTTATGGATAGGCAACATGGAACTGCCCATCTTATCCTATTCTATTTATTTTTTTCAGTACGAAAGGTTTCATTACGTCTCTTAAATTATATTTTAAAGCTTACTATCATGTATTTTGCAGTTAATACCATAGAAAATGTTAATTTGAATAAAAATACATTAGCCAAACATAATTTAAATTTCTGTACCTTAATATCGTGGAACATTTTTAATAAACCTCAGAGGAAGGGAATAAAAATGTATAATTCTAGAAAAAAACGTTGGGTTGACTTAGAAAAAGGATACACGTCATTTACTATTCTGAAGAGATTTTTTTCATGTTCAGGTGACCTTTACACTTTGAATTATGAGTATCCATCCGGATTCCACTTCTTGTTGCTTATCCAACCAGTACAATTGAAAGATATATCGTGGTCTGAATCAAGGTGAAGACTGTTTAATTAGACTAGAAAGGCATATGATAAGATCAAGTAGTAAGGCTCTGAATCACACAACCCAACCAAATTTCGATTTGAGATAGGAGAGATTCCCACAACCTACTCTACCAGAAACTATTTTAAAAGCTAAAAACTTCAAAACCTGCTAGTTTCTTAGTAACTTTAACTCAGCTTGATAAAATATAGACACTGGAACTGCTATAGATAAAGTCTGCTTGTAAAACAGATGTACCCTTATTGAGCCACGTGCTTGAAGGTTCTCCATGATCCGTAGGATTACATGCATAGTTTCCACCAAGTTGGATAGATCACTGAGAACATTAAAACAGCAGGATTGATAGAGTTATAAAGCACTTGAACTTACAATTTAACTTGAACATAGGAAAAAAGGCATCACTTGAAATTTTGTAAATTATCTCCTAACTTCTATCTTTGCATACATCTGCTGCAGCCTTCAACAATGACTTTAGTGTGCTAAAGCCATTCAAATGCACTCAAAATGAGGCTAAGGATGATTTTCGAATTACATTTAAGAAATGGATATTTTGGAAAGATAAAATCAAGACTTTTATATACTCCACAAAAGTTTAGTGGAATTCAAAATTAACTTTCGTAGAGTTTTAGAAGTCATGTGGTATTCAAACTTGACTTTTTAAAACTCTATAAAAGTCTCTAAGTAGCCAAAATCTCATAGACTTTTAATGACTTCTGTTGAAATCTTTAGGTACGAACTTTGATGCCCCATGTACATCCCAAAAAATTAAAAATTCTCCACCATTCCTAGTAAAGATTTGCAATGACTTTAATTCCTAATTACCATCATCTCTCTTTACGTCTATTTCATTTCCGATACGGTCACCTTCCCATTGGCTTTTCCTCCCCTGTTTTCTGCATGTATCTTTTCTTCAATTTCTAATGTGCGGCTGTGGGTGTGTTTATGTATATATATGTGTACTATATAGGCGATGCAACACAGAAACATGGGATTGTGATGAAAACCGAAAGAATATCCAATTATTTGTTTTTTGCATCTGATTTTTTATCTAGTATAATACTAATAATAAGTATTTTGATACAATAGCAAGTTCATATGCTCAATTTTATATTAGATAATACATTTTTAAAAAGATAGTATGTGTCTGTAACTATAAATAATTGTAATAAATATTTTTCTAAAACAAAAGGTATTTATAACAATATAAATTATCATGTTTAATTTAAAAAGGATATTATAAGACTTTTTATAGCAGTCATATATCAACAAAAAATATTTAAGTTTATAATATTTATTTAATAGGAAACTTTTGTTTTATTACACAAAATTATAGATTACAATTATATAGCAACATTGACTGAATCCTCAAGATCGTCATCTTGAAGATGCAAAGAATTGGTCAATCTTTGTCATGCAAAAGAATTGAATAGCGATTTTTCACATTTTTAGCTGTTAAATAAGTAAGATTTGTTTACATTAATAGTAAAAAAATATATATATTATAAGTTAACGAAGTTATTTATGTTCAATTCTTAGTTTAAAGAAATCAATTATAAGTTAAAAAATCTATAGAGTCTATAAAAAAAATTTTATACTACCATGTAATTCTATAAAAGTTATTAGAAATCTATCAATTTCATAAAAGTTCATCATTTAAAAAAAGTTATTAAAAGTCAATAAAAGTTCATATATATTGAAAAAATCTACGAGAATCTTTAAAGATCGTTTTAGAACTCCATGGAATTCTATAAAGTTAATAGAAATCTATCAACTCCATAAAAGTCCACCATTTAAAAAGAGTCCTAATTGATAGAGTGTAGATGTGTGTATTATATCACATACAAATAGGTTTTGAGAATTGCTTGATTTATTTGAAGAGTGTCAAAATGCTAAAAAGCGACTGATATGTGATATTAATTTAAGACAAATGGTGTGTGTCTTGGCATGGAAGATGAATGTCGTAAACAATGTTTTAACTACATAAGTTCATGCAACTAAAATATGTAAAGAACTTCACAACAGAATAAGTTGCCATGATTGGAAAAGTGATTACCTTGTAAATGTGAAACATAAATTTCTGATTACAAGAACATAGTTCGTTTAATACGATTAATTCAAGAAAATTTGCCTAAAGAGTTTATATTTCATGTAAACTGATCAACTTTACTCGAAAGCCGTTCAATCTCAAAAACTCATTTTATTAGGTTGCATGCTATCTTTGGCCAAGTAGATTATCAAAATTCCGTTAATTGAGTTAGCAAAAATACACTTTGTACAGTTACCCCATACTGCAAACTGAAAGTACCAAGTGTACAATACAGGGGCGTAATGAAACTACAAGTACTCTGATTCAGTTTAAGGCAGCAGATAAACTTTAATTGTTGGAAATTAGAATTAGAGCACTTAAGAACTTAGTTAATTCTTTATTGTGGAAATTATAATTAGAGCACGTAGAATGGCGGTCATGTGGAGATGCATGAACATATTTGAGAGCAAGTTGCTACATATTATGAGGAATAAAGCTGCTCTCATTTAAGAATCCCTATAATTTGAGTGTCAGGTCGTGAAGTTGAGATCAGCCACTACTTCCTTTCTCGCCAAATAAAAATTTAAAACAGTTCATAGAAGGTATAAAAGAGAAACCTTTTTGACTGTTTATGAGTATCGAATGATTTAATCAGGTTCAAAAGAAAATGAGTCATCCCTTCCTCCGTTTGATCATAGAACAACTTGTATAGAAGGGTGCGAGCAGTTCGAGGTTCATTAGAACCTTCTGGGGACTCTTTGAGCACCAAATCTAGCATACGTATCTGGATAAACAATTATCTCAGTAAAAGGTGGCGATATAAAGCAGGAACTACATTGCTGAGAATGAGATCATTTGAAAAAAAATGTACAGCAGCATGATTTCTGATCTAGATTGAATTTTAGTTAGAGAATGCATATATATACCATAGTTTTCACCAGGGATCCAGCGGCAGAAACAAGCTTATAGTCATTTGTTTGTTTCAAGCTTTCAAATGAATAGCGCCATTTTGAGATGACCATTAGGAACATTGGCTCGTTCAGCGTTTCAGAAACTGGTCCACATACACAACCATCGAACAAAGTGCCGACATTTGGGGTAACCACTTGTACTTCCTTGTCAGCAACATTACTAGACTGTCAAAGTAGAGGACCCGAGATATCAGCTGTGACGCTTGAGACTAGAACAAGAAATTACATATGGCAACACTATGTAACAAGAGGTTTATCAAACCAAACTGGTAAGAAAAATGAGAAAACATTATTCTTAGCAATTATACACAAATTTAGTGCGGCAAACAAATAAGGGGTGAGTTTGACCAAGATAATATAGAACAGAAGCTAATATAGAACAGAAAGCAACATAAAATGCAATCATCATCGCTATTATCAGCAGTGGTTGCATCACGACGTTTGCAGTCACTGCATGAATTGCTCTATAATTTTCAACCCATCCCCAGCCACACTCGTGGAAAATATTAGAGCTACCATTTGCTAGACAATACTATGAACACAAATGGGTTCTAAAAATGTTTGTGCTAAATGTTCACCTATCTGATGATTCTTGGATGCAAGAATTTCTTATTATGAGGTGATCAGTACAATCGAAATCCTGCCACAGGTTCCCTTTTAATGAATTGGCATTGAAATCTCCAAAAGTACCAGGTTGTTGCAACTCCAAACGATGAGTATGACTGCACTTCAAAGAACTTCGTTTTTTTATCTTTACACCTCAAAATCAAACTTAATGGTGTAACAAAACATAATTTGGAATTGAATCAAACAATGGATGTGCAAATCATGACGACGATGTTGCGTGAAACTTAGTTGCATAATACCAAGGAGGCGAACATGCCCTCAAGCATTCAAAAATCTTTCAATGATATAGAGGGAGGGAGGGGAAGAGAGAGGAATGTTGTGCACTCAGTACCCAAACAAATTACTAACTAATTTAATGGATTGGTATACCCAAAAAAAAGCTGCATATTGCTTGCTAACTTCAACAAAGTTCTAATTCTAAATAATATTTTTTAGGACTTGGCCTTTATTACCTTTGAAGTGAGGGACTTGTAATACTGGAATGAGGTGACAAATCGAGCAACGTGAAAGAAAACTCCAACATCATTGCTCTGAATTTCCTGATGTTCTTTATCAATATCCTCCCGAATTGACTGCATCAGTACTGGCGAACATGAAATGCACAATGAAATTACGAGATAAAAATAAATGGAAAAGAGCAATAATTTGGTAAACAAGAATCATTACAGTAATTGACAAATTATTACCGTTGTATCCCCCAATTAGAAATTGGCTTATGAATTCATAAAGAGATTCTAGGATTTGATTTTTTGTCGATGGAATTTGTCCATGGTCCCAGATTATTCTTTTTGACGGACCTCGGCGACTTTTTTGAGCTTTTCGCAAAACATCGCCAGAAACAGAACAAGGATTTCCTTTGAAAAGCGCTTTAGAACCATCCTGCTTTCAAGTATATCATAGCATAGATCTCTTAACTGAAAGGAAATCAATTGAACATCAAAGATATGAATAAATCTCATACCAAAGTGACCCGGGTATATGTTCCAGTAAACTGTGAATAGCAACTCAGATTGCGTAAGCTAGTCAACTTTCTTTTCTCTTGTTCCTCCTTCATTATTGAATGGAGGGTGGTCATTGAATTTTCATCATCTTCTTCCACCTAATGAAAAAAATTACCACCAAGATTTGTATTTCTACTTGTGTCGTATGGACGAACCATTAATAGATACATTATGGCAATTTCTTCTTACATGGTAATTAAAATGGAAACAATGCAAGCAATAATGGAATATAGAAGTAGTTAGCAGTGGTTGAAAGAGCTGCTTTAAGATTCTCCGTGACGGTTACATCATAGCAGGTTTCGTCATAAGCCACAACACATGCAAATTCATTTGCATTTGAATAAGGCAAGTAGTTCAATTTTCAAAATAATTAGGGATTAGCCTTTCTGAAAATACTGGTTTATGGGCAAGAGCTACTTAGAGGCAAAAGGAAGGTATTAAGCCAGAGGCGTCTGACATAGATGACAAGGAAAAATTATCGAAAGATAACCAATTTATGAGAAACCAGAAAAGAATGTAGAGAACTCAAACAAACCAGTTTCTAAGATAAAATTTAGATCTTTTCAACAAAGTTTCATATCATTCTTTAAATAGTTGCAATATAGAGACTATTGTCCAAATTTATTTCATTATAGTTCCTTTCGATATAATATATGCATAGCTTAGATTAACAAGAACAAACAAACCTTTGACCCTTTGCAATGTATCTTAGCAATTAACTCTGGTTCTTGATCCTTAAATATATAATAGAAAATTTCCAGTAAAAGCAAGTTGTCTTGACGTAGGTAGCCATGAGAACCACCAGTGTGCTGCGACAATGCTATAATTATGTCCATGACATTCTCCTTGAACAACAGCTCTAGGAACTTGTCTCGAAGGGATAAGAATTGAGAAGCAGATCCCACAGCTTTCTGCTGAGTTGAAATATCTTGAATAGCAAGAATGTTTCGAAATAATGTAAGGACCAGCTGGACCAATTTCCAGTCATCTTCTGTGAAAGATTCACTATTCATTGGTGGAGTCAGTCACCAGGTCAGACATATTTTTTTTTAATGAAAAATCAATAAATAGAATTGTAAAATCAAGAATGCAACAATGACATAAAATTTGGAAATTAGCGTCAAACTTGCTAGGGTATCTAACATAAAAGAAGCTATTTGCCAAATTATTAATGGGCCACTGCAGGAAACCAGTGAATTTTACCCTTCCCAATCCTGAAGAAGACTCAGACATTTGCACAACTATATCTTGAATTCAGCCCAAAATACAAGTATTAGGTAATTCAAGAGTCAAGCTCTAAACGATATTGAAGCCAAATACTGGGGATTTCAAATTGAACAAAAACTAGAACATGTCAAAAAACTAAAAGAAAACTAGAATGCAAACAATGTTCTTTTACTTCTAGCTTTGTGTCCCTATCTAAATATTATACATCACTCCTCCATCTAGTTATCTCCCCGAGATCAAATTTTGGAACAAGGGCTGTAATGTTTTGGTTCCAGAACGAACAACAATACCACTTCAAAATTCTACTTGATAAAAAATTCATAAATGAAAGTCCACAGATTAATATTACACCATTATCTAAATTTAGTTTCCATGCCAAAATGAAAAACCAAGTACCCTTCAGAAACACCACTTACTTCTCCAGATTTTCTAGGGGACTTTCCAGCAGAGAAACTACCACTGGAACAGTATCACTGAAGATAATCGCAGACTTCAATCCCCATAGATACTCTATCTGCTGTGGTATGTCAGTGGAAGTAGGCTCAACAGGCATAGTTAGAAACACCAATATTTTCACTGCAAAAAGTTAAATTTAAAACAAACAAATAAGATTACAGGTATTAAGTCCTAATGTTTACACTTCGAATCTAGATACTACAGTGTTTTGCAAAATCTTAAGTTAATCACCAGCATTTAGCATCAAATTACGATCTTCCTGGCAATACTCAATAATTGGGATCAAATCTTTCCCCACAATATTCCATTTACAAACTTGCTTGAATACATCTCGCTTCTCAGGTTCATCCCGCCTTAAGAACCTCAATAAATCCTTCAAGTTATCTGTCAAACCAAAAAAATGTCATTTAAATCCTCTTTATAATAAACAAAAATACTTCTTGGCATCCATGAAAATAAAATAATGGTACAAAAAGCACCTGAACAATACTCCCCCTTCTCGTAACCGATGCGATTCCCGTTTTCGTCTTCTTCTAATGCTCCAAGACCAGCGCAAATGCTCGATAATCCATCCATGGAAGTTGAATTAACACCTCGTAGTCAAATTAAATGATAAATGAAAGCTAGTAAATTTGGAGGAATTCGATTTTGAGTGAAGCGCTTTTGAGGGGCGCGAAACTGAAACGATAACCAAGTTTCATTCCCGCTCGTTCTATAGAATCAGTGCCGTCTGCGTGAAAGGGCCTTGAACGTAAACATAACTACGGTTCGTGAACTGTCGATTGACGGTTTGGAACCGTCGGTTCGACGGTTCATAAGAGCTCGACTTTAACCTTAACCTTCGTAGATGGTTTCGGTTACGGTTCGTGAACGCCCGTTACGGTTACGGTTAACCACCGGTTACGATTACGGTTCGACCCTTATATTTTTAAATTCAAAAAAGTAAAATTTTATTTAAAATAATTTAAAAATTACTATAGAAAAAAACGAAGGAAATGTAAGGTGAGGGGAGGGCTTGAACTTTTTAAGTTGCCTACGTATCCTCTTAGGGTGTAGAGGAATCAAAGCTCACGTAGTTCTCTTACCTTTTAACCATTCTTACCTTTGGAAGTGGCGTAGCTCAATCACTTCCGTTACCTGTCCCCGTAGTAGTAGTTCATTCGGTATCAAATTCATCTTGGTCCGAGCTTAATTCCATTCCTTGTTTTCGTTTTGCCGCTCTCGCCCAATCGTCCATTAGTGCTTGGGCCTCTAAAGAATCTGGACTCATTTTTTATCATCTTACATCCAAAATATTTCCCCCTGAGCTAAAGGCTTGTTCCACATCAACAGTTGACACGGGGCAAGCTAAGATTTACTTTGATATGATTGATAAGATCGGGAAAATTTGTGTCTTTTGTGACCACCACCGCAATATATCAAATTGTTGTTCGCTATCTGCTTCACTGAAATCAAAAGAAGTCGTAAAATAATTATCAAGTTCCTGACTGGAACTTGATGATCCTCTGGGGTGTTTAGTGCTTTCTTTTAATAGAAGTTGTGCTTTGGTGAGTTTAATACCACTAGAATGACTTTGAGCTCTAACTTGTAGTTGTGATTCATTTTCTTGTACACTATATTTTAAACTATATTCTCTATAAATCTCATGCAAATAATTTCTAACACGATTTACTACCATAGAAGAATCAATTGGGGAAATATCATCCGGGGGGTATAATGCCTCGTAATACATCACTAACATTTCATGCAAAACATCCAATTTAAGTCGAGGATCTAAAGCAAAAGCAACTAGAAAAAGTTCAGGAATATTATAAAAATATTTTCCCATTTAACCTTCATTGCTACCACAGAAGAGGTTAACAGATAATTAGAGAAATTTCATTTAAGGTAAGTGCCACATTACAACAGTTCATCAAAACTAAATGAGATGTAGGATAATAAACTCCAGATAATTGTTCAGTTACATCATAAAATATCTTCAACATTTCACAGATACTTTTACATACATTTCATTGGTGCGAAAAAACATAAATATTAGAGTTTACACCATGTTGTGCAAAAAATGAACACAATAACTCTCTATATTCATATGAGCCATTTAGCAATTTATATGTTGAGTTCCAACGCGTGGGTATATCTCGTGGAAATTTTCTAGGTCGCATGCCATTAACCTTACAAAACTTACCCCATTGTTTCATCAAACTCGGATGGGACCACAAATAAGATAATGCCATTTTAATTGGTTGAATCTGATTATCTAACGATCTTAATCCATCTTGCACACATAAGTTCAAAATATGGCAAATACATCGAATATGGAAAAATAAACCACCAATAGCAGGTTGACAAACACGTTTAAGATCTTCAATACTCAATGTGTTCGAACTAGCATTATCAAATGACACAGAAAAACTTTGGAAGTTAAACCATATTCTTCTAAAATCACACAAATCAGTTGAGAAAAATTTTGTGCGGTGTGTGATTCATTGAACACTCGATATGTAAGCAACCTTTTTTGAATTGACCACGAATTATCTATCCAATGATAATTAATACCCATGTACGAATTAGTTTGCCAATGATCACTCCAAATATCAGAGCATATAGAAACTTTATTCGTCAAATTACTAAATAATGTAACTAATTCTTTATTTTGTTGACAAACTAATTTTTTAAGTGTTCGTGTGACTGTGGTCCTAGGAACACGCTTAGCAGCAGGTTGTAGAGATTCATGACACAGATCTTCAAAACAAATCTAGATGCAATACTAAAAGATAGATGTTCTACAGAGATAAATTTTGCCACCGATTCTCTTAATTGTGCATCAGTGTATTTGAAAAGTGGAGAGTCGGTACCTTCACCCGATGAATGAAATCTAGACAGTTGAGTTTGAGAAGAATCATTACCAAACTCCACTGGATGCTTTGTTTTGATATGACGCTTAAAAGATCCATAGCCACCACCACTTTGAAACTTATACGTACTGGTACAATATTTGCATTTGGCGCGCATCTCTCCGGATGGAAGAGTCACCTTCTCAAAATGTTTAGTAAAAATCGATGATTTAAGTGGAGGCATAGATCTTACCTTTGAATGCGCACTTTATTGGGTATCATGTGTAGCAAAGGATCATCGTCGGTGAATTCAATATCATCAATATCAATATCAACATCGGGTTCGGCCCTTTCGGGATATGTCACCTTGCCTTTGCCTTTGCCTTTACGTGGATCACTAGCACCTTCCATTGAGTAATTCGAAAATAATACAAGTAAATATGTATCGAAAACTTAGAGTTGTGTTAAGATTGATGAAAAATGAAATGGGTGTGGAGGATATTTATAAGCATAAAAAATAACGGTCACTTAATCATAGTCGTCGATCTATAACGGTCAAATAATCCAAGCCATCGAATTATTAAAAAAAAAAAAATTTACCGTCGAACTGCCAGTTCGTAACCGGCTGTTCATCCTGTTGCAACGGTCAGGAGATTCTGGCCGTTCAATTTTTTTTTTTTTTAAAAAAATTATGGGGTGAACCGGTGGTTAACCGTCGGTTACAAACCGCCGGTTCACCTATTGCAACGGTCAGGAGATCTTGACCGTTGATATACAACGGTCAGAAGATCCTGGCCGTTCAATTTTTTTTTTTTTTAAAAAAATTTATTAAGGTTTGGAACCACCGGTTAACCGGCGGTTCCACGGTTATTTTGGGCTCTGAATCGTAACCGGCCCGTACAGTAACAGGCCAGTTACGGTTCGGAATCGTGAACCGGGTCAACGGTTAATCGGTCCTTTGACCCGGTTACGGTTCCGGGCCGCTGTTTTTTAAAAACCGCGGTCACGTCTACTTCAACGCTCAATAGTAATACTTTTAAAAAAAATGTTAATTAAACATTTTATTTACAATTATGATTATCATGGTTACTTTATTTTTATTTATATGCATAACTATCTTAAAAATCATTCGCTCAGTGTCAAATAATTCTAAGACATCGATATAATTTTTAAAAAATCCAACATAGGTGTCGAACACAATCGATTGTCATATCAGACACAAAAATGATAATTCTCAGGGTTAATAAACAATTATTATGATTTAGATTTTTATAGTATAAAAATTAACGCAAAAGGTTTCAGAATTGAAATATACTGAAATTGAAATACAAACATATCAATAATTCAATCTCATCACACTGTGATTTCCCTAGCCAACGCTAGTACTATATTCTATCAGAAAATGAAAACAATAACTGAATGCTAAATGTCTTTCCCCCACTCTCTTTATTTCCTCGTGTCCCTTGTAACTTCTTTCCCTCTCCGTCCATAAACCAAATGAACTTTGGCTTAGAACTTATCTTTGTTAATCTTGCTTGGGCCCGGATAATTTGGCTCGCTTGGACCTGGATAATTTGGGCTCCTAACATTTCCACCCCCTTCGAAAATCGCCTTGTCCTCAAGCTAGCTCTTCTACATCTTCCCATGTTGCATCTTCAATTGCACGTCCCTTCCATTGAATCAGTACTTCAACGACTTCTCTTCCAGTCCTCACTTTCTTACGATGTGCCAGCACTTTCTCTGGTTCAAATGATAAATATAAGCCTGCGTCTAAGTCGTTTGGTAGTATATTTCCCTTGCTAAACTGTCCAACAGCCTTTTTTTAAACAAGATACATGGAAAACTGAGTGCACCCTTGATCCTGCTGGTAATTCCAATTTATAAGCTACCTTCCCCACCTTCTTTAATATCTTAAAAGGGCATTATAACATGCTGCCAACTTCTAGAACACTTGTACACAGTGAATTTTGTCGATGTGGCCTCAATTTTAGCCACACTAATTCACCTTCTTGAAAACTGGCTCCCTTCCTTTTCTTGTTTGCATACTTTGTCATTTTGTTGATGTTCACGTTCCAGGTTGTACTTCAATTGTTTTAACAGCTCATCTCGGTCCCCCATGGCTTGAGAAACGGTTGTCACTGCTGTTTCTCCTAGAATAAATCGTATGATGGACGGTGGTTTCCTTCCATACACTATTTCGAATAGTCATGCACGTTGTGATTTGGTAAGATGTGTTGTCACGCCCCGAAACCGGGGTCAATAACACCGGCATTGATTTCCATTACAACTAGGAAACCAATAAGCCTCGTAATATCATAACAACTGAAAACCAGTCTATATTCCATAAATAAAGAAATCATTGTCTTTACAACTAAATTAAAAACGTGAAACTAAAACTTAACAACTGAATAAATAAAATTGTCTTAAAACTGGAAAACTTTAAAACATAAAAGATCTTGAACTACGCAGCGGACTTGATTCACCAACCCCAAAATTGGTGCTCTTCTTCTTGCTCTAATTCTTCTTCGGCTTTTATCTGGGGATGTAGAGTAAGGGTTGAGTGCTTTGGAAAACACTCAGCAAGTGGGGGACAATCGATATCATACATATACATAATTTTCATAAACTTGTATCATAAAACTTGCATAAACCGATATGAATGTATCTTAACATACTTGGTTGCCCTTACGAGCCATGACATAACATATCGTTTCATAATTTTCATATACTTAAGCACAGTAAAGCATTCTACTCTCTTCTTGGTACTGATATCAGTCTCTAGACTTAACCCTCCTAGAGATGAGGTCATAACATCGGCTAACCCACGAATAAAGGGTCTGGATAATCCACAAACAACGGATTACCACCGTATAAGGTTCTTTTAGCGGTTACATCCCACCGCATCAGGGTCATGGGGATCCAAATCCAATTAGATTTCGAGTTTAGCGTGCTTACAAAATAATACTTTCATAATTTCAACATACTACATATCGATTGGAATTTCAAAACGTACTTATATAATTTTAGAAAACGAACCGAATAATTATAGCAAAAGCCCACTTACAGTGCTTGGTATCGTGTTTGATTGATCGATGACACGAAACGAACGGATTCCAATCTTCCCTTGGCTTAACGAAATCCGAACACTATTTCTTGAACGGATTCTTCTCCTTCCTTGGCTTGCCAACAACACACACTTGATGATAAATCTTCGCACAGATTATGGAATTTCTTCGAATAACTTGCTGGAACAAGGAAGGGATTTGAACAGATTGAATCCAAGCTTGGTGGTACAGACGAAGACAGTACAAAGCTTGATCCAAATTCTGGAAATTCGAATAGATTACTTGCTGAAATTTTCGAACAAAAGCTGCTGGATTGTTGAGGGTTGGAGGCTGTATGTTTCTGGAACAACCAGGCAGAATCAAGGCTTGAAATTTCGAGGGGTGGGTTGCTGATTGTATTGACTTTTGCTTGCTGGAATTATCGAAGTAGAAGCTATGGTTTTGTGGAGGCTTATACTCGAATGAGAAGAAGGATTATGGTGGCTTAATCTTTAACTTTTGAATCCAGAATATTGAAGGGTGATTCTGGAACAGGCGGTGCAGAGCTTCGGTTTAAAGGATGGGGGATTTCTTCTCGCTTTTGATGGCTGGAAGGAGATGGTTTTCGAATGTATAATCACCACTGAAGCTTGCTTTATTTATAGGCAAAAGTGGAGGCTAAGTTGAGGTATTGGAGTAGGATTCTAATCGAAAATATAGGGATGAATCCGAGCAGATTTGTTGTGGTGGTGTTGAGCAGATTTTGCTGAGGTGAAGATCAGATTATTATTGCTCAAGTTGTTGCAAATTGTGAGGTTTAAATTGAAGAGTTTGAGATGGGTAGGGACACTTATGAGATCTTCGAAAATCATTGCTTCATGGATTAGAGTTTTCGGTTATTGAGGTGCAACATGATGAGGTAAAGGAAGAGTTGTTATGGCTTGGGATTCCTCGAACAGGATATGGGAGAAGAGGTGCAAGTCTTCGAATTTATCGGAACAAGGTTTGTGCAGATTGTGGTGGTAGCAAATCCGATTCTGATCCGATCAATATGCTGAAATATGGTGAGGATTGGAGGAGTTTGTGATGATTTGAGACTCCTTGATGCATTGAAACTCTAGGCTAGAGTTTAGAAATATTTAAACTCTTCTAAATCAGATTTAGTTAACTAAAATCCGGGTTTTTACATCCCTCCCTCCTTATTGGAAGTTTCGTCCTCGAAACTCGAGTTAGCTTGATTATGAAAGAGATAGGGATATTTCTCCCGCATTGATTCTTCCATTTCCCAAGTAGCTTCTCTTTCCGTATGGTTTGACCATTGGACCTTGACGTAAGGAATGGTCCTTCTTCTCAGAACTTGGTCCTTGGTATCCAGAATACGGATTGGGATTTCTTCGTATTTCAAGGTTTCGTCTAAGTTCCCTTGTGTTACTAGGGGTTCTGCTTCAAGTACATGACTTGGGTCGGCAATGTACTTCCTTAGTTGTGATACGTGGAAGACATTGTGAATTCTTGACAGATTTGGTGGTAGTGCTACTTTATATGCTAGCGTTCCCACCTTTTCTAAAACTTCAAATGGTCCCACATATCTTGGATTCAACTTTCCCCTTTTGTCAAATCTGATAACCCCTTTCATTGGTGAAATCTTTACATAGACTTTCTCACCAATCTCTATATCCACGGGTCTCCTTTTCAGGTCAGCCCAACTTTTCTGTCGGTCCTGGGCTGTCTTAAGTCTATCTCTGATGATGGCTATCTTGTCAGTAGTAGCTTGTACTAACTCTGGTCCGGTGATAGCTCTTTCTCCTACTTCATCCCAGTATAAGGGTGATCGGCATTTGCGCCCATAGAGTGCTTCGTATGGCGCCATCCCAATGCTACTATGATAGCTGTTATTGTAAGCAAACTCGACTAGCGGTAACAGTTCGCTCCAATTTGCTGTGAAGTCTAATACGCAAGCTCTTAGCATGTCTTCGAGGGTTTGGATAGTCCTCTCTGTCTGGCCATCGGTTTGTGGGTGATAGGCCGTGCTAAGAGTCACTTTACTTCCCATAGCTTGCTGAAAGCTTTTCCAGAAACGCGACACGAATCTAGGGTCTCTGTCTGATAGGATGCTTACTGGGACTCCATGCAATCTCACTATATTGTCCATATATAGAGTTGCCAATTTATCCAAGTTGTAGTTCATACGGACAGGTAGAAAGTGTGCTGACTTGGTTAGTCTGTCAACAATTACCCATATTCCGTCATGGTTCTGCTTTGACTTTGGTAGTCCCACGACAAAATCCATGGAGATGTGATCCCATTTCCATTCAGGGATTTCCAGAGGTTGAAGAAGCCCTCCGGGTCTCTGATGCTCAGCTTTCACTTGTTGACATACCAAGCATCGGGCAACAAATTCAGCTACATCCTTTTTCATTGCGTTCCACCAGAAACTTTCCTTCAGATCCTTGTACATCTTTGTACTCCCAGGGTGGACTGAAAACTTTGACTTGTGCGCTTCAGACATTATTTCTTGTCTTATGTTATTCACATTTGGCACGCACAATCGTCCTTTCATCCACAGAATTCCCTTGTTATCGATCTCGAAGTCAGTAATTTCCTTCTCCCTGACTTGTTCTTTTAGCTTGGTTAGGCTCGGATCTTGATCTTGGCTTAGCTTGATGGTCTCTCGAAGACAAGGTTGAGCTGAGACCGTAGCTAAGATTATTTTTCCTTTGCCTTTCCGGCTCAAGGCATCTGCTACTTTGTTTGCCTTGCCGGGGTGGTAGCTAATAGTGAGGTCGTAGTCTTTTAGAAGTTCGATCCATCGTCTCTGCCTCATATTGAGTTCCTTTTGAGTGAACAAGTATTTGAGGCTTTGATGGTCCGTGAATACTTCGCACTTGGCGCCATACAGGTAGTGTCTCCAAATCTTCAAGGCGAACACTACTGCGGCTAACTCGAGGTCATGCGTAGGGTAGTTTTGCTCATGGGGCTTGAGCTGTCTTGAAGCATAAGCAATCACTCTTCCTTCCTGCATGAGTACACATCCTAGTCCTTCTTTAGATGCATCACTATAAATAGTGAAACTCATGTCTTCAGTTGGTAATACCAGTACGGGTGCGGATGAGAGCTTTTCCTTTAAAGTCTCAAAGCTCTTCTCACATTCTTCACTCCATATGAACTTTGCGTTCTTTTGTGTGAGCCTGGTAAGAGGTACTGCTATTGACGAAAATCCTTCGACAAACTTCCGGTAGTACCCAGCTAATCCCAAGAAGCTTCGGATTTCAGTCACTGTCGTTGGTCTAGGCCAATCTAAAACTGCCTCTACCTTTTTAGGATCCACTGACACGCCTTCTTTTGATATGATGTGTCCTAAGAAAGATACGCTTTCTAGCCAAAATTCACATTTGTTAAATTTGGCGTAGAGTTCTTTCTCTCTTAATGTCTGGAGCGTGAGGCGAAGGTGTTGCTCGTGTTCTTCATTGCTCGACGAGTAAATGAGTATGTCGTCGATGAACACTACTACAAAGTCGTCCAGGAATGGCTTGAATACACGATTCATTAAATCCATGAATACGGCTGGTGCGTTTGTTAAGCCAAATGGCATCACCGTGAACTCGTAATGCCCGTACCGTGTTCTAAATGCGGTTTTCGGCACGTCCTCTGCTTTTATCTTTAGTTGGTGATAGCCTGTCCTTAAATCGAGCTTGGAAAACACTTTAGCGCCTTTGAGTTGATCGAACAGGTCATCTATCCTCGGAAGAGGGTACTTGTTCTTGATTGTGATCTTATTCAGCTCTCTGTAGTCGATGCACAATCTCATGCTCCCGTCTTTCTTCTTCACAAACAACACTGGAGCTCCCCATGGGGATACACTTGGTCTGATTTGTTTCTTGTCCAATAACTCCTGCAGTTGTTCCTTAAGTTCTTTCAGTTCGGCCGGAGCCATTCGGTACGGTGCCTTTGAGACTGGTGCAGCGCCTGGTACCAAATTAATCTCAAATTCCAATTCTCGGTTTGGAACTGTACCGGGTAATTCTTCAGGAAAGACATCCGGAAATTCTTGTACAACGGGTATGTCTTCTATCCTGGGTTCATCTTCCTCTTTAACCTCGCTTATTGTAGCTAAGTAAACTTCTTCACCGTTCTTCACAGCTTTCCACGTTTGTGCTGCTGACAGAAGGAATTTTCGTTCCTTAGTTTTGCCGTGGTATACGATCTCTTTCTCGTCTGGAGTTCGTAGTTTAACATTCTTGTTACGGCAGTCTACTACTCCATGATGTTTGGATAGCCAATCCATTCCCAATATAACATCAAAATCCACCATTTTGAGTTGAATTAGCTCAGCATTAAACTGGATTTCATTAATACTAAGATTACAATCTCGGTGTATGCTATGTGCTATAAGGGTCTTATTAGCTGGTGTTGCTACGTTATATGGTTCACTAAGCAGTTCAGGCTTAAGGGCTAGTTTCTTAGTAAACCTTTTAGATACAAACGAGTGCGTGGCACCACAATCAAACAATGTATATGCAGGTAATTCGTTTAAATAAATGGTACCTGCCACAACGTCGTTTGCGTCTTCTGCCTCATCTCGCGTTATAGCAAACACTCTGGCGTTCGGCTTAGTCCCATTTGGTTTACTAGGAGGGCCGTTATTCCTTACAGTCGTCCCCCTCATATCAGGTTCGGGACACTCAGCAATTCGGTGGCCTGTCTACCCACATCGGAAACATGCACATTTTCCTCTGAGACATTCTCCGGGATGATGATACCCACAGTTCGAACACTTGGGGTACCTCTGTTGAGTTGGGCCTATTGTGGGTCCCCTTTGCTGGTTACTGGACGGACTAGGCCTCTTGAAGTTTTGACTGCTAGCAGTATGCTGACTGGTGGGGGGTCGCTTGCGCTTAAACTCTTCCTCGCGACGCTTGATATCTGCTTCAGCCCTGATGGCTGCTCCCATTAAATCTCCGAAACTGGTTGTCTCAAAGATTGCCAGGGCGGACTGGATTCGACTGTTTAGTCCAATCCTGAAGCGGTGTAGCTTAAGGGATTCGTCTGCCATGATACTCGGTGCGTGCGTTCCCAACGAGTTAAACCTTGCAGTATAATCCACAACTGTCATATCAGTAGTCTGTGTCAGGTTTTCAAACTCTCGCAACTTCTGGTTCTGGACTGCAGTTGGAAAGTACTGCTTCAGAAATGTGCTCCGGAACCTTTGCCATGTAACTGGTCCTGCTTCTAGCATTAATGGCGATACGTTTTCCCACCACTTCCCTGCTTGGTCGATGAGAAAAGAAGTGGTAACTTCCACCTTGATATTCTCCGGCACTTCCAACAGTCTATGGTGGTTCTCTATTTGCTTCAGCCAGTTCTGGGCCACCTCCGAGTCTGAGTTACCATCAAAGGTTGGAACTCTGTTTTTCCGCAACGATTCATAGTGGTACTTTACACCTTGCGGGTGTGCTGGCTGTGGATGTGGCTGATTAGCAGTAGGGTTATTCAAACCTTGAAGTGTCGTGGCCACAATGGTGGCTATAGCTGCCAAGTCCTCATGACTCAGTCCCACCCTCGGGGGTTGTGGCGGTGCAGGTGGAGGATTCTGATTTCCAGTATTTCTCTCCTCATTAGAGTTGGGAGGAACGGCATAGTTGGGATTACGATTGCTGCGAGTAGGACGTCCGGCCATTTCCTACAATATATAAAGATCTAAAATCCTTGCGCAGAAGATATAACGATAGCAGAAAGATAAAGAAGACATGATAAACAAAATGATAATTTTATTAATCACTGGGAAAAATGTTTATCACAACTACTGAAAAGGAAAAAATTGCTGAATATCGAAATAAAACGAAAACAAAACTCCTAAACAAGCTTCTAAGAACTATGGATCTATCACTTCTCCACTTTCTACTTCTTCTACGACATCTTCCTGCATGGGTTCTTCTTCAGGGTCTTCGTCTGAATCCTCATCTGAATCGACAACATCCAGGATGTTTCTCATGTGATCATTGGCTTCCCTTAGATCACTGTTGACATTCAGGAGATGAGTGACTATACCCCAGTAACCATTGCTTCTTATAGTCAGTCGATGGTTCGTATTTTGAAGTGAGAGAATATGATCAGCCATTTGATCAAGCTGCTGTCTTTGGACTACGCATTTTTCCTCTGCAGTCCTATGGAGTCCGTCTAGTCTAGTTACTTCTTCCTTAGTTCCCTCAAGCTGCTCTTCGGCTTGATGGTGATAGTAACCCAGTCTATGAACATCGCCCTGTAGGTGGTCTACTAGCTCATGTAGTTCCGAATTAGCTTCCTTGAGCTTCTCCATTTCTTGCTCCATACTGAGAATCTGGGCAGATTGCGCTCGGGTTGTCATCACCTAAACCCAAACACGGAATTAAATACTTGACAAAATTTTATTTTAAAACAAGGATAAAAATTTAAGAGCATAAATCTTCGATTTTTGCAATCTGGAAAAAAATATTTTTTTTTTTTTTTTTTAAAAATACGAAAATTAGGGTTCTAAATTCGAAAAAATAGGGGTTCCGAATTAATCCCTAATCGATGCTCGAAATCTGAAATTGACAGAGGGTTAATGATCGACTTGCTTGGAAGAGCATACTGAAATTTTTAATTTCAAAACGATCGAGCGATGATCTGCAAATCGAGAAACGAACAGAATTTGGGGGTTAGGGTTCCTGAGCTTCGATCGGGAAATTGACCGGGCAACCGGAATCCGATCGACATGAAACTTTGGCAGAAAGATCGACTGGACAAGGCGGTTCCAATGATACACTGGTCGAAGGTTATCGCGGCGGCAATCGGCGGCGGCGGCGAGGAGCTAGGGTTTCGAATTTTCTGATTTTTGAATTTCCGAAATTCCTTTAAAATTTTTCGAAATATTTTTAAAAAATCAGAAACTAAAAATTTTTAAAAGTCGAAAAATTCGTATTCACGTGATCAATCAGATTGGACTTCTGATTATCGTAATTATCGTGAATCGATATTTTTCACCCAACTGTATTTATTTCTCCAGTTGGTCTATTTCAACCGGAATTTTCTTCTAGTTACTTCCTTAACTAGAATACTTTTCCCAGCGGGATTATGGAACCTGGCTAGCTCTGATACCACTAAAATGTCACGCCCCGAAACCGGGGTCAATAACACCGGCATTGATTTCCATTACAACTAGGAAACCAATAAGCCTCGTAATATCATAACAACTGAAAACCAGTCTATATTCCATAAATAAAGAAATCATTGTCTTTACAACTAAATTAAAAACGTGAAACTAAAACTTAACAACTGAATAAATAAAATTGTCTTAAAACTGGAAAACTTTAAAACATAAAAGATCTTGAACTACGCAGCGGACTTGATTCACCAACCCCAAAATTGGTGCTCTTCTTCTTGCTCTAATTCTTCTTCGGCTTTTATCTGGGGATGTAGAGTAAGGGTTGAGTGCTTTGGAAAACACTCAGCAAGTGGGGGACAATCGATATCATACATATACATAATTTTCATAAACTTGTATCATAAAACTTGCATAAACCGATATGAATGTATCTTAACATACTTGGTTGCCCTTACGAGCCATGACATAACATATCGTTTCATAATTTTCATATACTTAAGCACAGTAAAGCATTCTACTCTCTTCTTGGTACTGATATCAGTCTCTAGACTTAACCCTCCTAGAGATGAGGTCATAACATCGGCTAACCCACGAATAAAGGGTCTGGATAATCCAGAAACAACGGATTACCACCGTATAAGGTTCTTTTAGCGGTTACATCCCACCGCATCAGGGTCATGGGGATCCAAATCCAATTAGATTTCGAGTTTAGCGTGCTTACAAAATAATACTTTCATAATTTCAACATACTACATATCGATTGGAATTTCAAAACGTACTTATATAATTTTAGAAAACGAACCGAATAATTATAGCAAAAGCCCACTTACAGTGCTTGGTATCGTGTTTGATTGATCGATGACACGAAACGAACGGATTCCAATCTTCCCTTGGCTTAACGAAATCCGAACACTATTTCTTGAACGGATTCTTCTCCTTCCTTGGCTTGCCAACAACACACACTTGATGATAAATCTTCGCACAGATTATGGAATTTCTTCGAATAACTTGCTGGAACAAGGAAGGGATTTGAACAGATTGAATCCAAGCTTGGTGGTACAGACGAAGACAGTACAAAGCTTGATCCAAATTCTGGAAATTCGAATAGATTACTTGCTGAAATTTTCGAACAAAAGCTGCTGGATTGTTGAGGGTTGGAGGCTGTATGTTTCTGGAACAACCAGGCAGAATCAAGGCTTGAAATTTCGAGGGGTGGGTTGCTGATTGTATTGACTTTTGCTTGCTGGAATTATCGAAGTAGAAGCTATGGTTTTGTGGAGGCTTATACTCGAATGAGAAGAAGGATTATGGTGGCTTAATCTTTAACTTTTGAATCCAGAATATTGAAGGGTGATTCTGGAACAGGCGGTGCAGAGCTTCGGTTTAAAGGATGGGGGATTTCTTCTCGCTTTTGATGGCTGGAAGGAGATGGTTTTCGAATGTATAATCACCACTGAAGCTTGCTTTATTTATAGGCAAAAGTGGAGGCTAAGTTGAGGTATTGGAGTAGGATTCTAATCGAAAATATAGGGATGAATCCGAGCAGATTTGTTGTGGTGGTGTTGAGCAGATTTTGCTGAGGTGAAGATCAGATTATTATTGCTCAAGTTGTTGCAAATTGTGAGGTTTAAATTGAAGAGTTTGAGATGGGTAGGGACACTTATGAGATCTTCGAAAATCTTTGCTTCATGGATTAGAGTTTTCGGTTATTGAGGTGCAACATGATGAGGTAAAGGAAGAGTTGTTATGGCTTGGGATTCCTCGAACAGGATATGGGAGAAGAGGTGCAAGTCTTCGAATTTATCGGAACAAGGTTTGTGCAGATTGTGGTGGTAGCAAATCCGATTCTGATCCGATCAATATGCTGAAATATGGTGAGGATTGGAGGAGTTTGTGATGATTTGAGACTCCTTGATGCATTGAAACTCTAGGCTAGAGTTTAGAAATATTTAAACTCTTCTAAATCAGATTTAGTTAACTAAAATCCGGGTTTTTACATGTGTTATATCAAAATTCAGCCCATGGGATCCAATGTGCCCACCCCCTTAGGCTTCTCAGATGTGAAACATCGTAAATACGCCTCTAGACATTTATTCAATGCCTCACTTTGTCCATCTGTCTCATGGTGATATGCCGTGCTCATTTTAAGTGGCGTGCCTTGCGCCTTGAAGAGTTCCTTCCAGAATATGCATAGAAATATAGCATCCCTATCACTTACTATCGATTTGGAATGCCATGCAGCCGCACAATTTCTTTGATGAAAGCTTGAGCCACAGAACCAGCTGAATACGGGTGTTTCAATAAAATAAAGTGTCTATATTTTGATAATCTGTCGACTACTACTAATATAACCTCATATTCTTTGGACTTTGGAAGCTCGACTATGAAATCCATAGACAAATCTTCCCAAATAACTTCCGGAATTGCCAAAGGATGTAATAAACCCAAAGATGAAGAAGCCTCGTACTTTTGCCTTTGACGAATCTCGCATTCTCGTACAAATTTACACACATCTTTCTTCATGTCCCACCAAAAACACTCACTAGCCAACCTTTTGTAAGTATGTAGTGCTCCTGAATGCCCACCAAGAGAAGTGGAATGACACTCCTTGATTAAAATTTGATCACATTTAGACTGCCTGGGAACAACAAATTTACCTTTAAACAACAGGCTTCCATTAATCATCTCAAACCCTTCAACCCGGTTGCCTTCCCTTTCTAACTGTTGTACAATATATAGTAGCTTAGGGTCCTGCTGGACATCATTCGTAGGTCATCTGCTCCAATCCATTTGACAGTAGATATTGCGTTCAAAGAGATCATGTAGTCCCTCCGAGAAAGAACATCGGCATCTCCATTATCCACATGATTTCGAATTTGTACCCAAATAATTTGACCAACCAATGTTGTTGGTATCGAGTAGAAATCATTTGATGCAACAGATTTTTTAATGGTTTATGGTATATCATCACAACAAGTTTCCTTCCCACCAAATAATATCTCCAATGTTGAACTGCTAAAACTAAGGCATGAGTTCTTTGTCGTATGCAGATTTAGATATAGCATGTGTGGCCAAAGCTTTGCTGAAATAAGATACAATCCCCCCCTTCTTGAGTTAAGACTACCCCTAATCCCACACCTAATGCATCACACTCCACAACAAAATCTTTTGTGAAATCTGGCATTCTCAACACATGAGCTTGATTCAATGCGATTTTCAATTTTTCAAATGCAGTTTCAGCCCCATCATTCCATCAACAGTTGTCCTTCTTCAATTGATCCGTCAATGGTCGAGCTATTTTCCCGTAATCCTTGATGAATTTCATGTAATATCCCGTTAGACCCAAGAATCCCTTCCCATTGATATTTTTAGGTGGCCACAACCTCACACTCTCTATCTTCCTTGAATCCACCATAATTCCGTGGTATGTAATAACATGGCCGAGATAATTGGTAGTGTTTATCGCGTAGGCCCAAATTAACTCTCTTAAATTAATAGCAATAAGTAATGTATTAGCGTGAGTAGGGATCGATCCCATGAAGAATGATGCATTTTTGTGTTAAGTATGCAAACAAAATTCAAAGGGGGGTTTTGAAAATGAATTAACTAATACTATGATGCAAAAATTTAAGAAAATTATGAATTAACTAATATGCAAGATTAAACTAAAAGTGATTAGATTATGAGAGAAAAATAATTATTGGTTTTTGGTCGACTTTACAATTGGGTTTATTATCTTAATCATCCATTCTCACAAAGTTCAATTTGCATATGAATATTCGCCTTGGAAAATTAATTTCTATCTCACCTTAATTTTAGTTAGGCAGCCCACGCGTTCTATTCTAACCCTTATCAATCAGTTAATCCAAATACACGAGATTAAGATTAAAAGAGGATAGATTCAGAAAGTAGTAAGACAAACGAAGCTAGACAATATAATCCACGTGTCTATATTTAATATAGTTGAATGTTTTCCCTAAGGAGTTAACAATCTCAAACGCGCAAAATTATTAATCTTAGTTCATATAACAAGCATTAGATTGCATACACAATTACTAGGTGATCAATCCAATAATTAGACACAACAATCCTATCAATCAAGTATAGAAAAACAATCAATACTCATTCCAAAATTGATTAAAAAGCACATGAATTCATAAGAAAAATAAATCTCAATGTATTGTCTTCCTTAATCAAGAATCACAAAACTAGTTTAGCCACTCATGACTATTGCAAACAATCAAAATTATATAAAAACAAAATGAAAGAAACACAAACTAGGCAAATATTTAGATCTTCATTTGTCGAGGTTGTCACGCCCGCCTTTGCTTCGATCTTCGTAGCGTGCCTTTGAACTATGATGAACTAGATGCTAATTATCAATGAAAGCATGTAAAAGTACGTAAAAAGAGGTCCCAAAAAGTCAGATGGTCGAGGGGTATTTATAGGAGAATGAGGAAGGGGCTAGAGTCCTTGTATGATGGAAAGAAACCAAGTCTTTTACTTTTGCTCGAACTCCTCTGGTGATCGATTGCGGCTGTCTGGCGATCGATCGCCATACCTTACTGTTTTTATTTTTTAGAATTTTTTCACTCGCGATCGTTCATGAAAATGTGGCGATCGATCGCCAATTGTTTATGCCTCAAACCTTGTATCGCGGCGATCGATCGCGGAAAAGTGCCGATCGATCGCCGAGACTTAACTTTTGTTGCTCGGATTTTCTCGTTTGGTGATCGATCGGGGCTCTTTTGGTGATCAATCACGGCTCCTTATACACTTTTATGCATTTTTTTGGTCTATTTTGAACTCCAATGCATTTCTAAATCTTTATTTATTGTTATTAGCTCGATTTCTTCGATTTCACCTACATTTACACAAATGTACTATTAGGTAGCATATGTATCATTTTATCTATCAAAACATACCAAATCGTAGACAATTATGCGCAATAGATGTGTCTATTTCTAGTCACATCAAACTCCCACATACTTAATTTTTACTCGACCTCGAGTAAATCAGACAAAACTAAATTCTTTTTGCTGGCTCATAGCATTACAACAACTAACTTGTCATCACTTTAATGCCTCAACAATTTCAAACATGCATAATAATGAAAGGCGATGAAAAGTTAACAGTGGAACAAGTTCAATCCCTAAACATCTCATACTCAACAAAGCAGCGAATGTGCGTGTGTGGTCATAAACAAATGTTATGTGCAATTCATATATCCAATAATGTAAACTCACAATAGTTCAAGTTGTACAATGACACAAGTATAAGCTCACTTGCACACTCATCTCCACTATCTTAGCCACTTGCAAACATAAATCAAGTAGGTCTTTATTAGCTTGTAGTTTGGTCTAGGTATTGGCTTATGAAAGAAATGGTAAGGTGAATCAAACAAGAGAGTATGTTGATATACACAATTAAAACTTCTCTTCTTGCATGATTTTTCAAACCTTGTTCCTTTTTTTTCAAGGTTTAACTGAATTATTTTCTTCTTGTGCCTTGGCCCCATTGGAGTCATATTTTCTATTCTTTTCAATGCATCCCTCTTTCTTTCATGCATTCCATTCTTTTAACAATAAAGCTTTCAATCATATGAATATTTGATAACATAAGTGCATATGAATGAAACACATCATACTCCACTCAAAGGTATGGATTTAAAAATCATATTAGGCTCATTAGGGAAGATGATAAGCTAGTCAAAGAATATTAAATATGGGTCTTTTTTTTATTAGAATACATCCATTCTTTTGCATTAAGGCTCAAAAAGGGTACTAATGATACTTTATTTACATGGTAAGCTTGAAAGGCTCAAACACATCAAAGATCTTCTATCTCACTTTCATGTTCGCAAGCAGTCTAGATATACGCCTCAAAGAGCATGTAGTTAAGTTCTAGTATGTATTAGAGACTTCCTATGACTATCACAAAGTTCACATAATCTTCACTATGCTATGCACACTTTACAAGTCATGACAATATCGTGCTCAAAATATTCAACTATTAAGTCAAAGTATAATTTGCATTAGAGTTCAAAGTGTTCCAAGGTTAACAATTCACCTATGTTCAAAAACATGCATGCCATCAATTCGGTTTCATCATGGGCTAGTGATGCTAAACATGCGTTCATTACTAACAATGAGCTCAAATTTTTCAAATTTTTCAATTTTTTTTTTGTATTTTCATAATAAGAAAGCAATAGCACACCACTAATCCCTCGCCCATACTTAAATCTTACATTGTCCCAATGTAAGTCAAATGTAAGGAAAGAGAAAAGTCTAACTAAAATAATAATAAAAAATAAAAACGAAAGGGAAACTAACTCCCCTTGGGTTGTCTTCCAAGCATCACGTCTATTTAACGTCGGTGACCCTACGCCAGTCCTCTATCAAGGTGGGTTATGCAGTGTCACTCTATCTTTCTTCTTCCACCTCAATATCTTCTTGATTTCTTTAAATTTGGGTTTGCTCGCCTTGCTCTTCTTTGAGAGGTCATCATCAGTTTTTGTTCCTCCTCCATCATTTGCTGATTGCTGTGTTCGATACGGGGGGTGTTTCCATTCAACAGTAGAATTCTGCAAATGAGAAGATAGAGGATCAGCAGTATCATGAGTAGATAAAGCAGCAAAAGTATGAAAATTACGAATAAAATTGGAATCAGTACCTCCTTTGTCATCAAGGCCATCAATAGCCTTTTCTAGATCACACAATTCATCAAATTCAAAATCAGCACGTGTCATGTGCTCAGTTCTATTAATAGTGTAACTAGTGTGTCATGAGTTTGAATGGTTTCATAGATATTGAACTTCACCATCTCACCATTAAACTCCATAGTTAAAGTTCCACTATCGACGTCGATTATGGACTTAGAGGTTTTCAAGAATGGTATCCCTAATAGAATGGGGCTAGATGGATCACCATTTTCTATGTCTAAGACATAGAAATCAGAGGAAAACCAGATTCTCTACGTGTACAAGTACATCCTCTACTACCCCCTAGGAAGAACCGTTGACCTATCAGCTAATTGACTCAAAATATTATTTTGTTTCAAAGGTCCAGGTTTCAGTTGAGTGTAGATTGAGTAATGCATGTCATTAATAGAAGCTCCTAAATTTAGTATTGCCTTCTCAATCCTAGTGTTTCCAATCACACATGGGATATTAAAACATACCAGGGTCCTTACACTTTCTGGGAATGCTTCTTTGGATGACCGCAGAAACATTCTCATCTAGCTCAATCTTGGGGCACCCTTTTCATTCTTTGATCCTATCCGCTTTCCAAACTTCCTTCAAAAATCTCACATATCAAGGTACTTTCATGCCATCATACAGTGGAGCGTTTTTCCTCACAGCGTCGAAAAGGGATGCCCTCGTCCTTCCTATTCTCCTTATAAGCAATGGGATGGGGGTTCAATTCTATATAACGGAGTGGAGGGGACTTACCTCATGGTTCCGCTTCTTGCATAAGCTCCTCGACGTCCTTCCTTTCTTCCACATCTTCTCTTCTGGGTGGCGTCAGTACCACCTTCTCCTCATCTTTATCTTCGCTCTTCTTCAATGTGATGGCACTCACATTCTTTCTTGGGTACACCATTGGTTGTGAAGGAAGCCATTGGATATTCTCCCCTCTATCTTGTTGAGCGAAATCGCCAATTGTCCCATTTGCGTAGTCAAGCTTTGAATGATCGCCCTCGTTACCTGTTGAAATTGCATACTATTTTCAGCAATAACCTTAACAATATTTTCTAATCTGTCTCCAGCAGTAAGCATTGGCGATTGTGGAGGCCTCTGAAATGGTGGTCTGTAGGGTGGAGGTTGGTGCATCTGTTGATTCTAGGGGTGTAAGCGAACCGAGCCGGTTCGCGAACTTTTCGAACAGGCTCGATAAATATTCGATTCAAATTCGAAGTTATCGAATCCGAGCCAAAACTATAACATGTCCGAATATGTTTTCGAGCCGATCTCGAGCCCAAAATTCTTTGTTCGATAGTTCACGAATTGTTCGTGAACCTTAATATTTTATTTATATATAATATATATATATTATATTAATATGTTAAATATTACTAATTAATATATTGATTATTGAATCATCTGGATTCTCATCTGTCGCAACTCTCAGTCTCGCTTTCTCTCCCACTCGTCAAGTCCAAGTGTCCAACCCTAATATTTCTCTCGTTTGAAAAGCACCGCCTCCTTCACGTCCCGCCACCTCCTTCACGACGTGCCACCGCCTTCACGCCGAGTCTCCGTCTTCACCTTGCCTGAACCTCCGCCTTCACGCCAAAGGTATTTTCCTCTGATACAAATCGTTCCATCGGAAAAAAAATTTGTAAATCGGTTTCTACTTTTGATTTTTTTGTAAATTGTTTACTTTATTGTTCGATATAACAATGTCTACACTCTACACTTTTCATCTCCCCTGCGTTTTCTTTTCTTGGATTGAAACTATGCTATTAAATTTGTAGGATCGAGCACTTACCGCTTTACCAATAACTATAGTTAAGGGTAATGTCGCAACATCAATCTTTTCAACCATACACTGGCACAAGCGCCACGTGTTTGACCGATCACAAAGCAGAGGCAATTGTTGATCCCCAACAATCCCTCCCCCAAAAATTGCACTCTCTGCAACTCATGGGAATCGAACACGAGACCTTGGCTCTGATACCAATTGTAGGATCGAGCGCTTACCGCTTTACCAATAACTATAGTTAAGGGTAATGGCGCAACATCAATCTTTTCAACCATACACTGGCACAAGTGCCACGTGTTTGACCGATCACAAAGCAGAGGCAATTGTTGATCCCCAGCAAAATTTATTTTGATTCATTGTTTTACTGATCCCGATCGATTATGTATGTCTTTTGTGTGTGTGTGTGTATATATATATTGTGTCTAAATCCTCTGATTTGTGATTGGAGCAGCGTCGGATTTGTGTAGATGTATATAACTTTCAGAGGTTGCGTTATGGCCTTTTCACTTTTTTTGCTTTGGATCGTTAAATGCAATATGCTTTTCTAATCTGAGCCTGGTCACAAATTAGATGTTAGTGCATGTTCTGCTATTTAGCTTATGTTTTACAGTGTTAGCGATCTTTGTTTAGGTTAATAGCTCTTCATTATCCCCTGAAAATAGGTTTCTCAAGTATGGCAACATCTTGTTCCATTGCAAATTCAGTAAGTCCAGCTATAGGTTCTGATGAGATTGTTGAATAAGCTATTAATATTGAGGATAACACAAATTTGAATGTGGGGGATGGTGATAATCTATTTCATAAACCTAAAAGGCAAAAGAGGTCCGGGTGTGGTTAGAAGTGACTGAGATAGTTGATTCAAACGGTGATGATAAGTCATATGATTTTAGCAAAAATTAAATCAGGGACAACATCACATTTGAAGCGTCATTTATCTCATTGTTGTAAATATATGGAGGCTAAGAAGAAGCTTGAAGATAAACTGAAGAAACAACAACAACTTGTTCTTGCTCCTATTGGTGTAACTTCTTTCCCTCCATTCCATGATGGGAAATTTTGCATGGAACTTATGAAAGAGGCAGCAGCTACATTAATTCTTATGCATGATCACCCCTTTTCAATGTTGGAGGGGGAAGGATTTAATATGTTTTGTAGACGTGGAATGCCCGAATGGACTGGGATATCCCGAGCTACTGCCAAAAAGAACTGTTTTATGATCTATGAGATGGAGAAAAAAAAGTTGTGCAATATATTGAAAACAATAACAAATATTAGCTTGACTACATATTTGTAGAAGTCAAAGAATCAAAAAATTGAGTATATGGTAATCACAGGCCATTGGATTGATTCGAATTGGAAACTGAACAAACAGGTTCTTAGTTTTTGTAGTATTCCTCCTCCTCGTGGTGGCCCTCAAATATCTGATGATGTTCTAAAATGTGCAAGAGAATGAGGACTTGAAAATAAGGTGTACATAGTCTCGGTTGATAATGCAAGTCTGAATGATGCCACAATTATATATATGAAGGAAGATTTTTCTAGAATAAAGAATAATATAGTTTGTGGAGGGAAATTGTTTCATGTTAGGTGTTGTGCGCATATTTTGAATCTTGTAGCATAAGATGGCCTAAATGAGATCAAGGATGTCTTTAATATCATTCGAGAAAGTGTTGATTTTGTAAGACGAACAGATGCAAGTTTGCTGAGATTGTTAAGAAGTTAAATTACATAAAAGGAAATTCATTGATGATTGCAAACGAGGTGGAATTCGACATATGAGATGCTGAAAGTTGCAATATCTTTCAAAGAAGTTTTTCCAAGATTCAAGGATCGAGAACCAAGTTATCTCTATTGTCCTACGGACCAAGATTGGGAGAAACTAGAAAAGGTATTTCCTATCTTAAAAATATTTTATGATGCCACACCTCCAATTTGTTTTTGAATGAAGTTTACAGAGTGAAGATGATTTTAGATGAGAAATCTTTGGATGAAGAAGAGTTTATTACCAAAATGGTTCACAAAATGAAATATAAGTTTGATAAATATTGGGGTGAATGCAATTTATTGATGTCTATAGGTTCTATTTTGGATCCAATGTGTAAAATGCGATCACTTGAATTTATTTTTCCTAAACTTTATCCCATGTAGGAGGCACAAGATAATATTATAAATGTTCAAAGAGCTTTGCATGCAATTTACAAGGAATATACTGATAGTGCTGTTGAAAACCTCCGGGAATCAAGGAGTGAAGAATCTCTAGGAAGTAGTCAACCGAGTCGTAGTGTGAAAGAAAATATTATCTCATCATCAGGATGGTTTGAATTTTCTTCTTATTTGAAAGAGGTTGAAATGGTGCAACCACAAAGATCTGAGTTGGATGTTTTCTTGGAGGAAGGATGTCATCGGTATGATCCAAATGAAGAATTTGATGCTTTGAGTTGGTGGAAGTTGAATACGTACAAGTTTCCAATATTATCTTCAATGGCTAGAGATATTTTAGATATACCTATCACCACAGTTGCTTCAGAGGCCACTTTTAGTGTAGGAAGTCGTGTTATCGACAATATCGTGCTTCTTTAGCTCCTACTACTGTGGAAATGTTGATGTGTTGGGGGGATTGGTGCCGAAAACGATATGAAGTGGCGAGAAAGATATAGGTAATTTTTTAAAATTTTGAGTTTGAGCCTTTACATCGTTACGTAAGTTTTATTTTCTTGATTGTAGATTGAAAAACAAAACAACTCAATCGAGTTATCGGTGGATTGAATCTATCACAGGATTTGTGGAGCTGCTTGGTATGTATATATTTGTATTTGTGTATATTATTTAATTGAAAACATCTAATTATTTTATTTGATTACAGGATTTAGGTGCTGGAATGTAATTTTGAAGATTTGGGTGTGGGAAATTTTTATGCTACGAGATGATAAACTTATTGATTGTGTTGTTCGATTAAAAATTTATTGTTTAAGTTGTTTTGATGAAAAACTTAAATATTGAAGGATCTTGATGAATTATTGTTTGGTGTTTTGATTTAGAATTTTAATATTGCTGGTTTTGATGAATTAGATGGTGATAAATGATAATGCAATGGTTTTTATATTCACTTGGTTAGGGGCTCGAGCTTCGAATCGAGCTACGAATCGAGCTTACGTTTGCGAATGTTAAATGTATAAACGGCTCGAAAAGCTATAAGTCGAGCTCGAAAAGTTCGAATCGAACTCGAATTCGAACTCCGTTTCGAACTGAATTCGAGCCTGAAAAAATTAAATTTCGAACTTCAAATCGAATATGTTTATTCGAATTCGAACTCGAATACTAAAATTTTGCTAAAGTTCGGCTCGATTTGGTTCGTTTACACCGCTAGTTGATTCCCATAGCTCTGGTTCGGATGGTCCCTACAACCTTGGTTGTAGTGCTCGATGGGTGGTCATAGCTCCTTTGCGGTGGACCCATAAATCCACCTGCTGCATCCGCGTGCTCAGTGGATGCCTCTTGAAGGGAGGGACATGCATAATTGACATGGTTCATAGCTAGACAAATTCCACATTCATCTTCCCCACATTGCAACCTGCAAGATTACGCACAAGAAATGTTAAGTCAGTCAGTTGTTGTTCAAGGTTAGATACATTTACATCTTGTCTTGGCGTCTGTCCATGTCGAGAAGCCCAAATTGTTGGGAGTTGGCAGCCATGTTTGCTATCAATTTCCTTGCCTCCTCCGGTGTCTTATCAATAAAAGCTCATCCACTCTCCGCATCTACTAAATTCCTGTCACCAGAAAGTAAACCTTCAAAGAAATATTGAATTAAAATGTGTTCACTTATCTGATGTTGTGGACATATTGCACACAACTTCTTGAACGCTCACAAATGTTTAATTTGTAGATGAATATTCGGCTTGGAAAATTAATTCACATCTCACCTTAATTTTAGTTAGGTGGCCCACGCGTTCTATTCTAACCACCCTTATCAATCAATTAATCCAAATACATGCGATTAAGATTAAAAGATGATAGATTTGGAAACTAGTAAGACAAACGAAGCTAGACAATATAATCCACGCGTCTATATGTTTTCCCTAATGAGTTAACAATCTCACACGCGCAAAATTATTAATCTTAGTTACTTTATATAACAAGCATTAGATTACATACACAATTACTAGGTGATCAATCCAATAATTAGACACAACAGTCCTATCAATCAAGTATATAAAAACAATCAATACTCATTCCAAAATTGATTTAAAAGCACATGAATTTCATAAGAAAAATAAATCTCAATGTATTGTCTTCCTTAACCAAGAATTACAAAACTAGTTTAGGCACTCATGAAAACAATCAAAATTAAATAAAAACAACATGAAAGAAACACAAACTATGCAGATTATTTAGATCTTCACTTGTCGAGGTTGTCACGCCCGCCTTTGCTTCGATCTTCATAGCGTGCCTTTGAACTATGATGAACTAGATGCTAATTATCTATGAAAGCATGTAAAAGTATGTAAAAAGATGTTTCTGATGGTCGAGGGGTATTTATGGGAGAATGAGGACGGGGCTAGAGTCCTTGTATGATGGAAAGAAACCAAGTCTTTTACTTTGCTCGACCTCCTCTGGCGATCGATCGCGGCTGTCTGGCGATCGATCGCCAGACCTTACTGTTTTTAATTTTCAGAATTTTTTCACTTGCGATCGATTGGGAAAATGTGGCGATCGATTGCCAATTGTTTTTGCCTCAAACCTTGTCTCGCGGCGATCGATCGCGGAAAAGTGCCGATCGATCGCCGAGACTTAACTTTTGTTGCTTGGATTTTCCGTTTGGCGATCAATCGCGGCTCCTTATACACTTTTATGCATTTTTCTTAGTCTATTTTGATCTCTTGTCAACTACAATGCATTTCTTGATCTTTATTTATCGTTATTAGCTCGATTTCTTCGATTCCACCTACATTTACACAAATGTACAATTAGGTAGCATATGTATCATTTTATCTATCAAAACATACTAAATAGTAGACAATTAAGCGCAATATATGTATCTATTTCTAGTCACATCAACAATCCACTTCGCTCAAGCGAAATTCACACTTCTTTTCATTCAAAACTAATTGATTAGCAGTTAGTAGTTAGAGGACCACTTCCAAATGTTTGACATGCGCATTCTATCATTTGCTATAAATTAAAATATTGTCATAGAAAACAATATAAATTTGCGTAAATAGGGTCGGAATACCTCATTCATTGTCGCTTGGAAAGTGGCGGGGTCATTTTTCAAGCCAAAAGGCATGATTCGAAATTCATATTGCCATGTATGAGTTCGAAAAGTTGTTTTATGCACATCCTCATCCTTTACTCAGATTTGATGATAACCATACTTAAAATCCAGTTTTGAAAAATGTTTGTTCCCTGAAATTCATCGAATAATTCATCCACAACGTGAATTGGATATTTATCAACTATGATGATATCATTCAATGCTCGATGGTCCA
The DNA here is from genome assembly GCA_907163345.1 of Haberlea rhodopensis. NCBI lineage: Eukaryota > Viridiplantae > Streptophyta > Magnoliopsida > Lamiales > Gesneriaceae > Haberlea > Haberlea rhodopensis. The sequence continues at coordinate 6,279,680 of CAJQUN010000017.1, forward strand.
CACAGAATCTCCAGCTCCAATCCTTCTTCTTGACAAGAATAACAAGACTTGAGTAGGGGCTATTACGTGGTCGTATTACTCCGGACTCCAGCATCTCAGCAACCATTCATTCAATCTCATCCTTCTGCTGATGGGCTTAGCGATATGATCTTACCAAAACTGGTCCACATCCTGTTTTGATGCTAATAACATGCTCCAACACTCTGATAAGTGGCAATCCCTTGGGTTCTTGAAAAACATTCTGAAAGTTAGTCAACAATTGTTTGATTTCAAGCCTCCATGCAGCCTGCTGTTCACGTGCACCCTTCACTTCTTCCCCATTCCACTTCAACACTACAGCCCCGTTAAATTCAATGTCGCATACTTTGGTGATGGTTTTGAGAGACACGATCGATCTACTTAGAGATGAATCTCCTTACAGAATAATAGTTTGCTCATTCATCATGAATCACATGAACATATTTGCCCAATTCAAAATGACATCACCTAAAGTACGAAGCCAATCTACACCAAGAATCAAATCTGCCCCACCTAATTCAAACACATATCCCTCAATTGGATTTGACATTGATTCGAATCTACTTCCAAACTCCTACACCTTGACATGCAATACGTGCCCCATCTAAAAAACATACACCAGCATGCACAATGTAATCCACACTCATTCCAAGCTCACATATCAGATGGCTGGCCCCACTGTCCACCATTGCTATAACCTCACAACCTCTTATCTTCGCCCTCATTTACAATTTTGAGGTTGGTTGATCCCAGAGTACAGTGGTAGTTCAAGTGTATTGTACTCCGCATTGGGTTCTGGTTCACTCCCACCAACTCATTCATTCTCTTGAATCACTACCTCTTCTTCCATTCTCGACCCTTCCTCCCCTTCGCCTTCTTCCTCTAATAGAATTGTGATCCTTAAAGTTTTGTTGGCACAATTGTGGGTGGGATGGTAGGGCTCCCCATTTTGAAACATAGCCATTTTTCCATATGATGTAAATATTCTTGATGAGATACAATCCTCCCATCTCTCCCTGTTTGCATCTGAGTCCTTACATCCCTTCTTTCCATTGCTCGCCCCTCGTAATACCCTAAAAATTAGCATGATATAACCTTCGACCCACAGATTCATTTCCCCGATCTCCCATGCCCATCGGATTGATAATAGAATTATTTATGTGGCAATCCTTGTCATGGGTTTGAGTTGGATTAACCCAGCCCCATTTGAACCTATTACGCTTACGCTCATTCTTTGATCAACAACTCCTCCTTGCAGTTCCATTTCCACCCCACGAGCCAAGGACATAGCAGGGTCAATTGTGCGTGGGTTGTGCACAAACATCTTACGTTGAATATCATTCTTTAACCCACTAAGGAAGAAACCCAAACTTTGTTCCTCGGTGATAATGCCCCATTTGAGCGATGATCATCTCAAATTGGCCAATGTACCAATCCACGGTTTGTTGGTCCTGTCAATGACGCCACCAACTCACAAAGATTAAAGTCGCACCCACTGTATCTTTTAACTAACTCTTCAGCGAATGTGTCCCATGAAAAGTTTGGATTTCTCGAATTGGTCCATCGGAACCAGTGTACTGGAGGACCTGCATACATATGTGTGCAAGCTTGAGTTTGATGTCATTCGGGGTGCTGTGAATTTTGAAATATTGTTCCCACTTTCTAACCATCCTAAAGGATCATCTCCATCAAACGTTTATCCCGATTTCCTTAATGCCTGTCGGAACTCATCTCATACTCTCCATTTTGCCTCTCGCCATTCCACTTCCCTCAGTCACCAGATCTTTCCCTTGATTCATATGGCCTTGGGCCTGCTCATTTTTCATGGTTATCTGGTTCCGGAGCATGTGTTCTTATAAGTGTCATTTTTACACTTATTTTGCTGTGATTTTGTATTGATTTTCATATTGATTTCTGTACGATTTTATGATTTTTTTGTATATATTTGTTGATTTCAAGATTCTAGGTATTAGTGCATAAAAGTGAGGGATTTGAGCTAATTAACGATGAAAAGTACCAAACTGAGCGAACATGTTGAAACAAGAACGAAATCTCGAGATGTAAGAATTTTCACACGACGATCGATCTTCATTGCTATCGCGGATCGATCGCCGTGTGTCGAGCAATTGGTATCAAAAATACAATTTCAGCGATCGATCGGGACTCAACTCGCGACCGCTTGCCGCTTGTCGTGAAATTTTAAAATCTGAATTTAATTCTGTGATCGATCGAGAGGAACATGGCGATCGATCACCAGACGCTCAAAATTCAGGATTTTATTCATTTTGAAGAGTTTGTGTCCACAAAGAAGAGTTATTCTTCCTCTACTATTAAGGGGACTTATTGGACGATAATTGGGGACTTTTGGCACTTTTTCAGACCTAAGGAGCAACCTTCATCCATCATCTATACTATCACAATACATTGAAGAAGAAGAACAACTCAAGAGACGGAAAAACAGAGCAACGCACGGAGTCACTACCTCGTTTATTCGTATTTCTAGGCTTGTTTATCTTTTATTTTCAGATTTTGATGTTTATGATTTGATTATGATTGTTGGCTAGGTTTGCTTATCAAGACTAGAGAATCCCAAGTTTGAACCCAAAAAATTAAATAACGGTTTTTTATTAGTACTTACAATTCTTTGTGCATAATTTATTGTTCTTCATGCTTTTGAGGGATTGATTACCTTTGAATGAGTATACACATTGCGATTGATATTGACCATACAATATTGCAATATGATATAGTAATAAGCCGTGAGTTTTAGATTGAAACCGACCAAGTAGAATCTAGCACACATGTGATATCAATAGATTTACCAAAATCGAAGGCTAGTAGTTTTCACAAATTGTCATGAGATATTAATTGTTCAATAATGACACTAGAGTGGTTTATCGCAACGTTAATATTTGAGTTGTTATAGCTTGACCATAGTATCATGAATGCATTAGGAAAACTCGTCACCTTGAAATGTATAAATTTTAAATCTTAACTAAAAAAAGAATTATGGGGGATTACCTGGGTGAAGCGAAGTCTTGATTGTCTCTACTGATTTCTTCATTCTTTATTGCTTGTTGGTTTGGATATTGTTCTTGGTTAATTTAGTATAATCTTCACCATATATTGGGATGCTAAATATAGTTAAACTAAAGGATTTCGGTACTTACTTTCTAGTCCTCGTGGGTTCCACAACCTGTTCTTTCATAAATTATATTAAAACTTGACAACCGTGCACTTGCGGTATAATCGCGCTACACTGGAATTTATTGTTTAAATAAACCGCGATCAAGTTTTTGGCGCCGTTGTCGAGGACTGGTTTAAAATAATATCAGACAAGATTAATTGACTGTAATCTAGCCATTTTCTTTATTTTATTTTTGTTTTCAATTTTTTTACTACGTCATTACTGTTGTTGTTTGGTTGCTCTTTGCATGCTGTTGGTTCTTGGTGCATGCTAAGGAGTTGCAAGCCTGCACTTGAGGTCTTGATCCGGAAATTGAGAGAACATGTCTAAGAAGACTACGAGAAGCTCGAGCAATGACAGAGAACAATCAAGGCGGAGATGGAGAAGCTGAACATCACAACGAGGAAGTGCCAGTTACTAGATCACTGATGGACTATGTACAACCCATTTTCCAAGACACTACGTCTAGCATCACTAGACTGAGGGTACACGCAAACAACTCTGAGATTCAAGCCAGCCATCATGCAAATGATCCAACACTAATGAGAATCTGGAGGTGCGACAACTGATGATCCTAATGCTCCTATCTCTAACTTGTTGGAGATTTGTGACGCATTCAAGCATAATGGCGTCACTGATGACGCCATCAGGTTATGTTTATTCCCTTTTCTCTTTAAATAATAAAGCTAAGAGTTGGTTAAATTCTTTGCCTGCATGATCGATTACTACTTGGGATGGCACAAGACAACATTTGTGCAGCACGATCCAGAGACACTATATGAAGCTTGTGAGCGTTTCACGGACCTACTGAGGAGATGTTCACGTCACGGTCTTCCAATCTGGCTGCATGTACAATTTTTTTATAATAGTTTATTTTCTGATAACCGTTCTTGATTGATGCAACATCAGGATGACCATAATGAGAAAGACACCTAAAGCGGCATGTGAACTATTGGAAGAGATGGCTTCTAATAGCTAGCAGTGGCAATCTGAGAGGAACGTACATAAGAAGCAATTTGGAATCTATCAAGTAGACGATGTCACTGCTTTGATCGCCCAAATTGAAGCACTAACAAAGAAGATAGATAGCTTGAGCATGTATATTATGCAAGTTCAAGCCATTACATGCGAGCTTTGTCAAGGACAACATCCGAGTACTGTATGCCAAGTAGGTAACCCTTTCATTCAATCTATTGAGAATGCTAACTATGTAGGAAACAGGCAACCACAGAATAACCTCTACTCAAACCATACAATCCGGGGTTGAGGAAACATCCGAACTCATCATGGGCCAATCAACAAAATGTGTTGAACCCACAATCACCGCCGGGATATGCACCAAAGCCGAGTATGGAGGAGCTGATGACCAAATTCATCACATCGACGGAGACAAGTTTCCAGAAGTACAAGTGGGACAGTTAACAACCATCATAGCTGGACGATCTCAAGGAGCATTGCCTAGTGACACTGAGAAGAATCCTAGAGAGCAAGTCAATGTCATAACAATGAGGAGCGAAAAAAGAGGTTGCTGCGGAGAATGCTAGCAAGAATGATCAGCACAAGGATGAGTTGACCAAGGAAAACAGGGATCAAATACGCGACAAATGTAAGTATACTACTACTACAACTACACCACATGCCAATGTACATATCACACTCTCATTTCCCGCTGCATATAAGAGAGCAAAGATAGATACAAAATTTGCTAAATTTCTTGATTTGATTAAGAATCTCCATATCGACATACCATTTATTGATGCTATACGATAAATGCCGGAATATGTTAAGTTCTTGAAAACGATACTATCTAATAGTTAAATAATTATAATGAGATCATTTCAAAAAAATGAATTTGCTTGATTTCAAGAAATAATACATTTACTGAGTTTAATTATGATAATACAATTATTACAATGCTTGTTCGTTGATATTCTCGAATTTGAAGGACATGAACAATAAATCTGCATTGTTTCGTACTGAGAAATAATTTATTTTGCATATAATAAAAAGAAATTTGTTGCGAATGTTTATCCATCTTTACAAATATGAAAGTAACAAAATAAAAGGAAAAATATTCTACCAATATTTGAACTCTGGTTACACGATTCGAAGTCCAATGTCCTCAACACAAGAACATTGGACCGTTTTTGTTCAACTTTAGTGACAAAATATATAGGGTAAATTGTATAAAACTCCAATGGGTTATAGTAAATATGCACGAAACCCAGATGTATTAATAAAATATGTTATAAAGCCCCCTATATTTTCATAAACTTATCTTACACATGGGGTTTTATACAATTGGCTCAATATAAATGATAACAAAATAATATTGACATTGGACCGTTTTTGTTCCACTTTAGTGATAGAATATGTATTAACCAAAGAATATAATAAAGGATTGGCCTTGGATCCCAAATATTCGAACCAGCGATTCATGGTTACACCAAGAATTATGTTTGTCAATATATAACAACTATGTTTTGAGGGGGCGGGGGAGGGCAGCTGCCCCCGCTCAACTCCATGTACATTCATCATTGAGAATCAATATTACATGGAATTGACAATTATATAAGGTTAGATGTTTATGTCGATTTAGATAGCTAGTTTTAAAAAAAAAATTCCTAAAATATAAAACTAGTAAATTTTTTTCCTTTAAAAAATTGTATGAGATAGAGCCCACCATAGCCTAAGAGAGTTACTAGAGCAATGTACATGTAAAATTCATGAAAATTCTTCGACAGGAACAATTATATTTCTGACAATAACATGTCCTCAAAGAAATATTTGGAGACTCGAATTTCAGTCAATGTGTTGTTGAGATCAGCTTAATGCCAACTAAGCTACCGAGTAGACGGTTTGAATTTCAACTTGATGTAGTTAGATTATTAATGATAATAAATGGTTTGAGGTAGAAATAAATATGTATCTACCTCTGTTATAGATGCATCGTTCTCTTAAATAAATACGGACCCACTCAGCTCGCATGGTATTAATGCTTCAGATTTCAAAGCAAACACAGTCCAACGTGGGTTCTTCATGCGCTCATTTTTATACTCACGATCTTATAAACACTAACATGATATACATATATATTTATGTATCTTGATCTTTACAAACACCCAATCCATATAAATATTTTTTGGGTTCTTTACTAAATTCAAGACCTCAATTCCTCTTTCTTTAGACAAAATCAATCAACTTTTATTTTTCTTTTCAAAACTTTTATGCTCTAATCAAGTAATTATAGTTATACCATAGTCCTTTCTATATCTATTTTTCCAATCAATAATCATGATGTTTACCTTATTGTAAGTATTTTCCCCTTATTATATAATTATTATCATATGAATATCTTTCTACACATATCTCCGACTTCCAAAATTCAAATTCAAGCAATATCTCAGATAAGTTTAAAATTTGTTATATAACTTCTTCAAAAAAAATTAAAATATATATATATATATAAATAGTATATGTATCAGTTTATTTTTCAACAAATAATTGGTCCATGATAATAATAATTGGTTGCACATGGTAAACTAATAAAGATATTCAACCTCCAAGGACCCAAATAATAAGAAATCATATCCTCAACTTTAATGCCTAAAACGTGCAATTTAAGTAATTAATTTTGCTTTCCTGGTTGGAAAAAACATTTAACTTCAAATTTGGCATTTTACACCAAATTTGGCGTTGTATTGGAGATGACCTTATTGAATATTTAAGGCGTGTTTGCAATTGCTTATTCAAAACATTTATTCAAAGCATTTCTATTTATTTGCCATTAAATAAAAAAACAGTTTAATAAACTTCATTTAATTACAAAATTGTCACCAAACAACTTAAAGCAGTAAAAAGCATGTCATGACCTACTTCTCAGCTTCTGCTTTTTTCTGCTTATTTTTAGAGAAGCAATATCAGAAGCAATAAAATAAAACACTTAAAATCTGTTTTTTTATCTGAAAAGCTGATAAACAGTTTGCAAAAACATTTACAAACACCATTTAGAGTCGAGTAATGTATATCTATTTTTAAATATTACTAAAATTACAATTTTAGTTAATTTTGCAATATCCTGTATACTTTAATTTATATAAATCAATGCCACATTTGATTTTATAAAAAATGTAAATTTTCAATAAATAAATTTTCTGCTACTATAAATAATAATTGGTGGACTAGATCTGGAAAATTTTGACACTAATTAATTAATAGTCTCATTTTTCTTCTCTGTAGCCATTACGCTACAGCACGTGCAGTTCCCATTCCTCCTGCGCCATTAGAGCAGTATAATATAAACAACCAACTCTCCTTTGCTTTCTGAGAACACTTCTTGGCAATCATTTATTGCTGTGTCCCATCCAATCATTTCCGCTCCCCCAAGCAAGAAATCACCCATTTTCTTTATCACCACCTACACCAACCGGAGTGTTTGGATTCTTGTGTTTGGTGTTTCTGTCATTAAATTTTACTCTTAGTTATAAATTTAATTAATAATGGGTTATTTTTGAATTCTTTTGAAATTGTTGTTTTTTGACTGGAACTTCCGCTATATAGCATTTCAGAGTTAATTCTTGGTTGGTGTATTTGGGTGAGGGGGCATACTTTTGATCGCTGGCTTAAAGGTAAGTGTTTGAATTTCAGTGTCGTTTTGGGGAGATTTATGTGTAAGATGGTCAACCGAAGTTTAGTTGTGATATTTTCGAAAATTATAAGTTTTTAGTCCAATTCAAGACGTCCCGCAGCTACATTTCAGCATGTTTCTGCAGATTATGTTTCGTTTGTTTGTTTCATGAAATTCATTCTTTGATTTGTTATGAAAGGTTGAAGCTTTTGAAGAAAAAAAAATGAATTATTGTTATGTACAGTTTTGTCAAAGCCTAACATAAAGAAACAAAAAAAGTTGCATGAATAGTGTGTCTAGAGTCAGTGAAGGTGGGAAGAAAACGATTTGTGTAATTTTTTATTGAATTTATTAGTTTTTTAATTTGAAACGTAACTAATTAATTTGGTTGGTTGACCTAACACGTCTGTGGAATTTTCAACACATGGGGCTACATTCTTGATATGTTAATCCATATGTAATAATAATTATATGTAGTAATATTTGGTAACTCTGGTTCTTTTTTTAATTTGGGTTGGTTTTGCTTTGAAATAATGTAGTGATGGCAGATTATCATTTGAGGCTGTTTTGACTTGTAGAGAGTGAGGAAATGGAGATCAAGATTATTTTTTTAGCAATTTTAGTATATGGTACACTGTACTTATTAGCAAGAGCTGAACCTGTTGAAGACAAACAGGCGTTGCTCGATTTTATCGATAATATTAATCACATTCGGAATCTGAATTGGGATGAGAGAACTTCTGTATGCCATAACTGGACTGGAATAACCTGTAATCATGATAATTCGAGAGTTATAGCTGTTCGGTTGCCTGCTGTTGGATTCAAAGGCAGCATTCCTTTGAACACACTTGGCCGGTTGTCGGAGCTTCAGATCTTGAGTCTCAAATCAAATAGTATTAGTGGGACGTTTCCTTCTGATCTTTTAAAGCTCGGGAACTTGATGAGTCTTTATCTCCAGTCCAATAAATTTCAGGGCCCTCTGCCATTGGATTTTTCGGTTTGGAAGAACCTTTCGGTGTTGAATTTGTCGAACAATGCTTTCAATGGGAGTGTTCCTTTATCCCTTCTGAATTTGACTCATTTGGAAGTTCTGAATCTTTCTAATAACTCGCTTTCAGGTGATATTCCTGATCTAAATATCCCGACTCTGCAAGTGTTGGATCTGTCCTATAATAATCTTACGGGAGCCGTGCCTCAATCTCTCAAGAGATTTCCAAATTCCGCCTTTCTTGGTAATACAATTTCACCAGAGCATACAATGCCTCCTGTTCCTCCACCTAGCACTCTACCAAAGAAACATACGTCAAAACTTAGTGAATCGACCATTTTGGGAATCGTTCTAGGTAGTTGTGCACTAGCATGTGTGTTAATTGCCTTGCTACTAATTGTTTCCCACAGAAAGAAACGAGGAAAAAAGTCGACCACACAGGCTTCCCAGAAGAAAGAAAAAATGGTTTCCGAGCATCAAGGGAATGGTGGCCGGCTAACATTTTTCGAGGGGTGCAATCTTGTGTTTGACCTCGAAGATTTGTTGAGGGCTTCCGCTGAGGTTCTTGGGAAGGGAACATTTGGTACTACGTATAAAGCAGCACTAGAGGATGCAACAACGGTCGCGGTAAAGAGATTAAAGGAGGTTATTGTTGGGAAAAAAGACTTTGAGCAGCATATGGAGATTGTTGGAAATATCAGGCATGAAAACGTGGCTCCCTTAAGGGCTTACTATTATTCCAAAGATGAAAAGCTTGTGGTGTATGATTACTACAATCAGGGAAGCGTGTCGGCATTGCTACATGGTACATAACTATAACTTATCGTGTTTGTGTTTATGGTGGTTGTTATTTTGTTCCCCAATTCAATTGCAAAGGGCGTTTTTTTCAATATAGAAGCAATATCATGTTTTTTAGGCCATCTTGAAGTAAATAAATTTGAATTCTTCAACACATTGTTGGTTTCATGTGCTAGAATTAGTAGCTTTAGTGAGATTCTTGATTGAGTTGTTTAACTTCGAATAAGACATATAGTAGGGAATATCATAATCTTGGTAATATCAAACCCGATTCTCTTTTTTCTAATATAAGTACATGGTACAGACTAACATTGCGGTTCTGAGTCTTTGTAGTCTTATCCATGATATAAATTATCAGGTAGATTTGTAATAATTGGATGTGCAAATTCAAAGCATACAGTTAAGAGATGATATTGCCATTAAATTTTTTCCTCCAAGTTAATGTTAACCAATAAAACTGATGCATCAATCAATCGCAGCAAAACGAGGCGAGAACCGGATCCCTTTAGATTGGGAAACTCGACTCAAGATAGCAATTGGTGCAGCCAGAGGCATAGCTCACATCCACTCACAATCTGGTGGGAAGCTTGCACACGGAAACATAAAAGCCTCAAATATTTTCATCAACTCCAAACATTATGGTTGTGTTTGCGATCTTGGTTTAGCGACATTAATGAATCCAATCACACCACCGGCGATACGAGCAACAGGGTATCGTGCCCCAGAAGTCACAGATACTCGGAAAGTGTCACAGGCATCAGATGTTTATAGCTTTGGAGTTTTCATACTCGAACTCCTCACCGGAAAATCCCCAGTATATTCCTCAGGCGGTGAAGAGATTATCCACCTGGTCAGATGGGTTCATTCTGTGGTTCGTGAGGAATGGACCGGTGAAGTTTTTGATGTCGAGCTCTTGAGGTATCCGAATATTGAGGAAGAAATGGTATCGATGCTGCAAATAGGGATGAGTTGCGTTGCAAGGATGCCCGAACAGAGGCCGAAAATCAAGGATGTGGTGAAAATGGTGGAGGAAATTAGAGGTGTTAATACAGGGAACAGCCAATCTGGCGGAACCAGATCTCCAGGTTCTACTCCATCTTTAACTCCACATTTGGCTGAGATTGGACCCTCAAATTAGATTCTTGGTACTAAATTTAGCAAAAGGCACTCAGTTTTGCCTATTATTCTTCTTTTCTTGTTCCATTAAGTTCAATGTCAAATTGTTTGGTAGATGTTATTTGTTTAATATTGTGCTTTATTTGGGGGTTAAAAAAGTTATTAACCTACTTATGACATGCTAAGTCTAGACTGTCTACTTGAGTTAGGAGCTCTCGGATTCGTGACATCAATTTTAACGATAAATAAAAGTTACATTGGGAGATTTGGATGTTCATGGGTGGATGGTTATGAAATCACTGGTGGCAGTGGATTGCCTTGTACTTTTTTTAATTATTATGCAGAACAAAATACAGGGTGTGCAGAATGATAATTAAAAAGAAATTTAATGATTTCAACTACATTTTAAGTATGCATAAATCTTTGTATTTTCATTATTGTGTATTCAGGTAGAGGTAATGAGATGCATAACATTTCCGAAAATTGATCAGGTCAACGTTTTTCTATGGCTTCGCTGCTACAGAAGCAACAACTTTCATAAAAACATTGAAGTAACCCATCCAAGCATGGCATTAGAAAGCACAAGATAAGTTCAGAAAAACTAAACATTAATGACTGCAACCTGTTGCAGGAACTTGGCAAAAAGTGGGAACCATTTATTTAAATATCGGTTATTTCACCAATATCGTTAAGTACAACTGGACTCAAAAAAGCAGGACAAGAGTCTGTATTAGTAGAGAATGACCCAACAGAAGCAACATTGTTTGCTGTTCGACAGCAGTGCTTAATTTGAAAATCAGCTTCATAGGTGCAAAAGTGCTTGAGAAAAGAGATGATGGAGGCGAGGCATCCACATTTCAGGGACTGGCCAGATTAATAGCATGAACAACGTTAACCACATCAGTCTTAATAATTCCTTTATTCCATTGATTGAATCTAGCTGTGAGAATACATTCCTGGACAGCTAATAATTCAGCCGCGTGGGGTGAGAAAATACCATAAATTTGCTTAGCATGAGTTAACAAAACAACCCCGAATTCATCTCGAATAACCATCCCAATTCCACATAAACCTGCATTTGGGGTAGAGCGGCATCCACATTAGTTTTACACAGCCTGTAATCGGGGCTCTCCATTATTTGTGCCTGTCCAAAACAACAGCAGAAGAATTAATTGGTGCTGGTTGGCTGCGCAACTTCCCACAAATTGGTAGCTCGAATTAAGATGTCTGTAAACGACTCCAGACGCTCCTGAAACAAGCAAGCCATAAACTCCAGCAAGTCATAGCAAGTACTTCCACATGCTTTGTCATTCCAAATTTCACCACCCAATGCCAGAAGTCCATAAAAGAAGAACCATTAAACCGAGATAAAAGCGGCCAAATAGATGATAATTGCCAAACTTTTCGAGCCAACTTACAATGCCATAGAGCATGAAATACATTTTCAGGAAATAAATGACACTTTGGGCACAGATTATCCACTATAACACCACGCTTAGCTAACCCAACTCTAGTTGGTAGGGCATCATGAATTGCTCTCCAATTGTGTATCTTAATTTTGCTAGGAATATTAAGATGCCACAATTTAGAAAATATTTTGCTATTCTCATTACATGATCCCAGACTACATCCCTCATCTGTGGAAATAGCTAATAATAGCCCGATTTCACTGAGTATTCACCATGATGGGAGAAATGCCAAATCAGTGTATCTTGACCACTAGCAAATTGAACTGGAATGCTGAGAACTTCAGAATAATCAATAGGCCATAAAACTTGGTATATGAAATCGCAATTCCAATTACCATCATCTGTAAGTAAGTCCTTCATTGTCAAATTGCATGTTAATGAAGTAGGCAATGTAATAGGCTTAAATGAATGTGGCCGCTTCAACCATGGACCACAGAAAACACGAACATTATGCCCATCGCCTATTCTCCACCGAATCCCCTTCTTAATAAGATCACGACCCCAAACGATATTATGCCATACGTAAGAAGAATTAGCACGTACTGAGGCCTGCAAAAAGGAACATGATGGGAAATATTTGGCTTTGAAAACTTTTGATAGGAGAGTGCTAGGCATCTCCAGCTTTGCTTAGCCAAGAGTGCTTGATAAAGGCTGTCAGATTCCTGAATCCCATTCCCCCTAAAGCCTTAGATGTGCAAATTTTCGTCCTATTAGTCCAGTGAATGCACCTTCTGTCACTGTCCTTTCCCCACCAAAAATTAAGAATCATGCTTTGGATTGACTGTGTAATGCTCAAAGGAAGTATAAAGATGGACATGGTATATGTTGGATTAATAAAAATTTTATTATTGGGTTAATAATTAAGAGCCCAATAATTATGTTTTTTTTTGTTAATGAGAACAAAATTATGGTAAGTTAATTATGAATAGTCAATTAGGCTAAAGAAATCCCACATTGAGAAATTGAGACACTTATGGTTTGTTTATAATGAGATACAAATCAATAGAGTGTAGTTAAAAGATGGGTGCCCCTCGCGCGCCGTCCGTCCGTCCGCTCCTCCTCTCGTCTCGACTTGACTCGCCGAGCCGCGCCGCGAGTGTCGCTGCCGTGAGCGTGTCGCTGCCGCGAAGGCAGCCCTATTTTTTTACTACTCGGATTTCTGAAAAAGACTTTTCATCTACCTGACTTTTCATATTTTGCTGAGTATTAAGTTTGAGACTTTTCACCTACCTGCATAATTGATGTCAGATTTAAGTGTGAGACTTAAATCAGTATTAATCTGATGTTAAGTGTTGAGACTTTTCATCTGCCCCACTAACATTACATTTAATTATCTGTGACCTTTGGAGATGTCTGCTGCTCAGCTATATAAGCTGCACCAGCTCTATGTTTTGTTCATTCCGAAATCATTCTTCATCATACTGTTTGAGAGTACTGCACACTACTAGTGTTCGAAGAAGTCTGCTCGGAGTTTTGCTTCAATCCGAACAGAGATGATTGGGCGTTGTACCTTGGAACTCACTTGTGCAGGAGGCCAGAAGCTATTGTGCAAATATCTAATAGTATTTATATGATACTGCTGTAAGTTTACAGTATATTTTATTTTTCGATTATAATTGTAATCTGATTATAATTCAGTTATCAGCTAACTTGTGGGAATAACAATCGTAAACTCAATTTTTTTTGTTTGTTCCTGTTTTGGAACATAATCAGATTTTCGAAAAATAAAATTGTTGAATTTTCAAACAATCACTGTTTGTTCACTATAAAGGATTTATACTATTCGGTTTTTAAAACCAGTTTGATATTGTTTGTATTGTATCGTTTATATATTTTTTTTAGCTTATGGCTGACCAGATTCCAAACCGAGTTGCTGAGAATACTGAGATTCCAGTGGTGAAAGCTAGCGGCGCTGAGGTTGTTATGCTAGTTCTGAGAAACCCAATGCCGTTCTCTCAATTTGAGAAACCGAAAAAGTTCAAGGGTTCCAACTTTAAACGTTGGCAACAGAAGATGATGTTCTTCTTGACCACTTTGAACTTGACCAGGTTTCTCAAAGAGGAGAAACTTTAAACGTTGGCAACAAAAGATGATGTTCTTCTTGACCACTTTGAACTTGACCAGGTTTCTCAAAGAGGAGAAACCAGTGGAGGACAAAGATGATCCTCAATCTGCTGTGAAAGTCGAATCGTGGCTGAGTGCCGACTACCTCTGTCGTAACTATGTACTAAATTCTCTTGACGATGCACTTTTCAATGTGTATTCCCCCAAAGAAACTGCGAGGGATCTTTGGGAATCTTTAGAAATGAAGTACAAAGTTGATGACGCAGGCGCAAAGAAATTTGTAGCCGGTCGATTCCATGGTAGATGGCAAGAGCGTTGTTGAGCAATGCGAAGAGCTGCAGCTGATATATCACGAACTTGCTGCCGAAGGTATGGGGCTAAATGATGCCCTCCAAGTGGCGATGATGATTGAAAAATTACCACCATCTTGGAAGGACTTCAAGAGCTACCTGAAGCACAAGCGAAAGATGATGAGTCTTGAGGATCTTATTAGGAGGCTGCGCATCGAGCAAGACAACCGAAAAGTTGACAAGAAATCATTTGGAATGATTTCCAAGGCCAACGTGGTTGAAGTTGGGGACTGCTCCAATGGGAATAAACGTAAGCGTACATTTGATCCCAAGGGAGATATTCAGACAAGGAGGTTCACCGGTGACTGTTACGTGTGTGGTAAGCCTAACCATAAGGCCAATGACTGCACTCAACGTCAAAACAATGAATGTAAAAGGAAGATAGTCCCAAACAGTGGCAAAGGCAAGAGACAATTTAAGCTCAGACATGGACTGAAATCAATGTCGAGAGATATGTATGGGATAGAGAATCTCAAGAGAATGTAGAATCACCCAGACAAAGCAAAAGATCTAGAAAAGAGAAGTCTTTTGGCTCGGATTTCCTAACATCTTTGTTGGAAAAGGATCCGGCTACTTTCAAGGAAGCAATGTCTTCACAAGACTCTGATCTTTGGAAAGAAGCGGTGAACAGTGAGATAGAATCTATCTTACATAATCATACTTGGGAACTAGTGGATCTTCCTGCAGGTTGTAAACCACTAGGCCACAAGTGGATCTTCAAGAGGAAGATGAAAGCTGATGGTACTGTAGATAAGTATAAGGCTAGACTTGTAGTCAAAGGCTACAGACAAACTGAAGGTGTTTGATTATTTCGACACATACGCTCCTGTATCCAGGAAAACATCTATAAGGTTAATAATTGCATTTGCTGCATTATATAATCTAGAGATCCATCAAATGGATGTAAAAACGGCTTTTCTAAATGGAGAGTTAGAAGAGGAGGTTTACATGGACCAACCTGAAGGGTTTGTAGTTCCAGGTAAAGAAACGAAGGTGTGTAGACTTGTGAAATCCTTGTATGGATTAAAACAAGCACCTAAACAATGGCACGAAATATTTGACAGCGTCATGCTTTCAAATGGGTTTAAAACAAACCAATGTGATAAATGTGTCTACGTGAAGGGAGACAATACAAACTATGTGATAGTATGTCTCTACGTAGATGACATGATAATTGTTGGTAATAACAATAACATCAAAATTACCAAGAAAATGTTGTCATGAAATTTTGAGATGAAAGACTTAGGTCTTGCAGATGTGATTCTTGGGATGAAGATCACTAAACATGCAAATGTATATTCTCTCTCCCAGGGTCATTATGTCGAGAAGATACTTGACAAGTTTGACAAGGGAAATAATACCATCGCAAGAACACCTATGGAGGTGATGTCAAATCTTTGCAAGAATCGCGGAGAAGGTGTGCAACAACATGAGTACTCTAGGGTCATAGGTAGACTAATGTACCTCATGGACTGCACTAGACCTGATATAGCTAACTCAGTCAACAGATTGAGCAGATATACGAGTAATCCCAGTTATGAGCACTGGAAGGCAGTAGTTCGAGTTCTTAGATATCTAAGATACATTAGTAACTACGGACTACATTATACGAGATATCCAGCAGTAATTGAAGGGTACTCAGATACGAATTGGATATCGGACTCCAAGAATATAAAGTCCACGAGTGGATATATCTTTATAATTGGAGGTGCAGCTGTTTCATGGAAATCATGCAAACAGACGTGCATTGCTAGATCAACTATGTAATCTGAGTTCATAGCTTTAGATCTTGCAGCAGAAGAAGTTGATTGGCTTCGGAGTTTCTTGGAGGATATTCCAATGTGGTCAAAACCTGTGCCACCCATTAGCTTGCACTGTGATAGTCAGTCAGCTATGGGAAGGGCACAAAATAATGTGTATAATGGGAAATCTAGACACATACGTCGGAGACATAAATCCGTGAGAAATATACTAAAAATCGATGTTATTTATCTAGATTATGTGAAGTCTAAAGAAAACATTGTGGACCCATTTACGAAAGGTCTAACGAGAGACCGAGTAGAGATTTCATCGAGGGGAATGGGATTGAAGCCCATGAAATTGATTTCCAACCATGATGGCAACCCAACCTGAATTGTAAAGTCCAATTTGCAGGTTCAATGGGAAAACCAAATTGTGGGGGGGATCGAACAAAGCACTTGGGAAATTGAGTTCCTTACCTATTCCTGTGATGAAAGAGTGATAAACATGTATTTGGGAAGGCAGAGCTCATGCTTTTAATGATTCTTCTATCTCGAGATATTAAAGTGGGGTATAACAGGATACTCTTTAGGAGAAATCACCTATATCGAATGTGAAGGGGTCGCTTCTATGAGATAACATGAGGGCTAAATCTCTAGAGCATTCGGTGAAACATCCAAGGCAGTCCAGGGCCAAAATGGACAACAACGAAAGAACCAATAATAGTGTGGAGATGAAGCTGTGTGAGTATTGTTGTCTTGTTATACATAAAACATCGAACAGTTCAAGGCATCACGTCCACTTGTTGACAAGTATATCCGATGATACTTTACTAAGGAAGGTTCAAGGTTAATCACCACCTATCCTGATGCAGTGGATTCTCAAAGTACTCTCAAATCTTCATCTAGGTGCATTGTGTAATTTTTTCACCATATTGCATTCATGTGGGGGATTGTTGGATTAATAAAAATTTTATTATTGGGTTAATAATTAAGAGCCCAATAATTATGTTTTATTTAGTTAATGAGAACAAAATTATGGTAAGTTAATTATGAATAGTCAATTAGGCTAAAGAAATCCCACATTGAGAAATTGAGACACTTATGGTTTGTTTATAATGAGATACAAATCAATAGAGTGTAGTTAAAAGATGGGTGCCCCTCGCGCACCGTCCGTCCGTCCGCTCCTCCGCTCATCTCGACTCGACTCGCCGCGCCGCGAGCCGCGAGCCGCGTCGCGCGTGTCGCTGTTGCGAAGGCAACCCTATCTTTTTACTACTCGGATTTCTGAAAAAAGACTTTTCATCTACATGACTTTTCATATTCTGCTGAGTATTAAGTTTGAGACTTTTCACCTACCTGCAGAATTGATGTCAGATTTAAGTGTGAGACTTAAATCTGTATTAATCTGATGTTAAGTGTTGAGACATTTCATCTACCCCACTAACATTACATTTAATTATCTGTGACCTTTGGAGAGGTCTGCTGCTCAGCTATATAAGCTGTACCAGCTCTATGTTTTGTTCATTCCGAAATTGTTCTTCATCATACTGTTTGAGAGTACTGCACACTACTAGTGTTCGAAGTAGTATACTCGGAGTTTTGCTTCAATCCGAACAGAGTTGATTGGGCGTTGTACCTTGGAACTCACTTGTCCAGGAGGCCAGAAGCTAAGGCGGGCAAATGAGTTTACGGGCACACGACTTGCTGTGGTCTCGTCCAGAATTGTTCAAGTTTCCTGTTGTGCAAATATCGAATAGTATTTATATACTACTGCTGTAAGTTTACAGTATATTTTATTTTGATCTGATTATAATTCAGTTATCAGCTAACTTGTGGGAATAACAGGTGAAGCTTGAGCTACAGCTTTAATAAGCATCTCACGGCCTGCGCCAGAAAATAAAGTGCGTTTCCACTCTTGAAGTTTGCTCCAAACACGATGGGAGTCCTAAGTAGATCTCATGTGATTCAGTAGTGCTGCATTCCAAGTATATTGAAAATTTGACTCTTTTGCAAAGGTAGCATATTGGGGCTAAAAGTAATCGCAGATTTCTGTAAATTAATAGATTGCCCTGAGGCACATGCATATTGGGCTAGAATATCAAGGATAGAGGCACATGTGTTATCATCTGTTCTGCCCACTATCAAACTGTCATCAACAAAAAACAAGTGAGCAATAGGTGGAGCAGATCTCGCACACTTAATTCCTGTGATCAATCCAGCAGAGACATGATGCCTAAATAACGCTGATAAACCTTCCGAACAAAGAAGGTAAAGGTAAGGTGATAATGGACATCCTTGACGAAGGCCACGACTAGGCCTAAACCATGCAGTCTGATACCCATTAACACGTTAGAAAGCTGAGTGGATGACAAATATTGCATCACCCATTCAATCCAACGCGAAGAAAAACCCAAGTTGAGCATAACAGCTCTGAGAAAACTCCATTCGTCACGGTCGTATGTTTTGCTAATATCAAGTTTCAATGCCATTAATCCATGTCGCCCATTAGTACGCCTCTTTATCAAATGCAAACATTCAAAAGCAAGCAGAATATTATCGGTGATCAATCTACCCGTAACAGATGCACTTTGCTCCATGGATCCTTTAATGCGGTGAGCAAGTGTTTTAGCAATAATTTTTGAAACAATGTTACACATGCTAAGCAGTCGGACTTCACTAGTGACCTGGGGATGCTTTACCTTTGGAATCAAAATGATGTGCGACTGGTTCAGATCACCATAGGAAAGGCCATGGTTGATAATAACCAGACAAATATGAGTAATAGAAGGACCCACCACATCCCAATGTGTTTGGAAAAACCCTGCATGAAAACCATCCATATTTGTGTCCATGTACACCAACGTTTGCCAAGTACACCATGATTATTCAATGTATATCTATATTTTTATCCATATAAAAGTGTCAGAGCAATATTTTCCAATTTCGAATTAATAATTTTACATTTTTATTTTATATAATTCTATAATAAAAATTAATTATCGATATAAATGTAATAACTAATTCCGGTTAATTTGTCCCCTTATGTTGCTTGTAAAGATTTAAGCTCCCACAACCTCTCTATTTGATTTTATTCAATTTTCTAACTTTCAAAAGTAATTAATAATTAATTCTCTAATTAATATATTAAAGGCATTGATGATGTATGATCAAGCGTTTATCCGTTTTACCAAAAGCTATAACTGACGGTAACTTTGCAACTCAAATCTTTTAAACCGTACAGCAACACTAGCATCACGTTTCGACCGCACACAACAATCCCCTCCTAATAATTGCACCCCTTGCAACTAATGAAAATCAAACATCTGACATTGACTCATATACCAATTGTAGGATCAAACGCTTGCCGTTTTACCAAAAGATATAGCTGATAGTAACGGTGCAACTCAAAGCTTTTAAATTGTACAACAACACATGCATCACGTTTCGATTGATCATACCGCAAGGACAATTGTTGTACCGCAACGGATTAAATTCTAACATTAAATGGGTTGACAGAATAACTTGGCAATAATAAATTTTTATTACTTCAAGAAATGCCTTGGCCTTCGTTTCTCCTAACAACTGCTACATGTTTTCTCCCCCCCTTTCGTACTTTGTGGCAAAAAAACAAGAAATCAGCAGTGGACATACAGCAACATCCTCATCAGATGCAAGAAAACAGACAGGTTTCAAATGAAATTTGGTAAACCTCTTGGAGTTTAATTTCTAACAGTTGTGATGTGTTTGAGTAGCATTTTGACAACAGTAGGGGATACTTTTGAGGCAGAATCCCTCAAGCTTTGAATCTTTGCATCAGTTTCTGTCTCCAGCCTTTTCAGTGTCGAATCCGAGCTCCCACTAGACTACAAATAACAAAATTTGAACCAACAATGATACTTGTCCCGTATATGCAGATGGAAGATAGGAGACATTTGAATTAAATAGCTGAACAACCTCAGAAATCTTCTTTTGGTGCTTGGATTCCAAATGGCATCGGTAGTTCGTAACTTCCCTTTCAGCTTCTTCCTTTGCCTGCCTTAATCTTGTTATCTTCACTGAAAAACAGTGTCCAAATAATAAAAATGAGACATGTGATGATTTGTTGAAGCAAAAAAAAAGAATTTGATGAATGTATACAGTTTCTAGCCGCCGAGACGGTTTGTTGAGCCTCTTGTTCAGCAGTAAGCAGCATCTGAATGCCTCCCTGTCCTCTCATTGAATCCATTGAAACTACTACAACAAACAAGAGAATGACATCAGATTCTTGATGAAATCAGGAGACAATGGATGAATTCATGATCGAACGTGTGATTATTTCCTTAGAAATAGAAGGTTTCTGTTATTATTACTTTTACCAAGTCAGTTACCATCAGTTATTGTCTTTTTCTGATTTTTAGTGTGCCTTTTGAAAAACAAAATTGAGCATAAAATGTCCTTGGAAACATCCACATTACATTGGTCTAATTTTAATACTTATGTATGTATACCTACACATAATTACATTAATAATTTAAATTAATTTTACAACCGATTATGCCTATTCTATTTCCATGACTTCGAATTTATGGAGCTATTAAAAAAAATTATCGAGCTCATTGTACTCTCATAACTTCTAAGTTTTCTTCTTCTCATCAATTACCTGTTAAATTTATATCATTTATATAGTCATATTATAAGTTTATTTTAATTATTATATAATTAATTACATGAATTTGTTTGATAATAACTCAAAAATACTAACTTATAACAACAAAAATAAAAATGGTTTTTGTTATAAAATGCTAGTGCTGAACGCAACTTAAAAGAAAATTACAAGAGCAATATAGATGAGAGATATATTTATTCATTCCCTTTTGTCTATACTTTTTTCACATACCTTGTTACAAAGTGTTGGACATATATATAACACAAAAGATCAAGAGTTAAAAGCTAATATACTCAAGACTTGGAAACATGACAAACCGGATACTAGACATATTACAAATTTAACTTAGAAATACCAAGACTTAGAAATTTAAAACATAACAAACCAGGGACTTAATTAAAACACGTAACAAACTAAACATAGATTCAACATCATATCAATCATCTTTGATCTTTCTGTTGCCATCACTAGCATCATCGCCATAAAATGAAATTCCATTAATTTCTCCACTTGGCTCGGTAAAGAAATCAGCAACATCTAAATGAGTAAAGTCCATTGGATCCCTTGGATCACTTTCACAATCCACAATGTTGCTAAAATCAGTAAAATTAGTTTCTTTCTCTTTTCCTTTACCCTTGATATATGCTTGATATAGATCAACAAGATGCTTTGGTGTGCGGCAGCTACGAGACCAATGCCCTTTCACTCCACACCTATAACAAGTTTCATCATGATTCTTAGGAGGACAAACAACCTTGACATTTTCTTGTTTCTCACCATTTTTGTTCCACTTCGAGTGGTATGATGCATTTTTAGGACCAATATGGTTTCGACCATGACCATGACCATTACCATGACCGCGGCCACGTCCATGGATACGACCACGACCACATCCATATTTGTTTGCATTCACTTCCTGAAATGAACATTTGCATTTACTTCTGGAAATGCTTGTGATCCAGTTGGGTGGGAGTTGTGATTTTTCATCAAGAGTTCATTATTTTGTTCCGCAACTAGGAGACATGAATTACCGAGAATATTTTTGAAAACCTCTTTCATGGTATTGCTGCTACAGGAGCATGTTGGAGGCATGAAAAGTAGTGAATGTATTTTCTAACATATCTTCATCAGTAACATTGTCACCACATAATCTCAATTGGGACACAATTTTAAACATTGTCCCGTATATGCAGATGGAAGATAGGAGACATTTGAATTAAATAGCTGAACAACCTCAGAAATTTTCTTTTGGTGCTTGGATTCCAAATGGCATCGGTAGTTCGTAACTTCCCTTTCAGCTTCTTCCTTTGCCTGCCTTAATCTTGTCATCTTCACTGAAAAACAGTGTCCAAATAATAAAAATGAGACATGTGATGATTTGTTGAAGCAAAAAAAGAATTTGATGAATGTGTACAGTTTCTAGCCGCCGAGACGGTTTGTTGAGCCTCTTGTTCAGCAGTAAGCAGCATCTGAATGCCTCCCTGTCCTCTCATTGATTCCATTGAAACTACTACAAACAAACAAGAGAATGACATCAGATTCTTGATGAAATCAGGACACAATGGATGAATTCATGATCGAAAGTGTGATTATTTCCTTAGAAATAGAAGGTTTCTGTTATTATTACTTTTACCAAGTCAGTTTACCATCAGTTATTGTCTTTTTTTGATTTTTAGTGTGCCTTTTGAAAAACAAAATTGTGCATAAAATGTCCTTGGAAACATCCACATTACATTGGTCTAATTTTAATACTTATATATGTATACCTACACATAATTATATTACTAATAATTTAAATTAATTTTACAACCGATTATGTCTATTCTATTTCCATGACTTCAAATTTTATCGAGCTATTAAAAAAATTATTTAGCTCATTCCACTCTCATAACTTCTAAGTTTTCTTCTTCTCAACAATTATTTGTTAAATTTATATAGTCATATTATAAGTTTATTTGAATTATTATATAATTAAATTACATGAATTTATTTGATAATAACTCAAAAAATAACAACAATAATAAAAATGGTTTTAACTTCACCACCACTTTAATTTCAATTTAATAATAACTAAGTTTATTATCATAAATACAAAATTTTAATTAACATACCAGAAAATCAATATTATATTTTTGTCTTTTGATTTTGTAATTTAACGAATACTCACGTGCATCGTCGTACTAGTCACTATAATAGCAAGAAATTGTAAAAATAAATGTGATTAAAATTTTGAAGAAAGATAGGTTAACTTCACAACGTACATACCATAATTGTATTGAGGTCAGTCAAAAACCAAGAGAGAACAAAATTCGTTCATTGTTCAACTTATCTCCTCTAATCCGGATAATATGTGTTTTCTTTGGCCACACAACCATACCATTATTTTAAGTTTGCCAAATCTTGATAAATGGCTGTAAAGGTGTTATGTCGGGGGTGGATGCACACTTGGGCAAGGTGATAGAACAAAATGTTGAGTCTGGGAATCCAGCAATGGTTTAAAAAGACCTGTTAAAAGGTATTGTAATGTATCACTCTGTATTCTCAAGTTTTAAAATCTGTAGGATAAAGATATGTGGATCTTGATAGCTGATGAGCTTTTTCAATTTTCTTGATTTCCGTGTAACAAACAATAATCCATCAGCTGCGGTGATTTTCTCGGTTCGCCAAAAGGTGTTGTCTAAACTGTTTGAGGGAATGCCGAAGAGATAATTTTTTTCATTAAGGCACGAAAAATTTGCTGGGAGTTTTAGATATTAGTGAATAGCTCCAAGTTTTTGTCTCGGATTTTAGTAGTTACTCTGTTGCCACACAGAATAATTAGCATGAAAATAAGACACGCTATCACGGGGAGATGGGGCGAATTGATCTATATTTGGGTTTATTTTACCTATTTTGGTGGCGAATTGGGGTGCAAATCTTCTGTTGCATTGCCAGTAACAATTCCTGTTACACCTCATTCACTATTGTGTTTATAAATTCTAACTACTTACTCCAATTCAACAAAATTAAAAAAATAAATTAACAATTTAATTATAAATAAGTTTAGAAATTAGAAGTGATAAAAATAATGACTAAATACGACGTGACAATAAAAGTCCAATTAAATATGATTAAAATAGTTTAAAGCTATGTAGTTATTAGGATAAAAAGCATGAATACCCTATGTGTTATAGTAAATATGCACGAAACTCCATTATGTAAACAAAATAGGCAAGAAACCCCATGTCTTTTCTTAAATTTGGCATTAAACCCCCTGTGCTATATTAAATATGCACGAAACCCCATGTGTTATCAAAATAGGCAAAAAAAACCATGTGTTTTATTAAACTCGGCATGAAACCCCACTGTATTATAAAAAAAGCAAAAAAATCCCTCTTTCTTTTTTTGAAACATTGAACGAAACCCTCTCATGTTAAACAAAATAGGGAAAAAAACCCTCTATTTTCTTAAATCCTACACAAAACACTATCGATTGTCTAATATGCTCTCCAATTTTTCCACAGTTGCATTATTTCTTCTTTTCTGTAATGATTTGTTCTTTTAGTTTTAAAATGAACAATATTCAGAATTTTAAAGAGAATATGTATTGTGGTATAATTTTAAAATAGATTATGAATAATATTCTGAATTTTTCTATAAATATAGAAAAATTCTGAATATTGTTCGTTTTAAACTAAAAAATCAAATCATTACAGAAAATGTCGACGCGGAAAAATTGTAAAGCATATTAGACAACCGAGACGGTTTTGTGCAGGATTTACAGAAATATGTGTTTTTTTTTGCCTATTTTGTTTAACACGGGGGTTTCGTGCAAGGTTTCAAAAAAAGAGGGGTTTTTTTTTTCTTTTTTTTATAACACAAGTGGGTTTCATGCCGAATTTAAGAAAATACATTGGTTTTTATGCCTATTTTGTTAACACATGGGAGTTTCGTGCATATTTACTATAACACAGTGGTTTTTTATGCGAGTTTAAAAAAAACACAGGGATTTCTTGCCTATTTTGTTAACACATGAGAGTTTCGTGCATATTTACTATAACATATGTTTTTTTTTTTTTGCTTTTAACCCTAATTATTAAACTACATATTAACTTAGCTTTTGTTTATTATATATAATTTTTATATATCTAGCATCAATAGCACTTTTTAATTTTTATATTATAACAATAAAGTAGGTGTTTAATGATTTTAACGTGAATAAGTTTAGTAAGAAATAATTCAAAATATTGCATCAAAATGATAATCAAAGTCAAAATAAAAAAATATGAAAGATAAGTAAAGAATTTAAATACAATAAATCTCGCCATCAAATTTGTTTTTCCCAATAAAAAGATATCATATCATTATTATAAAAAAACATCATTCATTGTTGAAACCTGGTTGTTTATATCTCATTGCTCGACTTTGGTTTATGCGACATTCATACCAAATTGTCAAAAAATTTGTTGTTAAATGGTGTATGTTAAATGACATGAATATATAACTTTTGAAATTTAGTAATTAAAACACACAAGCGCACACACACACATATGTATTACTTGATGTAATTGCGTAAATATTGTATGAGATATACTCCAGTTAGAAGAATGTATTTGAGAATTATATTTACTGAAACAATGAGCGAAAGAACAACTTTACTGCACACTCGATTGATTTATTAGTAACAAAATAAACAAGTTATGTTAACATGAAAATTCAAAACAATAGGAATCTCAGAACCAACAATATGGTTGACATTGAAAAACAAGCATACTAGTAATTTGTGCAATTATTTCAGGTAACTCTTCTATATATATACGTGTGTTATTTGTTAAATTTCAAAAAATTATATTTATATGTTACTTAACATACACCATGCAATAACAAAAAATTGGACAATAAATAGTAATGTCGCACTAACGAAAGGCGAACAAAATGATGAAAACACTAAGATAAAGATTAGAACTCTTTCAACAATGAATGATTTTTTTTATAGTAATCACATGATATCTCTTTACTAAAATAAAATGGCTAGATTTATTGTATTTAATTTATTTATATTTCTTTCATATTTTAGAAATGGACTTTAATTAACTTTATTTCTTGCTAAACTTAATCATATTAAAATCATTAAATACCTAATTTATTATTTAAATAAAAAAAGTATCATTGATGCTAGAAATATATGAATTATATATAATATGGTTGATGATATTTATAATACATGGTTGATTGATTATGGTTCTACAATCCATATTTCGAAAACCTTGCACGGCATGTGAAACCAAAAAAAACAGTGGAAACTGAGCAATGCATTTATTCAGGAAACAAAAGGCGCTCACACGTGGAAGCTGTTGGAACATGCATTCTAGTTTTAAGCAGTGGTTTTATTTTGAAATTAGATAAGACATTTTATATTCCAAATTTTTCTAAAAGTTTAATTTCAGTTTCAAGACTTGTACCGTTTGGTTATTCCTTTAGTTTCTCAGAAACATCTTTCGTTTTTATTCTATAAATCTGATATTGTTGGGAATAATACAATGTTTGATGTTCTTTTCGCTATTGATTTACAAAATAATGTCACTTATAATACTATGCATGTTTACACTGGTATGAAAGGATGTGTTATGAATGAAGATTTCTCTATTTTGTGGCACCGGAGATTGAGTCATATCTCCATAGATAGAATTAAGAAATTAGTAAATGATGGAGACTTAGTACTTTGTATTTTACTAATTTCAGTACTTATGTGGAATGCATTAAAGGAAAGCAGGCCAACAAGTCCAAAAAAGGTGCTGGTGTCATATGATGAATCAGTTTTCTCGGGTAAAATCCCCCGCAAGTACTGAACAGAAATATCCCGAGGATAGAAATCTGAGCACTATTAAACCATACTCGACTTTTTGGTCAAAAATATAGCGGAAGACATGGACGTAACTTACAAATTAGTGGGTGCGTACGAATGTGCGTCATTGGTTCGCCGATTTCTCGGACATGTCTTGAGCCCATGATGTCACGCCCCGAGGCCGGAGTCGATAACACCGGCCTTGAATTCAAATATATAATTCGAAGACAACAAGCCTCGTAGTACAGAAATTAAAATATAACCAGTCTTTTATTCCATAAACATAAATGTTTTACAACTGAAAATAAAACCATAACTTAAATATTAATAAAGTTTAGCAGAAGCATAATTATGTAAAATCTTGAAAGCTTTGCAGTAGATCACCAATCTCAAATGTTGTGTTGTTCTTCTTCTTCGGTATCTGTCTCACTTTTATCTGGGGAGGGGATGTAAGGGGTGAGTATTTGGGAAAATACTCAGCAAGCGGGGGTCATTCGAATATGCCAAAACATAAACTTATACAAATTTCGAAACATATTTCAAAACATAAACTGATACATGTAACATAATTTTGCTCCTTTGAGCCATACAAAATGCATCATACCATATACTAATTAGATTAGATCGATCTGCATAACATAAGGATTATAGAGGTGGCTCCTACGAATTCAAGAGGTGGCTCACGTACGTATAGCACTTTACCCCATTGGTTCAAGAGGTGGCTCACACGTACGTAGCAGTTGCTTCGCATAGCACTTATCTCCCGATATTCAGAATTTTTATGACATTATAGTTTTTAAAATAGTTCACATATTCGACTGTATTTTTCTTAAACATACGTACGTTATCAAAACGAAAGGATAGTATAACAAAAGCCCACTTACTTGATTGTGTAGGTTACAAAAGGCTTCAAAATCTTCCCTTTTTCCTTGCTAATACAACTAGAAACAATAGTTTTGTTTGATAGTATTTTCTTTGTTCCGAAATGAAATTTTTGATACAATTTATAGAAATTTTTTTTGAATTTTTCTCCTTGCCAAGTCTTCCCATGTTTACAAGTCTTGTGCCAATCTTCCCAAGTTATTTGCAAGTCTTCCCATTTGCAAATGCAAGTCTTGCCATGCCATCCTAATGCAAGTCTTTGCCATCCATTTGCAAGTCAAGTCTAAGTTCTTGATTTGGGGTTTCACACATGACGCCGTGATCGAGGGAGATCATGTACCGGATTCTGCGCTCTTCAACCACCGTGCTTTGCACTATAAATACCACCATACCATCACACTTAAAAGGGTTGGATTTTGGAAGGCAAGAAAAGACTCCGAAGAGATCATACAAGAGTCTGTTCGGTCTTTTCCTTTGATTTGCTAGTATTCTTGTTTTAAAAGATTATTATTCATTTTTCGTGTTAAAGTCCTGTACCAGATCAAAATTTATAGTGAATAATTTATACTGGACAAAGTCTGGTGGTTTTTCCTTCATTCTTGAGGGTTTTTCACGTAAAAAAAATTGTGATGTATCTTATTAATTTTCTGTCACACATACTCTATTTGAACGTTCAGAGAATTTAAGATCACATCAGGTGCTAAGAGAAGTATAGATATATTAGAGATCATACATTCAGATGTTTATAAATAAAGGCTAAGCTTGAATCATATATTTATTTCAATAATTATGGAGCTTTAAACAATTCCAATCAAATTAATTAGAAATTTTATATCACCTCTTATTTAATCAATATTTTTCACTTCTAATTATTAAACTCGTTTACATTTAAATTGTTAAATCCCTATTTTTATTAATATAAAATAGATAATTTATTATATTATAGTTAATGGGTGGGATAATTTTTTAATTTTGTTGAAATTAGAGTTAGTGGTGACAATTTGTAAACGTGGCAATTGTCAATATCTTGTAACATGAATAGTTACAGGAGATGTAAGAGAAGTTTTGAAGCCGGCGAATTGCCATCAACTTCTTGACCAGCAAAGAGTAACCTTTCTCGATAAAATCTGTTGATTAGGCTGTAATCAGGACCAACAAACACTAGTGATAAAATGGTTGCCAAACGTGGATCAGCTGCATGTAAGTAAGGCAAACTGAAATTTAGGAAATTCATTTGTTCTTAGCTTAGGGAAGCATAAAGTTTTAAATGTGAACGGTCTCTCAGGAATTACATACAACTCGTCTAAAACATGTATAAGTAATTACTTCGTCTCTGATATGATTTCCAACTCTGGTTGATAACGTCTTCCGGATATTCTTGTAATAGAGTTCGTGTCATTTGTGACTGGAAATGGATTTGGTGGCATAGCGAGATTGCCTCCATCTCGTTCCAACATTTGCACTACTGCTTTCATGGATGGACGATCTGCTGGATACCACTGAATACACCAGAGTCCAACAATTGTAAGCTTCCTTGCTATCTTAGTTTCATCGCCTTCTTCCTCAATATGTACTAATATTTCATCTCCTTGATTTAAATGATTATAAATCCATTGTGGAAAGTACATTTGACTATTATTTACCGAATGATCTACATTCTTCCTCCCTCCAACCATTTCAAGCAATAGCATTCCGAAACTATAAACATCTGACTTATAGGATACTCTGCCAAATGTCCTCGACAACATCTCAGGTGCTATGTATCCCATTGTTCCCCTCGCAGCTGTCATTGATACGGCACTTTGTTCCTTAGAACATAGCTTAGCAAGGCCAAAATCACATATCTTCGGGTTGAAATTTTGGTCCAACAAGATGTTATGTGGCTTGATATCAAAGTGAAGGATCTGTTTGTCACATCCCTCATGAAGATATTCGATCCCTTTGGCTATTCCTAGAGCTATATCCTGAAGCCTCATCAGACCAAGTGAATTTTTCTTCCGGCCCTCTTGAAAGATGAACTTCTCTAGTGATTCGTTTGGTAGGAACTCATAAATGAGAGCTCGTTTAAATCCATCAGCACAAAATCCCACCAAACGGACAACATTGACATGATGAATTTTTCCAATCGTGCCAACTTCGTTTATGAATTCCTCCCCATTTCCCTGAAAATGATGGAGGACCTTTACGGCAACATAAATTTCATTGGACAGCTTTCCTTTGTAAACAATACCGTAACTTCCCTCACCCAATTTTTCACTAAAATTATTGGTCAAATTCTTTATTTCGATGTAAGAGAATCTAGTAGGTTTAAGAGCTCTATAATCTTCCAAAAAAATTTCAATCTTCTCTTGATTTTTTTTGTCTGTTCTTGTTGGACTGTAAAGAAGGTAGAGAGCTGCTAGAATCAACGCCAAAAGAAAAGAACCCAAGATTGCACCTACAGAATATAAAGACATGTAAAAAAAAAAAATTTGAACAGACATCTTTTACAAAAAGCTTGGAAAATACTTTCTTTACCTGCAAGGAATGCTGTGTTTGATTGATCTGCGGAAGACAGAATATGCATGAGAAATTTTGTTTTTCATTGGGGAAGACACAATCAAGGCAAAAGTAGGTTGAGTAACAATCCTATGAATAGCAAGATAGTTTAAAAACTTAGCAATTCTCTTAAATGGTAACCTGCACTCAGTAGCTCCTTTTGATTTATATGTAGAAAACAGAGAGAAAATACCATACTCTTGATCTTAGAGAGCACAAGGAATCTGTGCTTTCGATTGAAGTTTACATCTGGAAAAAAGTGTTTTGAGTAAATACCCTGATTTTTACCTGGTTTGTTAACACACGTAACCTGATGGCCTCTGGTGTAATTTTTGAATCTGCACAATTTTCCTTGAGATTCACAGTGGCCACATGTTGGTTTAGACCAATTCAACATGAGTTTTTTTTGATATATTAATTGCTGTGGAATGGACGAAATGTTATGAAGCTTGGTGCATGAAATCAAAACATACAGATCATTGATTTGAAAATAGTCAATCGAAACGGCGAAGGCTTGGTATTTGGAATCACTATAACAAGGAACTCTGGTAAATAAATATCCATCTGGAGCAGAACAATTGAACAGTATATAGTCATCTAAGCGGTAGTAATTTGAGACTTGGAATGGGGAGGCGGATAGCTTTAGCATGCTTAGAAGAAGACATAGTTCTTGATCATAAATATGAAGTGTTTGAAATACATAATCAATTTCCTGAACTATAACTTTTGCTGAGAATGGCAGTTCAAGCACCGTCTCGTTGGTCTGGTCGTCGCAATATAGATCAAAACCAGGGTTATAGCCACAATGTTGTGGTTGTAGATATTTGTGTCTGAAGGGAAACTGAATTTTCGGGCCGTCTTCACTGCATCTGGTAGGCAGACAATCATCGATTCCATCTCCGAACAATGGAAAGAATGAAACCAAGAATATAAAGACGGGGAAGATGGGCATCTTGATTAATTCTGCCAGCTTTTCTGTTTTTGGCCTCTTTATTTGATATAGGAGTATTCAGAACTTATTGGTCAGGGTTGGCCGATATCTAAGGAGGATAAGAGTATGATGTCAGTGGCAAACTTATGAAGTGTAACTTACGCCTAGACTTTGAAAAATGGAGTTTTTTCTGCTACTTTAATACCTTGTTGATGTACATATATTTAATTAATTTTCATAAGCACTTTTCTGGAGTTTTTTGATCTTTTAAAGGATGATGGAACGTGACTCGATGTGGTTACCGATGACACACATAGGTGCAAGAAGCTAACAAACATGAGTTTGTTGAACCAGCTCGACACAAGCTCACTTGAGCTCGAGATTTTTCAAGCTCGAGCTCACGAGTTCAAATTTACTGACGTACTCAAGCTCGAGCTCAACTTTAATTGCCTCTTGAGCTTAATTTTTTTTAAAAAATTATTTGTATTTGAATTTTCCCAAGCTCCATAGTTTAAAATCCTCCTTTGTTCAATTTCTATAGCTGTTTGGTCGTTAAACTATAAAGATGGCTTGACTATAATTATAATTGGTTTGAATTGCAAATCAAAATTTCCATATAATTAATGAATCCTTATGCCTTGTTCTCATTGTCGTACTTGAGTGGCTTCTATACTTGACTTGGATGTGCATGATTGACTTGGATTTCATAGATGCTAAAAGGAATTGATTACAAGACATTTGTCATCATTTTAAACTATATCATCTACCTTTCTTTCTTGTTTAAATGCAGGGTGTTTTATCTATTTTGTTTCGGATTGGTTCTTCATCCAAAAATGTCTCAAACAATGTTAGTCTTAAGTATTTGGTGATTTTAAGGTTGATCGGTTTGTATCTGCTATAAACTGGAGAGTGTTTATCGTACTCATTTTAATATATTTCTCATACTCATTTTAATATAAATTTTCTCTTATCCGGAAAATTTTGAAAAAAAAAACAGAAAGATCTTTAAGTGGGTAGGAACTAGGTATTAGCTAAATTATTTTGCACTTTTGTTTAGAGACTTATATATGGACACAAAACTTGTAAGTAGGGCTATTGTGTCACGCCCCGAGACCAGGGTCAATAACACCGGCATTGATTTTCCAATACAACTAGAAAATCAATAAGCCTCGTAATATCGTAACAAACGAAAACCAGTCTATTTTCCATAAATAAATAACCATTGTCTTTACATTGAATTAAAAATGCGAAATTAAAACTTAAACATCTTAAACGAATTAAAATCGTACTTAATGATAAACTTAGAGTCTTAAGAAATACGCAGCGGACAAATCACCAACCCCAGAATTGGTGTTCTTCTTCAGCTTCAACATCTTCTTCAGCTTTATCTGGGGATGTAGAGTAAGTGGTTGAGTGCTTTGGAAAACACACAGCAAGTGGGGGACAATCGATATGATATCATAATAAATACTTCATAATTTTCATAACATGAATCATAACTTGACATAAACCGATATGAATGTATCTTGACATAATTGCTCCAACGAGCCATAACATGACATCTCATATCGTTCATAATTTTTCATATACTTAAGCACAGTAAATCATCTAATCTCCTCTTGGTACTGATATCAGTCTCTAGAATTATCCCTCCTAGAGAAGAGGTCATGCATCGGCTTACCCACGAATAAAGGGTCTGGAAACTCCAGAAACAACGGTTAACCACCGTATAAGGTCATGTAAACGGTTATTTCCCACCGCATCAGGGTCATAAAGGAATCCTTTCCAATCAGATTTCAAAGTTTAAAGTACTTACAAATTAATACTTTTCTTAGTTTCGACATAGTTCATATCGATCGAGATTTCAAAACATACTATAGTTTTTCAAAAATAAAACGAATAAATAGCAAAAGCCCACTTACAGCGTTGTTATACGTGCTTGAATGGTTTAAGGTTGCGAACCGAATGGATTCTAATCTTCCTAGATGAAACAAAATCCGCTGACAACTTTTCGAACGGATTCTTCAATGAACTCCCGAACAATTCTGGAAACTCTCGATCCAGATTCTTCAAAACCAATCAAATTCGAGACAGAACTTTGATAGCTTTTGGTTCAGAATTTTGGACAGGAACTTGCTTAGTTTGAGGGAAGAGCTTCGAATATAATGCTTAAAGGTTTCTGGAAACACAGACTACAAGCCATAGCTTGATCTCACTTGGTTTAGATTGCTGAAAATCGAAAGGATTGTCAACAGAATGCTAAGCAACATTTGAACAGCTTCTGGGAACAAGTCACGGCTTTTGGTTGTGATTTTCGAAGGAATTTAGCTACTCGATTTGTTGGACAGAAACCGTGGGTTCTCGGCTTTTGGTGGAAGGATTATGATGGCTTATTCTTTATCTTTCGAATCCAGAATATTGAAGAGTGTTTCTGGAACAGAAGGTGCAGAGCTTCGGTTTAAAGGATGGGGGATTTCTTCTCGCTTTAGATGGCTGGAAGAAGATGGTTTTGGAATGAATAATCACCACCGAAGCTGGCTCTATTTATAGGCAAAAGTGGAGGCCAAGTTGAGGTGTTGGAGTAGGATTCAACTCGAGATTGTAGGGATCCGAAATATGTAAACTCTGAGGTGGAAATCTGATTCTGTTTCGATCTTCAATGTTGTGTTTCGGATGGAGTCTTTCGAAGACTTTGGTGAGTAAAAATCTGCGCAGATTGAGAAGAGGTGGAGCTGGATTCTGGTTGATTAATTGGAGGTGTTTTAATATGGCTTGGAGTCTCTCGGTTTCTAGGGAACAAATCTGATAGGCATTGATCCGAAGCCAAGCGAATCAAGGCGCTGAAAATCGAGAATTAATGGATAGAAATCTGTACCGATTTGTTGTGGTGTAGATCCGATTTTGGGATCGATCTTGACAGCTGCATAAGGGTGGAGTTTGTGATGGCTAGGACTCCTTGGTTGTTATATAACTCTTGGCTAGAGTTTAGGAAATTTCGAACTCTTTTTATCAAGGTTTAGTTATCCTATAACTAAAAATCCGGGTCTTTACGTATTGAATAACTCAAATTTAAAAATGACATAAGAGATAATGAATGTATCATCTAAATGATAAGATACAGTGAATATTCTTCAAATATTTTATTTCGGGTATAAAATATATGGTGAATTTACATCAATCCCATAAGTATATACTATTGAGTTATTTATTAATAAATTTATTTTAAAAAAAATTGAAGTATAGGAAAAAGTTGGCCAAAAATTCCTCAATCCATGATGCAAAAGGAATGTCGGAAAGTTTTTGATTTACTTTTGACTTTGCTTGCGTACAAATACCTAAATTTGTTGGGGTGAATTGGTGGCTGTGTACAAAGGGATGAGAACTCGTATCTACCTTTTAAGTTGTCAATCATTTCAAGAAACGTGTATTCACAGATACAATTGAATCTTGTGACATGTATGCTTTTATAGTTACTGTTTTATAAAATTGTTTGGGAGAACGAGTTATGTTGATGATATCCTTAAAGGCTCGTTATCTTTGGATGATAACGTTTCTATACAATGGTGTTGTGTTCTAGGGGCAGTTGCTCTTAAGAGCTCATCAATATTTAGATGTAAATATTTACATCCAAAGATATTGGAGTCCCAAAGTACTGCCCATGATGTAGAGTTGTCAATTTTAGGGGTGTTCACCGGTTCGGTTAACTGACCGAACCGGGCCGAACCGAAAAAGTTCGGTTCGATATGGTTTTTTTTAAAAAAAAAAAATTCGGTTTTCGGTTACAGGGTCCGGTTAACCGAACTGAAAACGAATTTTTTTAAAAAAAAAAAAAACTTTTTGAATTTTTTTTATGGTTTAAATATTTTTTAATGATTTCGCTCCTAATTGTATTAATAAGAACTCGTAAATTAACAATGTGTTTCAAGTATAATATAATTTATTTTGTTGTCTCATTTAAACTCGATTTTTTGTATTAAATAGCTTCAAAATAATATTAGAAGTCAGAATTCATTTGAATCCAATGAATGATGTATTAGTGTTTGTATTTACGTTGATTTTTTTATCAATTAATCATACAATTTAAAAAAAAAAAAACTATGATTCAAATCGAACCGAACAGAACCGAAACCGAACAATTTCAGTTTTGAAATTTCAAAACCAAAATTTCGGTTCGGTTCAAACCGAACCGAATGAATACTCCTAGTCAATTTGGGCCAACCTGACCCAACTCACTCAAACCCGTACCCAAACGTGTCAGCGCATTTAGGCACACCTCCAAATGGGTTGGAAAAATCCAACCCAACCCAGCCCAACCCGACGTGGGTTGCGGGTTAGGGAGGCCAACCTACCAAAAATAAAAAAAGTAAAAAATTAAAAAAAAAATAATTTAATTAGTTTTTAATGAATTTAAATTATTAATAATTTATATATTATCTATAATATTTGACCAAATAGTTTAACAATAAATTAGACAGGCGGCTAAAGAATGAGGGATGTTTATAATTAAAGAAGGACCTAAAAAACTAGGTCTAACTTATAAGCTTAACCCACGGTCCCAACCCATCTCAACCCATAAACCCAAATGGGTTAACGTCGGTGGCCCGACGCCAGTTTGATGATCATGGTGGTTCATGTGTGGTCTCCATTTCTATATTTTTCCACCTTAGTATTTTCTTGACAACTCGAAGGCGATGTCTATTCGCCTTGTACTTCTTGGAAGTCTTCAACCCTTTTCTCATTCCCCTATTTTCTATTGATGTATACTGAGGTTTGTCGGGGGGAAGTTTCAGCTCAATATCAGCTATCTGCAAGTCAGAACTGAGAAGTTTAGTATCAGGAGTTTGTAAAGTAGTAGTTGTACGTAAAGTGCATACCTCTTTTGTATACAAGTCGATCAACAGTTACCCCTGACTCATACTTAGTGACAGAATGTGAGTGTTCTTGTGATAAATGAGTAGTGATGACAATAGTGACAGAATGTGAGTGTTCTTGTCGAGGTTGTCAATCCCGTCTTCGTGTTGATCTTCGTAGCCTTCTTTAATAAAATTGAAAGCAAAAATATAAACAAAGTCTAAACTACTCTACCCTAACCATCTAATTGCCCCCTAAGTCTGAAATCTCGAGTGGTATATAGGGGTGGAAAGTAGGGTAGAATCAATGTAGGATGTAAATAAATCGAGTTTCCATAATTTTCAGGACACCTTGGCTCGACCGATCTTGCTCTACTCGCGATCCATCTTGCTTATTTTTTTTTCAATTTTTTCCGGGGATCGATCGATAGGTCCAAGGAAT
Source organism: Haberlea rhodopensis (assembly GCA_907163345.1). NCBI lineage: Eukaryota > Viridiplantae > Streptophyta > Magnoliopsida > Lamiales > Gesneriaceae > Haberlea > Haberlea rhodopensis. The sequence goes on from CAJQUN010000017.1 coordinate 6,316,151, forward strand.
TTTTTGTTGGCTTTTTTTTTTTTTTTTTTTCTGTCCCGTGCGATCGGTCGAGTCTTTCCGTGCGCGATGTCGTGCTCCTCGACATCATTTTCCCACTTTTATTGGTCTACTTTGGTCTCTTATCATCTCCAATGCATTTCTTGACCTTTATTCATCATTATTAGATCATTTTCTTCGATTCCACGTACATTCGTGCAATAATTCGATTATGTAACACATGCATTAAAATTAACCATCAAAATATACCTAATAATTAACAATTAAATCCAATAAATATGTCTATTTCTAGACACATCAAACCAGCTCGACACAAGCTCACTTGAGCTTGAGATTTTTCAAGCTCGAGCTCACGAGTTCAAATTTTCTGACGCACTCAAGCTCGAGCTCAACTTTAATTGCCTCTTGAGCTTATTTTTTTAAAAAATTTATTTGTATTTGAATTTTCTCAAGCTCCATAGTTTAAAATCCTCCTTTATTCAATTTCTATAGCTGTTTGGTCGTTAAACCATAAAGATGGCTTGACTATAATTATGATTGGTTTGTGAATTGCAAATCAAAATTTCCATATAATTAATGAATCCTTATGCCTTGTTCTCATTGCCGTACCTGAGTTGGCTTCTATACTTGACTTGGATGTGCATGATTGACTTGGATTTCATAGATGCTGAAAGGAATTGATTGCAAGACTTGACTAGTTCCAATGACTAGCCCTCCAGTGATTCACAGCCACTTAAGAAGAAGACTCTAGCGTATAAAAAGTACTCCACCATTGGAGTATTAGGTGCGTTGGATTACTCTTGGATAGAGACCGATAACCAGAGGAAAGTCCTGCTAAGAATTAATAGTGAGGTGGGGCTGCTAAGAAATGCCTCCACATTTCTGTAAGTCATCACCTATCCATTATCATTCACCTAAAAAAAACATCATGCTTCGTGGAAACTATCTTCTCCTGGCATGTTTGATTCTAGTCCATTTCATTCAGACCTCGTACTCTGCAAAGCAGCATCAGGATCCACACTGCAAGCCTTCTTCCTGTGGCGATAATCATAATATTAGCTACCCTTTCCGATTGAAAGATGATCCAAAACACTGTGGTGATCCCAAATACGAAATATCCTGTGAAAACAATGCTACAGCTTCAATATACCTAGATTCTCTCAAATACGACGTGCGAGCAATCAATTACCAAAACTCCACTGTTCGTGTTGCTGATACCTCTATAATGAATAGCAACACTTGCTCTTTTCCAATGTATCACCCAAATTGGTACTACCTCACATTTGGTGGATGTCCATATTATATCTCACGCAACGAACTTATCCCTCCAATATCATGGCCCATTACTTTTATTACCTGCCCATTCACCTTGAATGATTCTGTCTTCACAGAAACAGATCAGTGTTTCGACAGAAATTATAGTAGAATTAGACAACACACATATATAAAAGTTGGTCCCTTGAATGCATCTGATTTAAGAGATATGTGTACCATAAACAACGTCGCCATGACATCTTTCCTGTTTAAGGATAAAAAAGATATTTCTCTTGAGGAAATCCACAACGCTCTGCTCTATGGATTTGAGCTTTCATTGTGCAAGAAAGGTATGTGGGTTCCAATGTGGTAAGTATAGCTTTTAATATATTTTTGCAAAATTTTCCATCAAAGTTTTAAAATATCTCGGAAAATTAAATATGTTAGGACCTTTCCTGCAATTTTTTGTTCATGATGTTTCTAAAATTCCCATGAAATTTGTTATTATCCCAAGCCCACAGAGATCAATGATACCGAAGTTGTATCAATATTGTCTGCTAAAAAGAATCTTAATTACTTTGTCTCTGGATCATGATTACATCTAAAATTTGTAATTGAGCCAAAACTGAAAAAGTAATGGTATAAAACCATGCTGCATAATACTTTACGTAGGTATGGTTAAAAATATTCAAAATTTTCAGTGTTTATACACACACATATAGTTTATATCTTTTCTGTTGTTGAATTCTCCAGAAAAATTTACAATTTTGAAATACACGGTGAATATTTAATCTCTTAAGTGGCATTATGCATGAACCTTCAAAATTACTCAATAAAAAAGCATATCATTGGCCTGCATTTCTAGTTGTAATTAATTGCTAAAACTTTACATTCGAATTTTTTTAAATTTAATTATTTGTTCTTATGATTATTTATTTTCGAGAATGCAGGATTTGGTAGATTTGGTTCATTCAACTATGCACTTTTGAGTAAGAATTATCTCACTTTTCTTCATTGTGTCAGCTTTCATTATGGTTTTGCTTGGATCTTGTTTTCAACTGATGATATTGAAATATGATATGCTCAATTCTTGTGATAACAATGTAACAATCTTGATCTTCTTTGTATCAGTAATTGTTAGAGATTGATAATTGTTGGATCAAATTTTATCGTAGCTCTTGCCTCATTCAATCGTTCTATCTTTACCGCTATGAGTAATCACATTTGTTAAGAACGAAACTCAAATGAAATGCAGAAACGAAAATGAAAGAAAGAAAGAACACCTAGTACGATCTACATCCACTTTGGAGACTATATTATTGATCACACTTTGAGATATACAAGCAATTGATTTACACCAGAATTCAATCCGATTTTCACTACTATGATTTACAATGAAAATCTCTTCGAATTTCTTCAATCGCTCCTCTATCTCAACCTCTCTGTAAACTGTATGAATGAACGTTGCTTCTGAAAAATATGCAAGCTTGAATCAATCTCTCGGTTGCTTTTGATTCTCTTATATATCCATCAAGAAGCTACCTGTTCAGGTCACTAACTTCGGATAGGCCGGCTTGTCCAGTTCCTGAGATAACCAACTCCTAACTGCCATTTCTTGAACAATGGCTTGAGTCTTTTAACTTGTGACATGGACTTAGATAAGTTGACAACCAGATCACAGATGAGATAGCAAAAACAATTTTCTTTGATTTTACAGGAAAATAGAGTGAACGAGCCTTTTATTTAATGCGTTGATTTCACAAGCAATTGTAGATTGACATTTTAAGCTTGCAAACCAAGATTACTTGAATTCTTTTTTCTGGGTTTCTTATCATATTTATTTGGTGAACGTGCAGGGATCGGAAAACCTGTTTTTACTCTCTCTTGTAAGCTCTTAAACTTCCTTCATCGCTCAAAAGATTAATTTTTCCTTCAACATTTGTATGATGATTCGGACAAAGTCTTAATTGGTGAAAAGAATGAACTGTCCAGCCTAATATCTTGTTTACTTAATATATGCCTAGTAGACTCCAATTTTACCTTCTTTTATACATAGCTATCCCGTATATTTTGAGAACAAAGTATGCATTTGTGCACATAATATATTGTACTTTTTAAATGATGTACAATTCTTTTACAGCATGTAGTGTAATTAACTGGTGTGTGTAATATATAGTATATGGATGCATATATATAGTATATGCATACCAACGAGACCACTCCAAAATGTTACTGCTTAATATATAGTATATGGATGCATATATTTTTCCACAACATGCCAGAAACTATAATTTTTTTGGTCTTTTTCCTTATGAAACTGAATATAGGTGCTAGTACGTTTTCTTAGATACAGAAACTGTAGGCAATGCTATGAGTATGATGATTTAGTCAAGATTGTTCCTTTAAGTTCTCTTAGCAGTGAGTTATTTTGCAGTTATTTACTTTGCACTGAGGTTCATAATTGGAGTGCCATTCTTGCTCGGTCTGATAATCTACAAACTTAGAAGGCGACATTTGTCGATGTTTGATTTGATAGAAGGATTCTTGCAAAGTCACAACAACCTCATGCCGATCAGATACTCCTACTCGGACATAAAGAAGATGACAAGAGAATTTCAAGAAAAACTGGGGCAAGGAGGATATGGTTCAGTTTACAAAGGAAAGCTTCGAAGTGGCAATATAGTAGCGGTAAAAGTACTGAGCAAGCCTAGCACAAATGGACAAGACTTCATCAATGAAGTTGCAACCATTGGAAGGATTCATCATATAAATGTGGTTAGACTCGTTGGATATTGCGCGGAAAGATCAAAGTGTGCTCTTGTATATGACTTCATGCCCAATGGTTCACTCGAGAAATACATTTTTAGTCTGAAAAAAGACAATGATTCATTAACTTGGGATAGGAAATATGAGATTGCAATTGGAGTGGCACGAGGGATAGAGTATTTACACCGGGGCTGTAACATCCAGATCCTGCATTTTGACATCAAACCTCATAATATACTATTAGATGAAAACTTTACGCCGAAAATTTCTGATTTTGGTCTTGCCAAATTTTACTCAACCGATAAAAATACCGTAACTCTCACTGCCATTCGCGGAACGATAGGATACGTGGCTCCGGAATTGATCCATAGAAGCATTGGTGGAGTCTCTTACAAAGCCGATGTCTATAGCTTTGGAATGGTGCTAATGGAAATGGTCGGCCTTAAAAAAGACTTGGCAGCAAGGGATCAAACTTCCAGCCAGTATTTTCCATACTGGATTTATGACTGTTTCAATGAAGGTCGAGATATTGAAATTGGAGATGTTGATCAAAATGATGATAAAATCGTGAGGAGGTTGACGATAGTCGCTCTATGGTGCATCCAAATGAGTCCTGGCGATCGACCCTCGATGAGCAAAGTGCTAGAAATGCTCGAAAGTGTAGATGAATTCCTACAGATTCCTCCTCGGCCCTCTGAATTACCTCAACAATTTGCAGAAATTGAGGAACAAAGTTGGGCAACAAATTCAACTGACTCGGTAGCCTTGTTGGTTGATGATCTTTCAAGTGGTCAGTAAATGGAAGGGCATCTCTTTTCTTGTTCAAGATTCTTGCATAGATGCTCATTACATAGTGATTGCGTATCTTTATATTATCTCCACCTTTTCTTGATAACCTGTCTTATGTCAACTGGTAAGGTCATCCTTACTCTCATCCTACAATTTCTTTGTGAACTTTTAATTTTGAAGGTAATATATACTACACTTTCATAGGATTGTAGTTATTATATTACTAGATAATATATTCTAATATTGTACTTGCATTATTACATTGATAGCGTTATATAATTACGGGTATACTATAAACTATTTAACCCGAAAAAAAGAGAGATTGTTTTCAGCTCGGTTCGAAAAAAGATTATCATTTAAATTTGAATCCGATCGAGGAGTGAATGTGTAGTTCTCAGGGAAATTTTTGTATGAACTGGATCTTGTTATACACCAACGCAGACATATAAATATATATTTATGTTTGTTGATGTATGGCAAGACCCGGTCCATACAAGAATTTTCGGTAATTCTAGCTTGCATCAAGTAATTTTAGTAATTAAGATTCGAGCTCAACAAACTCGATTTTTCTGCATGTTAATCAAGCTCAAACTTGATTCTAATCAATTCAATAACTAGATGTCGGTTATTTAACATAAAATTGTCAGAATACACGATTAATAAATAAACTTCTTGATTTCTTTGGTTACACTTTGATTACTCAGAGTTACGATTCAACTGATTTGAATTTTTTTATCAATACTGCTGAAAAAATTATAAATATCACTAAATATGTTAGAATTTGTAAGGAATGTAAAAGTTACTGCTACAACAATTCAGCAGCAGTAGCTCCCTTCAAAATGCATTTTTAAAACAGGAAACGCTCATGGCTTCGAAGAGGATCCTGAAGGAGCTCAAGGATCTTCAGAAGGATCCTCCTACGTCTTGCAGTGCTGGTAGATAAATTCTGTTGGAGGAAAATAAAATAATTTTAAAGCACTACGGAAAAAGTTTCGATTTTGATTTGTTTAACTTGGTTTTTAGAAACAATATTTTATGTATTTTGTTACTTGAGGTTATTTAATCTGTTCTCTTTATAACTTTTTCTGAGAATTGCAAGCTTTGCCTTGAATGGGCTTGGTTAATTCATTGTTGCACTTGTAAAAATTTGATATCTTTCATTGACGGTTAGGTGTCTTGATTTAGAAAACTTTATTCCTACGGTTCTACATCATAATGAAGCGTTACAAAGAGTTAGAAAAGACTAGTTTATGCTTTGAGGGTCAAGTTTTTCTGATGATGGATTGGTATTTCTGAAGTCTGATAAGTTGTTGGTCCAACTGAGAAAGAAGCTTTTCAGGAAAATGTATCTGAATCTGATGTATTGAGAAGATTTATGAGCTTGGTCGTGGCTTTAACATGCTCTGTGCCAGTTTACTACCTAATGGCATTTTTGTATGTATACATCTTGTTTTCACAGGTTGCTTTCAGGACAAAAGTTTTCCACCAAAATATAAACAGCAACGGAAGCATATGCCTTGACATACTGAAGGACCTATGTTGCACGGATACGGATACGCGGATACGTGGATACGCAGATACGGGTACGGCTGCACGGGATTTTCAAAATTTGTAGGATACGATACGTCCGGATACGGCAAATTTTATTAATTTATTTATATATATATAAATATATAATTAATAATATTTGTAATAAATCAAGTTTCAAGCATATAATCAACATTAAACACATTAGAAATCAGAATAAAGTTGCAAACTCACCAACTTCACGACAAATGGTAAAATATTATTCCAGGACATCTAAAAATTTCAAGCATATAATCGACATAAACACGTTAAAGTGGTTAGGAAATATGGGTTTAGTTAAATAATTTAATTTAATTACAGTTTCAACCCTATTTTTTTTAAAAAATTCGAATTTGCCGTATCCTACCCGTATCGGATACGGTCAACGGCGTATCTTGACCGTATCCGAAACGTATCTGAAATAAAAATTTATTTTTTATCCTCGGATACGCCACGTGGCGTATCCGATACGTATCGGTGCCGTATCCTGCCGTATCCGTATCCCAGAAGAATCCGATACTTGACCGCAAAATTTTTTGGAGTATCGGTGCAACATAGTGAAGGACCAGTGGAGCCCTGCTGTGAAAACCCGGTTTTTCCAACCAAGTAAAAAAAAAACAAAGTTTTAGTAAACCAGCATACTCAAGATTATTTATTTAAATCAATATCTTAGTGTTTAGATAATATTAAATTATATTTGAGTTAATATTGAATTACATGGTATCAATCTTATAGATTGCAAAACATTTATTTAAACAAATAATTAGATAATTTGTATAATAGATAGTAAAATAATGTGTAAATGATTGAAGATTTTATCAAAGATAATAATGTGTTGTTAGATAATTAGGAATCATGTCATTGATATCTATTAGTCAATAAAACACTTGATGAGATAAATCCTATTCGATTTAATCTTGTAGACTTGTAGCGAAACCAATGCCTAAGTATTTAAACAACTAGAGTTTTGGTCGAGTCACAATTAGAATCCTTAAGTTAATCCAATCACTTGTTGTTATTTGGTCAAACCCAATACTAAGTATAAATAATATTGAAAAATAAAAGATAATATTTAATTTATATGATTTAATCTTGTAGAGTTTTAAAATAATAAAAAGTGCATAGATAATATTGAATTATAATATAAAGAGATAGTATTATACTAGGATTCTTGCTTTAAAAAGTTAATAAATAGGCAAAGATTCAATCAATTACCTCACAATTCGCACAATTTTCGAAACACACACTAGCACACACTAAAATGTGTGAATTTTCAGCAAGGAAAAGAGAGAAAATTTATCACATTATTGCCACCCAAATTCGTTGAAAAACGCAAGAATCGTTACTGATCTTGGTAAGTGAGCTTTTGTTAAAATCATTCTTTCGTTTTTTTAAATCATAAGTATGTGTTTTAAAATCCAACTGTTATGTGAACTATTTTTAAATTATGAAATTCTGATCTTTGAAATCTGAAGCACTTTAAATATCGAAATCCAATTGGTAAGGAATTCCGAATTCTGTTTCTGACCCTGATGCAGTGAGATTATAACCGTTTTCTGACCTGATACGGTGGTTAACTGTTGTTCTGGGAAGTCCAGACCCTTTATTTCTGGGTGATATGATGTTCTGATCTCATCTCTACGAGGATTATGTCTAGAGAACTGATATCAGTACCATGAGAAAACTAGATGATTTATTGTGCTTACTTTAGTATATGGTATGAGATTCTGATATGAAGTTTATGTTCTGTTCTGGCTTCGAGGAGCAAATTCTGTCCAGTTTCTGTTCTGTTCATATCGGTTTCTGTTCTGATTTTTTATACATATTTCTGAAAAATTATTATATTTATATGGTGTGTCACATACGATTGTCCCCCACTTGCTGAGTGTTTTCCAAAACACTCACCCTTTACATCCACTCCCCAGATAGAAGCTAATAAGAAAATCGAAGACGAAGATCAAATCAGTTTTGGAGATAATGATTTAGTTGATGTTGTTCAAGATGCCACTGCCATTAATTTTTAAAGTTTTTCAATTATATTTGTAAGAATATTTATTTTTATGGAATAATCGACTGGTTTTCGTAGAATTCTGTATTACGAGGCTTGTTGATTTCGAATTGTTATTTGGAGTCAACGCCAGTGTTAACGATCCCGGTCTCGGGGCCTGACATTTAAGTGGTATCAGAGCGAACCATGTTCCATAATCCCGCTGGGAAAAGACTTCTAGTTGAGATACAACACTAGATTATAAAACTCAGTACAAACAGACCAACTGGAGAATAAAATCAGTTGGGAAAAGATCGATTCACGATAATTACGATAATCAGAAGTTCAATCTGATTGATCAAGTGAATAACAATTATTCTATTCCCAAAATTTTATAATTAAAAAAAATTAAATTTAATTTAATTGAATAAAAGATTTTTTTTTCGAAAATCCATACCCTAACCGTCTACCCATCCGTCGCCGCCTGCCGCCATCATGTGCGACGGCCGATCATCTCCAAATTTGCAATTTCCAGGCGATCACACTGCCTAAATTTTAGATCAATCGAACAACGTTTGGCCGATCAATTTCTTGGTTGAAATTTAAGAACCCTTCTCAGCATTATTCCTTTTCCGATCCGCCACCTCCGAACGCCGTTCGACCAATTCAGTATATCAATATGACGAACATAACCTCTAGAGTAAAAGCCCTCTACCCATTGTCTCTCATAATCATCGATCGATGAACAATTTCAAATTGATCCAGCGCTCCTCAAGAACCCTAAAACCAACGAAATTCAATTCTCCGATTTCCAGACCATCTCTTCACCGTTTTGCAATTAAAATTTACATATTGATCCTCTGAACATGTCATTCAAAAGCCCTTTATAAATTTCAAATTCAGCCAATGTACGATGACCAGAATCCAGATCGAAATCGTGTCCAAGAACCCTAGCAGCCATAAATATTCCTTCCCCGATTTCTTAATCTGCGTAAACGTTTTTGTTCAATTAACTTTGTAAATTTGATCCTTATCCAATTACGATCGAAAGCCCTATCGTCATTTCGAATTCCAGTCGATGACTAATGGCTAATTTCAAACCCTAATTTCAGCCTCATGAACCGTAAAAAGGATAAATATAATTTTCGTTTTCTTCTTCACAGGCTCACAAAAATTCAATTCCTTTTCACCCTGGCCAATACGTCCCATGGGCAACCTAATTCTTTAGTCAATTTCTGAAAATGACTTCTGGATCTCATGATTGATACTTCACCCATCGGAATCAAACCGAAGAAAATTCCCGAAATACCTTTCGCATATAATTTTTATACCTTAAACTTTTTAAAAAATATAAATTATTTAGTAAAACTTTTAGTTGGACTTTTCTGCTTAAATCTCATATATATAGGCATAGGTGATAATGATGTATAGTTCATAGATAAAGAAATAATATATTAAGGTACCGTTTGAAGTTATGGATATGATAAGTAATGTACTGATTAAAAAGTTGTGAAATGATTGTAAAAATAGTATGTGATAAGTTATATGCTGTTTGATTGGAGAATAAGATGGTTGGTAAGGATTATTATATGGTATAATGTCTAAAATATCCTTATAATTAATAATAAAAATATAATAAAAATAATAGTTTATATCTAATAATCATAATAAATATAAAAAATAAGAAGGTGGGTATGGGATATAATAATAATAGTAGATATAATATTAATAATAATATTATTATTATAATATATAATTATTAGGATTATATAAGAATAGGAAGGATTAGGAGATTAGAAGAGGAATAAAATAAAAGAAAAAAAAGAAGACGAAGAGAAATAAGAATAATTGTGTGTATGTATAGATAATAATAATAATAGTATATATATTATATAATTATTATTATTCTTATTCTCCTATAATAATAAGGATTATTAGGAGATTGTAATATAAATTATTATTATTATTATATTATAATATAATAATAATATATATATTATAGTATTAATAAAATAAAATAAAAAATAATAATACTAATATAAATAATAATAAAATATATATATTTGAATATATAGATGCATATATAATAATAATAGTAATATATATATAATTTATATACATTATTATAATATATATACATATATATATGTGCGTGCGTGCGTATATATACATATATATATAATAGTAATAATAATAATATATATAATAATAGTATATATATAATAAATATATAAATTATTATATTTATAGCATATTATAATAATTATATAATAATAATAATAATTATTATGTAATAATATATATAGATGCATATATAATAATAATAATATATATATAATTTATATATATTATTATAATATATAATAATATAATAGTATATATATATATATCTATATGCGTGCGTATGTATGAAATAAGTTTTAATTTTTGGCGGGAATTTCAAATTTTGAGATAGTAAAAAAAGGTGGTAAGGATATTTATGTCATTTTGTTGTAAATTGAGATTAGAATGAGATAAATATAGTAGGATAATTTTTTTAAAAAAAATAAAACAAACATGGGATAGGATTAATAATCCGAAGATTACTAATCCTATCCCGCACCCTAAACGGTGCCTAATTTGAAAAGATATATATATATATATATATATATATATATATATAAATTAACTAGAATAATTTTAATAAGAACAATAAGAAATATTTATTTGGTATTTTAGTAAGAATTTTATTTATTTAAGATTTTGTAACGAACCTCTCAACTTAATTAATAAACTTTTAATTTACTATCCGAACGTATCATGAATTATTTTATCCCTCGGTTACGCCCCTATTCAAATCCTTGCTGCTAATATCTTAGAAATTATATACGTCTTTGAAAGTCATGACTAATTCAAATGAGAATCTGAAATACGAGAAAATTTCCATCCAGGATCGTGTATTCAAAGGGCCAAGTATTGAGGATCATTCCATAAGTTAAAGTTCAATGGTCAAATCATACGGAGTGAGAAGCTATATGGGATGTAGAAAAAAGATGCGAGAGAAATACCACTACTTTTTCCAAGGTCAACTGAGTCAAGTTTCGAGGACGAAACTTTCAATAAGGAGGGAGGGTGAAAACCCGGTTTTTCCAACCAAGTAAAAAAAAAACAAAGTTTTAGTAAACCAGCATACTCAATATTATTTATTTAAATCAATATCTTAGTATTTAGATAATAGTAAATTATATTTGAGTTAATATTGAATTACATGATATAAATCTTATAGATTGCAGAACATTTATTTAAACAAACAATTAGATAATTAAGAATTGTATCTTAATAGATAGTAAAATAATGTGTTAATGATTGAAGATTTTATCAAAGATAATAATGTGTTGTTAGATAATTAGGAATCATGTCATTGATATCTATTAGTCAATAAAACACTTTATGAGATAAATCTTATTCGATTTAATCTTGTAGACTTGTAGCGAAACCAATGCCTAAATATTTAAACAACTTGAGTTTTGGTCGAGTCACAATTAGAATCCTTAAGTTAATCTAACCACTTGTTTTTATTTGGTCAAACCAACTACTAAGTATAGATAAAATTGAAAAATAAAAGATAATATTAGTTTATATGATTTAATCTTGTAGAGTTTTAAACAATAAAAATTGCATAGATAATATTGAATTATAATATCAAGAGATAGTATTATACTAGGATTCTTGATTTAAAAAGTTAATAAATAGACAGAGAGTCAATCAATTACCTCACAATTCACAAAATTTTCGAAACATACACTAGCACACACTAAAATGTGTGAAATTTTCAGCAAGAAAAAGAGAGAAAATTCATCACGTTTTTGCCACCCAAATTCATTGAAACACGCAAGAATCGTTTCTGATCTAAGTAAGTGGGCTTTTGTTAAAATCATTCTTTCGTTTTTAAAATTTAGTATGTGTTTTAAAATCCAATCGTTATGTGAACTATTTTCAAATTATGAAATTCTGATATTTGAAATATGAAGCACTTTAAATATTGAAATTCAATTGGTAAGGAATTCCGAATTCTGTTTCTGACCCTGATGCGGTGGGATTATAACCTTTTTTCTGACCTGATAAGGTGGTTAACTGTTGTTCTGGGAAGTCCAGACCCTTTATTCGTGGGTGATCCGATGTTCTGACCTCATCTCTAGAAGGGTTATGTCTAGAGAACTGATATCAGTACCATGAGGAAACTAGATGATTTATTGTGCTTACTTTAGTATATGGTATGGGATTCTGATATGAAGTTTATGTTCAGTTCTGGCTCTGAGGAGCAAATTCTGTTAAGTTTCTGTTATGGTCATATCATTTTCTGTTCTGATTTTTTATTTATGTTTCTGAAAAATTATTATATTTATATGTTGTGTCACATACGATTGTCCCCCACTTGTTGAGTGTTTTCCAAAACACTCACCCTTTACATCCATTCACCAGATAGAAGCGAATAAGAAATCGAAGACGAAGATCAAATAAGTTTTGGAGATAATGATTTAGTTGATGTTGTTCAAGATGCCGCTGCCATTAATTTTTGAAGTTTTTCGCTGATATTAGTAAGAATATCTATTTTTATGGAATAATAGACTGGTTTTCGTAGAATTCTGTAACGAGACTTGTTGATTTCGAATTGTTATTTGGAGTCAACGCCGGTGTTAACGATCCCGGTCTCTGGGCGTGACACCTGCCCTTACTATTTCCAAGGTTCATCTTGCTTGCATCTATAACTTACTCTCCCAAACCACCGAGTAAACCCTCACTTTTCTTTAAGTACTTGCAATAAAATGGTTGCCAATTTAGGTGTTGCTTTCTATCTGTTCTTTATTGACGGACCCAAACCCCGATGATCTTTGGTGCCTGAGATTGCGCATATGTACAAAAATAGACCGGAGCAAGTATGAGACCACCGCAAGGAGCTGGACTCAGAAAGATGCTATGGTGTAACAATCATGTTTCAGTTTGTACGAGGGGATGGCCTTGAGCAAGCACTTCTGTCATTATAATTTATGTATGATATAGTTAACTTAATTCCCTGTTGAAGAATACAATATATTAATATTATAAGGATAATTACATCAACACCCCATCCGCTTTGACGCAATTACATAAACCTCTCATATGGTTTGAAAAATTACAAAAATCTCCTTCATGTTAGGTTAAACATTACAGACAAGTCATGCCGTTAGTAAAATAGACAACAGAACCTCCCCTAATTTTTAATAAAGTTCCCATATTGCCCCTAATCAACTTTGACCTCTATTTTGACCTAAATTTTAGTGGGATGTCTTTGTAATTATGGTATTTTTAGGGGGTGTGATCGTAATGAAATCATTATTTTATATTTTGAATTATTTGTTTCAAATACAATATTACGTACTCAAATTTTTTTATTTTCCTAATAATTTAATTTTTTCAATCATTTTTTATTCAATCTGTAAAATATCAATACATACCATAAAAAAATTCAAAATTTATATATACACATAATCTAAAAACTTTTGTTAAAGTAACGATATTTTGTAATATTTTGAATTAAATCGAATTGAAAGTCAAATTAAAGAATAATATATTCGATTGCCATTTTCGGAATTGACGTCAATAAATATTGGTCCGCCCAAAAATACCATAAAAACTTGATAATATAATCATCGTACTTTCAATAAATGATTTAAAATATAAATAATAATTGATTAATAGTTTAAGAAACGAGATAAAAACCGAAACTTTGAAAACAAAATACCCAAATACGAGTCCAACTAGGGGTGAGCATTCGGTCTAAATCGAACTGAATTTGTAAAAAATGAACCGACCAAATTTGTTTTTCAGCAACCGAACTGAATGATTTACGTTAAATCGAACAAACCGATGATAAAACACCATTTATCATTAAAGATCATGGCCTAAAAATAAATAATATCATTTAAATCCAACATCTAAACATATAATTGTCTAAAAGATGTTTGGCTAAACTTATTTTAAATAGCTCATAAGCTGCGAAGTCTTATTTTAACAATAAGAAATTAAAATATTTGGATGAACTTATTTTAAAAATGTTAAAGATGTTGATGTCTGATATTACAAGATCTTTTTGTCATCATAATTACCAAAAAAAGATATGATACTATAAGATTAATACATTAATTAATTTGAATGTATTTATATATATAAGTAGTTTTAAAATATTATCCTTAATATGAAAACTAGTTTATAGTTTAAAAATATTTAATAAATAATTCTTTGAAATAAATAAAAAATAATACGACACAATATGTGGTGTAACTGTAATTTATAGTATACTATAGATGATGTATTTATAGTGTGTTGATAATTTTATATTACATATACTACATGGGGAGTATCTATAATACTTTGATAATTTTATATTTATATTACATATACAATATAGCAATAACGTCAATTCACGCATTCTGTTAATTTTTTTTTATGGTATTACGCTAGAAGGAGGTCTCTGTATTTTCCAAAGTTGATCGGAGGTTTCTGTAATTAGGTCAAAGTCGATAGGGGTAGATGTAATTATCCCTATATTATATATACATAAAACCAGATGATGAAATTTTAGATAGTTTTAACAAGATTCTATCCATATTTGGCAAGAAAATTCCTTGGGTCAAAAGATGTATTCAATTCCTGACGTCGTATCTTTCCTTAACTTGTTCCATACATCATATAAATACATGTATTATATCATACATTACTAGAAACTAAACAGAAAGAAACAAGATCGAACTCCAAAAACTCGAACATAATATTGCGATAAACCCTCCTAACTCTCTTTAGTGGACTCTATTCCTTAGATTTCATACAACATACCAACTTGCAAGAAATTTTCAGGAGGAATTCGAAGTGAAGAAACTGCTGATACGCTGTTCTTCTGCAAGAATCTGTAGAGATAATTAATAGTCCAATGCATCAGCCAACCATTGCTTTGTTTAGATTTGAGAATCGTTCTTCCCGTAACAAAGACGACCCCTTTCTCGAGTGCTGAGTCGAGTTTCTTAGCTTCTTCTGTACTTTCAGATATCTCTTTCAGCTTCTCCACGATTGATCCAACAACATTTCCTTCTAAACTTTGTTCATCTTTATAACCGAACTGAATCAAACATCTGTAAACTCCATCGAACCCCACTTTCCCGACCTCAAACCTCTCTTCGGGTAGCACAGTCTTAATCGGTAGAGTTCGAATGGTTACGATAATGGTGATTTCCCTAAGAGAATTCGTGTTATGAATGTAGTGTCTGATAATTGGTGGGATCCCATTTACAAGATCAGCACAGAATAAACATATACCGGATGGATGGTAAAGGTTGCTTTCGTATAAGAGTCTGTGAAGTTCTTCAAATCCAAGCTTTCTTTCGGAATCATATTTTGTTTTCTTGCTTCTTCCACTGGTCCAAGACAACATGATGATCATAAAGAAAGATGCAATTGCAAATGGAACCCATCCCCCTAGTGGGATTTTGTTTACCATTGCTGATAAAAAGCAGCATTCCACGAAAAGAAATGGGACAAAAAAGGCTAAGATTAGAAGAAAATTTGTGTCCCAGATGACCAGCATCACTAGTGTCACCAAGCATGTGGTTATAAGCATCACACATATGATTGCAACGCCTGTACATAGAAAAAAGATGTGTAAAAAAAAAAACTCAGGGAAATCCTGAATAAGATAAATAAGAATATGAAGAAAAGGTAGAAGAGGGAATGTTTTTTTACCATATGCATTGCCTATTTCAACCCCTTGTTTGAATCCCACAACAAGAGCAATACAAAGAACCCCAATTATGAAATTGACTTCTGGAGAATAGACTTGACCCTCGTGCTTCGAGGACGTTTGGAGCATGTTTACTCGAGGGAAGCATCCGAGGGCAAGAGATTACTTGACAATAGAAAATGTTGCAGTTATCATAGACTGGCTAGCAACAATAGCAGATAAGGTGGAGATCACAAACATTGGCCAGTATATCGGAGTGGGAATGGCGCTATAATATGCGGTGCTTAAGTTTTCGGGGTTCTTGATCAAGTAAGCCGCTTCTCCAGCATAACACAACACCAATGAGGGATAAACAAATGTAGAGAAAGCCAACTGCATAAAAAATCGATTACTTTCTTAACTCTAACTATAACAAGAATATTATGAAGCCATAATCACAAAGAAAACTTTCCATAAAGAATAGTTAGAGATCCTTTCAATCTTATAAGTCACTCCACAATCACTTCTAGAACTTATGTGATATTATAACTGATAAACTGGCATGTACCATAGTTGCTGGTTTTCATTCTAACCTGAATCGATCTTTTGTTGAAGTGACCTAAATCGGCGAACATTGCTTCGGCTCCAGATGTGCATAGAAAGGCTGCACCAAGGAGCTCCCAGCCAGTTCGGCCTCGTTTTTGAAAGAACTTGAGGATGTAATAAGGGGAAATGCCCTTTAGGATTGCGGGGTGGTAGTTAATAATGTTGTAGAGTCCAATTGATGCATTTGTCGCAAACCACAAAAACATAATTGGAGCGAAAGAGCGGCTAACTTTACTTGTACCAAATCTTTGGAAATAGAACAGAATTAAGAGAAGAAAAACTGCCATAAGAACAACATAATCTGACAAGGAAAAAAATGGATAAAATATCAGGATTTGCACGATTATCATGGTATTATTAAATTTGACTGAACATATTATATATCTTACTGGTTGTAATCTTTGGGGAAAGTGTCCGAATTCCTGAAAGAGCAGAAAGAACTGCAACAAAGGGGAAAAACAGATTCAAGTTGGAAATGGGAGAAGGAAACAAAAATGTAAAAGAGGTTGCTTCTATAGGATTCGAATTTGACACCTTTAAACTTGTCACAAACAAGTTTCTAAGAAATCTTGAGCTCATCGGACGTGGATTTGCAATAGTTTTAAATTTTAACAGACACACTTCCTATTTCTGTCCATTTTGAGAAATACCAACAAGATTCAAACACATAAAATCACAAAATTTCCATTACAATTTTCTTATATGCATACCACTAGTTGCTGGTGTAAGAGTTCCATCTCCAATAACCATGCAAGTGCCAAGAAGCACAAAAAATGTTAGAAGAAACTGAGCAGTGTAACTTTTCTCAATAAAAGCCTTGCTCTTACTCTTAATAACACTCCCTTGTTCATAATACTTTAAATTTGAATCAGATGGAAGCCTTGTATCTTGGATTGTGAGGTTGTTTCGGAACTTTATATGGCGACATAGATACGAATACAAGGCGAAAGTACCACCTTCTCCATTATCATCGGCACGAAGGACGATGAATACGTATTTGATCAAGGGTATAACGGTCAATGTCCAGAAGATGATGCTAAAGATTCCAAGAAAATCTTCTCTGGTGGGATTGGCAAGCTGAGAAGAGGGAAGCACATAGAGTGGAGAAGTGCCTAGATCTCCATAAACAATTCCAAGAGTTTGATAGGCTAGAAGCAATGTTTTTTTCGCATCATATTCCTAAAAAAAAAAAAAACAAATCTTGTTATGATTGGCCATTTCATTATATATATACACCACACACAAAAAATAACAACAGATTCAAGAAGATTATGTGTTGATAGATATTAGTGGAGAAAGGGAGAAAGAAAGAGTAAAAATAGAATATGAGAGAAAGAAATTGTGAAAGAGACGGGGTGGGGGTGTGTGGGGTGGGGGGGGGGGGGTCAAATTACTGCTGCATGCACATTTTGAGTAGGGATGACAATGGGACGGGTCTAAACCCGATCAAACGGGTCCTGGGACGGGTCTGGACCCGGTCAACGGGTTTATGAGGCGGTGCGGGGCGGGGCGGGTCCTGGGATTGGCTGGACCCAACCCGGACCCGCCCCGTATACATATGAATTATTAAAAAAAAAATTAGTTCTACATTTTCGACTTGTAGGTGTTTGTTCAACTGTAGGTGGTTTATCAGCTTGTCCTTCATTGTTTGATGAGGAAGAAGATGATGAAGAATATGAAAATCTACCGTAATTAGTTTGTAAATGCTAACTCTTTAATTTGATGTAGTTTTCACTTTCGAGTTTTGATTGATGTACTTTTTTGTTGTTGTTTAATTTAGTTACAATTCCTATTTAAGGTGTTCGATAATTAAATATTGACTGCTCAATCGTATTTACAATGATCACATGACCACCAACATTATAAGCACCCTGCAAAAAAAGCACAAAAAAACGAAACGGGCCCGCGGGTTGAACCCGTCGGGTCGCGGGTCCTGGCGGGTCATGGATTTTTTTTTGAGGTGGGACGGGTCATGGGATTGGCCAAACCCATTCCAGACCCGACCCATTTTCATCCTAATTTTGAGAGGGGTAGAGGTAACAGACAAAATACATGGAGAGGGGAATACAAGTAGGAGTTATCGAAGGGATATCAATAGAATTCATTAGAGGATGTTAGAGAAGTGGGAGGAATTTTATGAGATATGTGAGATTTTGTATAATAGAATGAGATATATTATATTTTACTATAATCTTATGTAAGTGGCCTCTACCTTGGACTCCACGGAAAATATTCTTAAAACAATGTCATTTTTCAAAGAGTCAGAGCAATTATTGTTATTATTGATAGAAGAACATTTTCCATTTTCAAATGTTAGATAGATACGATGTTCTTCGTACAAATATACATTCTTGACTAATCACAACCAAAAATAGTTAAAAATCACAATACTAATTTATAATATGTTTCGAAATCATTATCAGATTATCTATAGTTATATCATATCGAGTTTAACAATTTCATCAATATCCTATAAATATGAATAATTGAAAAAACAAAACTTACCTAAATAATATTTTATTTTACGAAAAGGGTTAAATTTCTTCCCAAATTAAGCCCTTTAAATAGCCTTAAATCAAATAACCCGCCTCTAAAAACTCAGGTTGATTAAAGAAAAGAGGGATTAAATCCATACCTTTGAAAGTGGATTATAAGGCAAATATTTTCTGGGCAAAATTTCCACCGAAAAACTTGTATGATCATCTCCATTTTTTTTCTGAGTGCTTCCATTTGAAACTTCCATTTCGGTTTCATGGTGGGAACTCATGATCCTTACTATAAACTCGCCAACCCGGCAATGTTATGATACACACAAATACTGAATTTTTTTTGTTTATATATATATATATATAGGTGTTGTCCATACAAAAAATGATTACAAAAATTTATAAAGGTAAATTGTTTAAATTTATTAATTTATAGCTGATACCCCGATAATTGTCCCGGTGTGGTTTGGACCCGGATTCTATGTGCTCGACCCAATCTGACAAGATACAATGGCTCATTTATCTTGGCCCATTACCTGGGCCCGCTTTCGGGCCCATTGCCCATTCCCAATTATTTAACTAGTAGGAGGCCCAAATAATGGCCCATTAGGAAATTGATGGAGATTAGTGGAACATTAGGTTTAAAAGAGGGGGGCTCTCGGTCAGCTTGAGGGGGGTCATCATTTTGGGGCTATTTTCTGGTAAAGAGGAACAATTATTGTAGCTCTATGGGGTTTTATAGTGGAATTCATATTGGACTAGGTCCCGTGGTTTTTCCCTTCGGGGTTTCCACGTAAAAAATCTTGTTGTTCATTTATTTTTGCATATTAATTCATTTGTTATCGAATCGAACCAAAAAATGAGGTAACAAATTGGCACCGTCTGTGGGAAACTTGGGCTAAGACGTCGATTTTTAGGGCAATTTACGAGGGAACTCTGAGCTCTCTCCTCCCTGATTTTCACCTCCACAACCCAGTCTTCAGCTCTGTCCATCGCGGCTGAGGAACCCGGAGGATGCAGTTGATGAGACTCTATTTTCCTGAACTCAAGGGGACGAGGATAGAGGCAGACAACGAGGCCTAGAAATTTGGCTTTGAGTATATACTCAAGTTCGGGCGGTAGCTCTGGAATATGAGTTTCCCTGGACAGCTATGGAAACTATAGCAGGTGGGTGTTGCAGCGGTGTGTTCGGGGCTTCGCTTTTGGCCGCTGTAGGCAATTTTTTGGATGGTTTTTGATGAGCTGATGGTTATTTGAGAAGCTCAAGGTAAAAAAGCAAGAAAACTGACGGAGGAGGGCAGCGCCGGGAAGCAGTCGCAGGCAAGTGTCGAGGCTGGACATCATGTGTGTTGCCGTCGCTGGCCATTAATAAAAAAAAAAAGGGGGCAGATTTCGGACAGCTCTGGAAGAGGGAAGCACTTTTTAATGGTTTTGCGAGGGTTTGTGGCGGCGGGCCTGGTTCGATTTTTGTAGGGTTTTCGGGAGCTGGCGTCTATGTTGAAAAGCTAAGCTCTTATTCTAAACAACCGCCAAAACATTTGCATTAACTCTCCTTCCAAATCTTCCACCAGCGCTTCCACAGCTCCAGAGCCGCTGCGTCATACTTTCCCTAAATTATTAAGCTGTGCTCTGCGTCACTTTCAGCTAAAACTTTTCCATAGATTTTGATCTCCCCTCCTGATTCCGCATGGAAATCAAAGAATACAGTATTTCACGATTGACAAAATGGTCACCACGCTTCATTCAACAAATTCACAACTAGCGAGAGCTACATTCGAGGATACGGAGCAAACTGGTTACCGGTGCTATACACGACGCTTTTTGAGTTTCGGGCGGATATGTAAGAGGAGGAGATTCTTCACTGCGGCGCACGAGTCTGCCTTTTTCAGCAATGTTTCGGAGACCTTCAGCCAGTGACTGGGATTCATCTTTTGAATTTGATAATTCCGAAGTTAGCCAAAATTTAGCAGGCGCCTC
This sequence comes from Haberlea rhodopensis, assembly GCA_907163345.1. Classification (NCBI taxonomy): domain Eukaryota; kingdom Viridiplantae; phylum Streptophyta; class Magnoliopsida; order Lamiales; family Gesneriaceae; genus Haberlea; species Haberlea rhodopensis. The sequence goes on from CAJQUN010000017.1 coordinate 6,337,308, forward strand.
CCCGTAGCAAAAAGGGCGGTGAACCATAAAATTTTGCCCCTCGAGTTTGGACAGCAGATCTTTGGGATGCCAAAGTTTAGGCTCCTCCATCATCATTGACTCTTTGCCAACCTCCAGTGGAGCATACTGTCTTCAAGTGACAAGGGGTTTTCTCTTTCCTTTTGTTATCATTATTATTTCCTTAAAGATTTGCCTGCAAAAGCCACCAACCTACTGGTATTCATATTTTCGTTTATTTTGTTTGGTGGGTTTCTCCACTAGGCACACTGGACAACCACACATCACGCTAATGTCTATGTTAGAGGGGCATATTGGACCCTCAACAAAGTCATTTGGTTGATGGTCTAATTTATTCATAGTGAATCTGATCTTCACATATAGACTCAGAATCGATTTTTTGATTTCCTCAGCATGGGTATTTCATTGAATGAGCTGTGGAAAGGATTTAAGGGTTGTTTGATTTCCATTTTAGATTGCTATTATCTGATTTCTTGCTAGAATTTGCGTGGTTTATTGACTGAATTGTTGGATTATTCCTGAATTCTGGTGGTTTAGATTAATTGAAAAGGCTTGTGGCTTTGTATTCTGGAAGTATTGAATTCGTGCTATTGATAAAATTGCCGAGAGAGAATTAGACTACTAATTCATTTCCAAGGCGTATGTGCGACCTCTGAAGGCACCACCGAACAACTTACGTATTTAGAAAGATAAGTCTTCTGGCTACTTCTCTTTTGGATTGAAATTTCAATTGCTAGCGTGATTATCGTTTGTTACTCCTGAAACCCTGAAGTATATTAATTATTTTAGTGCGAATGTATATTGTTTGAAGGAAGTTAGGATTTACTAATTAAACACATCTCTTAAGCTCCATAATTTTCTAACCATTAGTGACAATTGATGAGCGACTGATTTAACCGAGTGCAATACACGTGGAATACTAGGCTTATCTAAATTCATTGAACCTCCCATCCCCAAGATTCCCATCATCTATATTAGTCAGTGCATGCAAAACTAAGAACCTAAACTTACGAGAGACCCATACCCAGTAACATAATCTTCTTGGTACCATAGTGATTTTATTAATTGTTACTGGGAGATGGAGTTGATGTGGCAACTTCAATGTGGATATTTATGATCTTTATTAGATTTTCTATGCGGACACAAATAATAGCCATTTTCGAACTTGCGTTTTTGTTTTTCTTGTATTGGAGAACTAGTTTGCTGATAGTTGTAATCATATTGGGCCATCTTAAGCCCAACTCTCTAACTTCCTATAGGAGGTATTATATTGTGAGTCACGATATACATGTCACACAACAAGCAAAGGCATTCAGCTCTTGATGATTGAATATATTTTGAAGTTTTATATTATTATCTGGTACTATTGTTTATTGAGATGCTCATTATTCTGTCCTTCGGTCTGCTCTTGCTCTTTATGATTCTTGTAGATGTTGAGAGAAACAAGAAACTTTTGTGCTCAAGCAGTACATAGAGCATTTGATAAAGGAAAGTTTCCATGGAGGAAGTCTCATTTATATTCAGGAGTTCAGGCTCGGGCATGCAATCTAGCTGTAAGCCCCGGTTACATCAGCTCGGGCATGCAATCTCGCAGTAAGCCCCTATTATATCAGCTCAGGCATGCGATCTCGCAATAAGGCCTTATTCATCAGCTTCTGATCTTTATTTGATCCGGATTTTTGATTAACTTATTTGGATGGGGTGTAGTGGTATTGAGGTTCGGGAGTGGTGTGTGAATGTTGAAGTTGGGATGAGGAGATAAGTTATGGTCCGCCCTGACTACTATAAAAAGTTATGGTCCGCCCTGACTATGAAAGCTAATGGTCCGCCCTGGCTACTATGAAAGTTATGGTCCGCCCTGACTACTATAAAAAGTTATGGTCCGCCCTGACTATGAAAGCTAATGGTCCGCCCTGGCTACTATGAAAGTTATGGTCCGCCCTGACTACTATAAAAAGTTATGGTCCGCCCTGACTATGAAAGCTAATGGTCGGCCCTGGCTACTATGAAAGTTATGGTCCGCCCTGACTACTATAAAAAGTTATGGTACGCCCTGACTATGAAAGCTAATGGTCCGCCCTGGCTACTATGAAAGTTAAGGTCCGCCCTGACTACTATAAAAAGTTATGGTCCGCCCTGACTATGAAAGCTAAGGTCCGCCCTGGCTACTATGAAAGCTAATGGTCCGCCCTGGCTACTATGAAAGCTAATGGTCCGCCCTGGCTACTATGAAAGTTAAGGTCCGCCCTGACTACTATGAAAGTTAAGGTCCGCCCTGTCTACTATGAAAGTTGAGGTCAGCCTTGACTTGGAAAATTAAGTTCCGCCCAGGCACGATTTTATTGGATAGTCTGCCCCGGAGTTCGAATCAGACGGGAATCATTCGCTCATATTTATTATCTGGAGTCCAGACCGGACAAGTCTTGTCTATTTATATTTATTCTCTGGGATCAGATGAGACGAGCTTTATTTGCTCAGCATTGTATCATCTCAAGAGCTCAAGTCACTCTGCCAATTCAGATGTATGGGCTCGGTTTATTAATTCTGGAGCTCAGGACGGGAGAGTGTTGTCTGTTCATGTTTATTATATCTAGAGCTCAGGTCGGGAGAGACTTATATGCTCAGTTTATGCTGAAATTCAGACAGATCAGCCCTGCCTAGATAACAGTTGTTATTGCAGGTCAGCCCTGCGCAGCTAACAGCTCGGATTTATTAGCTGTCCATGGATCATTTTTGGCGTTCAGCTGTATTCTGTTTGCCCAGCACGACATATTTATTAACTCTGGATGTCCACACGTTTATTAGCTCTGGAGTTCGACAGGTTTATCTGCTATGGAACTGAGCTAAGATTTATTGATTATGGAGTTCAGGCGAGCATTATTTGCTCTTATCTATCGTGTGGAGTTCAGCTCAGCTTGGACCAATATTGTTAGCTCATATATATTTCATCTTCGGAGCTTAGACTGGGTCGGGCAAGCGTAGTTTGCTTGTGAATATCTCATATCAGGTCGGGCAAGCAATATTTGTTTATATCAGGCCGGATGTGTATTTCTCAGGAGCTCAGGTTGGGCGATCATTCTTTCACTTATTTCATCATCTCTGGAGCTCGTGTCGGGCGAGCTTTATTTGCTCAGGTCGGCTCAACCAAGATAAACATAGTCTGTATGTCTTATCTACTCAGAATATTTCTTATTCCTGGAGTTAGGATGTATGCTTATTTTCTTCTCAGCCCAGTTTTATCACCTCGGGGCTCCCGATCACCTTTGTCAGCTCGGAATTCTCGATTATAGTCGCTTCAGTTCGGATTCCTACAGCCCAGTCCAACCTGCTCTTATTGACCGGAGATCAGTACTATGATTACACTAGTTACTCGTATGGGTTCTACGAGTCGCCTACTTTATCAAGGATCGGCATTCGAACTGTCATGGCTCTACCGACAGCATGACTTGGGAACTCGGCATGGCGAAGGGTCACATCGTGGTTTGGCATTTAAAGGACTACCGATCCGGGTACTCACCTAACCAGTTGGAGTCGATACAGCGCTACTCTAGCTCGACTAGAGGGGGATACTCATGATACCCCGATAATTGTCCCGGTGTGGTTTGGACCCGGATTCTATGTGCTCGACCCAATCTGACAAGATACAATGGCTCATTTATCTTGGCCCATTACCTGGGCCCGCTTTCGGCCCATTGCCCATTCCCAATTATTTAACTAGTAGGAGGCCCAAATAATGGCCCATTAGGAAATTGATGGAGATTAGTGGAACATTAGGTTTAAAAGAGGGGGGCTCTCGGTCAGCTTGAGGGGGGTCATCATTTTGGGGCTATTTTCTGGTAAAGAGGAACAACTATTGTAGCTCTATGGGGTTTTATGGTGGAATTCATATTGGACTAGGTCCCGTGGTTTTTCCCTTCGGGGTTTCCACGTAAAAAATCTTGTTGTTCATTTATTTTTGCATATTAATTCATTTGTTATCGAATCGAACCAAAAAATGAGGTAACAATAGCAAATCTCATATAATATATCCTAGATTATCACTTTCTCTATCGATATTATCAGAAAATTATTTAAATTTGATCTTACTATTGTCTCATTTATTTAAATCAAGAGAATTATATTATTATATAATATAATTACTTAAATTTGAATTTGTTGATAAACAATATTCTAGTATGACAATTATATATACGTAATAATGTCAGATAGTATAATTATTTATAAATAAAGAAAATATATTAATGATTATTCTTTTTGAGTCAGATATGCATTAATAAATACCCGAGAGTATGAAACGTCGAATGTGTGAAAGTAATAACTTATTATATATTACTATTAGGTTAAGTGAAAAGAATTAAATCGACAAGTTTTGACCATATAGATGCATCTGTATTGGGATATCTACTGAGTATCGATTTGCCAAATGAAATAATAATTAATAATAATATCCACAGTTGGCTTATTGATTTATAATATGTATTCTATGTGTCATTGAATGTGATGAACCTATCCAACATGGATGCTTGATATATATTAATTACGATCGAATAACATACGATAGATACTGTAATGTGAATTGAGTGCACCTACGCATTGCCTGTTTTGTAAATAGCTGAAGTGAGATGGTGTTAATTTTTATTTTTTTTAGATGGGGGAGGGGATATTTTTTAACAAAGTTTAGGGCCACATACTCTGTCTCGATATCGAGATCTCTCCAAAGAGAGAGATGAAGACTTGCCAGCTGAGCTAGCAGAAGTATTTGAGATGGTGTTACTTATTGAGCATATTGTTACATATGCATTTGAGCATTGCCATATTTGAGCATATTGTTTTATATCCATTGAAGCATTGATCTTGTTGAACCTAGATCCTTTGTTTATTTTTTGTGGGTTGATTTACTTGATATATGTATGAAAAAGATGTATAGGACTATTCATCGGCTTGATGATGGGAACCTTTTAGTCGAGTTTCCATAGAAACACCACTTAGTCGTCTCAATTGTCTACAAATATTTATTTTCACACTTTCATAACAAAATAAAGGGTAAAAATTGTATAAACCTGTCGGTGTTATAGTAAATATGTACGAAACTCCATGTGTTAACACAATAGGCAAAAAAGCCATCTGTTTTCTAAAGCTCGGCATGAAACCTCTCTTGGTTAATAAAAAAGGCAAAAAAAAAATTCTCGTTTTTTGAGCCCTTGCACGAAACCCATTTGCTAAACAAATTAGGAAAAAAAAACCAATATGTTTTCGTAAATCCTGCACAAGAGCTTATCGATTGTCCAATATGCTCTCCAATTTTTTTGCATTTACATTATTTTCTTCTTTTCTATATTAATTTATTCTTTTAGTTTTAAAATTAACAAATTCAAATTTTTAAAGTGAACAATTTTTAAGGTGTAGTTTAAAATAGATTATGAATATTATTCTAAATTTTTCTTTAAAAGTATGTATGCTTATTGACGAATTCAAATTCTTGAGTAAACAACAATTGCATATATAAAAATTATGCATATATTCAAAAAAACATAAAATATATTTTCACAATAGTAAACATTTATATCAACCTATATAATACATATGAACGTTTATGAACTTGTTTTCATAAAACTTGCATATAATTTTAATGAGATTTAATAAAATCTATTTATTTATAAAATCGATTGGATTTTGTGCAGGATTTAAGAAAGTATAGGCTTTTTTTGTCTATTTTGTTTAATACTGGGGTTTAGTGCAATGTTTCAAAACAGACGGATTTTTTTGGTTTTTATAATAAATGAGGTTTTTTGTCTATTTTGTTAACATATGATGGTTTCATGTATATTTATCATAACACAAGAGGTTTTTATGCAATTTACCCTAAAATAAATAAGTCACACGAAAAAAAAAAAAGCAAAATGAAGAAAAGTGGCTGGGGCTGGGTTCACAATCCTTTTCTCGGTAAGTGGAACATGTAAGATTGGACCTACAACATAGGGTCTGAGCCCACTAAGCTCTTTAGCTTTCTTAACCAAGACATATTGTCCCGAATCTCCCGATGTGTGATGAAACTGCGTGGGTCAATATAATTCCTACTAATAATTTCATGAACTAAATAATATTGAACGAATCGTTAATGCATATTATGGAGGTTTTCATGAAATAATTAATAAGGAAGAACTGGAATTATTTTCAAAGGGTTAAATGCTTCGATTGAAAAAGTTGTGGATTTGATGAAGACAATTTATTAGCTATCGCTAAATGCGATCTGCAGGGTGTTTTTATCTATTTTGTTTCGGATTGGTTCTTCCATCCAAAAATATGTCTCAAGCAATGTTAGTCTTTAAGTATTTGGTGATTGTAAGGTTGATTAGTTTGTATCTGCTATAATATTTCTCGTACTCATTTCAATATATTTCTCATACTCATTTTAATATAAATTTTCTCTTATCCGGAAAAGGAAAAAAAAAAGAACTTTAAGTGGGTAGGATCTAGGTATTAGCTAAATTATTTTGCACTTTTGTTTAGATATGGACACAAAACTTGTAAGTAGGGTAGGGATGCTTATCGGGCCGGTCAATCCGGACCTGGCCCGGAATCGAATCGGTTAGCCCGGTTTGGAACCGGAACCGGGCTAACCGGTTACGTACCGCTTCGGAACCGGTAATATACCTGTCCGGAGTGGTTCGAAGGTTTTGAACCGGTAGCACCACGGGTTCTGGTGCTATCAAACCGGTTCCGATTCGGAACTGGAACCGATTATTTTTGAAAATAAAAAATTAAAAAAAATAACGTTGCAATGCAACGGTTGAAATAGACGTTGCATTGTTTACGTTTTTATTTGTTTTTCTTTTTTTAAAAAAGATTTTAAATCTATAAATAGGTGTGTAGTTTTGATCTAAGATTTCAATTCTTCCGACCTATTTTACTGACGGGATTCATCACGACTTTGGAAGTCTTCTTTCGTTTCTCGACGGTGAAGTAAGAAACCGTTTTTTAAATTTCAATGGTTCCTTTTTCTTTGGAAACCAAATCGCAGGCTTCGGATAAAAAACGTGCAGTAAATAGTTCTACGAACGAATGGATCGTATTGTCATTTGTAACACAGTAACACACAATTCTATCTTTCATACTTCTACTATCTAATATATTTCTCTCCATTGTGCATTAATAATGGCATCTTCATCTAGCAGTGCTGGTCGCGGTTCGGGGTCTCGTCCCGGGTCGCCTATCACTTAGTTCATCGTCGGCAATAAATTTGCCTATGCCAATTCCCGAGTTAAATGACAGATATGGTTATTTTGCTGACCTTAATGTTGGAGGTGCATCTATGAACGTCGAAACGCAAGAACCCTAATAACCTGTCAAACCTCATGCTGCCCAAGAGAGACAACAAGTGGAGTCATCCGGAGCCACTGCAGCAGCGAGTAGACAACCGACTCGTGCCAAAAGAAGTAAGATATTGGATCACTTTGAACTCACTCGAAAAGAAGGTACTAATGAATATGTTGTAATTTGTAAATTATGTAAGATACAATATTCATATTAAGCTGGTGGTTCCAGTGGAGGCACCAGAACATTTAAAAAACACTTAGTAAAAAAACATAATTTTGATGAGACATCATTACAACCATTAGGTAGAGAAGCAACACAAGCACAAATTATTGTTCTCACTGGCACGAATTTTAAGCATCTGCTCCTCTTTCCATCACCAATAGAAGCTAGGTGGAATTCGTTGTACAATATGTTGAATGCTATGTTATCTTACAAAGATATTTTAACTCCATTTTATAATTCATATCAAATACCTGATACCGATGAAAGTATTTATTTGACTGATGTGGATTGTGAATTTGTTGAAAATTATGTATCACTGTTAGGTACTTTAAAAGAAGCGACGGAATGCTTCTCCGGTGTTACTTATCAAACTTCTGTTTGTTTTCTTCCTTTAGTGTTTAACATGTTTGATAAGTTTATAGAATTTAGAGATGATTATGACTTGCATACTTTTGTTAGTATAATGGAAACTAAATTTATAAAGTATTGGGAACAAATCCACAAGTGCATTGCATAGCAACTTTACTAGATCCTAGTCACCGTTTAGCTTTATTTGAATTATTTTTTGAATATTATGCTAAATTTTTGGGAAAGTTTGTTGACGATAAAAAGACGTCCATAAAGAAATCTCTCCAAAATATATTTCAATTGTATTATAATCAACAGGCAAGTGAATCGTCGCAACAAAGGGCTGTTGAAGAACCCCAAGCTCAATCCAGAGGCGGAGACATCAATTTGCTTAGGATGCTGGACAGGAAAAAACTGAAGGAAAAAGTACCTTCTACTAGCAATTCGGTTGAGTTGCAAATTTATCTGAATTATCAATTTATAAAAAAAGACAATTTCAACGTCTTACAATGGTGAAAGGCAAATGCAGCACAATTCCATATCTTAGCGAAAATGGCTAGAGACGTTTATGCGGTACAAGCTTCAAGCGTCGCTTCTGAATCGGCACTCTCAACATGTGGCCGAATTATTGGAGAATACAGAAGTAATCTATCTGCTGATTCATTATGCATGCTCGCATTACTGAAAGATTGGTTTGAAGCAGAATGTAAGAATAGAAGAGATGGAGAGGTTGACAAATTCGTAAATCATTATGATGAGCAAGAAGAAGAAACCGCCAAAAAATACTTATCAATTATGAAGATGGCTAAATTCTAATGTTTTTAATTGCCATAAATGCAACTATTATTTGTATAAGCATTCATATTATTAAATGAAGAAGAAATATATTGAATTTATTATGAATATTGGACATATGTGAACATAAAAAAAGGTCGATACATATAAAAAAAATAAAAAATAAAAGCATGGAACCGGATCGATCCGGTTGGAACTGGAACCAGAACCAGAACCGGTCCGGATCTTTACTGGACCGGACCGGTTCTGGATCGGACCAGACCAGTTCTAACCGGTAAGCATCCCTAAAGTAGGGCTATTGAATAATTGACACTACAAATTGAGAAATGACATAAGAGATAATGAATGTATCATCTAAATGATAAGATACAAGAGTGAATATTCTTCAAATATTATATTCAAGTATAAAATATATGGTTAATTTACATCAACCCCTTTAGTATATACTAGTGACTTATCTTTTAATAAATTGACTCAAAATAAATCGAAGTATAGGAAAAAGTTGGCCAAAAATTCCTCAATCCATGCAAAAGGAATGTCGGAAAGTTTTGGTGTTTATATTTTTGATTTACTTTTGACTTTGCTTGCGTACAAATACCTAAAAATGTTGGGGGTGAATAGGTGGCTGTGTACAAAGGGATGAGAACTCTTATCTACCTTTTGTCAATCATTTCAAGAAACGTGTGTTCATAGATACAATTGAATCTTGTGACATGTATGCTTTTATAGTTACTGTTTTATAAAATTGTTTGGGAATACGAGTGACGTTGATGACGTTGATGATATCCTTAAATGTTCATTAATCTTTGGATGAGAATGTTTCCATCCAACAATGTTGCATTCCAAGGGGCAGTTGCTCTTCCGAGCTCATCAATATTCCGAGCTCATCAATATTTAGATGTAAATATTTACATCAAACGATGTTGGAATCCCAAAGTATTGTCCATGATGTAACAACGATCCAAATCGGAGAAAGGGTGGCTTTGTACAAAGGAATAAGAAATCGTACATACCTTTTAAGTTAGTCATCATTTCAAAGGTTCGTAGATATGATTGAATCTTGTGACATGTATGCTATTTATAGATATGTTGTATTATCATATTTTAGATTATTAAAATAACTGGATTCTGCTGTTTTTTTGAAAAAACTGGATTTTGCGTAGTCTATAATACCAAAATAAATTTTAAACATTTTATTCAACTAAGCCTTAATTAATTTAAAAATAAAATAATTATATATAACTTGATACTCACAAAAAGAGTGATGGACTCTTCTAAGTATCAATCAAATGTTATTATACCTCTCTTTGTCTTCTTCCGAGACAAATAAGAAAAAAGCTAGATCCTGAAGTGACCTACTAAGATTTGAAACAAAATGTTAGAAGGGTACCGAAGATTTTTTCGTCGGGTCCATCCGACACTCAAGTCAGGTGATATGAGATATGTAGAAAATCTGTAAGGGAGTAGCTGTTGTATGTAAGTGTGCATAGAAAATTGCATACCTAAACTCTTAAATTAGTTTGCTATTTATAGATGTTACCTGGCGGTGTGCAGCTTGGACCAGTAAGGCCATGATGTACACGACTCCTGAAATCTCGGAACGTGTCGGCCGACCAGTAAGGCCATGATTCACATCATTCCTTGAAATCTCGGGACATGTCAGTTCAACATGGACTTGGTCATAAGGCTTAGACCCGGTCAACATATTCCCAATATGAGAGGTCTAAGATTGTTTTTTATAGGCTGGTGAGCACCCTCGCCAATTAGCAAGACTGGAGCTTGTAGCATTGAGTCATGTGACCTTGAAGGTAAGACCATCATTAAGATAATATGGTGAGGAGTTCGGGATCCCGGGAGGTTGGTTATCCTTAATGGACTGCATTTTTTTTTCATGCACCAGGTCGACAGGTCGGTGCATTTGGTTCAATGATTAGTTGGGTGAGCTCGAGTTAAAAATGAGGATAAATGAAACTCGGGAGATCGGGAAATTGGTTATATATTTAGAGCTGGGGCGGGTGCTTTGATCTAGTGAGGTCGGGAAGTCGATCATATACTTAGAGCTGAAATTACTGCTCCGACCCCATGAGGTACGGAGGTCAACTATACATAATATGATAGGGCCATGTCTTTTGTAAGGCCTCGCTACCTTAACCCATTATTAATGCATTATCACATGTATTAGTGCATACAATCACTTCATTAAGGAATTCTATACATGCTTCCATAACATTGACATGATATCAATAAAATTTTGGCATCAATTCTCTTAATGTTCAGTTCCCATATGCACCTCATAACTCACTAACATGCTCTCAATTCATTATGCAATTCCCTTAATTAATTGCATGCAACACATAAATGAAAGGAGAAAAGCTCATAACCTTTATACAACTTATATACACATCAGAATGCTCACAGGCGAGCATTGAATAAGTGGATGTGTATCTAATGTATAAATCATACTACTTGACACCAACATTGGTACATCAGTCCTGCGAGCATTTCCAATCAACAGCTCGAACTCAATTCCAGAACTAGTGTTGTACATGTTCCACCTGTCCCAACAGAAACAACCCACACACGGGGTGAACATACCAATAACACCATATCAATAACAACAATATCACAATTCACAATTTACAGAATATAAAACTGTAAATGTAAAAGATACTCCCTATCGTCATCAAATGTGACCACACATGCTGTTCATGTTATCACAATAGCCAAAACCATCAAACTCCCAAAATAAGTTAATCATTACATTGATTAATTTTACTCATACTCAAACCGCCAATTTTATAATCAAAATATAATTAAATCATTACACTAATGATTTACAGATATCACATATATCTCAACAATGATTTCACAGTTCTATTACATCATATCACATTGCTCGCTCAACAGTGGCGGCACCCTAACCTCTCGCACGCTCAACAGCGACGGCATCATAACCGATGTACGCTCAACAGCGACAACATCAAAACCATTACTCGCTAAATGGCGGCATCACATAATTCTCAACGCTTGCTAACTCATTGCAACAATAATATAGTATTCATTCAACAATGACAATAATATATGCAACTATGCTCGTACGTTATACGTACCTTATAATCCAATAGCAAGAGCCAATCCTTGCATGTGCCCCGATATCTAGTGAATTATACGCTAAACACAGTTAATAACTCACCATTAATTACTTGCTCACTATCACATACCCAAGCACGTACTCAACCTCCATATACATCATCAAATCATGATCATTAATCATTTAAAAGACCCGGGCAAATCATGCATCGATTCCATGAAAACCTAAAATTTTTCACAATAACTGGCCTCTCGATCGATCGGCCAAAAGCTCGCGGTCGATCGAGAGCCACATGAAATTTTGCACCAAAGTTTGCATTGCGTGCGATCCATCGGCGAGACTGCCCGATCCATCGCCAGACGCTCGCGATTGATTGGTAGTTCAGCTCGATCGATCGCCTGCACTATTCATCGTCGTCAAATTTTATTAACATCTCGCGATCGATCGGTTCTTCCTTGCCAATCGATCGGCGAGCTATGAAATAGCCTAAAAATGACGTTTTTTGAGCTAAAACCCCCAGAAATAACTGTCAGGATCGATTCCGGGGTGGGTTGCCATTCCACACCCGAGGTCAACCAACTTGAGCTTCAATAGCTCGTGTTCTTGAAATAATTGCACCGAGAGATTATATCGAGTTCGGTTACAAAACCGATCGGAAGACACTCGACATAACCCGCTCTATAACCGATTAAACATTTGAAAGTCATTTTAAAGATATGCAAGAAAGTAAGTAAACAAGCATTTGTTTATGGAAGTTCGAAGGTGGTGTAATCCTTCTACGTCTCCCCTTCTTCCACCGCATGGAAGGATTCCACTAGAAGACTTTGATTTATACAATCCCGTTGTACAAACCCGATCCAGTTGGGAATTCCCCATCCAACTAGAACTCCTAGCAACTCAACTATGTATGTTCTTTAACGTCTCACATACAAAGACCTCTCATCGGTTGTGATAAATCATCAACCGTTACAATGATATTCACTCATCTATTAAGCTCTCAAATACAATGAATAGAGTGAATATATATGGCACAAATGATCTCTAACTAGATCTGATATAGCAAGGTAAGAGGTGCCAAAGGTTTGAGGAGTGCTCTTCATTTAGCATCTTTTGTCTTTTAAGTTCCTCAATTGAATCCCAAGTGGGTTTGCTTTGGAAGGCTTGGATTGATCTTCAATCAGCTGTTATTGAGCTTCCAAATCATGTATATATAGCCCCAAGTAATGATATATACGTTAGACACAAGAATATGCCCGTTGGAAAAGGTTCTGCACTATTCCCGAGCTTGCAACGGTCATATTCTGGTTTCTGGGCTGTTTGTATTTCGGACCGGACTGGTCGGATCAGCTTGGATGGATCAGTCTGGCCGGATCAGCTTGGTAGATCAGTCTGGCAGATCAGCACGGACATATCAGTCTGGTCCGGATCAGCACGGGCAGATCAGTCTGGTCCGGATCAGTCTGGACAATCAGCTTGATACAAAAACAGATTGATAAACTTGCTCTTCGATCTGTTGCTTGTAACTCTTGATTCTTTGATTTCTGGGCAAAGTGATCTACATCAAAGTTGTAGCCCTTTCTCTTAGCTTTCCACGGAATCAAGAATCGCTCGATTTCGAGTTCGTATGAGAGAGTTATGCTCGAAATACGAGGCGATGCTCCTGCTGTCTGTTTGCTGGATGCAGCAGCACATGACGTGACTTGCAGAAGCTTTTTGGCCATCTTAACGTCCGATTCAGTCTTTCACTTCCAAAGATGAATTGTAGATCTTTGTCTTAGCTTTCCAACCCATACTGAATCGTTCCGTTCCGATAAGCGAGCTAAGAGTTATGCCCACCAGACTGATAGGAACTTTGCTGTAGCAGCTCGATCTTACAGGCGTCACATGGCGTGACTTGCAGAGGCTTTTTGGCCATCGTAACGTCCGATTCAGCCTTTCACTTCCAAAGATGACTTGTAGATCTTTGTCTTAGCTTTCCAACCCATACTGAATCGTTCCGTTCCGATAAGCGAGCTAAGAGTTATGTCCACCAGACTGATAGGGACTTTGCTGAAACAGCTTGCTGTTTCTTCGCGGTTCAGCTCGATCTTGCAGGCGTCTTTTCTCCTTGATAACATTTGAACTAGCCGATCTGTTGTGAAATATGACTTTTAGTATTTTACGTTGGCTGTTCAATCTCTTTGGAAGCACGCCATTTCGATATCCGAGCTATTAGATATGATCAAAACAAACCGCTATGCCAGAATTCCAGTCTTGGTCCAGCTTGATATTTTCAAGCTACTTCTTTGTAATTCATCAAGCTCTTAAATATGATCTATGAACTGCACACTTGATGAAATATGTTAGCAACACAATAACAAGTTTTGTTAACATCAAAACCAAGATTATTCGGGTTTCCAAAACCCAACAATAACAATCCCAACACCCAATACACCATTAATCCTCAACAAGGAACCATAAATCATCCCCAAAACACAACAATCAAAAATCTCAAAAAACCTAAAACTCAATCCCAACTCTATACTTAACCAAATAACATAAAATTACTATCAAATCGAAGATAAAAAAGAGAGGTGAAGAGTATTACCAAACTATCTGCTCAAAAATCCATCAGAGTCGAGCCTCCATCGAATTCATTCTTCAAGGAAAAAGGGGAAGGGGAAAGGGAGAGGGTTGGCATGGGAGAGGGGAGAGAGAAGAGAAACAATTGCAATGACTGAACAACGAGTCCACTTGGTATATATAATACAAAGGCTTCAAAATCCCGAGTCTCACATACTCATACCATAATTCATTAAAAACCATCTGTGTTCAATAATTATCCCCCACTCACTATTTTCATTATAAACCTCAATCCAAAGCTCCCCAGACTCCAGATCTCACTACCAACACAATTCGAAGGTTAACATCTCAATGAGAATAAATCTCAACCTCTGGGTCCAACGGCCCAGATACCGGATTAAAATCCCCGTGAGTCTCTACACCGTAATTATCTCATAATTACCACAATTAAAATCCATTAAAGATTATAATCATTCTGAGATTAACACAATAATTTTCAGATATCACATCTTTCTCCTGCAGGGTATCATAACTAATATATTATATTATATATACAAAGCGCATGTGCCATAATGCTAAGTTTTAAAATGGTTGCAAATATTGAAGTGTAGTGTAAATATTTAATAGCCACAGATCATAATCTATTTACTAATAATTTAATTTTTACAAGTTTTATCATTTATATTTTTCCGAAGAATTTTGGAATATATCCAAGAATTTTATTACAATAAATTTAACAAACAAAAGCCGATTTATTGTTCATTCCCTTATAATATGGAATAACAGTTATCAGTGCAATAATTTAAATTCATCAATGAATAAATATAAAATACCAATAAATCATCAAAAACATATCATGACAAAATATTCTCTTGCCACTGCACTCTTAAAACTCTCTCCAAAAAAAAGAACGAGTATTTTAAAAATGTAAAGAACATGTTCTCGCCTTTCTTGAAATTGAGCAAGTCTCTCCATTGAATATCAATGAACCAATGATTATAATAATTATATTATTACAATTAAACTCGGTAAGTATATTATTTCTTGAAATCAAGCAAGTTCCTTTTTTTTGAAATGATTTTATTGTAATTATTTACCTAATGATTTTTACATACAATCTTTAAACTCGGATGTTTATTATGAACTTTTGGTTTAAATTTTATATAATTAACTTTCCCCCTCCTCGATCAAATTTCTAGATTCGTCCATGATTGTATCTCTCTCATAACCTCCGCAACAATATCACATGTGATATGCACTAGATAGACACTCGGACTGACACAATAGTCTACAAACTACGCCAATCAGATAACTGCATTAGGCAAGTCCGATTCAACAGACTCAGATCTTAAATATGTTGGCAGGAGGAATCGAATTCATAACCTTCCGATCATGAGCTCATCCTATTTCATCAACTCGAGACCCCCTTGGGGCCAAATATATCATCTTTATTACCACCAATTAGAGGACAAAACACTTGCCTTTTTATCAAAATTACCTTCAACTCGACCTTGAAAAAAAACATGCACGAACAAGAAAAGACGCGTGTTACACAAGTTGCAACTTGGTTAGACATTTCATAAATACTCAATTGTACTAAACTCATTAATTATAAATCTTCTCCTAGCAATAAATTATGACCAGCCAACATAAATTTAACATCGATTATTATATATATTATTAAAAGTGACTACCCAAGAGTCACAAGTAGGGGTATAAACGAATCCAATATGTTGACGAACTTTTCGAGCCGGGTCGATAAATATTTGATTTGAATTCGAAATTCTCGAATTCAAGCCGAACTCGAACATGTTCGATTTTTTTTTTCAAGCCGAACTCGAGCCCAAATTACTTTGTTCGATAGTTCGTGAGCCGCTCGAGAACTTTAATATTTTATTAATATAATATAATTATATATTAAATAAATATATTTCGGACCTTTCGGATATTTATTTTCAAGCAATAATTCGAATAGCTCGTGAACATGTTCGAACCTTTTCGAGCCGAACTCGAACTCTAACTTTGATTCGAGCCGAACTCGAGCCAAATTATTGAAACTATTCGATCTTCGAATCGAATTTGAGCTCGAATATAACTATTTCGAGCCGAATTCGAACCTTAAAATTTTCTGCATATTCGACTCGATTCGATTCGTTTACATCCCTAATCACAAGCACATATATCTTCACTCTTCCACTCACAAAAACCTATAATTATATATGATTTTCTAAAAATCTTATTTTAAATTTTTTACATATATTATAACTCAGTTTATTATATTATTTAATTATTAAACTTTATAACATTTCGTATATAATATATACAAACTGCAAATAAAATCCATGTGAAAAGGACGTGACCTAGTGAGGCTACAAATGATGCATGCATGACGAGTCGCAGTGTAAAGGCTGCGTGCATGCATGACGGAGGGGACAAAACAACGAGAGATTGTCATTTAAAAAAAATATTATTATATTGTTAGGCTAATTATTTTTACTGACGAAAAAATTTTCATGTTAAATTCATAAAAATTATTTTGACAATAACAATAATTACTATGTAAATAACTGTTGTCTGAATTTCGTCTCTAGCAATATATATCTTAGAAATGTAGTAACAAGAATGACAATGGCTTCAAAGTTTATTTGTAATATCCGCCATTAAGACAATATTGTTCCACCTTAATGCTAACGGTTTGATTTGGCAATTTATCTTCCAAGATGCAACGACTATGACTTATGATATTAGTACTCCAAATCACAAGTCATCAAACCACAAATATTCAAAACACTCAATATTAATGAAAGTTTATGAACAAACAAAATGCTCACAATTTGATTTTTATATGATGTAAATTTCAAAATTCATGTTTTAATCCAAGTGTGGGATGTCTTATTTATAGTAAACAAAAGACTTGTGTCCAAAAGACACCATTTATATGCACCATATCATAAAAAAATCACACCCGAACATGAATGGACACATCATTCTGTCAAAAGACACACGGCGCGACGATTGCCACCTGTTGCTCGATCGATCGAGCCCCTGTTCCCAACAAAAGAAAAACTTATGGCTTGCTCGATCGATCGAGGCCTTCTCCTCGATGGCTCGAGCCGCTATATATATATATATTTTTTTTTTTTTCTCTCTCTTTTAATTTACTTCAAATTCCAACAATAACATCTCTTTGAAAAATATATATGTCCAACTAACATGCTATCAGATTAATCCGTCGACTCAGTCGTCCCCATATATATTTGTTTAAAAAAATTAACTTATTAAAATATCGAATAAGTTCTTAAAAGCTTTAGAATGGTAACTTGGTCAACTTCGAATCAAACTAAAATTTTATTTTAGTCACGTCCGTGATACTTTTCCATTAAATTACACAACACTTGTTTAATTCCGTGAACCCGATTA
The DNA here is from genome assembly GCA_907163345.1 of Haberlea rhodopensis. Lineage (NCBI taxonomy): Eukaryota > Viridiplantae > Streptophyta > Magnoliopsida > Lamiales > Gesneriaceae > Haberlea > Haberlea rhodopensis. The sequence goes on from CAJQUN010000017.1 coordinate 6,355,081, forward strand.
ATCTTGGTTTTGATGTTAAAAAACTTGTTATTATATTGCTGATATATCAACAAGTGTGCAATAACGTTAATCGCTTCAGAGCATACCAGCAAAATTGTAATCAAACAATCAGCAGGTTCGATCCCAACAGTTAAAGCCAGTTCTATTACAGTGGTTGGCAAGAACTCGGGGCTGACAAATTTTGTGTTGAGCTCTCATTTTTGTTTCTGATACATATATTTATATAATGATATATTAAAGTAATTAAAGGCTCTTGCAAAAAATAATGATGTCACCGCAGCGTCACTCATTCGTTAATCAACGAGTACGAGGGTGGGAGAAAACAATGTATTATTTCGATACATTTAACATTTTAGCTCATCGATGTATTTGTCGGATTCTTAAGTTCATTTATATTTTTTTGGTTCTAACGAAGGATAGGCTCAGAAATCCTACGGAAGAATGACAATTCGACAGAATTTAAGGGATAAAACTTGAATTTATTTAACAAATTTATACTTAAAATTTGTTGGGGTGATATGATGCATATGTATATCTAGGAAATATGGAGGGAAAGAAACACAATTGTTAGTATGTCGAGGTAAAAGTTCGACTATGTATCCTTAAAACGATATTATCCATCTATGGTGGATATGATTTCAATGATAACTTGTTTTCCAACTAAAATAATTTGTAATAATAACATTACAAATCGCGAATTTTACAAATCATAACGTTAAAAACACTCAACTTTGAAAGAGTAAATGTAACGCAAATGATTCAGATTTTCAGTCTTATTTGCGCGTATGAGATTTATTTATTTAATTTTTGAAGAATAATTTAATAATTTTTATTGATAAAAAAAGTTTGGAAGTCTAAAACCAACCTACAAATACATGAAGAGACATAAAATTGCAAAAACTACGACGTACTATATTTTGAGCTTTAGTTGTTATTAGTTATTGTGTCCCTAAATTGAATATTTGGAGTTGTCTCATTTTCAATATTCAAGTTGCAATCACTTTGGTTGGTTAAATAATGGGCAAAAAATACTAAAGAATTTAAATAGTGAGCAAAAAAAAAAAATCCAAAAACAAGTATCCAACATCAATTTAATAATGAAATATAAAGAGTATAACATTCGCGAGGATTCATACTTATCATATATGTTTGTAGAAGTAGTAGCTAGAAGTGAAAGGTATGGAGCCGATAAAGTTTTATACCGGCCGTCTATAATCTGTCTTGGCCTTACTTATTAGTCAGATTTTGATAAAAGGTGGGGTTTTCCATAATATAGTATCTCAAAACCATAGATGTATAGAGCTATCAAAACGAGCCAACACAACCTAAATAGGCTGGCCCGCCTAACCCACGGCCTAAATGGCTCAGCCCGTTTGGCCGCCTTCGGTAGGGAAAACCTTGATCCGATTGAACTTGTCGAGCATGAAACTGATGCTATAGGAATATTGGAACTTGCTTCGTGCTTTATCTAGACATTAATCATGCTACTAAAAATACTTGACTACAGAATCGGTATTCTACTTAATTTTGAAATACATATTGCAACTTTCAAGTAAGATCTAGTGAAAAATATATTATGGATCAGATTCTTCAATGTGATATTGAGCTCTTATTTATGAATTTCGGCTATAAAAAAAAATAATAACCAATTTTTTTTAAAAAAGAATCAACCTGCGGGCACCAGTCAAAGTCTGCGGCCCAAACGGGTTGATAGACTCGCTTTCTGGTGGGCCCAAAATATGTTGGCCCAACCCGCTTATTTGGTAGGCCAGGTTAAGTCAATCCTATAAGTATGTCATATTTTGAGAACTCTAAATATATATTTATATTTTAATTATAATTTGTTATATATGTCATCCATAGTCTTTCACAGAACTGAAGACATCTCACGTGAAGAAAGTTTAACGTGTGAATGAAAAGTAAAACTAAGGATAAATTTTAAAAATAATCTCATAAAATATGGATTATTGTAATACTCGACTCAAATTTTTAGAATTAATCAAATATATCCTCATGTAAATTATTTAATCAAAAATAATCTCAAACTTTTTTTTTAATCAATTGTTTTTAATCAAAAGTGGTCTCAAAGCCTCGTATTCCGTTAAGGAACACTTTTTGTTAAAAAATAATTTATGTTTGACTAAATTTGATTTATGTGATAATATTTTTGATTTTTTGTAATACTATATTTGATTAGGTCGAAAAATTTTAGATAAGTATTAGAGAAGTCATGTTCTATCCGAGCCATCTTCAAAAAAACACTGCATGTATGTGAGGCCAGCCAGCACTTGGGGCGATGGTAGTTCGCAGAACTGCAATATCTGCTTTATTTTGGTGGACAGATAGTAAATATTGAGCCCTACCAGACCAGACTGTGCTCTTTGCAGATGTTCTCTTCGTGTCATCCTGTGATTAGTAAACCTAGTCCGACGAATTCCTCCGCCAATATCGTTACCATTTAAATTGCAAAACCATCATATATATTCTAAAAATAACTAAAATTATATTATTTAAATATTATTCAAATTAATTATTAAAAAAATCATCTCCACATCTGGATATTTTAACAAAAAGTTTAATTGATATAAAAAAAATTATATCGAAAAACAAATTAAAACTCACATAATGTTTTTTTAATCAACAAAATAATTTATTAAAACAAAACCGGAATATGTGAGATTTGTCAGATAAATAAATAAATTTAAATTTTTTTTTTTTTAAAAAAAATAGATATATGTTTTATCTGCTATGCATAATAATGTAAGAGGGTCAGATTATGTCATATAACATCATTTTTGACGAAGCTTTTTCAACAAGCCAAAAATGTAATCTCTCACAATTTTATTGAAACCTTTTTTTTAAAATTTATTGTTACAACATGTTTATTGGTAGTCTCCATTTTTTCTGAATATTAGTTTCATATTTTGTACTCATCAATTCCACTTCTCTCTTAACTACTCTCGCTTTTGCTAAAAATCGCTAATGAAAATTTTATGTAATACATCATCGCGTTTGTTTATCTCCACTATTTTTATTTTTGTATATTTAAAAAATTCCTTATACTTTACAACTCAACAAAATTGATTATGTACATATTACTTTTTAAATTCTTTAATGTTAATTTTTTTCCGGCGTTAAACATTGATTGGACCCCTCGAAATATTTGTCGTGGACTAATCGTGATTGTTCTTTCAGATAATTGGCTTGATTAAGTTAGTATCAAAATGTTGAAAAAAAATCATTTCGCCATAATTAGGGTGCATTAATATATTCTTTTGTTGGAGTGGAATTTAAGATTGAAACTTATTTGTTAATAACAGTCATCTCATTTCAATCTCATTTGTTAATATTGACCTGAAAAAAATGAAATAGACTCCTTCGTATATGTCAGGAATTCTTATCTTTTTTTCTATTTATCTTGTGTATCAATAGTTTTACTTTTCTTTCTTCCGTTTTTCAGGTTTCTTATTACTACTTTTTGAAATATAAATAATATTCTTTGTCAATTTTAATGAGTAAAATCCTTTTTTCAAGTATTTTAAGTTTCAATAATAATTTTTCAAAAGGATAAAAAATAGTTAGTATCAAGAGCTTACCATTTTATAAAAAAAAACTATAGATGATAGTAGATGCTCACTTTATTTCATTTCAGTGATAGCGCAAAACCTCGTATTGGACATGAATGACTGTACCACGTGGGTGTCGATAAGTCGGACTTGTTATGCCATATGCGGATCACCTCTCCGACTTCCCAATAGAATTGTTCGGTACACAATTTCCAACAATTCCCCTAGAAATCCCTTCCTGAGCGCCTAGGTGGGTGACACTTCGTCTACGAGTTCACATAGGATATGTCGTACTACCCCAAGCCCCATTATTCCCCCCTCCCAGAGTGATCTACATAAATTGCTTTTAGGTATGTTCGAAACCATGAGATACCACTTGTTAGAATCAAGCGCTTATTACTTTGCTAAAAGTTAACTAATAGGAAATACGTAACTTTATTTTCTTATAGTGACATCACAATGCGTCGTACTAAGTGGTAGACAGACATGATGTGCTATATTACGTGGATACTGATGGTTTATGCTTGTTATGCCATAAACGGTCAACCTCTCCGAACGCACTGGAGATTGTTGGGAACACCATTTCTAACAAAATTTCTACCTATGAGTATATTAAATCACACAACTAACAATACGTGGTCTCCCAGCCCGAGTAGCTTTGGAAAATTACAACCACCTACTGTCGGGATCCACCTACATTTATGTGTGTGTCACTATTCTAAAGGTGGAAATATTTATTCATGCGACTTCATGAAAATCCATTTGCATATACATAATAAATATAGAGACACCAAAAAAATTAAATTCTATATCCACCATAGTTAATATGAGCCATTCCCTATATTTCTCAACCTTAAATACCCAACTCCATAATTTTCTTTACCACCCTTGAATTATCACCTTCCTAGCAATTAATTTTGGCACCTCTATCGAATACAAACTGTTTTAAGTGTTGGTTCAATTATGTTATAAAAATCTTTTCAAAAATTAATATCGGTACATTTTTTTATACCAAAATCTTTAGAAAGTTAATGGGAGGAGATTTTATGACATAAATAAAATTAGTATAGTATTAACTTCCATATTTAGATCCACCTATTATACAATAAGATAGTTAATGCAATTATTCTACATGAGTCCATCAGTTATTATTCAAACTAGATGTAAAAAGTTATAATTTTCACAATTTTTATTTTTTTGACAATTCCTAGTTTAGTTGGTGGAGGGACTTGAACTTGAACAGTTTACAAAAGGAGGAGGGTGACGACCACCAGACCAGTGTCATTATCGTCAATTTTCATAATATACAATTGTAGAAAATCAACTTCACCGTGTGTATGAACTTGCTGCATGAACTTACTCATACTAACAAGTTTGTATACATGAATTGGTCAAAAGGAAAAAGCGCAAGTTGCGCCTACTCTTGGCTTTAACAAGATTCACACAAGATTATTTACCATATTAAACATAAGATTGATTTACTACAATCTTGAAAAGGGCTATTTATTTTATTATTAGAAACTAAATTAAACCCAAAAAAAAAAAAAAAACTCCTTAGATATTAATAAACTCCAAAACATATTAAAAAAACAAATATATATAATATATAAGTCGAGCACCGGTGACAAAATTTGCCTACGAAGAGACAAACCGGTGATGTAACAGTAGACAATTTCTTGCACTTCAGAGAGCCAAAAGTGCATCCACACTAGCAAAATCGCTCATATCTTGAAAATAATCATCAACTTCGAGTGGACTAAATTCTTGACATTCCTTAAACCCTTCAAATTCGGCTTCTTGAAAACAGGTATCGAAAGCCGGGATGTCATCAAACCGCATTAAATTTTCAAACCCATTACCGAAAACTTGCTCTTGGTCGAATAGTTTATGATCTTGAGGTTGAGAATTGAAGAAATCATCTAAAAATGGAATATCCAAAGGCCAGAGATCATTTGAGTAATCTGGTACCATATTTGTTTCCCCTTGACACTCCTCCACTTTCATCAATGGTCCATCACCAGAACCGATTTCAAGAATCTGTTCATTTGAAACATCCACTAACCCGATAATCGAACAGTCGGCAGATCCAGTCGGGTCAACTTCCTGAACCGATCCGTGAACAACACCAGACCGGCTTGGCTCACCATCTTCACTAGAGTGACTGCTCCTGAACCGGAGAACAGATGTAGGCGACGTGAGGTTTTGCGACTCATCGACAGAATCGTATCCGGAAAATGACGCCACATTGATCTCCGGTGACATCTCCTTCACCGGTGGATTCGAAAAGTTGGTTAAAGCATCAGGTCCGCGGAGCTTTATCGCCGCGTTATCGTACACCATCGCGGCCTCCTCCGCCGTGTCGTAAGTACCCAACCAGAGCCGAACCTTTCTCGAAGGGTCCCTTATTCTCCGCCGCCCATTTCCCCCACGGCCTCTGGCGAACACCACGGAACTTCCGAACCCCGCCGTTGGTCTCCGGGGGAGCCTCTTTCACCTTCATGGGCTTGGGTTTCATTTGTAGAATCTCCAAATTTCTGCTTTTCCCATTAGTACAATTAGTACTGACACCCGCCACCATTGTGATTTCGCTTATGTATTTCTTCACGCGTCGCCTCGTGAAAAGCTCGCCCTCTTCATCACCGGAGGAATCAGTCGCATCAGGATCGGTAACAGAGACTCTTACGGTCCTCGGTGGATTCAAATTTCTCTGTTCTTGCAGTTTTCTGGGATTCTGTTTAGAAGGTTTAATGAACTTTTTGGTAGTTTTTTTGTGCTCGGTGTATTTCACAGGCCACAACATGCTTTGATCCATTGCTGCAGAGCTTCAAAAACTTAATCTTAACATACAAAAACCAAAAGATGGGATTCAAGAGAGTTTGTGAAAACCACTCTTTTCATGAATCAATGGCTAAAAGGAAGAGTTGTGCAAAGATTGTATGCAGAAACGTGAGATTTAAAAAGGGTTTGCGGGAGAGATTTAAAGAAGGTAAATGTGTATCTGTACCAACAGAAAAAGGTAAGCAAATAAGTACTCAAAACTGGAGTCTTTTGTAGCAATCCAAGAATCCCAATAATATTTTCTTGGAAGATTACAAAGGTATAGAAAAATGGAGCAAAAAACGGAACAATTTGTTGGTGACAGAGAGGATTTTTTGAGTATTCGGAGGGGCACAGAGATTTTGCGAGGCGACTCACTCACTGAAATCGCTGTCTTATAGGATCCTCCAAACCAGTTTGTTATTATTTTATTTGAAAGCAAAAAAACCATTCATTTATTTTTTAATAAATAATTAATAATTTAGGATCCTTAAATATCTACCGGCCGCCGGAGGAGAAAGATACCGGCGAGGGACGACGGAAGACACGGCTCGCCGCATTCGGCGTTTGTGTGATCCTGACACGTGGCGTTGTGGGTCCCATTTGTTTGTTTGTTGGTCCAATGAGTAAGCACGAACTGGTGCTGAGTCACTGTACATAATTTCTTTTTTCTTTAAAGTTCTGGGAGAAAGTGTGGCCGGTCACGTGAGGCCCAGGATGCCCGGCCCAGTTAAAATATGTCGGTCAAATTTTAAAGCCATTTACTATGTCATAATATATTTGACCATCTAAAAATTAAATCCCTATTTATTTTAATAATAATATAAAGTGAATGATGCATTTCTATTTTATTTTTAAGTATATTTAAAAAATGATTTAGAATTTTGAATTTAGTAAATCTTTTAAGCCTTGTATTTGTCTTATTTTCGAATACAAGAACAATAACTAAACCTTTTTAGAATTAATCGGGTCGGATACGTACGTCAGTCATCTTCAAATGCTCCTATCAGTTAGAATATCCTCTTTAATCCCCTCAAACTCCAAGTCTTTGCTTATAACTTCGAGTCATGTCTTTTTCGATCTTCATTTATATATTTTCAAATAATATGCAAATATAAATTTAATAGTTACAAAAACTGTTTGTGAATTGCACTTTTAATTGTCTACAATGGATATATGATGTTTGAATTGAAATAAAAATTTGATTATTTATAAACATATATTTTTTATGATAAAATTGTTGAATTTTGAAATCTTAATTTAAACTTTGTAAAAAAATAAATTTTTTTACAGCTAGTAATAACGTGGCAAGCAACCTAGAAATCGCCGCCATTTATAATTCTGTTTCGTACGGTCTCTGGGTTTTACCTTGTAATCCAAAAAGTTACCTCACGCGATTTACCACGTGTTCCAGTCACGCTCAAGCCCTCAATGGAAATTCTCGCGGTTGGTATATCAACACGTGGGGACATGGGAGTGGTGACCGCTCGCTGGCACTGACTCCACAGTCCACACTACGCTGTGAATTTATTTATTTTACATAATTAATTAATTTATATATTAATTAATTAATTAGTCCCGAATATTTCCAAAAAATTAAGTTATTTTACCGAGTAAAATTTAATTGTTTATTTATAACAAGATTTTTTTCCATAAAACATGTGTGAATAACATTTAACATAAAAGTTCTCAATGAAATATATCGAAATTCAGTATATTTGATTTTATGAGAAATTTACGTCTCGAGATGAGTCTGATAAAAAATATCGAGTTTATATAAAGTTACAACATAAATTATACTATACGTATCGCCTTAGCCAATCGATAATTCGTAGATATGAAATAAATATGTCTAATTTTTTTTAAAAAAAATTACTAATGAGGTTTGGGGTTCAAGATAGGGATGGCAATGGGACGGGTCCAAACCAGGATCCGCATTGAACCCACCGTGTCGGGCGGGTCTGGACCCGCTTCAACCGGGTTTGAAAGCGGAGCGGGGCGGGTCCTGGGATTGGCCGAACCCGACCCGGACCCGCACCGCTATACATTTTTAATTTTTTTTTTTAAAAATATGATATTGATTATACATTTTACTTCTTTGATTGAACAATAAAGTGTCATTATTTAATTTTATATCAAAATTCATGTGTTCATGTTAAAAAAGTTGGGCATTTTGAAGGAAATAAGAGCAAATTAATAAATATTCAGTAGTTTAAATATAGTTTTACAATATTTATTATAAATATTTACTAGAGAAAACATGAAATTTAATCACAAAACTCGACTTTTGTGTTTCAAAATTGATTTCTAGCTAATTTTTTTTAAAAAAAAAAAAAAAAAAATTGGAACCGGGGCGGGGCGGGTAAACCCGCCGGGTTCGCGGGTCTAAGCGGGGCTGGGCGGGTCCGGGTTTTATGTGTAGCGGGGCGGGTCGTGGGATTGGCCAAACCCGTCCCATACCCGACCCGTTGCCATTCCTAGTTCAAGATATGTATGATATCTTGAGTTTGAAGCTTTTAATATGGAGTTGAATGTGTTACATATATGTGTAAAAAGTGAACAAGTGCATAACTTGTCTCTCTCTTAGCATGCTTGCATGTAAATATGATAAAGAACTTTTTAGAGTGAAAGCGTCCACTTGAATTGAACTTGTACCACCTATGAACTTTAATTTTTTTTTTTTATTTAAATTGATTTTATGATAAATTATTAAATATTCCACTTTAAAAAATTACAATTCGCTATGTAAATGCCAACGAGTTTTATAAACATATCATCATAAAACAATTTTACAAGAAAAGTATATTATTATAAAAAAAATAAAATTTTCCTGAGTAATGTAATATAATTTTAAATAAATTATATATGTTATGTGTTTCCTTTGATAAAAAAAAAATTAATTGAGATACCAATATTTCAAAAGATTATAGTTTCTATGTTTAAAATATACATTAACTATAATCATTAAATATGAGTTGCAACACATATAAAAAAATATGAAACATAAGTAGCTAATAATCTAGAATACAACACATATTATTCCTTTTTAGTTATCATTAAGGTGGAAGCTATTTTTTTATATATAAAATAAAGTGTATTATATTATAATAACCTCCTCACCAGGGCAGAGCCGAGCCACCCTAAAATCTATGATGAGTTTTAGCCCCATGTTAATTAAAAAAATAGTTTGAATTTTTTAAAATTTCTTCTTTTAACACAATGATCAAAATCGTGTTCGCTCTATTAGCGCGAACAAATAAATAATTTAAATCCTGCCCCCAATCATGCTCCTCTCATCTATCAAACAATAGTGGATTAAGATGGATTGTAGTTTAGGAAGAGTATATTTTCTTTATCAAAATGATTTTTATAAATTTCTACAATTTAATATACAATATTATTTATAATATATGATATAATAATATTTAAAAAGTATATATGCATTGCATGACCTCACAGCCCATATATGGCAGCGCATTGCTCGCCAATCGCCATTTTTTCCTCCACAAATTCCAAAGGAAATCACATTTATAAGCACACACACTCGGACTTTGGCCTTCCCATTGAGCCAAGTGAATTAATATATTGATATTATACACATGAACACATCGAGCTCGACAAAAAATTAATAAACTTTGGTCTAAGTTCAATTTATGATATCTTAATTAATATTATAATTAAATAAATTGGTCCAAGATTGAAAGTTAAGTAGATAGAAGCCAATGAACATCAAGTCCAAGATTGTTCTTAAATAATATTTTAATACTTAATAATTGGTCCTCAAATCTTTCCCCTCTAATCATGAAATAATTAATTGTCGTCAAACCCTAGATGTTCTTGGTTCATGGGAAATCTCAGCTACTTATACTCGTCATGTCTTTTATACAAAGAAACTCGATCATCGCCATTTTTTGCGAACCTGTCCGGATATCACTTGAAGATTTTGGGATTACGTATATTGTGACCCCTATTTTAACTACAAAATAAAATGATAAATTCAACATATACACCAGAGTATAGGAGGTTCTCGTTATTTAAGGCTAAGGGCAAGAGCATGTTGCCATCCCCAAGAACTCGATTTGAAGGGTATTGCAGACTGACTTGAAGGGTTAGGGCATCCTGAATCCCAAGCTCTTGGGGAGGCAGTCGAGTAAGAGACTTGGAACTTTACTTGCTGACCTTCGTGGTTTAACAGCACAAGTAATGTGCTCCAACGGTATGCTGTTTTTTTTTTTTTTTGGAATAACAGTGTATGCTGTTTTATCTTGTCATATAGACCACAAAAATGATGGCATATGATAGATGTATCATAGTTTATCATAGAGTCAATGGCAATTTATCCATGTCGTATCCTCATATAGTTTGTAATAGACTGTTTACATCCATTTTGTTTGAAAATAGACAGTTTATTCATCCGTAGTTTTCAAAATAAGTATTTTACCCCAATTTGGTTTGAAAAATGTAGCACGTTGTCCATTTACATGGAGAGATGTTTTGCACGTATTCAGAAATCATAATAGGTAAACTGACTATTTTCAAAACACAGAGGGGTAAACTGGCTATTTTGAAAATCACATGGGGGTAAACAACATATTTTCAAATCATAGCGGTATAAATGACCTATTTGAAAAATATTAGGGGGCTCGTTGCCAAATATCCTTTATTTTATTGATATTTCATATCAACCTTGGTGAGATAAAATCTAGACAAATTAGGAAAAATGTAATGGATAGGGAAAAAAAACTAAAGTCCGAAGAAATCATGTGTTCGATACTTTGTTCGCATGAGATATAATAATGTAGTGATAAATATTGGATCATTGATACTGCGGGCAACAGAGCATACAAACCACAAATATTGGATCATTGATATTGCGGGCAACAGAGCATACAAAATTGTATGCTCTGTTGCCCGCAGTATCAATGATCCAATATTTATCACCACATTATTATATCTCATACAAACAAAGTATCGAACACACTTATTTAAAAAGTATAATAATAATACGATTTTGCCAAAATACACATTTATTATTTATTAAATGTAGCTAAAAATTATTTATAAATTTTTATTAAATCATAAAAAAAATAATGTTACAAAAACACCACAGCTCCGTACGTACTTTCACTTGCCAAAATGATATGACTTTTATCTATTTTTGTTTTGCCAATAAAGTTTTTTGAAAATAATAAAAATAATATTATATTTTAGCTACCAGAAATATTATTTAAGTTTTTTTATCAATCTGATTCCAAAATCCTGATTATGTTTATATCGCTGTGTATATGTGCATGACCAACTATATCTACTATTTATATTTATAATTAAGATATTTGCTCCGTATAATAATGCAAAAGGGTCTGATGATGTCATGTGACATCATTTTTTCTGAAGTTTTTTTCAAAAAACCAATACCATCATCCACACTTTTATTGAAACCAGTTTTTTATTTATTGTTACACATGTTTATTGGTTGTCTCATTTTTTTCTTAATATTGATTTCATATTTTTTAACTACTCAACTCCACGTATCCCTCTTAACTACTCATGATTTCGTTGAAAACCGCCAACAAATATTTTATGTCCTAGACCATATTTGTTTATTTCAACTGTTTTTCACATTTGTTTCATCTTTACTATTTTTAAATTTCAAAATTGAAATAAGATTTCTTTTTGGAAAATGATGAACCGAATGAGGTTACACACGACGCTAATATGTTATAATACCACAAAGCAATAAATAGCAGCAAATTAGGAATTTCATAAAAGTGTTATATATATATATATATATATATATATATATATTATTTTATGGAAACTGAAAATAAACAGAAAGCCATGCGACATATTTTGAAATATGAAACGTTTAAATGGAATAAAGATAACAATTATTTCATGTTACGACTTAAATCCCAATGTTTTTCAAAAAAAAATTTAAAAAAAAAATACGAAGAGATCTATTATCAAAAGAAGGGTCACATTCATTAACCTTTGCTATTATTATTATTATTATTATTATTATTATTATTATTATTATTATCATAATTGCTTTGGTATTTGCAAATATTTGAGATTAATAAACTGCCAAAAGCTCGCATTTTCACGTGGGCAAAATGAAACATAGGCAACAACGAACAATAATTTCTAGTAACACGCTTATTATGATTTTTCGTCAAGAAACGCGTAACAAAGCGTCCAATGGAAGCAAGAGATGTTGGTCTCCCTCTTCTCATTTTCCCTACTTGTTTTTTCACGCCTTTATGTTACCTTCATCCCTTGTCATTTACTCCTACTTTTCTACTTCTTTTTTATGCTTAGAAAAAATTACTGTTACCCCAACACAATATTCCAAAAAATCAGAGATTCATTAACTGAGTGATTTGAATATAATTATGTGGAAATTAATTTATTCAATAATACAAGGAAAAAAGTAACTTATTTATTCGATTTTGCATTCCACAATGTTTTTCATTATAAAAGTGATTTTTATGCGAAAAAGTCAGAGATTATAATAGAACTAAGAACTTTACATGATTTTTATAAGATTATTTGATAGTTATTAAAATAATCATTTAAGTAGGAATTTTTTAATATTTATGGTGTTTTATAAATGATTTTGTGTCTCAGATTAAATGTATTATTGTCGTTGGTGATTCACGAAAACATTGTTGCTGCCCTGAAGGGCACTGCCTTCAGGGGCATCATCCACCATCCACGTGGAATCATTTTTTTTAAAAAAAAAAAATTTCCAAATATATGGTGATGATTCCCCTAAGGGCACCACCCTTAAGGGCATCATCAAACAAACCATGATTCACATAGATGATTACACTACATCCGTTATATATATATATATATATATATATATATATATATATATATGAGCTTCAGCCCTAGCCCACTTCGTAAAATATCCCTCCTCCTTTGGGGAAGACTCATGGTTGAGTGCCATGGTGTATAGAAAAAATCTTTAACTGGAAATATTGTGAATCTTGGAACTCCAAATCGTGTGTCCAAAAATAGAAACTTGGACATGATTTACGATATGGATAGGAGGATGTCAAAGACTCAAATATGAGGTAGACCCGACTGAATTCTTTTCTCAATTTTTAATTTTTTTCCGTAGAAACTAGAGAGAAAAAAATATAATGCTTTTTTAACAATGTTTGAAATTAGTTGTATCGGTACTGAAATGCAATAAAATGCCTAGATTTATATAATTTAAAATAAAGTTGGTATAAAACATTAGGTACCTTTCGAAGTTAGTGATAACTGGAGCGTGAAATATGCAAAAAAAAGTAATCGGTGCACGAAAATATAATCTTGGTGCACGAAATATAACGTTGGTGCACGAAGATATAACATTGATGCATGAAAATACATTGGTGCCCAAACTTTGTGTTAATTAACTGATGCACGAAACATGTAAAAAAATAACTGGTGCACGAAATACAATAAATGGTGCACGAAATTAAATGATATGTGCATCGCTTACTTAATTGTAAGGTTCGTGCATCACTAGTTGTTTTTTTGCAAATTTCGTGCATCAGTTAATTAACACTGGTGCACAAACTTTGTATTAATTAACCGATGCACGAAATTTACAAAAATATAATTGGTGGGCGATATACAATAACTGGTCCACGAAATTAAATGGTTCGTGTATTACTTACTTAATTGTATGGTTCGTGCATCACCAGTTGATTTTTTGTGTGCAAATTTCGTGCATCAGTTAATTAACACTGGTGCACGACTTTCATGTTAATTAATTGATGCACAAATTTCCAAAAAAGTAACTGGTGCACTAAATACAATAACTGGTGCACGAAATTAAATGGTTCGTACATCACTTACTTAATTTTCGTGAATCAATTCCTGATTTTAATATTCCTGCACCAATTAATGATTTTCAGTTACTGATTTTCAATTTCCGTGCATCACTTACTGATTTTTATTTTTCGTGCATCACTTATTGATTTCAAATTTTCACAATATTGCAAACATACACCGAAGGCGAAACATGCACTGGACCACCCGCGCAGAAAATTGTTTCTTTCGTCGCCGTCCGACCTCCGTTCAACGAGCCCAATATACGGAAATTTTCACAATTCAATTGCGGTCATTTCTATACAAGAAAGCCACCGCGACTCGCCGTGGAATCACCAGAATTTGATCTGGAAGGGACGAAAATTGCATGACCTGTTGTTTCAGCTCTTGGGTTCGATTTCTTCGATCCATCCACGAATTGGTCCGAGCCCATGCACTGGTTAGCTTCCCCACACCAAGGCCGGACATTTGAGACCAGCCACCGCCCATCTCATTCGCCGGTAGTCCGAAACCCTAGATCATGCAATTTGGTGGCTATTGAATTTTGTAACATGAGTGAAAACTGAAAATGTGATTGAGAGATATTAAGGGTACTATTGTCATTTTAACTTCAAATGGACTTAAGTGATTGAAGAATTTTTTACCTGACTAGGATGAATTAAATTTAATGAGAGTTCACCGGCCTGAACTTTCCCCTAAAAATCAAATTAAACATGAGATAAAAATTAACCCAAATTATTTTATCCCTATCATTCACTCCAAAACTAATTTTACGGTTTAACATGTTGGAAGAAAGAAAGGACATACCTTAAGAGTGCAGGCTTGGTCAACCCAAATCCACGAAAAAATATTTGTGTGGATACAACATGAGCCTCGTTATGAACTAACAAAATATAATTGGTCTAAAATGATTGATATGTTAGTTGTATTTTTTATTATTTAAAAGTGTATTTTAACATTGAGTTGATGTATGTGTTGACCAAACCGAATTGGATCATACTGATTTATAGTATAGCTGATTCAGATTTCTTATTGGAAAGTTCTTCCACTTATTTTTGTGACATCTTTTTGAATATAAAACCTTTGCTTTTAGTAACAAGTTCAATTTTTTTTTTTTTCAAAAATGAATTTGTATTATTAAATACGTCCCCGACTCGGTGGTATGGGGGAATGAGAAAAAGAATGTGTTGTGTTTGGTACCTTTTGTCTTTGGTGTAATGGATCTTAATGTGTGTGGAATTCCAACTATGAGATGTTCAAATTTAATTTTGAACTACAAAATTTATTTTCCTTCTGTGTCTTGAAATAAGTATAATATAAATAACTAATTTTTTATATGTATTTTTGTGTTTGGTGGCTCGTGTATTTGGCATGTGAAGAATTAATAGGTTTGGGTATATGTATGTAGTCAGTACACCTTAAATTTTGGTTCAAAAGCCTCAAAATTTGGAAATTTCTGTCTCTTTTATTGATATTTAACTCGGGGTCAAGTAATGGGAAATCGTGAGATTTAAATTTTTTTTTAATAAGGTAATTTTTTTTTATTAATATTGAGCATAAATGGGGCTCAGTCATCTCATTATACAGTCTCGAACAAAATCAACCTGCTACAAAAACAATTTTAAGTCGACCGGTGTTAGTTATAGTTTATCCAATATTTCATGTTATCTGGATCATGATCTTTTATGATCTTTTATCTTCTTATCAGTTTATATAATATTAGTTAGAGTAAATAATGGTAAGTAGTTAGTGATTAGTTGTTTAAATAAACCATGTAAATCTTTTCCCAAGCATGCAGTTTGAATAAACGAGTTTCTTTCATTCTAATTTTTTCTTCTGCAAGTGTTGTGCCTTCATTGTTAATAATTCAATGATCATCATGCACACACTTTAACATGATATCAGAAGTAATTCTCTCGCGCTATTAAATTTTCAATCATTGTTCGTCCTTCATGACGACTTCTACACTTAATATTGGATTCCATGATCCATTATATCTACATCCATCGGATACTCCTAGTCTTTCTCTTGTTCAAGATCCACTTCTTGGTACTGAAAATTACAACGTTTGGAGCATAACAATGCTTTTGGTTCTTCGTGCAAAGAACAAACTTGGTTTCATCAATGGTTCATGTCCTTGCCGAGAACCAAATCATCCAACCCTACGTCAATGGGACCGATGTAATGCTATTGTCCTTTCATGGATCATGAGCTCCGTATCTAAGGAAATTTTCAGTGGTATAATTTACTGTACTGAGGCTTCAAAAGTTTGTGCTGATCTTAAAGAAAGGTTTGACAAGATTTGTGGTTCTCGTATCTTTTCTTCTTCACCGGGAGATCGTTAAACTATCTCAAGGTTCCTTGTCCATCTCCATTTATTTTTCGACATTGAAGCGATTATGGGATGAATACAATTCTCTTGTCACGTTACCTTCTTGCGAATGTAATAATGCAAAGGCTTATGTCGAGCATGACTAACAACAAAAGCTCTTGCAGTTTCTTATGGGTTTAAATGACAGGTATGAGCATATCCGAAGTCAAATACTGATGATGGAACCACTTCCATCTGTGAATCAAGCATTTTCTTTCATTAGCCATTAAGAACCTAACAGACATGTCCTATCATCTTCGCCAACTTTAGATGCTCCTACATCAGTTTTTTACTCTTCATCAATCAAGAAACATGACTCTGTCAAATGTGAAAATTGTGGCATATAGGGTCATATGAAAGAAAACTGTTTTCGCATTATTGGATATCCTCGGGGTCACAAACTTCATAAGAAATTTCCACAACATAAACGGCCAAAATTCAATCCGAAGCCTCCCACCCCATCTACTCATCATGTTGAATCGACACATGCATTTGAAGATACAAAAGATGCTCCTTCACTGCCACATACGTTCAGTGATACTCAATACCAGCAGATCATGACTCTTCTGAATCAATATCCTTCGTCTACTGAAGTCAGTACCAATATGGCAGGTAACTTCACCAGCTTGATGTCTATCTCAAATACTCATGAATAGATTTTAGATAGTGGTGCAAATGCTCATATTATATGTACTTCCAATCAGTTGCAAAATTCACAGTCTTGTGATTCACCCACTCGGTCGATCAAGTTGCCTAATGGTAACACAACTCCCATCCTTTCTACTTGTTCCATTCCACTTTCCCCATCTTGTACACTAAACCATGTCCTCCATGTTCCTGATTCTCATTCAATCTTTTGTCAATATCCCAATTCACAAAAAGATCACAAATGCTTTGTAGTTCTCTACCCACACTTTTGTTTATTTCAGGACCTTTTGACTGGCAAGATCATGGGGATTGGTAGATAAAAGAATGGCCTTTATTACCTCGCACACACTCCTACCTTCATGGACTCTGTTGCTTATAATACTCTTCATCATCCTGAGCAGCCACATTTTTCTTTGTTTTTGAATTCTTGTAATGTTTCTACTTGTTCAGACAATAATTTGGATTTATGGCATCGGCGATTTGGGAATTTATCTTTGTCTCGTTTTGTAGGGTCTTCCTACCTTAACATCATTTTAATAGCGTATTATGAACTAAACATGCATTAGAGACATCTTAGAGTTCTGGTTGTTATGTGAGCTCAATGTAATAACAGGCCAAAATGAAACTTCAATAGTTAGTTAATTACATTCCCCAAAAAGAATGTTAAGGCTAACAAAAATCCTGTATCTATCTTCTTATGCTCCTTTAGCTCACTATCTCAACCCGACCCTTGGTCTCGATCCAAAAGTGTACCTACAGGAACAACTCATCGTGAGCATGTACATCGTTACTTATCATCATGAATTAATGGCGTATAAATAATGCTTGGAAATAATTGATAACATATACTTCCTGTTTAATAGTACTATCCTTCCTTGGTTGTCCCTGTGTCATAATTACGCATATAATCATTAGCTCAAGACATGAGTGAATAACATCATATTTCGTATATAAGCTCACGATCCATGTTAGTTAGAAATGGGACTGTCCGGGTTCTATTATGACAGCGGCACAATTGGCCCCCTCGCTCGACATAACACATCTTATGATACCCATCGCTACGCCTTGATAGCGGATGTATCCCTTATTCAGCGGATGATACCCATCGCTACGCCTTGATAGCGGATGTACCCCATCGCTCAGCGGATGATACCCATCGCTACACCTAGCGGATGTACCCCATCGCTCAGTTATGTGAGCGGCAAGACCTTCCTCGCTTGCCCATAATAGTCACCGGACATTCGACCACTCTAAGTAGCATAGTCAAACATGCGTCATCATCTTATAAGGATCATCATTTCAAACATCATCATCATATCATAATTATCATCGTAACATTATATCATCTTTGTTTATCACCATATCATCATAATCATCATCATAAATACTTATGCAAATTGATGCAAAGTCATGGTTTAGGGATATGTTACCGTTGATGCCCGTACGTTTCTTACGTACCTTTTCAAAATGTGGTGAAGTCGTAGTACTTTATCTTCTCGAAGTTGTGGGTCCTTGGGATGGTTCTACACAACCATACAATTCAATATTAGAAGCTAATCATAGTCCAATATACAAAATTCCCACAAAAATGCCAAAAACACACTTTTGTGTGTCTCGCGATCGATCGCCAAGTCGTCCCGATCGATCGCGAGATCACAGTGCCCGCATCAACAATTTTATGCATTCGGCGATCGATCGCCACCTTTGGCGCGATCGATCGCCAAGCTCACCGATCGATCGCCCAAAAGTGGCGATCGATCGCCAAAGGCTTCTGGAGCCTACTGCCTGCTCGCGATCGATCGCCAAAAACGGGCGATCGATCGCCAGCCTCTGTACAACGAAAATCTCCATTTTTGCACCTTTAAACCTTACCAACCTCAACCATCATTTATACCAACATCTTAAAAACATTAAAACACTCAAAACCTTCATTACACATCATAAAAACCATTAAAAATCCAACATCCCACCAAGAATCACACTAACCCAAACAAACCCATTTCAAACTCTTTTTAAAACCCTTCCAAAACTTAACAACCATTTCAAGAACATCAATAAGTGTTATATAAACATCATAGGCACTAAATCTTACCAAGAAATGCAAGAAGGAAGCTTTTACAAGAATTTCTTCCCACCTTTAGGGTTAATTTCGAAAATGAGGGGAAAGGGAATTTGGGAAAGTGATTTTGGGAGTTTGAGTGTAAAAGTGAGGTGAGGTAAAAGTGGTGGGTTATGTCTTACTTTTAATTTGTACCCCAATAACAACATGATGTATTTAAAATACATTAACATGATAAGCATTTACAAATTGCAATCAACTTCATTAAACCCACATCATCCTCATACTTTAAATTAACATCCTTAAATCATGTTACTTCTTCATTTCCCAAACATGACTTAAACATCATAATAATTCATCATATAAACATAATTAATGTTCAAGTTACCATTAATTAATTTCGGGGCATCACATTACTCCCCTACTTATAAGATTTCGTCCTCGAAATCGCATGCACTTACCCAAAAAGAAACTAAACATAAATCATACCAGAAAATAGTTCCGGGTAGTGCTGCACCATATGCCGTTCCGTCTCCCACGTAGCCTCCTCGACACCCCGGCGATCCCACTGAACTTTGACCATCGGTATAATCTTACTTCGTAGCCTGCGATCCTCACGATCAAGGATTCTAACCGGTCGTTCAACATAGGATATATCTGAACTCAACTGAACCTCCGAAGGTTGCAATACATGAGACGGATCGGGTTCATACTTTCTCAACATGGAAACGTGGAAAACATCATGAATACCGGATAAGGACGGTGGTAGAGCCAAACGGTAGGCCAAAGTACCGATGCGTTGTAATATCTCATACGGTCCCACATATCTCGGAGATAACTTCCCCCGCATACCAAAACGAACCACACCCCTGAAGGGTGAGATTTTCAAGAAAACTTTATCTCCGACTTGGAATTCTAGCGGTCGTCGCCGCTTATTGGCATAAGCCGCTTGTCTGTCTTGGGCCGCTTTCATCTTTAAGCGTATCGTCTTTATCTTCTCTTCCATATCTCTAATCATATCCGGCCCTCCAACCGCCTTACTAGTCAAGTCCTCCCAATACAGCGGTGATCTACATCGTCGTCCGTACAGAGCTTCAAAAGGGGCCATTTGAATGCTCGCCTGATAGCTGTTATTGTAGGAGAACTCTACCAGTGGTATAGATTCTTGCCACGGAGTATCAAACTCCAAAACACATGCCCTCAACATATCTTCGAGCGTCTGTATGGTACGCTCTGTCTGACCGTCTGTCTGAGGGTGATAGGCTGTACTCAGTCTTACCTCCGTGCCCAACGCTGATTGGAGACCCTCCCAGAAATGTGAAGTGAACCTCGGGTCTCTGTCAGACACTATTGAAACTGGAATACCATGCAACCTCACTACATCCCGCACATACAATTGGGCCATCTTTAAATATGTGAAAGTCATACTGTAAGGAATGAAATGAGCTACTTTCGTCAGCCTATCCACGATCACCCAGATCGCATCAAATCCAGAGGCCGACCTTGGCAAGTGAGTTACGAAGTCCATAGATATATGTTCCCACTTCCATTTAGGTACCTCTAAGCTCTTCAACTCACCACCAGGCCTCTGTCTTTCTGCTTTTACTTGCTGGCAGATCAGACACCTCTTGACAAAAGCAATTACTTCACGCTTCATGCGTCTCCACCAAAATTGACCACATAGGTCCTTGTACATCTTTCTTCCTCCTGGGTGGATACTGAACCGGCTACTGTGAGCCCGTTCTAAAATTCCTTTACGTAATCCCGACGCATTTGGGACCACCCATCGGTTGCCCAATCTTAAAGAATCATCTTCGGCCACTCTAAACTTTGTTGGCTGACCTCGAAGTACTATTGATGTCCATCTCTGAACTTCATCATCCGACCTCTGGGATTTTCTGATTGCTTCAAATACATCCGGCTCAGCCAATAAGGTTGACACTCGCACCGGCGACGTGTCCACATCAAAATCATAGCCTAAATGGCAATAGGAAGCCATCATAGCTGATAAGCTCATAGTATCCTCAGCGGTGCTCTTCACCATTCGACTTAAGGCATCTGCTATCATGTTTGCTTTACCCGGATGGTACTCTATTTCACAATCATAATCTTTGAGTAAGTCCATCCATCTTCGTTGCCTCATATTCAGCTCTGCTTGGGTGAATAAGAATTTCAAGCTCTTATGGTCTGTAAAGATGGTAAACGTCGTACCATAAAGATAATGACGCCAAATCTTCAAGGCGAAGATGATGGCTGCCAGCTCCAGGTCATGGACTGGGTATCTGGTCTCATGAGGCTTCAACTGCCTCGAAGCATAAGCCACCACATGCTTATCTTGCGTCAACACACAACCCAAACCTTGCAATGATGCATCCGTATACAAAGCAAACTTCTTATCCTCAGAAGGGATTATCAATACTGGCGCTGTCTTCAAGCGACGTTTCAACTCTTGGAAGCTCTCCTCACAAGCTTTGGACCAATAGAACGGAACTCCCTTCTGAGTCAGCTGGGTCAACGGTTTAGCGATCTTAGAGAATCCCTCGACAAAACGTCGGTAATAGCCCGCTAAACCGAGGAAACTCCTTATCTCGGGCACCGAAGTGGGTGCAGCCCACTCTATAACAGCTTCAATCTTACGGGGATCCACAGATATCCCACGGCTGGATATCACATGACCCAAGAACACCACACTGTCCAACCAAAACTCGCACTTGCTAAGCTTTGCATATAATTGATGATCCCTAAGGATCTGAAGTACTGTCCTCAAGTGCTCAACATGTTCTTCTTCAGTCCGAGAGTAGATGAGTATGTCGTCAATGAAAACTATGACGAATTGGTCCAAAAATGGCTGGAACACCTTGTTCATCAAACTCATGAAAACAGCCGGGGCATTTGTCACCCCAAAAGGCATGACTAGGAATTCATAGTGCCCATACCTAGTCCTGAAGGCTGTCTTCTGAATGTCATCTTCCCTTACTCGAATCTGATGGTACCCCGACCTCAGATCGATCTTACTGTAGAGCCTCGTACCCTGCAACTGATCAAATAAATCATCGATCCTCGGAAGTGGATACTTGTTCTTTACTGTGGCTTTGTTCAGCTGTCTGTAGTCGATGCACAAACGCATCGAGCCATCTTTCTTCTTGACAAACAAAACTGGTGCACCCAGGGCGATACGCTAGGTCGTATATAGCCCTTGTCAAGGAGTTCTTGCAACTGAACCTTTAACTCCTTTAACTCTGTTGGTGCCATTCTGTACGGGGCACGAGAAATGGCTGACGTCCCCGGTAATAATTCGATTCCAAACTCGACCTCTCTCGCCGGTGGGAACCCAGGAATCTCTTCAGGAAATACATCAGGAAATTCCGCCACTACGGGTACATCTTCAACTTTTAGTTCCTCCTTCTTTCCAGAAATATCAATAGCATAAATGAGATATCCTGTATGGCCTTGTTCCAATAATTGTGTCATCTTGATCGCGGATATTAACGGAATTTTTGAACGAGAACCATCTCCATAGAACGTCCACTGAACTCCTTCACCAGATCTGAATCGGACAGTCCTTTGTCTGCAGTTCACAACCGCTTGGTACCTATTCAGAACGTCAATACCCAATATACAGTCAAAGTCTGACATTCCCAGAACGATCAAATCCGACCTTAACTCGTTATCCTCAAAATAAATGAGGCCATCATAGACAATCTGATCAGCAATCAAACTTCTTCCAGCGGGTGTCGAGACTACAAGAGGCGTGGGCGACGGAGCAGTGCATAAGTGGTGTCTTTCCACAAAACTCGTCGACACAAAGGAGTGTGACGCACCTGTGTCGATCAATATAAAGGCAGGGTGCGTAAATAAAAGACACGTACCCGCTATGACCTCCTCCGGAGCCGCTGTAGCCTGCTCCCTCGTCAATGCATACACTTGTCCTTGAGGTGGCCCCGTAGGCTGACTTCCAAACTGCCTCGGTACATATGGGGGCCTGTGTGGTGCTGCTCTGTCCGTAGACCTCCCAGTAGAATTTTGCTGTCTTCCCCTGTTGGGACATTGTCGAGCAAAGTGGCCTCTCTCGCCGCAAACATAACATCCGACACAATTCTTCGTCAAATGGGGCTGTCCACAAAGAGAGCATTGTACCTCTCCAACACTGCCTCCTCCCCGAGACTGTCCTCCTCTTGGTGGAGCGTCATTCCTGCGGTTTCCCTTCCATCGGTTATCGGGCCTCCTACCACTGAATCTGGATGCCGAAGTGTTCCCCCCAGGTTGAACCGATCACCCCTTGGCCTTAAATTGTCGGGAGTAGATCTCTGAGGGGGTGCTGGAGGTGGTACAGCATCAGGGTATGCACCAACCCCTAGTTCGGCCAACTCCGCCCGGTTAAGTGCATCATCAAAGCAAGTGGGGCCATATGTAATCACCCTATCGTAGAGTTCTGGCCTCAAGCCCTTCATAAAGTTCCTCATTTTAGCTTGAGTGTCGGCAGCGATATGAGGCACATATCTGAGTAGAGAACAGTAGTGGAGGGCATATTCTGACACCGGCATGGTACCTTGCTTCAACTTATTAAACTCATCCTCTTTAGCTTGACGGGCAGCCGCTGAGAAGTAACGGGCCAGGAATCTAGTTCTGAACAGCTTCCAGTTTACTTCTTGACCCTGTGCCTCTTGTTCAATCACGGTGGTCCTCCACCACATCAGTGCTTTCTTGGCTAGCTGGAATTCTGCTAGCCTTATCCAGGCTGTCTTTGCACACGGGGCTGCCACAAATATTTGTTCTATTCTTTCTAGCCATTCCTCGGCTCGCTCCCCTGTTTCAGTCCCTTCGAATGTTGGGGGCCGATACGCTAGAAACTGGGTCAGACTCAACTCCCCCGGCAATAGCTGTTGTTCGGACGGCTCCTCGCCTAGGGCTGGCGGGGGTAGGGGATTCGTGCGCCCCGCACTAGCGTTCACACTTACAGCATCACCAATGTCGATATTTGCTGCCATACTGCAACACAAGGGTTAACAACAAAATCCAAAAGCAGTTCATATACATCGTTAGAAAACCATAACATGTTATTATAACAGTCATATACTTCATGTGTAACATAGCATGTCAAAAGTAAGCGCCTAGCCAACCTACTGCTAAGGCTACCCTTCACTCATCCCCGGGTTATCTAACCACTGCTCTGATACCACTAATGTAGGGTCTTCCTACCTTAACATCATTTTAATAGCGTATTATGAACTAAACATGCATTAGAGACATCTTAGAGTTCTGGTTGTTATGTGAGCTCAATGTAATAACAGGCCAAAATGAAACTTCAATAGTTAGTTAATTACATTCCCCAAAAAGAATGTTAAGGCTAACAAAAATCCTGTATCTATCTTCTTATGCTCCTTTAGCTCACTATCTCAACCCGACCCTTGGTCTCGATCCAAAAGTGTACCTACAGGAACAACTCATCGTGAGCATGTACATCGTTACTTATCATCATGAATTAATGGCGTATAAATAATGCATGGAAATAATTGATAACATATACTTCCTGTTTAATAGTACTATCCTTCCTTGGTTGTCCCTGTGTCATAATTACGCATATAATCATTAGCTCAAGACATGAGTGAATAACATCATATTTCGTATATAAGCTCACGATCCATGTTAGTTAGAAATGGGACTGTCCGGGTTCTATTATGACAGCGGCACAATTGGCCCCCTCGCTCGACATAACACATCTTATGATACCCATCGCTACGCCTTGATAGCGGATGTATCCCTTATTCAGCGGATGATACCCATCGCTACGCCTTGATAGCGGATGTACCCCATCGCTCAGCGGATGATACCCATCGCTACACCTAGCGGATGTACCCCATCGCTCAGTTATGTGAGCGGCAAGACCTTCCTCGCTTGCCCATAATAGTCACCAGACATTCGACCACTCTAAGTAGCATAGTCAAACATGCGTCATCATCTTATAAGGATCATCATTTCAAACATCATCATCATATCATAATTATCATCGTAACATTATATCATCTTTGTTTATCACCATATCATCATAATCATCATCATAAATACTTATGCAAATTGATGCAAAGTCATGGTTTAGGGATATGTTACCGTTGATGCCCGTACGTTTCTTACGTACCTTTTCAAAATGTGGTGAAGTCGTAGTACTTTATCTTCTCGAAGTTGTGGGTCCTTGGGATGGTTCTACACAACCATACAATTCAATATTAGAAGCTAATCATAGTCCAATATACAAAATTCCCACAAAAATGCCAAAAACACACTTTTGTGTGTCTCGCGATCGATCGCCAAGTCGTCCCGATCGATCGCGAGATCACACTGCCCGCATCAACAATTTTATGCATTCGGCGATCGATCGCCACCTTTGGCGCGATCGATCGCCCAAAAGTGGCGATCGATCGCCAAAGGCTTCTGGAGCCTACTGCCTGCTCGCGATCGATCGCCAAAAACGGGCGATCGATCGCCAGCCTCTGTACAACGAAAATCTCCATTTTTGCACCTTTAAACCTTACCAACCTCAACCATCATTTATACCAACATCTTAAAAACATTAAAACACTCAAAACCTTCATTACACATCATAAAAACCATTAAAAATCCAACATCCCACCAAGAATCACACTAACCCAAACAAACCCATTTCAAACTCTTTTTAAAACCCTTCCAAAACTTAACAACCATTTCAAGAACATCAATAAGTGCTATATAAACATCATAGGCACTAAATCTTACCAAGAAATGCAAGAAGGAAGCTTTTACAAGAATTTCTTCCCACCTTTAGGGTTAATTTCGAAAATGAGGGGAAAGGGAATTTGGGAAAGTGATTTTGGGAGTTTGAGTGTAAAAGTGAGGTGAGGTAAAAGTGGTGGGTTATGTCTTACTTTTAATTTGTACCCCAATAACAACATGATGTATTTAAAATACATTAACATGATAAGCATTTACAAATTGCAATCAACTTCATTAAACCCACATCATCCTCATACTTTAAATTAACATCCTTAAATCATGTTACTTCTTCATTTCCCAAACATGACTTAAACATCATAATAATTCATCATATAAACATAATTAATGTTCAAGTTACCATTAATTAATTTCGGGGCATCACACATTTACAATTCTTACCTTTTATTAATCAAAAGACATTGTCAAAACATTGCTCTATTTGTCCTCTATCCAAACAAACAAGACACCCATTTCCAAAAGTTGAAAGAACTCTCTCTCCTTGTGCATTTCACCTACTGCACATTGACATATGGGGTCCTTACAGGACAACCACCTATAACGGGGCTAAATATTTCCTCACTATCGTGGACGACTTCTCGAGATGCACATGGGCCTTCCTTATGAATTTTAATCAGATACATTACAAATCCTAAAGCAATTTTCCACATTCATTCAGAAGCATTTTGATGACAAAATCAGAACCATACGCACCGACAGTGCCTCTGATTTTTTTAACTCGGAATGTCGTTCATACTTTACATCCATGGGTATTGTCCACCAAAGCTCATGCCCGTATCCCCCTCAACAAAATGGCTTAGTCGAGAGGAAACATCGTCATATCTTAAATATAGCCAGGGCAATCAAATTTCAAGCAGCAGTTCCCGATCCTTATTGGGGTGAATGTGTTTTGCATGCTGCTTATTTGATTAACCGCACACCGACTCCTTTGTTGTCCAATAAAACCCCTTACGAAATTCTCTTTAAAAAATCACCTTCATATTTGAATCTTAAAGTTTTTGGGTGTTTATGCTATGCATCTAACCTCAATCCTTTGCACAAATTTGATGTTAGAGCAAAGCCTTATGTCTTCCTTGGATATCCCATGAATCAAAAAGGGTTCAGACTATTGGATATGTGATGTGACTAGAAATAGACACATCTATTGCACTTAATTGTCTACGATTTGGTATATTTTGATGGTAAATTGATACATTTGCTACCTAATCGTATATTTGTGTAAATGTAGGGAAAGGTAAAGAAATCAAGCTAAAATGATGAAAGAAGCAATAAAGTTGAAGAAAAGAGGAAAAAACCAGAATCCAAGACACATGTTGCTCCTTTCTCCTCAAATTTCTATTTGTTCGAGCCATTTTTTGGAAATGTGTTCCATAGAAAAGTTGTAGAACTTTGAGTTATCTTCGCGTGGACAGCTGATTCATCGAATTCGGAGTTCGGACGAGAAAGTTACGGCCAAAATACGAAACTTGCCAGAAAAATCGATGACAGGCGTAATTACGCCATTATTAGGCGTAATTACGCCAACGCTACGGCATGTGTAGGCGTAGCTACGCCATTCTACGCGTATTTACGCCAGAAGACTTTTGGAAAGTGAAAATTCTTGATTTCTTTCCTTCCCACATGGATTCTAACCTACTCCATCAGCCTCACATGCATATATACTCGAAATTCAGACTAAAAAACATATAGATAGTTAGGGTAGAATAATTTAGACTAGTTTTATATTTTCTTTTCAATTTTGTTGAAGAACGTCTACGAAGATCGAAGCGAAGGCGGGATTGACACCTCGACGAGCGGAGATCGGATTAGTTTTCTTTCCCTTGTTTTTATTTATAGTTTTGTTTTAATTATGTGTAGCTAGTCTTAATTCTTGGTTGAGGAAGACAAAACCTTGGATTTATTTATCTTGGGGAGATTCATACGCTTTTGTTTATCGATTTTATTGAATTCATTGTTTTTCTGATTTTGTTGATATGATTGATGTTTGTTTATTGGATTGACAACCTAGTAACTTGCATATAATCTATTGCTAATTGGATATCAAATAAGAGATTGTTTGAGTAATCTAATTGAAGAAGCAACTAAAATCGATAATTGCCTGCTGTTGGTGTTATTAAATTCTTAGAGAAAACCATTGACTAAATTATATAAACCGCTTGTGTTTATGTTGTTTAGATTCATCGCTCAATAGTTTTGAATGATGTCATGATTTTAATCTTGAATATGCATATAGAGATTGATTGATTGGTGAAAGTTAAATTAGAACGCTTGGACTAATTGACTATGAATAAGGTGAGGGAGGAATTAGATTTCCAATTGATGAATATTCAAGTAAAATTGAGTCTTTTGTGAATCGATGAAATAGATGATAATTCCAAGGAAGAGTCGACCGATACCAAGAATCGCTTTCATTAGTTAATCTTTGTTTTTAATTTTCATTAGTATAATTCAACCTCACAACCCCATCCTTTATTATTCTTTTGTTTTGATTTTCATTAACACAAAGATTCACACCTCCTCGTGGGATCGATCCCTACTCACGCTACTACATTATTGTTATCAATCTTGAGGATTGAGTGGGGTTAATTTGGGCGTACACGATAAGCGCACACCAAATTTTGGCGTCGTTGCCGGGGAGGCGTTGTATATTTTTGTGTTAATATTTTCTGTTTTGTTTCTTTCTCTTTCTTTCCCCCCACCGCTACTCTTGTTTGTTCGTGCTTACAGGTTGATTTCTTAACAATCGGATCTTATCATGGAGGACTATAGGCGACTAGACGAATTGGAGTATCTTGTGCACCAACTTGGCGTAGGGAGTGCACAAAGTGCATACAACTCAAGTTGGAGTGATCATCCCAATCTCAACTATGACAGTCAATGGATGAGCCCACCTCCACCTTACATGCAGTCCTATCTACCGCCATACATACCACAATATTCGCCATGGCCGCAACAACCTCAATACCATACCCCTGGTGACTCTTTAGAGAATCTTGTTTCAACACTGATTGATAGTACTTTGCAATTTCAACAGGAATTCAGGGCTAGCACTCAGAATTTGGGTAACCAAATGGAGCAAATAATAAGATCAGCCGATCGGATAGCAGCACAAAAGGAGACCATGATTGCATTCGAATCATGGAGTGATGAATAAGATGAGACTCTAGAGAAGGTGGTACTGATGCCACCCGAGCTAGAAGAGGAGATACATGTGCCAATAGAAGAAAAGGAGCTTGTATATCCTACAACTCCGCAAGGTAAGTTTCCAACTGAGAGCTATGTTGAATACTTAGATGAATCAAGTGATGTGGAAGAGGAGTCGGCGATAGAGTACTGTGTTGAAATGGATCCTTGGGACTATTTTTTCGAAGACAACACCTTGGACAGTGGTAAAGAGGTAGAAACTCCAAAAACGATGGTACTGATGCCATCAATACTTGAAGAACAAACAGAGGTCGATGTGGATAACAAGGAATCTTACCAGAATGAGATTCCCAAAGGCGAGCATAGGGGACGACAAGTTAAAGGATGCCATGAGGTAGATCTCGATCGACCTCAACTGACTTCTTTGGAGGAAGGCGACATAGTGAAAAGACAAAAACCCTCCAAGAGGTTCAAGGCAAATAGGCATCGTCTTAAGCGAGAAGGTTGGCGTCGGGCCACCGACATTAAACCGAGGCGCTGCTTGGGAGGCAACCCAAGGGGAGTTAGTTTCCTTTCTCCCTTTTATTTTTTATTGCTTTATTAGTTAGACTTTTCTTTTCTCTTGTATTTTTGCCTTACATTGGGGACAATGTAAGATTTAAGTATGGGGGAGGGATTAGTGGTGTGTTATTGTTTTTCTTATTTCAAATACAAAAAAAAATCGAAAATTTGAAAATTTTGAGCTCATAGTTAGTAATGAACACATGCTTAGATTCACTAGCCCATGATGAAACCTAATTGAGATCATGCATGCTTTTGAACATAGGTGAATTGTTAACTTTGGAACACTTTGAACTCTAATGCAAAGTTTACTTTAACTTAGTAATTGAATGTTTTGAGCACGAATCCGTCATGACTTGTGAAGTGTGCATAGCTTAGTGAAGATTATGTGAACTTTGTAATAGTCTTAAGAAGTCTCTAATACATGCTAGAACTTAACTACATGCTCTTTGAGGCGTATGTCTAGACTACTTGCAAACATGAAAGTGATATAGGCAATCTTTGATGCATTTGAGCCTTTCAAGCCTACCATGTAAATAAAATCAATCTCTAGTACCCTTTTTTGAGCTTTAATGTAAAAGAATGGTAGTACGCTAAGCATACTAAAGACCCCCATTCAACATTCCTTGACTAGCTTATCATCCTACCCTTTTAGCCTAAATATGATTTCAATCCATACCTTTTAAGGGAGTATGATGTATTTCATTCAAATGCACTTGGGAATCATTGAAGTATATTTGTGAACTTTATTGTCAAAAGAATGAAATACATGAAAGAAAAGGAATGCCTTGAGAAATTTGATAAAAATATGACTCCAAGGGGAGCCAAGGCACAAAAGAAGAAAAATGTTGAAACAAAAGTTGAAAAATTCAAGCAAGAAGAGAAGCTTTTAGTGTGCATATCATCATACTCTCTTACTTGATATATCCTTACGTTTCTTTCATAAGCCAATACCTAGGCCACACTACAAGCTAATAAAGACCTACTTGATTTATGTTTGCAAAGTGGCTAAGATAGTGGAGAAGAGTGTGCAAGTGAGCTTATACTTGTGTTAGTGTATGACTTGAACTATTGTGGATTTGCTTCTATTGGATCTATAAATTGTACATGACACTTGTTTATGACCACACACACACGTTCACTACTTTGTTGGGTACGAATTGTTTAGGGATTGAACTTGTTCCATTATTAACTTTTCACCGCCTTTCATTACTATGCATGTTTTAAATTGTTGAGGCATAAAAGTGAGGACAAGTTAGTTTGTTATGATGCTATGAGCCAAGCAAAAAAAAATATTGCAGTTTTGTCTGATTTACTCGAGGTCGAGTAAAGTTTAAGTATGGGGGTATTTGATGTGACTAGAAATAGACACATCTATTGCACTTAATTGTCTACGATTTGGTATATTTTGATGGTAAATTGATACATTTGCTACCTAATCGTATATTTGTGTAAATGTAGGGAAAGGTAAAGAAATCAAGCTAAAATGATGAAAGAAGCAATAAAGTTGAAGAAAAGAGGAAAAAACCAGAATCCAAGACACATATTGCTCCTTTCTCCTCAAATTTCTATTTGTTCGAGCCATTTTTTGGAAATGTGTTCCATAGAAAAGTTGTAGAACTTTGAGTTATCTTCGCGTGGACAGCTGATTCATCGAATTCGGAGTTCGGACGAGAAAGTTACGGCCAAAATACGAAACTTGCCAGAAAAATCGATGACAGGCGTAATTACGCCATTATTAGGCGTAATTACGCCAACGCTACGGCATGTGTAGGCGTAGCTACGCCATTCTACGCGTATTTACGCCAGAAGACTTTTGGAAAGTGAAAATTCTTGATTTCTTTCCTTCCCACATGGATTCTAACCTACTCCATCAGCCTCACAATGCATATATACTCGAAATTCAGACTAAAAAACATATAGATAGTTAGGGTAGAATAATTTAGACTAGTTTTATATTTTCTTTTCAATTTTGTTGAAGAACGTCTACGAAGATCGAAGCGAAGGCGGGATTGACACCTCGACGAGCGGAGATCGGATTAGTTTTCTTTCCCTTGTTTTTATTTATAGTTTTGTTTTAATTATGTGTAGCTAGTCTTAATTCTTGGTTGAGGAAGACAAAACCTTGGATTTATTTATCTTGGGGAGATTCATACGCTTTTGTTTATCGATTTTATTGAATTCATTGTTTTTCTGATTTTGTTGATATGATTGATGTTTGTTTATTGGATTGACAACCTAGTAACTTGCATATAATCTATTGCTAATTGGATATCAAATAAGAGATTGTTTGAGTAATCTAATTGAAGAAGCAACTAAAATCGATAATTGCCTGCTGTTGGTGTTATTAAATTCTTAGAGAAAACCATTGACTAAATTATATAAACCGCTTGTGTTTATGTTGTTTAGATTCATCGCTCACTAGTTTTGAATGATGTCATGATTTTAATCTTGAATATGCATATAGAGATTGATTGATTGGTGAAAGTTAAATTAGAACGCTTGGACTAATTGACTATGAATAAGGTGAGGGAGGAATTAGATTTCCAATTGATGAATATTCAAGTAAAATTGAGTCTTTTGTGAATCGATGAAATAGATGATAATTCCAAGGAAGAGTCGACCGATACCAAGAATCGCTTTCATTAGTTAATCTTTGTTTTTAATTTTCATTAGTATAATTCAACCTCACAACCCCATCCTTTATTATTCTTTTGTTTTGATTTTCATTAACACAAAGATTCACACCTCCTCGTGGGATCGATCCCTACTCACGCTACTACATTATTGTTATCAATCTTGAGGATTGAGTGGGGTTAATTTGGGCGTACACGATAAGCGCACACCAATATGTCCACACATGAGTTTATTGTCTGCAGGGATGTCGTGTTCCATGAGATATTTTTCCCTTCTCTTCTCAAAAACGGGATCATACAATCTCTTCTAATACACCAGTTGTTGATTTTGATGATACTCAATCATCTCCACCTTCGATTCCAATCTCTCCCTATCCACCTTTACAACTTTTTTCTACCACTGATCATTGTCCTCCTACCAGACACTCTACAAGGACACTCAAACAACCATCCTGGAATAAGGATTACATTTGTTCCCATAGTCCCACTAAGACTTCTACCTCCACACCATACGATATATCAACTTCTCTCTCGTACACCAAACTTTCACCACATTATCAATCCTTTCTTGTCTCCATTTCCCAACTTTCTGAACCCACATCCTTCAAACAGGCAGCTTCTGACCCCTTGTGGCGTGAGGCAATGGCTGATGAAATTGCAGCCTTGGAGTCCAATAAAACATGCGTAATTGTTCCTTTACCTCCCAACAAGAAACCTATTGGATGCAAGTGGGTTTATAAGGTCAAATACAAAGCAGATGGCAGCGTGGATAGATTAAAAGCTCGGTTAGTTGCCAAGGGTTACCCAACAATATGGCATTGATTATCATGATACATTCTCTCCCATTGCGAAAATTGTTACTGTTCGATGCTTATTGGTTATTGCAGCAGCGAATGATTGGTCTTTACACCAATTAGATGTCACTAGTGCCTTCTTACAGGGTGATTTATATGAGGAAATTTATATGACAATTCCACAGGGCTTCGATAAACAACAAGGAAGCTATGCTTGCGAACTTCTTAAATCATTATATGGTTTGAAACAAGCATCAAGACAATGGAATTCGAATTTTTTTGTCATGTCATGATATAGGTTGGTTATTCTCAATCAATTCACGATCATTCTCTTTCCATTAAAAAATAGCATAATTATATTACTATGCTCTTAGTTTATGTCGACGATATTGTTATTACCGGTAATAATCTTGATTCAATAAATGATTTGAAGCAACATTTACATCTACATC
Organism: Haberlea rhodopensis; assembly: GCA_907163345.1. NCBI lineage: Eukaryota > Viridiplantae > Streptophyta > Magnoliopsida > Lamiales > Gesneriaceae > Haberlea > Haberlea rhodopensis. The sequence goes on from CAJQUN010000017.1 coordinate 6,388,721, forward strand.
TTGCTGTTAAGGATCTTGGAACACTTAAATACTTTCTGGGAATTGAGGTAGCTCGATCGAAATCTGGTATTTGTCTTAACCTGGCAAGTATACCTTAGAACTTCTTTCTGATGCTGGCATGACTGGATGTAAACCTATTGATACACCGATGGAGCAGCACTTGAAGCTAACCTCTTTTGAATATGATCAATGCAACGAGTCTTCTACTTCGGATCCCCTTCTATCTGATCCCACAAGCTATCAACGTTTGATTGGCAGACTAATTTATCTCACCATTGCTCGCCCGGACATATGATATGTTGTTCAAAATCTCAGTCAGTTCATGCAAACACCAAAGCAATCACATCTGACATTGGCTCATCGAGTACTCGGTTATTTGAAGAAATCTCCAGCCATGGGGCTTTTTTTCTCTTCAAAAAATGATCTTGTTCTTTCTGCTTATTGCGATTCCGATTGGGGTCATGTTTAATGAGTCGAAAATCAGTCACAGGATTCTTTATTCAACTTGGTTCATCAGCTATCTCGTGGAAAACCAAAAAACAAACAATTGTTTCCCGATCTTCCGCCGAAGCAGAGTACCGCTCAATGGCATCAACATCATGTGAAATCACATGGCTTCGTGGTTTACTTATTAATATGTGGTTACATTTCCAACATCCAACTATTCTATATTGTGATAATCAAGCTGCCATTCATCTAGCAGAGAATCCTCTTTACCACGAACGCACCAAACACATTGAGGTGGATTGTCATTTCATCCGTGAAAAGATTCGTTCAAATGTCATTGCTACTTCACACATTTCCACTCATCATCAACCAGCTGATGTTTTTACGAAGGCCTTAGGGGGAGATCAACATCGATATCTTTTATCCAAGCTCGCCATGATTAACATATTACAAGCTTAAGGGGGGATGTTAGTTATAGTTTATCCAATATTTCATGTTATCTGGATCATGATCTTTTATGATCTTTTATCTTCTTATCACTTTAGATAATATTAGTTCTAGTAAATAATGGTAAGTAGTTAGTGATTAGTTGTTTAAATAAACCATGTAAATCTTTTCCCAAGCATGAAGTTTGAATAAACGAGTTCTTTCATTCTAAATTTTTCTTCTGCAAGTGTTGTGCCTTCATTGTTAATAATTCAATGATCATCCTGCAGACACTTTAACAAACTGTTACATGTAAGCCACAACCCTTTTGATCTTGAGATTTGTTAATATGTTTATTTCAATGAAAAATTGATTCAACTGTGGACCAAACCCACAACAAGCCACACATTTTAATAATTCAATTGAATTTTGATGAATTGCATGTCTCGTATGCAATACTAAAACTCATAATTCAATTTGACAGCATAAAGTTTGAAAATAAAGCTTTAAAAAAATTTAAATAAAGAACCACTATGGACCAAACCCACTACAAAATTTCATTCATGTGTTCATTTTTCAACAGCTCACACCATGAAATGTGCTTCCCAACAATATATGTTCTTGGAATATTTAATTATTATTACAGAATTATTGAGTTAACATCACCACCTGACCGCCGCTTCCCTCCGGCGGCGGAGTGGCAGCTCAACCACCACTATCACCGCCACGTAATCCTCCACTCACAACTCTCAATTAGTGGGCGTCAACCTGTCATTAGTTCTCTTGTCTCACTGAAGACAAATACTACAAGTAGGCAAGGTTCAGTTTCGGAATGGTCATTTACATGGAAAAATATTTAATTTTTTATACTATATATTTGATGAAACCTACATTTATTATTCATCTTCTAATCCAAATTTTTAATTTTTTTAATCATCTTTTCGAATTCGAATAATATCGAATTGACACGATTAATTCAGCAGAAAAATAAGAACGAATACTTTCATTGCTCGACTTCGAACAATTAAACTTTCAAAAAGCGATATCATAGAAGAGTCTTTGCAATTCCTACACTTTTAGGTTAATCAAATATAGTCACATGAAAAACTGTATATAATCAAAAAATGATCCCAAACTTTTGTTTAATCAATACTAGTCGCAGACCTTTGTTTTTTTACCAAAAAATTGTCTCAAAGTCCACTATTCAATTTTGTTAAAAATAAGTTGTATAGGATTAGATTTGTTTAACATTTATGCGAGACTATATTTGATTAAAAACACTTTTTCTGAATTAGAATGCTAGAAAAAATTATAAAGCAAATAAATTTATATTTATCGTTTGCCGACATGTACAAAAAATACTGACCAAAAAATCTCTCTATATATATATATAATATAGGGTTAGGTTTAAAAATTAATGAAGCTGATTTTCAGGGTCGATGCTTCCACTCGTGGGCACGACCTTTTTGCCGGATTTAAATTAATCTAAATTATGCTTCTTATAAGATTCTTCATTAGATAAGAACTTGACACGTGTAATTTCTAATTTAAAAATGTTAATTATACACGACATGAGTCATGTAATTTTACTGTTTCATTAAATAAAATTGGCCAAAAAGAATTGAATTATTATATGGCGAACAAGACTTTATTAATT